>JAOCZM010000134.1:7295752-7903731 GCA_026122235.1 Vinca minor
GGTATTGAATTTGTGTTTATTTTGGGGGATGGGAGAAGTCAAAAGTGGAGTAAATAATTCCCTCATAAGTATCGTTAAGAAGAAAAAGAAAACAAAAGAATAGAGTGTGTAAAATAAATAAAAAAGGGAGGAGTCTGGATTTTGAAGTATCTCTCGGTGTTTTTGCAGAAGCGAGCGTGACAGATATTAGGAAGCGGCTCTAGAATTTCTACACTTAGGAAGATATCACAATTTCAAGGTAAGATATGGTATTTCTTCTTGTTTTAAGTCTATGATATTATCAAAAGTTACGTATTTTTGAAAAGATTAACTTGATATGTCGAAAGTTATAAAAAGGAATCAAGCACATGATTATATAGGTATCAGCATCATCTGGAACTGTTGGAACATGATCATCAACATTATCATCATTTGAGATCTCAATATCAGCTGCATTCGGTTCCATCTCTGTCTGAGCTTGCTCCTCAACTGTAACAGGTAAACAGTGAGGAATATCTCTGTTCAAATCAACAAGATCCTGAACCTGTGACCCTGTCTGTGGAGATTTCTCAACATCTGGTCTTCACAGAATACCACATCTCTGCTTCTGATAAGTTTCTTCCCAACTGGATCATACAACCTGTATCCAAACTCATACTGGCCATAACCCAAAAAGATACATTGTCTAGTCTTGGTATCCAATTTAGACATTTCATCTTTTGGAACATGAACAAAGGCCTTACAACCAAAGACTCTCAAATGATCATAAGAAGACTTCTTACCTGACCAAACATTTTCTGGAACATCTCCATTTAGAGCAACTGCAGGAGATAAATTAATTACCTGAACTGCAACAGATAAAGCTTCACCCCAGAAGCCTTGTGATAACTTGGCCTCAGAAAGTAAACATCTAACTCTCTCAGCTAAAGTTCGGTTCATCCTTTCTGCCAAACCATTCAACTGAGGAGTCTTGGGAGGAGTCTTCTAATGTCTGATACCTTGCTCTCTGCAATACTGATCAAACGGTCCACAATACTCGCCACCATTATCTGACCGGATGCACTTGACTTTCTTCTTAGTCTGTCTCTCAACAGAAACTTGAAATTCTTTAAACTTAACCAGAACTTGGTTCTTAGTCTTCAAAACATAGACCCACGTTTTCCTGGAACAATCATCAACGAAAGTCACAAAATAAGATGCACCACCAAGTGACTGTACCTTCATAGGACCACACACATCAGAATGAATTAGCTCTAATAAACTTGACTCCTTGTAAGGAGGGTTAGACTTGAAAGACACTCTGTTCTTCTTTCCTGCCATACAATGATCACACTTATCCAATTTTGCAGTACTAACTCCAAAAAGGGCATTCTTTCTAATTAAAAGGTTAAGTCCTTTTTCACTAATGTGACTCAGCCGCCTGTGCCATAGATAAGGTGAGATTTTGTTGTCCACCACATTGACACTACTAGAAATCGCAGCCTGCATCAAATACAAATTAGAAGCAAATTTGTTTCCACGAGCCACGATCAAAGAACCTTTAGATAACTTCCACTCTTCTCCTTCAAACACATTACGAAAACCATCATCATCAAGTTTTCCAACTGAGATGAAATTCAACCGGATATCTGGAGAGTGCCTGACACCTCTGAGAAGTAACTCACTGTCATTACTAGTCTTCAAACACACATCACCTATGCCAACAACTGGTGACACGCCCTCATTGCCCATCCTAAGAGCTCCAAAGTTTCCAGGAGTGTAGGAACAGAAGAATTCTTTCTTTTTAGCAACATGAAGTGAAGCACCACTATCAACTACCCAGTCAGTGTCATGAGATGCATAATTAATCACATCCTCATCATAAACAACAAAGAAATCCTCTGAAGTAGCAGTAGCAACAACATCAACACTGTTATCTTTCACTTCTGTATTACCACAATTTTTCTTATCTTTCTTCCACTTGAAGCAATGTTTCTTGATGTGTCATTTCTTTCCACAGTAATGACATTCCATATCCTTGAACCTTGATCTAGACTTGCTTATGCTTTTATCTCTGTTTCCATAAGTCTTGTTTCTATCTCTCCCCCTATTCTCAGTAGCAAGGACATATGAGTGAGATGATGATGTCCCCGAATTAGATCTTCTAACCTCCTCATTCAAGATACCATCTCTAGCATACGCTAAATACATGGCACCAGCTGGAGCATTGTTAATATAAGAGGCCCGGAAATTTTCCCAAGATTCAGGTAAACAGCTAAGCAACCAAAGTCCCAAAACTTCATCATCAAGTTTAATACCAATATCAGGAATTATTAGCCACTTTGATCATCAACGTTTTTTCGTCTAGCCACTTTGGTCAAAATTCAAGTTTTTTAACTTATTTAATCATTAAACATTTTTTGGCCTGCCATTTTTGTCAAAAATAATTTTTTTAACTTTTTTCATCACTAAAGTTTTTTCATTCTGCCATTTTGGTCACAAAGTTTTTTCGGTCTGCCATTTTTGTCAAAATTTTTAGTGACCTAAATGGCAGAATGAAAATACTTTAGTGAGCAAAATGGCAGAATGAAAAAACTTTATTGATCAAAATGGCAGATAGAAAAAACTTTAGTGATGAAAAAAGTTAAAAAAATCATTTATGACCAAAATGGCAGGCCGAAAAATGTTTAATGATGAAATAAGTTAAAAAACTTGAATTTTGACCAAAGTGGCTAGACGAAAAAACGTTGATGATCAAAGTGGCTAATTATTCCCAATATCAGATAGCTGACCATAAGCTCCTTCAAATTCATTGACATACTCCATTACAGGTGTGCCATGTTTATATCTCAAATATATCAGCTGCTTCATACAAAACAACTTGTTGTTTCTAGATTTTGCGGCATATGTATTCTCAAGCTTTTCCCACAATTTCTTGGCATCTGTTTCCTTTAAAATAACGTTCTTAACATTTTTGTCAACCCAACTTCTAATAAAACCGCAAACCTGACGATGTTCAATAGTCCATTCCGCATCAGATTTAGAATCAGGCTTCGAACCAAAAATGGGTGCATGAAAACCTTTAACATATAACAATTCTTCCACCTCAGTACTCCAACAGTGATAATTTTCACATTCAAACGAGTCATCTAGCTCATATTCGGTTCCATATTTTAGACAAAAAGATAATCACACAGCAACCAAAGCTCTGATACCACTATGTTGGGGAGAAACCACAATATAGTCAAAGCAACCGAACAAACAAGATCAAATATGCTTGACAAAATATCTCCCAAACTTAAATAAAAACGTAGGACACCAAACAATAATTCCAAAGCCCCTAGATGACAAGTACGAATGCAGCGAAACAATAATAATGGAGCAAGTAAATGAAAGATAAATCAAGCAAACACAACACCAAAAAATTTAGGTGGAAAACCTCTTCAAATCGAAGAGTAAAAATCACGGGACCTTCGGGTCCACTCCAAAAGCTTCACTATAAATCAAGAGAGGTTACAAAAGAGTATCTACACCAATATGTGTAAACTCAAGCCAACAATGAAGCTAAAACTCCATCTACTACACAAAAGAGATGAGAATAGAGAAAAATTACCCTAGAAAACAGAGCACAGTTCTGACAGCTATAACTCGAAATCCGCGTGTAGAAATTCGATATCCACCTTCCAGAACGTAGCCCTATCAGTCTTCTATCTCCAGTTAAAATTTGAGACCATTCGGAGAACAAATGACCGCCCGATCGAAAGAAAATCCCAAAACTGTGCAGGCTGAAACTGGGCTGCGAAAATCACTTTTTCTCTCCAAACTCTCTGCCTCTTCTCTCTTTTGAATGAATCATATGACCAGCTGAAAGACAAGGGTTTTATATCCCCTTGGCTCTTTTTCATGACCCACATAGGAGGAGAAAACATTATGACCCAACAAGATGTTATAGAGGATTGTAGAAGAGCCACCTAAAATGCACACTGAAACAAAATTGGTAATGAGAGCAACAATATTAACTGTCAAAAGGAATTGCACAAACTTTTGAATGTTGATATAGATGGAACGACCCATCTTGCAACAGTCACTATGGTGCTGAAGTTATCATCCATAATCACAATATCTGCACTTTCTTTTGCCACTTGAAAAGTTTAAGGTTATCTTTTACGGTTTAGGATGTACGAAAATACCTCAGTACCGGAAATGCCCATAGCAAGTCCAATATCTGCTTCATGCAAAACAGGAGCATCATTAGTCCCATCGCCCGTCACAGCTACCACTTCTGTGAATTCCTTCCTCAACATAGTTACCATTTTGTGTTTGTCTAGAGGTAAAGATCTTGCCATAACCTACACACTTAACCAAGATTCAAACTTTTTATATCCAAGATATAATTTAGTTATATAGAGCTCGAGCTATTTCTGAACCTGCAATTTTGGTACTATCTCTCTCATTTCTTGTACACTTTTATCGCGAAATTCTGGTCCCTTTATCGCAATACCATCATCGGTTAGTATACCACATTCTTTGGCTATGGCTTTAGCAGTATGAATGTTATCTAAACATGTCTGAACGGCTTCTCTTACTCCTGGACGAACTGGATCCTTAATTCCAACGATTGCTATAAGTGTATAGTTGTTCTCAGGAAAAGTTTGTGAAGTTGAATTGCTTTCTAAGTGTGAAACCCCGTACTAATTTTAGTTAGTAAGAATAAAAAAAAAAGGGGGAATTAAAAATTGGGATTGATAGAAAATAATTACCTTCTTTAGGGACCTAAGTGCAAATAGGATTTTGTTATGAAACGTGTGCCATTATTTTGGGGAATGGGAGAAGTGGGGTATTGAATTTGTGTTTATTTTGGGGGATGGGAGAAGTCAAAAGTGGAGTATATAATTCCCTCATAAGTATCGTTAAGAAGAAAAAGAAAACAAAAGAATAGAGTGCGTAAAATAATTAAAAAAGGGAGGAGCCTGGATTCTGAAGTATCTTTCGGTGTTTTTACAGAAGCGAGCATGACAAATATTAGGAAGCGGCTCTTGAATTTCTACACTTAAGAAGATATCACAATTTCAAGGTAAGATATGGTATTTCTTCTTGTTTTAAGTCTATGATATTATCAACAGTTAAGTATTTTTGAAAAGATTAAGTTGATATGTCGAAAGTTATAAAAAGGAATCAAGCACATGATTAATGTTGAGGTATGGTATATATATATATATTATATTAAGGAAAATAATTTTTTATTTTGTGGCTCTCAAATTGATGGTAACAATTAAAGACAACTGAAGACGATAGATCGAAGTACTAACTCCAGTTGAAGGACCTTTTGGTCAATCCCTAATTACTATCATTAATATTGAGCCGATGTTAAATTTATGTATAATGTCTGCAAAGATTACTTTTATATACATATTTATACTGTTAATTTCTCTTCCAAATGACGAGTCTAATATTGTGTTTTCAGAATTTGAATGTTCACTGGGAACATGCTGGTTAATATAAATCGTATGTTGTTGGGTGGGTGTAAAAAGGAAAGAAAGAAAGATGTTGTTATTGCTGTGAGCTGGATGTTTTTGCCTCCTTAAGAATTATTTTAATGCAAGGAATTGATAGTGATTCCTCTTCAAATGGAGTTTGGTCACTCGGCTTGTCAGCCTGTTGAAATAAATAAAATATTAATTTACTTTTCTCTTCTTTTGCAAAATTAATGATTCATATATTTATTTATTTGGAAAGCTTACTAGCAGAGCAAAGGTGGAGTTTTTACATTCATTGGGTTCGAGGATAAAAGGGTGATTACATTAGTTGCTTGGTTCCGGAAGAAATTCGTTATTTTATTAAATTGGAACCTTATTCCTTTCTTTATTTTTTTTCAGGTAAAGTTAACAATGATGAGAATGATTTAGGAGAGTGGGAGGAAGTCCCATTTTGGTGAAGAGAGTGATTCATTTATGTTTCAGTTTAATTTTGATAAGCAATTTATGTTTTGTTTCCATTGCAAATGACTTCGATGTAATAATTTATCTTGAGATATTGTTAAGATATATGAAGTTTTCTTTTAGGTTTGTTTTTATGGAAGTTTAAGTTTTGATGAATAAGAGACCTTATGTTAATTATATAGGTTATTAACACGGTCGTGTCTTTCCTATTGAATACGGAGCGTGACACTAAGTCCTTAAATGCCAAACAAAGTGTCCTAAGAGCTTCACAAACAAATCCATTTATCACATTTGTTAGGCTTTTCCTCTGATCTTCAGACAACGGCACAGATTTCCCATTTTTGTCCAATATTTTGTCACAAGAGCCTAAAATGATTTCTGATGCACCTTTACAAAATGCTCGAAGCTTGTCCCCGGGAACAGACACAAGGACCGACATTTTCTTCTTGTTTGAATTGAAGGGTTCGACTTTTATTATCTTAAATTCCTTCATTTCATTACTAAAATCGCCCTGAAATAGCAATCCGAACTCTAACAAAGCGGTCTCTGTTGGAGAACCTATCACATTTCCTCTTCCATCTTTACCCCTCACAACTTCACCACTAGTATTCTTGAAAATCGATTGCAAGAGCATTTCCTTTAGCTTTTGAGATAAAGAAGACTTGAGTTCATTTACTAGGCCACCTTTTTCGATCTTTTTAGCTTCTCCAGAGATCCATATTTTGGTTACGACCATATGATTTGTTGTTAATGTTCCTGTTTTATAGGTACAAATGCAGGTAGCAAATCCCATAGTTTCACACGCCGAGAGATGCCTCACTAACGCCTTATCATTCATCAATTTCTTCATCGCAAAAGCAAGACTCAAAGTTACTGCTAAAGGTAAGCCTTCTGCACTGCAATTACCAAAATAGTCACTGCAATTGCAAAGAAATTTAGCAGTTGCAAAGCATCATTTGTGGATCATTTGGTAATTTCATGATGAATTCCCTTTTCAGCAATGAATTTGATTGTGAGAACAAAAAATGTCAAGACTGCAAAAGTTAACCCAATCTTTCCAATAATAGTAGCAACTCCATTCAGCTTAACTTGCAACCGCGTCTCGTCTTCGCCTCCTTCACTGAGAGTAACCATCAATCTTCCCCATTCGGTCCTCATTCCAACTGATAACACAAGCATTTTACCTGATCCATCTTGAACTTTTGTCCCGGACAGTAAAAACGGCCTCTCTTTCTCTATATTTACCGGCTCACTCTCTCCAGAAAGACTCGATTCATCAACCGACAAACTATAACCTGACAGAAAAATCCCATCTGCAGGGACTTGATCACCAATAGATAAATGAACTATATCTCCTACCTTTTTTTTTTTTTTTTGATGAAATCTATATCTCCTACAACTACCTCGAATATGGATACTTTTTCACGATTTCCATTTCTTGTCACATGCATAAAAATGTTCTTTTTTTCCTTATCCAAGTCCTTAAATTGCAAAGATTGCTTATAATCACTAATAGCAGTAACCATTACTACTAAGAAAATGCAGAGAATTATCCCAACCCCATCATACATACCTTTAGGCCATCCCAGTAGCAATTCCAACTCCAACCGATACTACGGCACAAACCATTAGAATTATTAATGTCATATCTTGAAGTGAATCCCAAACAAACATCCAAAAGGGCCTTGCTGGTTTTTCAAGAAACTCATTAACTCCAAATATTTCTTTTCTTTGGGATATATCGTTGGAAGATATCCCGGTTCCCAATGAAACAGATAGATATCGAGAAAATCCTTCAGCTCCACCGTGATGTTCCAAGCGCTTGAGATCATGGGAACGAACAATGGAAGAAAGTTCATCTGGATCAATGCCGAATCCGGCTTCTCTTACCTCATTGGATAGCTTATATTGGTCTACTCTACTAACAGCTGCATATTGTAAGTGAATTAGGCTAACAAGGAAAATGAAAAGGCCTAATAGGTAAAAACAATAATAAAAGAGCAGAGCTGAGATGAATCATTAGTGTTATTGGCATTTAGAAACATAATAAAAGTTGTTGTCAAATGTCAATTTGGTAATCACCAGTTGTTCTATTCAATTTTCAGCACTAAACATTGGAGATTTGATTGAGTTTCTTGAAGAATGAAGGTGAAAAAAAATAATAATAAATCTAGATTCTAGAGCAGAGCAATTAGTATTTGAGACAAATTCATAAACCAAGTGGATTAATTGTCAAAGTTTTAGAGAACCAAATAGCAAAAGAAACATTGAAACTATCAAGTGAAATCATGCAAGTGCTTCTGCAATCAATAGCGTGACTTCGAAATCAAAGATTAAAAAAAGTGACAACTAGAATGAGAATTGAAGAAAATGACAAATATTACTCTCTTCGTCAGAAATTAAATATCACATTTTCTACATTTTAAGACATTTAATTTCGAACGGATATTCAATTCTGAAGGGAAGAAGGACAAGGACTAATGATTTTCCAACGAGAAGTTGGAGAAAGGAAGCTCATTCTGCTATCAAACAAGAAAAGGAGAATGAAATGATAAAATGGTGATAGAAGTCGTTTAAATGCTTTCCATTAATTCTACTCCATGGAGAATATTCCCGGGCTTCTATGACGAACAAGTTTTTTCAGTATATATATGGAACATTTCAAAATAGGTATTTTTAGCTAAAAAATATGTGTTCGTGTGAACAGATTTTTTCATAATCAGAATATATTTTTTTTTAAATTAATTTTAACTGTCAAATTTTTAATTCAACGGACAAGAAAGTTCCGTACCGAAGCCGTAGTGCTACTATTGGTGTTGTGGAGTTATTCAATGTTGGTGAAATTTCAAACCAATGTCTTTTCCTACTAAAGTTATTGCATGCATATTATTCCCTCCTACCGACCGAATTGAATGCCTTAATTTTATGTTAATTTATCTAAAAATAAATATTTATTTTTCTCAAATCAAATTTATTTTCTCCTTTTACTTTTAAAACTAACATCTTATATTTAAAAGATGCAAAAATTACACAAATTTATGAGTCATATTATTAGTATCAATGAATGAGGATATCATAATAATTCACTTTTAGTCAAACAACTCTCATTAATTATTTAAAAAAGTTAAACGTGAAAATTCAATTTACTACGGAGGAAATATTAAAGATAATCATTTCATGACACAAGCAATTTTGAGAGGTCGTACAATCTTATCTTGCTTCTTAGTGAAAATGTGCGTCACGTATATTTTGTTCATTCTTTTTAAAATTTTATGAATAAGTGGCTCATATCCCAAGTAACATAAATTCTTTCCTTTTTTGATACACATTCTAAACTATAAAAGTAAATAAATAATGTAGTGGTTGTACCGTCCGTTTCTGATTCTTATTGTATTTTTATTAGTACGGTACTAAACCACTTTTAATTATTGAGTTAGTTAGTTTGACGATTGAAATTAATTTAAAAAGGTATATCTCAACTCTAAAACACATATGCGACAAAAAAATATTAAAAGAAAATGTCATATCTCCTAAAAAAAAATTAAAAAAAAATTCAAACCTTATGCAAAATGTTGTATATTAGTTTAGCATTTCAGAAGAATGTCCGCAAAAAATAAAAATTGACTTTCAAGATTGCAACCCAAGAGATTGACAAGGAAACCCGAAGCACATAAGAAAATTATGACTTTGCGACTGAATTCTCCTCAGCACAGCTTCCACAAGACAGTTTTCCAAAACTATTCATTATATAGGTACCTCCCTAACCCTTTTGTTCTTCTACACACATAACAAGAGACTTCATAGCAAATTCAAATTCTTTCGACATTAGTACTACTAATGAATGAAACTTAGCACAAAAAGAAATTAATTAATACTCCCTCTGTTTCCAATGTATGTGTTAGATACGAAAGAGTATAGTTTTGGCATGTTTTGGTATGAGTAAGTTGGTATAAAAAGTATCATTTTGGGGTTGGGAAATGGTGATTCCAGAAATGCTCTTTTTCTTTGTTAATTTGCACTTAAAATGACATGTTTTGAACCGCGGACGACCTGCCTGGTCGACCGCATGGCCTCTAGATCGCCCGGAACAAACTAGTGGGACCTCTGAACTTTTCTCGAACGACCACTTCGGTCGGCCGGAAGGTGTCCAGATCGTCCGGGTTCGGGTTCGAACGACCTCCGATCAACCGAAACCTCATCTGGATCGTCGGAAATTTTTGACATAACTAATGCCTTGGATTCGGACAACCTCCTGTCGATCGCAATCCATTTTAGATCGTCCGGATGACCTCAAACGATGGGTCCGGACAATGCATCGTGAATAGCCATCATCCGGAGCCTGTTTGAACTTCTTTTTGAACTTTTATTCGTTATGATTTCGTTGCAATGTTTGTACAAGTTATTGTGACGTATTTCCAAGTGTTTTATTTTTAAAGTTAAGTTTCAGACAAGCTACACTTCAAATGATTTGGGATCGGGAAATATTTTCGAGTCTTATTTGAATCTTCATCCCAAGGGTGTTGGATCTTTACTGGGTTAGTTTAGCTCACTCTTTATTTCTTTTTGCAGATGAGTACGTCGAGGGTGCTATTGATGAGACCTTTGATGGGGAGTTCGATGATGACTTAATTTGACTTATGTTGAACAAACACTTGTAGGATATTTAGTACTTTCCATTTTGTTATGTAAACTTTATGGATGATGTATTTCCTTTTTAAGTCTTTGATATAAGATAGACGAGTTTATTCTTTTAGTATTTGGGTTCGGTATCTCATTGGTAGATTACGTACTGTCAGGTCATCACCCGGTTATGGGGTGTGACATAAGGATTGTCGAGCAATTGGCTCAAGAACTAGAAGTTACATAATCTGTAGCACTTACTCTGCACTTGAGCAGTGTGAGGATCTTAAAGTAAAATATAATGAAGAACAAGTGAAGAGAAGAAAGCTATATAATCAAGTTCAGGAGGCAAAAGGTGCATAAACTTTCTTTTGTGTATTGTTAGTATCTAATTTTTAAGATGTTGGTTCCAAGGGCTTCTCATTATGTTAGTATCAGGGTGTTCTGTCGGTGCCGTCCATTAAGCAAGGCAGAGACTTTCACAAGGTGTTCAACAGTTGTAGATTTTGATGCAGCCAAAGATGGAGAACTTGCAATATTGAATAGTGGCTCTACAAAGAAAACTTTCAAGTATGATCGAGTTTACACTCCAAAAGATGATCGAGTCAACTCATTCTTACCAAGGCTGTTGGATCCAACAATGTGAATGAGCATAGCAGCCTCACTGGTAATCTGTGTTTTGCTTTGTATTTTTGTCATTTCTGAAGAAGATTCGTTGTATTATTCTTCTCTTATTAATTTAGTTTGCATGCTTTTTGAGTAATGGTTAAAGCTAAGAACTTGATTAACGGACATTAGTGACATTCTGAAAGCTAACCTCTAGGAACTCCAAGTTGACAAATCTGCACCAAGATTCCTTGGGTAAAATTCAACATTGAAAATTTTAGTATCTAATTGTAAGATGTTGGTTCCAAGTGCTTTTCACCAGGAAATATCAGAGACTTAGCAAGATGTTCAACTGTTGTAGATTTGATGCAGCCAATGATGTAGAACTTGCAATATTGAATAGAGGCTCCACATAGAAAACTTTCCAGCATGACCGACTTTACTTGATCATTGAATTTTAATTGAGTCTGTTTGCCTTCTGTTCTTTGAACAGTTGATGATCAAGGTGATTCCAGTATTAGATGGCCACAATGTATATTTGCTTACGGGAAAACGGGAACAGGGAAAACATTTACATTGGAGGGAACTGAAGAGAATAGGGGAGTCAACTATAGAACTCTTGAAGAATTGTTCAAGATTGCGCAAGAAGAGAGTGAAAATTTTATGTATAGCGTATCAGTGTTCTTGAAGTCTACAATGAGCAAATATGAGACCTGTTGACCACATCATCATCATCAAAGAAGTAATTTCTTTTCTTACGAATACATATTTACACTTCCACACTCGTCAATCTTTGAGCGGATGCATTTTACTAGCTGACAGAACATTTTTCGTTGGCTAATATTTTAGGTTGTAGATAAAGCAAGCATCTGAAGGGAGCAATCACATACCTGGCATAGTTGAAGCGGAAGCATGGATTGTGCTGCAGGCAGGAAGCAGTGCAAGGGCTGTTGGATCAAACATTGTGAATGGTGATCTGTGTTTTGCTTTGTTATTCTTCTCTTATTAATTTCGTTTGCATGTTTTATGTAATGGTGAAATCTAAGAACTTGATTAACGGAGAATGCACCAAGAGCAAGCTCTGGCTTGTCGATTTGGTAGGCAGCAATAGGCTTACAAAAACTGATGTCCAAGGCGATAGACTCAAGGAAGCTCAAAACATCAACCGATCACTTTCAGCTCTTGGAGATGTCATATCTGCTTTAGCAAATAAAAGCAGCCACATACCATACATGTGCTTTGGAGATGTCAAAATTTCTGTTATTTTTCCAGGAATGTTACCTTATTTATTTTTCGTTGCCTAGCTATATTAACTCCTCTATAGGTTGACAAAGAAAAACAGGAATAACATGGCCTGGAAGAGAGCTTACAAAACTTTGAAAGTAAGGTAAGAGGATAAGATCAAAGATCTAGATAGTCAGTCGGAGAAGCAAGTTTTAAATATCGCGGAGAAACTGAAGGAGAGAGAAGAAACTTGCGCTACTCTTCAAGAGAAGGTTATCTTTTGTAATCTTATGATCTTTCAGAATTCCTATTCTAAAAATATTTGTCATCTCTCCTTCAGGTCGTTGAGCTAAGGGAGCAAGGGCAGTTCGAGGCTACAGCATATGAAAATAAGGTTCTGTAACATTTTTTACTGATTGAAATGCATCCTTTTGGATTTTAAGAGTGACAGATTTCAACTTTTTAACCCTCCATAATTTCTAAAGAAATTTTTTCGCATCCAACATATCAAGGATCTTGAAATCAGACTGTAAGGGTAAATGGAAGAGTCCGAGTCTCGTTCTATCATCCTTCAACATAAGGTTGCATGAAACATCTCTATTGCAGTAATGCTTCACGACTTTAATGGCATTTCTTAAGAAGTGCAAAATGCTTTTATTTATAAAATTACCATTTGGGGGAACCTTCAAGTTGTCTTGGAGCTACTCAACCCACAGATGCGATCGGATGTGCATGAGGCCCAAATATTCTGAGTCACATGAGATTATTACCTTGTGAACCTAATTAAAACACAAAGAAGTCGTTTTCTTTACCGCTTCCCCTTGCCGTTGCTGCTCTTCTTCAGGTATTGCTCTTCTGTTCTTGTTCTCTTTTAAGGTTTGAATGTTTTTTTTTTCTTCTCGAATAGCTGATTTTTTTCTGCTGTTGTTGTTGCTCTAAATTCTTGCTGCTGCTCTGAATTTATTTTCTTATTGAAGCTATGATTTTTTTTTTTTTTTTTTTATCTTCAATCTCTGCTTTTTATTCTCTGTTGCTGTTGCTCTGTATTTTTTTCTTATTGAATCCCTTATTATTATTATTATTATTATTTTATGGCTGCTGCTCTGAATTTCTTTTTACTTCTGCTCTTAATTCTTGCTGCCCGTTTGATTAAATAATTGCTCTCTGGTGATTGGTTGGCTTGCATATAGAGAACCATGAATTGAATACATGATTACACTGTTTTTGGTGAATGTTTATTGGTGATATTGTTTTGATGATCTTAGCAAAACGACTTACTCCATTTTCCCCTTATTTCTTGGTAATAATATAAGACTATGCTTTATGTTTTATTTTCCATGTTTTTTAGCTCAACTTTAAAATGTTGGGCACTTGTGAATGATTATAGTTGTCTTCTTTTTTTTTTTTATGCGTTTAACATTTTTGCTATATTTTTGTGTGGAATACTTGGGATGTAGTATAAAATATATGTTTTTATTTAGCATTTATAATATTGAAATCATGTTTCTATTACAAAATTTTATATAAATTTAATTTACAAGCATTTTTGCAAAAGTAGCTCCTTCAAGCGTGTGCCTCAGTCCCTCATCGCATTAATGCTTCTCGCGCCTTTTAAAACTAAAGGTATGACTGAAATCCATAGGGAAAAATACCTCTATAAATAGAGTCATTCAGACTTCAGTTGACTCCAAGTCAATTCTAGTTCTCAAAATAGTGCTAATTTCTTGATATTCTTTCTACTCGGACCAACTTGAAGAACTGAGTCACCCTTAGTTAGGAACGAATCATTTGGCACCCATCATGGTTGTCCATGAACAACAACAAAAGTTCTTACAACTCTATTCCTAATGGCCGGTGATACAGAAACCCCGAGGCAAGATATGGAAGCAACTGCTCCCAAAACAATAGGACTAGGTACTTCGGGTACAGGTAGTGCTGTCAAAGTGGGCCGAAGCCCGCGGACCGGCCCGCCCCGCCCCGTCGTGGACCGGGTATGGACTTAGAAAATATTGATCCGCAAATATGCGGGCTTTTAGTTATAATATGTTGCCTAGTAATCCAAGCATAATGTGGCTGTAGTTTAGTGGTAAGAATTCCACGTTGTGGCCGTGGAGACCTGGGCTCGAATCCCAGCAACCACATTTCTTCCTTTTCTTTTTTCCCAATCACGATTCACGGGCAGACAGCACAACACAAGATCAAATGATAAGCATTAATCAATAAATTGCTATGAGAAGACATGATTCTGTCCCTTTTTTGTTTATTTAAATACCAAATGTGTTAACTATTTATGAAAATTATATGTATTAGTAGGATTAAAATATAAAATAAGTTGGCATGTAGAGCTAGAATCATATAATTGGTTCATTATATCTTTTCTGATACACGCAATTCACAATCTGCCATTTTACCCACACAAAAAAAAAAAAAAAAAAAATGGAAAATTGAGTCTGGGTCCGCGGACCGCCCGCGGGCCTTATGCGGTGCGGATCTGGGCCTAATATTTATGGGTCCGCAAAATTGAGTCCAAGCCCGCCCCACCCCGTTTTGCATTGAGCCCGCACGGGCCGGCCCGTTTCACAGTACTAGGTATAGGTGCCTTGGGTACGAACATCATCATTGATAGACGAGCTCGACCACGGTACAAACATAATGACTCCAAATATGATGATCAACCATATATCACATACCACACGCAAATTTCCAATTACAGCATACATTAAATACAGTTTCATCAATACTCCGTCCGATTTTATATGCAAGGAAACATGCTTTAAAATCAAAATTCAAGGCAAATCAATACTCTTAGAAAAACGACAATTCATAAATCTTTTAGGACTGAAAAACAAGGGTAAAGTGTATTTACTTGATCAACTTAGACAATACTAACAATAGAATCCGAAATCCAGAAAAAGCAAAAAACAAGAGACTTCAAACAACTATAACTTTCTGCTATTCTTTTCCTTTTTCCTTTTTCCTCCAATAACTCCCCATAAATCTCCCCAACACTAATTACTCCATTAGGAGTCTTTCCGACAAACTCTCAAAAAGTCCCTAAACTTTCCTAAACACACTTAAGCCTCAAGCTTCCTAACACGAACAAAATGCCCATTAACCGAACTTACCACTATATAACACATGGAATGTAATAAATTTAAATAGGCTCATAATCACGTAGTCATACCAAATAAATTCATCTTTAAGCAGTTAATCATACAAAAACTAGTTACGAGTCACATAACACGTAAGCAAAAGTTCCAGGTATCACTTACCTCCCCCCTTACAACATTTTCGTCCTAGAAACTGGCACTCCCTTAAAACATAAATACTAGATGTGGCAATCCTATAGGCACTCACAAAACAAGTGTGGTACTATATGCAACATACTAAGTACAATAGAAAACATGTTAACCACAAAATCACATTTATGTTCCTGTCGACTTACCCATGTCATTTTCCACCCTTCGCTGAGGAAGGGCAAAGACTCTAGCATTAGGTCTCGGTATTGCAACTCGTTCTCTTGGTGCCATTGCAGCAGGCTGAACATAACCCCGATTCGGCTCTGTACACTGTCCAATCCGAGGACCCATCTTATCATACCAGAAACAACCCTCAGTTCTCCAACAGCATTCCCTCGGGTGCCTTCTCCTACATGTAACACAAAACGGTATGGTTGCTGCTGGTGCCACTGTCGTCCCCCAATTCTCACTACATTAGTCCATGTTCCATTCACGGTCTGTTGGTGGATCCCGTGGGTAGGAATGGCCATCCTCTTAGCAGCCATAGGTGCGGACATATCAGTAGATGATGAATTATGACCTTGAACCATAATGGAAAAAAGGTCTATTTTCTGCATTCTCTATATCGGTCTTCAAAAACTCTACCTCAATGTCGAGGCTCTTCTGGTAGGCGTCCATAGGACAAGAACTGAATAGCCTTCCCTTAATGTGGGACAACAAGCCCCTCACAAATAGCCGTGTCCTCATCTCTGGATCATGAATGATCGATGTAGCATACTTCTCAAGGGCATTGAACTTGCTAGCATATTCCGAAATCGTCATCCCTTCCGTTTGTCTCAAGTGAAAAAATGGTTTTGACGTTCCATCCTAAATGTTCCCAGGAAGTACTGATCCAAGAACACCCTCTTAAACCGAACTCAAGTGATAGGCTGATCCCCTTGTGTATATATAGGGCATACACCCCTTTACCATTGGCTTCAGTTGTAAGAAACCCCACAATCATATCAGTTTTGATATTCTCCGGTACCCTCATTATGGAGAAGTGCTGCTCAATCTCCTCTAACCATGTTTTGGCCTGATCCGGCCTCATGTTATCATCAAATGAGACCATCCTTATTTTCTTCATCCGCTCAAAGTATACCCCTGGATCAATCTCAACCATCTGAGCCCTCTGAAACCCTTGATAATGATTTTGGTTTTGATTATGTTGTGCTTGCATAACCTATGCCAACATTGTCAAGGCTGCTGCAATCTCATTAGTTTCCCTAGTGTTAACCGGTGGTGGTGGTGGAGTGTGATACCCGTAACTTTTTCTTACGTGTTAATTAACTCGTAATTAATTTTTGCATGACTAATAAACTTATTTTGTGTAATTATGTGATTACGCGTCTAAAACTTGTTACGTGTTATGTTTGAGTACGTTTTGTTGAGGTGCGCTTTGTACGTGTAACAAGGTTGATGGACATAAGTGTGAGAGATTGGTAGTTGGGGGATTTAGTTGGCATTTATTTAGACGGGTAGTTAAATTAGATGAGTGATTGGAGGAGTTAATTAAGGAGTTAAAGTGGGATTAGGGGAGGTTAAAAAGAAATAAAAGAGAGAGGCGGCACAGTAGGGTAGAGAGAGGGGAAAAAAGAAAGAAAAATGGAAACGTAGGAAGACAAGAGAAAGGGACATGAAATAAAATAAAAAAAAAAAAAAAAAGGGAGGTGGCAATAAGGAGAAAGAGGAGAGAGAATAAAATATCACCAGAACTTTTTGAAGGGATAAACGACGTCCGTTTGGAGCGATCTTTATATCGTTTCGATGGTATTCAAAAGACCTACGCGTGAGCGCAAACAGATCGTGATTCGGAGTTCAGAGCGTGAAGTTATAGCACCGGGAGCGGAGCTGGTTTCTGGATTTCGGATTTCTGCTTTGTAATTATGTGTAATTGCTATTGAAATGGGTAAGGACCTTTCTCCTCTGTATTTTCAGTCCTAAATTGCATATGATCGGTGGTCAAAAGTATAGAATGGTGTAAGGAACCGATTTCGTATGTTTTTGTTTATAAAAGGGATGAAACATTGGATTTTGTTGCATTTATGTGGTTGATCGTCAATAGGTGGTGCTTGGATCTAGGTGTGAGCACCGATTTCAAATTGGCCAATTCGGTCATTTGAATTCGTTTTTTCATTTTGTCCAACATAAAAAAATCGACCGAATTCGAAACCGAATTTCAAATTGCCGAATTCGAAACCGAATTCCAAATTGCCGAATTCGAATTGACCTAATTGGCGAATTCGAAATTCGGTTTCGACCGATTTGGCCGAATTAGAGGGTTTCATTATTGCAGGTTTGCTAATATTAGCAAGAGTATTATCTGCAACAATGACTTTGGCTACATCTAGAGTTGCAAGGCTTGGTTCAACAACTATGGCTGCTTTTCAAGTTTGCTTACAAGTCTGGTTAACATCATCTGGCCGTTGCTGGAAAGGTAAGAAATGTCCGAAACTAAATTCAAAATTCGCTATAGATTACACTATGTTATGGCAAAGATCAAAATCAGGAAGTAATTTCAAGATAAAGTAGAACACAATAGTCAGTTCATAGACAAGTTCTTTGAAACAAACAAACAAAGGAGAAGAGAAATGAGATGAAGATGGAGGATACGGCCAAGATTGTTAAAATCGCGATTCTACGTAAACTCGGAGGAGGGGTGGAAAATCGTAAACTCATGAATCGTAAAATAAATCGTAAAATCGTATCGAGAAATTATACATATATATATATATGATCCAAAAATATGGAAAAAATTCATTAAACATAGTTTCACAAGTTTTTTCAAAAGACAATAACGCAACAAAGTTCACAATAAAGAACTTACAAGTTTTTCAAAATATAAAATTGCGACTACAAGATTGTTTAAAGCAAACACCACATAAATAAAGCTCATAAACTAGGAGGATTGCGACTAATTAGCCTTTTACGCTACGCAAAAATTGTCCCAAGTAATCACTCAAATTTACAAGGATCCTCAAATTTCTCATATGAAAGCCACACAAATAAAAGTACCCATATTTTTTTTGAATAACAAATTTTCCATTAATCACAAAATAGCCGAAGCCATTACAATCAAAGGAAAATCTAAAATACAAGAAAATAAAAGTTATACAATGATTTAGAAAACCATGATAACAGACAAAAAACACACCCAAGAAAATATGGATGGTTAGGAAAAACTACTATAAAAACTAGCAAGCTAAACATATGAATAATCTTCTTCTTCGCAGCATCTTCATTGCAATCCTTGAACCATAGAGACAGGAAAATATCACTTTGAACATCTTCCGTAGGGATCGACAATTTATAGGACCATGGGCGTATCAACCGTCCTACAAATTGCCTCGGGAAGATGTAGAAAGTTGATAAATGACCCAGATCAAGTCCGGGTTGAACGAATCCTCCTAGAAACATAGAAAAAAAGTATAGATCTGTGAATATTTGAGACACATCTAACCTCTGCGTCTTGAATCTTGAAGAAAAATACATTGAAAAAATTTTCAAATGATTCAGGGTACAAAATAGAGGTATAAAAACTGAACAAAATGACCAAGATTTGACTATTTACAGGAGCCAATAGCCAAATCTGGCTAGAGGCGGAGGGAAAAAGAAGAGCAGCAAGAACGCAGAGGAAGAGAGATATTACTATCAAGGAGATTGAGCTAATTAAAGCAACAAAAGCTATAATATGCAATAATTGCACAAGGAAAAAAACATAATCTTTAATTTTTACTAAAAAATCTTTAATCTTTAAAAACAATTAATTTTTTAAATTTTTTGTAGACTCGGTAGAAACGTATGATTCTACGATCCGATTCTACGATTCTAGTGTGTTTCTACCAGATTGCGATTGTACTACCGATTCAACATGTTTTGCTTCCGTAGAATCGTGCGATTCTACGAGTTAACTCGCGATTTTAACAACATTAGATATAGTTGCGCCGCTTGAGAAGAAGAGAGTGGAGGGAGGCGGAGGGTTAGGTATTATTTTTAATCTTTACTATATATATTTATTATATAATAATATTATTAAATTTTAAAAAACTCAATTCAAATTCGGTCAGACCGAATTCAAAATTGGTTTGACCGAATTCGTCCCAAGTTCGCTCAATTCGAATTTGACCATGACCGAATTACCGAATTCAATGCGAATTTGGTCGGAATTCAGTAAAACCCGAATTTGCTCACCCCTACTTGGATCTTGGTTATAACTTATAGTGTTTGGGATTTATAACTTATAATTTGGGATTTTTTGTGTAGGATGCTTAACTACTGAATTCGAATTGTTGTTGCCTCATACTTGTTATAGTTGTTAATCGCTCATTTTGGTACTTGTTATATGGTTGTCGTCTAGTTGGTGTCGTTGGGTGTTGTCTAATTGAGATTGCTGTTTGAGTCGTCTATTTGGTATTGGTCGACCTAGTCATCGCCCCCTTTTGAACTCTTGTCTAGGATCTTCTTTATGGCAGGGTTCATTCGAAGTATAAACATGAAATGTGTTGATCCCGGGGAAATGATGTGATGTGTTGTAATTCTTGGACGTACACCCGATGAGGGAAAATTATTGGGATTGTAACGGTTTTCTGGAGTCAATGGTGATGGATGATGATACAATGTAGAATGAATTCTTAAAATCTTGGACCCGGGGGTGTAACTGAACCATGTATTGTACTTTTTGGGGATCCTAAGTTAGTCATTGTTAGGGCCGTTACAGTTATTGTCGTAGAGTTGAGAATTGATGATTGAGCTCGAATCGTGGGAAGTTGTGTCCCATCAATAACAATGTTCGTAGTGTTTGAGCAATGTGTGTAATCGTGTGTACAGTATGGGCAGAGCATGGTGTTTGTCGTGCATTCGGTTGTGTAAGTGCTTAGACATGAAGAGTATCGTTATTTAGCTTAATTGTAGTTCTTAATTTGTTTGTTCTTACTTGTTATGTGTTTTGAGTCAAAATCTGTATTTTTGGGACTGGGATTGGGAAAGTGCAGAAATGCATTTTTCCTTTGTTAATTTGTATTTTTTTTTTCCTGACCATAGTTGTGAATAGCAGCGAATAGCGGTGCTATCGCGGTATCGCGGCGCGTCGCGGCGCTTTACCGCGGTGTCGCGGCGCGTCGCGGTCGACAACGAGAAATCCCGATATAGCGGCACTTAGCGGCGCTATCGCGGTTTCGCGGTCGCGGCGCTATAGCGGAAAATCGGGAATCGCGGTGGTTTAATTTTTTTTCCTGTTTTTTTTTCTGTTTTTTTCTGGTAATTTGATAATCTATTTTTATTAATTTGTTAATTTGATATATAATGGTGATATAATAATATAGATATGTATTAATTTATATTGATTAATTTATACTTTGTGATATAATGATTAATGTGTTTATAATTGTTATAAGTTTGTGATATAATTTTGTGATGTATTGATGAGTTTCTTAATTTTTGTAATTGAATATGATTTAATAGAATATGTAATTGATATTTTGCAATAAACATGGAAGAATTTAACTAAATGTTTACAAGTATTACTAATTTTGTGTCATATATCTATATAAATATGTCATATCAGAAACCGCGAAAACGTACCGCGTCGCGACACCGCTATAGCTTTTGAAGCTTCACCGCGACGGACCGCGAAACGCTATTAACAACTTTGGTCCTGACTGAATCTCGATCGATCGGACCTTCAGTCTATCATCCAGGGCAAACTACTGATTGCTGGCGACGAGCAGTGGATTTCGGTTGACCGAGATGGAAATCCCATCAACCGGAGTTGTTGCGGTTGACCGACCTTAGCTTTCGGTCGTCCGGACTTTGTGCCTATCTTTCTGTCCTGATCTCATGGAAGCCCTCGGTCGAACGGACCCCCTGTGGAGGTCGACCGAAGGGCCAATGTGAGCTATGGGGGTTTTCTGTTTCGGCCGTACTCCAATGTTGTTGTATTGTGGTTTCGGTATAGTGTTTTGAGAGTGTTATGTACGGTTTCAAGTACGTTGTGGCAAGTGTTTTGAAATGGGTTTTGGGAAATGGGAAAAGTTTTATGTCCTATCTAGTGCTTCATCCAAGGGGCGCTTCGCGACTCAGTCCTTTATTTTTCGTATCTTGCAGGTGATGATTGTGCTGAGTCTTATTTTGATGATGCTTGGGAAGGGCCATACGAGGAATGACTTCATAATCTATTTAGTTTATGAACGATTTTTGTTATTTCATTTCCATTTGTAATGTCAGAACTATTTATTTTTCTGTATTTCACTTCCGCTGTTGCACTTAAAGACTTTTGGACTTTAATATCGTAATGAATTCCCTTTTTAGTAACTCTGTTAGTGGTTTTGGTGTCTCATCGATCAATGAGACACTGCCATGTCATCACCCTTGTTACGAGACGTGACATGGATGTACATCTACTGGTGGTGGAGCGGCCACGTACTCAGCCTCATATCTGGTTTCACTTCCCCTAGTCGGTGCCCGTGGAGGAAGCAAATTCTGTCGTTGTAGATGGCTCGACGATCCCACATACTATTTACATGTTCCCCTCGGGATTCGGCGTATCATTGTAGCAATCGGTGTGCTGGAGTCGCTGCTCTCAATGTTGTCTCCTTCTTGATGGCCCATCTTAACCCAAGTAACAATTCATATATATATGAAGTGAACAGACAAACAACTAATTCACATAGCCATATAGCATGATATAACATCATTGGTAGACGTGTCATGGCATATAAAGTAGGCATGACATAACACATGAGGAAAATATGGCATAACGTATCATCATATAAATAACATAGCATGTCATATGAAACAACATAACATATCATGTTACCAAGTAAATGCAAAACGGTAAATAAACACTTATGTCCCATTTCCAGGCTCTACTCTCGGTTCACATCTTATGTTCATTCCATACTTAATTCTATCCAGGTGTTCAAGCCTAAGGTTCGACCTACTCTGATAGCACTTATGTCACACCCCGTTACCTGGAGGTGACATGGCAGTGCCAAATTCGGTGATGAGACACAAACCCAAAACGGAAATACTAAAAATCTAGTAAGGTCCCAACACCCTTGGGATGAAGCATCGAATACAGACTCAAAACATTTTTACCCAAACCAAGTCAGTTGTAACTAGCACTGTCAAACGGACCGGTCCAGTCTAGTCCGGTCCAAATCTGCAATGGACTTACCCTAAATGGATCGGACCGGACTTTGTCAATTTTTTGTGGACCTCAAAATGGTAAGTCCATACCCAGTCCGCTTATAGTTCGTGGATTACGGGTTTGTCCGCGGACTTTATCATATTTTTTAGACAATTTTAATGAAACTTAGTAAATGAAAAATGAAAAATAGCTAGTATGTTGCATCTCAATAAACTACGAACCGACCTAAAGTCAATAATGAAAAATTCATCATAGCAAGTTACAAGAAAGTAGCAACTCAATACTAGTCTACATCCAGCATCCACGCGGCTAGTAAATGACAAAATCAAGATACATACGATTAATTGATTTTATAAAATTTAATTAGTTTGCTGTCATGAGATTTTAAGCTTGTAATTTAAAGAAAGAGGTAAACGAATTATATATTTTTTTGTTAGGTTACATCTCCGACTTTCTCAAGTTTCTATCTTCCCCTTCCTTACAAGAAACAAATACCCAACAACAAATCTTGAACTATTTTTTTAATAGAAATTATGCAACTAATTAGTGTGCATTAGTTCACAAACAAAGTAACATACCCATCAAACTATTGTACCCATCAACAATTAATCGATTTCCAGTCGAATCGATTGGAACTGTTCGACGAAAGAGACGAAAGTTGGATATAGGTGAATAGGGGATTTGGATTTTGAGTAGATTTGGGTTGGAAAATTTTGAATCTTTGGTGTTGATATAAAAAAAATAAAAGAAATTATATATATTAGACTGATTGCTGAAGAGTCTGGATTTGTTCTGCAAAGTCCAGGTCCGTTTTTATATTTTAATTTTGCGGACTAATCCGCGGACTGGTCCGGGTCCGATCTGCGAAGTCCAGATCAAAACGGATCCGGACCCAAAATACCCGCATTTAAATGGACTTTTATTTTCAAGTCCATACCCAGTCCATTTAATGGGGATTACGGACCGGTCCACGGACTTTCGGTTCGTTTGACAGTACTAGTTGTAACAGAACTTTAAACGCATACAACTAGCACGTTCATTTAATGTTCTGTTATGTTCATTCGTTTTGCAATGTCATTCTGCTGAGGGCTTCATCTCATGGTCTTTTCCATGTGAAGCTCATTCGCAAAACAATACTCTTTGAACTCACGGAGCTTATATTCTTCACCATAGTCAGATCTCAAACACTTTAATTCAGACAATTTTTCGTTTCTAAAGGCATAAGATTTATTTTTCATAAAATAAATCCATACATTTCTTGTGAAGTCATCAATGAAGGCCATGTAATATGTTGTACCACCAACAGATGTCACCGGTCGAACACAGATAGCCTTCGACACAGATCTTTCATCATTTTCTCCCTTATGTGGCCAAGAGCAATACTTTCATGGATGTTATTTGTCAAATACAATTTATCATCCTTCTTGCCTCGAGCTCTTTTGATTATCTTCCAAGAACCGCCGCTAAAAGTAGTAATATAACATTCATCATCCAGTTGCCCAGCAAAAAGAAAATTCATCTTTAAATTAGGAACATGTTTGACATTACTCAGCTGTAACACAGTTCCATTCTGTGCTTTGATCCGAACATCTCTCTTCCCCACAATTTCCAAAGGCTCATCATCAACAAGATAAACCTTATCAAATTCACCAGGAGTATAACATTTCATTACATCCATGCTACTGCAAGAATGGAACGATGCTCCAGAGTAAAAAAAAATACTCATGTTTCCAATTACTGCTCACACTCAAGATTAATGCATATGAGATCTCTTCTACTATTGTGATCGCTGATTTGTTATCCTTCGACGATGTCGTGCACTGTTTTCGTAGTGACCATACTACCCGCAACTAAAACTCTTAATCGAACTCGTTTCTTTCTTAGACTCGTTCCTGCCTCTTGACTTTGATCTACCTCGGTAAGATTTCGACATTGATTCGGATCTTCTTTTATTTTCTGAACTCAGAGCTGAACCAGAAGCTATACCCGATTCTTTCTTGCGAATTTCTTTACAAATAATCAGGTCTCTAACTTCATATACCTAAGCTTCACCTTCTCTGTTGAAGCATTAACCGATGTAACTATTCCAGTTCAACTCTCTGGTAAAGAAGACAATAAAATTAGGGCTTGTACTTCATCATCGAAATCAATCTCAATTGAGCTCAATTAGGTTATTATCATATTGAACTAATTAATATTATTGGAAACCGCAACACGTTCTGCCATCTTTAGGTGAAATAGATGTCGCATCGGAAAAACCATGTTTGATGTTGATGGCTTCTTGTACATCTCCGATAACTTCTCATATATCTCCTTGGTAGTTTTCGTTTTGATTGTATTGAGTGACACGTTTCTGGACAAAGACAAACACACGATGCTCATCGTCTTCATGTCTAACAACTCCCAATCATCATTTTTCATGTCCTCTGCTTCCCAATATTGCTTACATGGATTGCTGATAAACATGCTAATTACTCGCACCATATGTGTAATAACTGATATAGTACACACATACAATATGCTACCAATTGTTGAAGCATATGAGATCTTCTTCATATGTGCACACTCCTCAATAATCTTCGGTGATTCCTTCTTAGATAGTTTGAAGTTGCTACCTAACGGAACATGCATACTAAACCTTTTTAGAACATTCTTGATATATTCAGTCTACGAAAGATAAAACTTTCCTACCCCCTCATCTCGATTAATTCGCATACCCAATATATGCTTAGCCTCTCCAAGGTTCTTCATAGAAAATTGTCCAGACCAATGTTGCAGAAGTCGCTAGTCGGTCGCCAGATCGGGGACTAGCAGCATAGTCGGCTTACCTAGATTACAATTTTTTTTTAATTCTGTTATCATATATATTATACTAGTCAAACAAAATTCCATTACAAATTAACAATCAAATGCTATTCAAATCAAAGTACATAATTCATCCATAATAATTAAATTAAACACCATGATAAGTAATAACAAGTTCAAATATTAAACATCAGTTGCACTTGTCGTGTGCTCATCATTTTGTCCATATTGTTCTAATATACGTTCTTCATCTAATTCATATTCAATTTTATCAACTTCCTCCTCACTCTCGGGTTTGAATTATTCCTCATTAAGTTCCCTCAATCTAGAACTTCTTCGAGGCCTTAACACTTCGTCTGTTCCTAAAGCATCGCTAACCGCTTTCCATGGCAAGCCCCTCTCAACTTCATCTCCATCAACACAATCAACAATCCATTCTTGAGCCTCACTTGCATCACTAGCTAGTAGTACTTCAATGTTTCTCTCTTTCTCCTTTTTGTGTTTGTCCATCAAATTCGCATTGAATTGCACATAAACAAGATTGTTCAAATTTTTTGTTTGTAGCCTATTAGATTTAAAAGTATTGAAAAATTTAATAAATATATCTATAAGATTATATTGCTTAATTAAGAAATATTTATATATATTTAAGAACAGCAGCCATAACACCAGAATCATCTTGAAGTCCCGAATCCTTATTGTTGGAGCACATTTAATCTAAGGTGCGCCAATTCGATTGGCCCGGCCCGGCCGGGATTGAATTGGGCCCTTAATCGGGTTGGGCCGACCAACCCATTTGGACCGACCTTATGGCTGGAAAATTGGATATAATTTCAGCTCTTATCTCTTAGAAGGAGGTTGAAGTGGTGGAGAATGTGGAGGAGTGGTTTCCTCCATGATCTCCCACTTCCCCCTTTCTCTCTCCCCACTCTCCCTTGAATGACTAAGAAAAATGTTGATTTTTCTTAGTATTCTAAGTCATTATTCTCCATCTTTTGAAAAGCTTAGAGAAGAGAGAAAAAGAGAGAGCATTCAAGAGAGCTTGAATAGAAAGAAAAGACAGCTTTTCTATATACTTGTTTTCTAGCTTTGGCTAATAGAAAAGAAGTAAGAAAACTGTTTTTTGTTCTTCTTAAAGGTCCTATATCCACCATATATATATACTCCATCTTGAAGAGTGTCTTCAAGAATTCTACGAGGCGTTGGCTAGCACCAAGCGGTAGAGGACCATCCCCGGAAGATCGAGTGGAAATTGGGAGAGGCGGAGCTCGCGCTAGTGGCGCTCCGCTCGTGACAACAAACCTACAACCGAAACCGCTTTAAGCCTTATTCTCGCACTTCGAAAGGTATAATGCTATCCCGTAGTCTAAGGTTCTTACTCGTGAAATATCCTATTAGAGGCGTAGTCGTTTTATTTCCGCCGCATAACTTGTTTTAGACCCTAGTTATTCCTCTAACAAAGTGGTATCGTGAGCCACTCACGAGTACCCTATAGACTTAATGTGCTATAGTATTTTAATATGGATTATGAATCTATATTTTGCATGCCTTAGGATTGCTAGAAATGTTGTATATCATGTATGACATGTTTTTGCATCATTTTGTATGTATGAAAGTCGAGATCTTCGGTTGACCGCAATGTCTGTTTTGGTCAACCGAGTACTCTTAGTATCTCTGTTCGGACGATTGGGAGATAGGTCGGTTCAGCCGATCGGTTACCCGGTCGACCGAAAGCGGGGTGGCCGGTCCACCGAATCAAATGCAATATGAAATGTTCATTTTGTCTGGGTTGCTCATTTTTTCATAAATTGTTATGTTAGTTGAGCATGATGCATAGTAATCGCCTTTACCCTGTTGGTGTATTTTATAAATACGATCTGCGAATCGTGCCTATCTCTTTTTATCAAAAGTTGTAATTCTCTTCTCATCAAATCCCCTCGAATGTAACTCGAGGTTTTCTTAGAATTATGTAATTCTAGATTAGGAGAAGGTACAGATCGTGATGATGATTTGGAGACAACCACTGAAGGTCAAGACGGTGTAAAATAGAATGTTTTCTTTTCACACCCTTAGATTGACTTCACAGTTTTTCCATTGGCTTGGAAAAACCGAATAGGATATGGCTATTACTATTGCATTTTTACGTTTATGTATTGGATGCATATGTATATAAGCATAAACTGTTTTATTTTATGCTTTTCTGGTGAGATTGTTAAAAACAAAACCCCTCAATTAAATATTAATTAGTGCCTTCCTAAGTTTGGCCCTCGTCAAGGCCTAGATCGACATTAGTATGGAACATGCCAAAGTTGTACATACGTGTCTATCCGGGTAAGGCGCGAAGGATAATTTGTGATATCCACTGGCAAAAACTTAGGGTCCTAGTTAACTGGATTATCTCAATAAATGGATTGAGGATCTAGAGGCAAAAGAGTTGAGAAAAGTGTATAATGATACGCTTGAATAAATGTTATTCACTCAACTAACCAAGAATTATATAATTTGATGTAATTGGCAAACGTTGCCTACCTAAATAACTAAGTTTTGGGCGATCAGCCAAAGCTGACTCAGAACGAGGTGAAATATGGATATTGGCCCGCTAGAAAGTTAACGAACTTTACGAGTTGATAATGAGGGTTATTCACTCGAAGAAAATAGTGGGAGAAATCATTAAAAAAGATAAAAGACCTAATAATGATTTTTATCAGTACTTATTTTGCATATGTATTTTGTTGTAGAAAAATGGCAAATTCAAACCAAACACTATCACTGCGTTCTGTCCTTGAGAAGGACAAATTAGAGGGAGTTAACTTCCTCGATCGGTTCAGGGAACTTGAGAATCGTTCTCAAGCATGAAAGAAAGTTGTATGTTCTAGAACGACCTATTCTCGATACACTGCGAGGCTCGCGCTTGACCGCTGAAAGAAGTGCTTATCGAAGCATTGTAGTGATGCTTTAGATGTGTCTAGCCTCATGCTTGTCACCATGAACTCCGAGCTTCAGAAGCAACATGAGGACATGGGGGCTTATGAGATGCTGGCTCACCTGAAGCAACTATATCAGGGACAAGCACGCTAGGAGAGATTCGACGTATCGAAATCTCTTTTTCAATGCAAAATGTCTGAAGGAATGCTAGTAGGAACTCACGTTCTTATGATGATAGGTTATGTTCAGAACCTTGAAAAACTGGGATTTCCTATGGGGCAAGAGATGTCGACTGATTTGATCTTGCAATCGTTGCTTGAGTCATTCGATCGGGTTCATTTTGAATTATCACATGAATGAAATTGACAAGCCATTGCTCGAGTTGTTGAACATGCTCGAGGACTGCCGAGAAGGAAATAGGCAAGTCCAAACCCAACACCATACCGATGGTGCAAAAGTGGCAAAGGCAAAGGTTTTGTGAAATCCAAAGGCAAACCGAAAGGTAAGCCCTAAGGGCAAGCAAACCACTTTCAACAATGCACTGAAATCTAAGGGTGGTATAGCCAAGAACTCTATCTGTCATCACTGTGGTGAAAAGGGTCTCTGAAAAGGAACTGCAAAAGCTATGTTGCAGGGGAAAAAAGGTTTGGAAAAGGAGAAAGCAAATGTTGCTTCGGGCTCGGGTATTTATGTTGTTGATATTAATATGATTGATATCAATTTAAATACAACTACTTCTTGGGTACTTGATACCGGATGTGGTTCTCACATTTGTACTAATGTGCAGGGACTGCAAAGGAGTAGAGAGTTGGCAAAGGGTGAAGTGGAACTACGAGTTGACAACGGAGCACGTGTTGCAGTCCCCCTAAAGTCGTAGGGACTTGTATTTTTACTTTGCCTTCAGGGCTTGTTTTGGGTTTAGAAAACTGTTTCTATGTACCAAGTTTAACTAAGAATATTATTTCAGTTTCTTGTTTGGACAAGAAAGGTTTTGAGATTTCAATCAAAAACCAACGATATCGTTAGTTTTGGATAATATTTTTTATGCAAGCGCCTCTTTGATTAATGGTCTATATATTTTAGACCTTGATATGCCAATTTTAAATATAAATACAAAAAGGATTAAGACTAATGATCCTAATCCGACATACCTCTGGCATTGTCGCTTAGGCCACATAAACGAAGACCGCATATCCAAGCTCCATAAAGATGGGCTGTTGGAATCATTTGACTTCATGTCTTATGATCGATGTGAATCTTGTTTGTTGGGTAAGATGACAGCATCACCTTTCACTAAGCTAGGTGAGAGAGTCGATGCTTTATTAGGACTAATACATAGTGATGTATGTGGCCCTTTTAATATACATGCAAGGGGTGGTTACCTCTACTTCATTACCTTTACTGATGACTTCAGTAGGTATGGATATGTGTTTTTGATGAAACACAAATCCGAAGCATTTGCTAAGTTTAAAGAGTTTAAACTAGAAGTAGAAAACTTGGCAAGAGTATTAAGGTTCTTCGATCTGATCGAGGAGGAGAATACTTGAGTCAAGAATTCTGTGACTATCTAAAGGATTGTGGAATCGTTTCACAACTTTCTTGATGAAGAACCGCAAGGTTCGACTTAAGTTGAGCCCGATCTTTCTTCAATTCTCGAACTAGTTTCTATGGGAATTTAATCAACGCAACACTAAGGATGGTTAATTAACAATGGAGGCTGAAACACCACAACAAGAGAAACTAAACTTGTTGATACAGTAACTCAAAGAATGAATGAAGTTCTACATAGAAGTTCAAACACAAGAAGCTAAGGAATAACCTTACCAAAATATCAATATATCTAACATGTCCCATATGTAGGCCAAACTCTCTCTTTATATAGAGAGATTTTGGTTCCCAACAACCAATAAGAAAGAGTTCCTTGAAGAAGTAGGACTCTTGTTTTCTTAGTGGCAAAGATAACTAATAAAGTTAAAAGAAGAGTCCTAATACAAGTGGAACTCTTATCAACTTGATGTACAACTTGTTTCTTGGTGGCTAAGACATGAAGAGTCCTAGTAGAAGTAGAACTCTTACAACTTGATGACCAACTTGACTAACACATATTTAAAGTAATTAATAAAGCTGAAAAATAATTAAAGTACTAGAATAGACTTTAATGTACAAAAGACTAAAATGCCCTTTTAAATTCGTCCCAATTCTGGACAGCTTGTTGGGCCAACTTGCACGACGATTTCGGATGTCAAGAAGGCAGAATCTGATCTCGGGTTCTTAATGAAAGTTGTAGATATGCCTCTTATATTTAATATGCCACTGGAATCAGCTCCATTGGATAAACGGATAGAAAGTTATGACCATTCTGCCAAACTGTTGTAAAGCTGTCCAATCCCTCATCATCTTGCATGATTACTAAAATACCCTTCTTAGCCTCTTTGCTTGATAGGGCCTAATTGTACACTTGTGAACTTGAGAGGCTGCCTCGTATAACATTCCTCGATGTAACTTAGCATCCTCTTTATACTTTAGAACTCGGGTCAATGATGTAGATAGTTGCTTCACGTCCCTTGTTCTAAGTCTCGTGCTTAGTCGATGTATGTGCTCCTTTGACTTGGGAAGCCTCGAGGTTGGTACCGTATCATTTCTCCTCCAGCTACTCCACAATGGAATGGTGTATCTGAAAGGAGGAACAGAACCTTATTAGAACTTACTGAAGTTCCAGACTCTCAAACTAGCACTAATGATAAGATGGAAATTGAACAGACTCCACAAGTTGTTGTGCAGCAGGTGCCACAAACAGTTGTGCAGCCAACACTAGTTCAAGAAACACAAGAATTGCGTAGGTCTGGTAGAGTTCGTCGTCCACCTCCGGAAAAATTTGGTTTTTTCATAACAGAACATGGTGATGTTATGTTTATGGATCACGATGAACCTTCAACTTACAAACAGGCAATTAATAACCCAGATTCTGAGAAATGGCTTGAGGCAATGAGATCTGAAATGGACTCCATGTACCCAAACCAAGTCTGGATCTTGGTTGATCCACCTAAAGGGGTAACTCCCATAGGGTGCAAATGGGTTTTTAAGATTAAAACCGACATGGAAGGGAATGTACAAACGTACAAGGGGCGACTGGTCGCGAAAGGTTTCAAACAAGTTCATGGTATTGACTATGACGAGACCTTTTCCCCTATAGTTATGTTCAAGTCATTTCGGATTTTGCTTGCTATTGCAGCTTACTATGACTATGAAATCTGGCAAATGGATGTCAAACCCGCTTTCATTAATGGAAAACTTGAAGAGGATGTGTATATGACACAGCCTGAAGGTTTTGTCACTCCGGAGAATGATGGAAAAGTATGTAAGCTTCGAGAGATCCATTTATGGACTCAAGCGAGGCTTCTCAAGCTGGAACATCCGCTTTTAATGATGCCGTCCGTGAGTTTGGCTTCATTAGAAATGAGGATGAGCCTTGTGTTTACAAGAAGGTTAGTGGGAGCTCAATCGTATTCCTGGTTTTGTATGTAGATGACATACTACTCATTGGAAACGACATACCAACCTTAAAGTCTGTCAAGGCTTGGTTGAGTACGTGTTTCTCTATGAAAGACTTAGGCGATGCCAGCTATATTCTGGGAGTCAAGATCTATAGAGATAGATCCAGGAGACTCATTGGCCTAAGTCAGAGTACATATATAGATAAGGTGCTAAAGCGGTTTAGCATGCAAGAGTCTAAGAAGGGCCTTTGTCCTATGGCACATGGTACTGTTCTGTCGAACAAACAGTGTTCTAAAACGCCTGCCGAATTAGAACGCATGAAAGAGATCCCTTATGCTTCTGCCATAGGATCCATCATGTACGCCATGTTATGTACTCGCCCAGATGTCTCGTTTGCCTTAAGCCTTACGAGAAGATACCAGTCTAATTACGGTGAACGTCACTGGATCTCAGTCAAGAATATCCTCAAGTACTTGCGAAGGACTAAGGATACATTTTTGATTTATGGAGGGGCAGATGAGCTCGTTGTAAGTGGTTACACCGATGCTAGTTTCCAAACCGACAGAGATGATTTCCGATCGCAATCGGGATATGTGTTTAACTTGAATGGAGTTGTTGTGAGCTGGCGCAGTTCAAAGCAATCGACCATCGCAGATTCTACGACAGAGGCCGAGTACATAGCAGCTTGTGAAGCAGCTAAGGAGGCAGTTTGGATCAGGAAATTTATTTCCGACCTCGATGTGGTTCCTAGTATTGTGAACCCGATAGACCTATATTGTGACAACAATGGGGATATTTCACAATCTAGGGAACCCAGATCTCACCAGAGGTCCAAACATGTACTACGGCGTTTTCACCTAATCCGCGAGATTATAGAAAGAGGTGATGTGCATATATGTAGAGTAGATTCGACAGACAATGTCGCCGATCCACTGACGAAGCCACTGTTGCAGCAGCAGCATGATCGTCACACTAGCTCCATGGGTATCTGATATCTGGAGGGCTGATCTTTAGAGACAGTCATTAGTATGCCCTTAAAGACCAATCAGTAGATGATTTTGGGTCTTTAGTGCAAGTGGGAGATTATTGTATCGTATTTATGTAATTTTCATTTTGATGAATAAAAAGTAAAAAGACATAAATTCCAGTATTATTTCAATATGTTTCTGCGTTCTTAAAAATATAATGAAATAATATCTCCTTAGAATAGTATTCATAATTGTTATGATTCTGAAACGTCCCTAGTCGAACATTATTATGGAATCTTCGAGGACAATAATAATGCGTAAGACTAGTATGTGCAGTGATTGATATAAGATATCGGATCGTCACATAGGTATATATGATTAGAGAATCATTATCATCGACGGACTGACATGAGAAACACACCATGGGTTGTTATATAATAGTCAACGGTGTTTCTCAATTTTTGACTAGGGTTGTATATGAGATCCTTCGACTTGAGGTCTCACAAGAGTTCTTGCATGGCTAGTGTTATGCTTTGATACTGTTAAACGCTATCCGTAACAGGGTGAGCAATAAAGGCATTTATTGGGTATATCACGATTCTTGTTCAGGATGAATGGGATGCAGAAAGGATTTGTCCCTCATATATAGCAGGAGCGATATCTTGGGCCCCTTTGATGGAGTCTGACTAATTCATGGCCATGAACAAATGAATCAGTATATGATATTGATGTCATTTGATTAGTCTACTCGCGAATCAAGAAACTAAAAGATTGGACAATACAAGTGTGACTTTTTCCATGACTTGTGTTCAATCTAGATATCAAGGACAAAAGAATTTAAATACAAATGTCAAATGATGTGATTATGATAGTCACTAGATATTTATGAATTGGGGGTAATGATGCGTTGCTAGATACCTCTCATTACCTGTGACATATGATGTCACAGCCAACATCATAGATACCTCTTGGGTCGCACTCATAGATCACCTGGATTGGGCTTGTTGGAGTACATTTAATCTAAGGTGCGCCAATTCGATTGGGCCGGGCCGGGATTGAATTGGGCCCTTAATCGGGTTGGGCCGACCAATATGATTGGGCTGACCAACCCATTTGGACCGACCTTATGGCTGGAAAATTGGATATATTTTCAGCTCTTATCTCTTAGAAGGAGGTTGAAGTGGTGGAGAATGTGGAGGAGTGGTTTCCTCCATGATCTGCCACTTCCCCCTTTCTCTCTCCCCACTCTCCCTTGAATGACTAAGAAAAATGTTGATTTTTCTTAGTATTCTAAGTCATTATTCTCCAGCTTTTGAAAAGCTTAGAGAAGAGAGAAAAAGAGAGAGCATTCAAGAGAGCTTGAATAGAAAGAAAAGACAGCTTTTCTATATACTTGTTTTCTAGCTTTGGCTAATAGAAAAGAAGTAAGAAAACTGTTTCTTGTTCTTCTTTTAGGTCCTATATCCACCATATATATATACTCCATCTTGAAGAGTGTCTTCAAGACTTCTACGAGGCGTTGGCTAGCACCAAGCGGTAGAGGACCATCCCCGGAAGATCGAGTGGATATTGGGAGAGGCGGAGCCTGCGTTGGTGGCGTTCCGTTCGTGACAACAAACCTACAACTGAAACCGTTTCAGACTTATTCTGCACTTCGAAAGGTATAATGCTATCCCGTAGTCTAAGGTTCTTACTCGTGAAAGATCCTATTAGAGGCGGGTCGTTTTATTTCCGCTGCATAACTTGTTTTAGACCCGGTTATTCCTCTAACACTTATAATGATAATAAGGATTCAACAGATAAGCCATCAAATGTAGGGAAGAATCTAGCCTACCTTTCATCTTTGAAGATATAATGTCCACAATAGGCCCATAGGTTTTTTTGCAATTACCCAAAGCATTCATAATACTTTTCCTCGCTTGCATTAGCTCACCATATACAAAGCCATAAATGGCTTCCAATCACCATCAACCATCTGAAATACTTTCACCAAAGGTGCAAAAACCTTTAAGCATAATGTCACTCCATCCCAAAAAGTAATACTCAACACTGTTGCATAAGTTGATTTCCCTTTAACAGTTTTGGAAAATTTGAATTCCTCCCATTCGGTAATGGAAAACATATGCCCTTAATTGGGCCTTCTTTTCTGCCAAACTCTGCAAAGTTAAAAATGCAGAAGCAAATCTAATTACTCCCGATCTCACCATATCCCGCTTCTTTGTAAGAAATCTCATCAATGGTTTTGTGATATGCATAAATAAACACAGTCAATGTCTTTGCTTGATCAAAGGATTTCTGAAACCTCTGTAGACCTCCAATGTCTTCAAGCATAAGAGATATGGTATGAGTGGCACATGATGTCCAAAATATTGTTGGCCTCTTCTCCTTTAATAACTTTGCAACTCCTATATTATTTGACGCATTATTAATTACAATTTGAATAACATTTTCTAGGCCAACTTCTTGAATGCATCGTTACACGTACTCATAAATGTGCTCGCTTGTGTGTGCTTCATTTGATGAATCTTTAGAAGATAAAAAAAAAAAAAGTACCCAATCTTGAATTAACGCACAAGTTCATGATGCTCCTTCTCTTTCTATCAGACCATGCATTTGTCATAATTGAGCAGCCATTCCTTTTCCATTCATCTTCATGTGTCTTCAATAATGTCTTGATTCTATCAACCTCTTTCTTCAAAAATGTTTCACTCATCTCATATCTAGTAGGAGGTTGAGCCCCAGGTCCAAATTGACCACATGCCTCCACTATTAGTTTGAAACTATCTTTTTCAAAAACAAGAAAAGGAATCGCACATTCATACGCCCATCTGCAAATATATTCTTTCACATGATTGAGTCTTTTTTTCCAAAGTACAATGGAAATGTGTTGCTCCCGCTTTCTCTTTCCTAAATCCAAGGAAGCTTAAGGATTGATTGAGGTTGCAAACTTATCCCATTCATCGACATCAATAGTTTCATAATTATTGTTCTTTCCAATTTTCACCTATGACCTCAACTATTCATCATCAACTTGCTTATTTCTCCTTGCTCACATTAATAGCATATTAGCATTTTAATTGATCTTTTGTATACTTCGGACATGGAGCAACATTTCCAGCCACATGTGCAATTTGTTTCACCCTATAAATCCCTCCATACATTACCTTCCCACACAAAATGCATTTGACCTTATCCAATTTATTTGCATCGACCAAAACTGAATAGTCTCAACCAACATCTTTTAATTTTCGTTTAAGTTCAGAAAAGGCAAAAGATTTAATAGATTGAGAAACACTAACGGATGCAGCACTTGAAAATCCCATTTACAACACTATCAAACAATAAAAGGTCAAACAATATAAAATAACATTCCAGCATAGTACACAAACAATATACAATGAAAGAAGCACTTTTTGGAACCACATAAACCACTGCTAAAACCAGTGAATCAAAGTCATATGATTTAAATAATAAGATGAATCAAATAGTTCACATGTAAGTTAATTCCACAGGGTTAATTCCAAATATCATCTTTTGAAACATTTTTGAAAAATAACATCCTAATGTTACTGACAAAGCATAAAATAACATTTTTGGAAACATTCCCACAGAAGGGATTCATGGGCGGAAACTCGTTCCAAACACCCATGAATCCTCCCCTGAAGGATCCGCTCATACAAAACGAATCGAAAATTACAAAGGAAATGACTTACATTTGTTGGCTCAAGAATCCGATTATTGAATGGAAGATTCTGTCTTTAAGGCTCGGATGCAATGATCACCTTGAGTCCTCCCTTGTGGAATTACTCCCTACTGGTATCCAAGCGACGAAACGGGCAGCGAGTGCTACCTCTTAATTTTTCTGAGATTCATGAATTAGAGAGAAAGGGAAAGGCAGAACAAGAAATCTGATTTCTGGAGGTTTTGGTATTTCGGCTGAAATTGTATTATTCTAGGGTTTCGGCCAAGAGAGGTTTATATAGGGAGTGAGAGGTTGTTTCCAGAACAATTCCCACGCCCGCTCCATCTCTTCTGGCAGTTGGAGTCTTTTACTTCCACGTCCCATAGACCTCTGCTGGAAGTGGGAGTCTTTATCGGATAATAACTCCCACGTAATCCCAGCTATAGTTAAATACCGAAATTGCCTCTATCTCTATTTCGAATAATAACATTTTATTATTCTCAGAAAAATAAATGTCAAATACAATGAACCTAGACACATTCTAGATTCATTGAATCTGGTCATGAAGCTCGTTGGCTCGTCTATGCGTGTGACCTTGTAAGTTCATATCACAATGGCAATGAAAACACACTTAGTAGTAGTGTGAGTTCAAAAGTCACAAGCGGTCCCTAGCAGGACATTGTGACTACCCAAAGTAAATGAATTTACGGTGGAACCTAATATCAATCCATTATTTAATTCCTTTGTCTCGCGACATCCTAATTAAACATAAGGCATGGTGGTCGTCACCCTTATTAAGCTTAATTGTATTTATGCTCGATCTCCAGGTAGACTGTTCCAACAAATAGTATCTGATAACCACTTTATCAAATACATTTGAGCACGGCCATGCATTTAGACAGTCTTTCCCTATCGAGGGGCCCATGGATATCTCTCTCTAATAATAGAGGTACAAATTCCTTATAATGCCTCTCACATTCAAGCCATGATAGGACGCTACATCCGATCATCAGTCGTATTGATTACTCGATTAAAAGTAACGTCCGACTGAGTCAAAACGTGGCTCCATTCACGCTAGAATCAATGGAGACATAAAATCTAAGGATTCTAAAATAGTATTGATGAAGTAATACTTATGACTAAGGACCATGAAGTATTACTTCTCTAACGGATCACGTCCGATATGATATATCTCAATACATTGCATCTATGATATGATTTGTACTCATTACATATGATTAGTAAAACATAATCATCAATCAAACATCATACTAGTTTTATTTCATTGTAAATAACATTACATAAAACTAGGGACAACTAGAATAGTAATTACATAATCTAATGAGTTTTACTATCAAATCACACATTTGATAATCAAAAGAAAAATTAACTATTCAAATACATGCTCAAAAGATATAAAAACGTACAACATGTGCTAATGGTCCTAGGGCACTACTAACAAAAAGCTATTGACAAAAGGAAAAATTATTTGCTTTAAATATTTCATCAATTGATCAATCCATAACATATACACAAGGAAAAATTATATGTAATTTTTTTTAAAAAAAACATCAGATACACACAAGAGTGGAAATAATGATACCAGGTGGGCAAGCTAATGTTACTAAACCAGGATGTCACCCAGAGAACTCGCCATGCAGAATACCCGGTCTCGTCGTCGGAGCTCCAATGTTTATCTGGTCGTCGTCGGTAGTCGGCTTCAAATTGAGAGAAGTAGAAGTTTTTGTCGACGACTTGAAATTGATGGTTAGGGCTAGGAAAATGATTTTTTGGTTTAAATTTCTCTAAAAAAAAACCAAGTGGTTTTGACCGGCTTGGACCGACTTCTCACCGAACCAATTTTTTACCCCGATTTTAGGGTTTTCTAGTCAGTAGGGAGCCGACTAGCTACTAATCGCCAACTAGTCGGCTGACTAGCCCGACTTTTACAGCACTGGTCCAGATAACTGCCTCTTCAACTTATTCACTTCTTGAGCTCTAGATCTTCTATCAACATGTCATCAAAATATAGCTACAAAATGATATAAACCATTTTCAAACCTGTTGAAGTAGCAACAATGGTCAGCCTCGCATCTGATGAAGTCAATCTCAAGAATGAATGCATCAAACTTCTTATACCACTTTCTCGTAGTCTATTTTAAACCATATAAGCTTTTCAATTTACAATCGACCGCACTGTTACCCTCTGCAACATATCTTTCTGGTTGTATCATGTATATTATTTCCTCCAAATCACCATGAAGGAATGATGTTTTTACATCCATCTTCTCTAACACCAAGTTCTCTGCAACAACTATACTCAAAGCCAATCAAATAATGGTTAGTTTAACAACAATAATTTCATCAAAAAAAGTTTTACAACAAGAGTAAAAACATTAGTGTAATCAATGTCGTATTCCTGCTGAAAATCCTTTACAACCATTCTTGCTTTGTAACACTCGCTTCCATTCACCCTACTTTAATTCTGAAGACCCATTTATTATGTAGTGCCTTCTTTCACTTTCGAAACTTAACTAGTTCTCAAGTATCATTGGACAATAATAAATTAATCTCATCGTCCATTGCATGCTTCCACTTCCCTCCTAGATCACTCTGTACAGCCTCTACACAACACTTAGGTTCGCCACTATCAATCAACAAAAGATAGTTATTAGACTTTAAAGGCGTAACTTGTATGGTGGTAAAAAATTCCCAGTGGATCTCCGCAACTAGGTCACTGGAGGTGTTGTATACGGTTCTACCTCAACAACTACTTGATCCTTCTGAACAATCTTGCTCCCATCGAAGTTCAACATATCTAGTTCGATAGCCTCCGACCTCTCAATTTGAGTATCTGGTGCACCCAACCTATCATTGTACAAAACTTGCTCATTGATTATGATATCTCGACTACGAATTACTTTTTGATTATGCTATTCACAAAATCTATATCCAAATTTTGGTACCACCATATTCGATAAATGTACACTTGACATATTTAGAATGCAATTTGCTTCTATCAGAGCAGGTCTACCCGATTCGGGTTCAATCTGAGGCCATTAGTAAATTTTGGATCGGAACCCACCACTTTCTTTCTTCTTCCTTTTTTCTCTCTTTTGGCAAAAGGGAACATTCAACTCATTTGCCCAAATTCACTTAAAAATCTCTATATCTTCCCAACAACCCAACTAAAGAAGGAATTCTTCTTTGATTTTTTTTACTAGTATTCGACGACTTGAATTAATTGATTCGTTTGAGACTTGATAGACACTATGGTTTACTAACACGAAAATCTGCAAATTTTTTAATTAGTCACTTATGAGATATTTCGAATTCGTGTCTTTACTCTAAACAAGCTTGAGAGAATTCAAGCTGGTTACTTACAGATCTTCTCTCATTTGTTCTAAACATTTATTTTTTAATTTTGTCTCATTCATGTGGCGATTGGCAATTGCCTATGCAACCACATGTAGTTCTCCAAACAAGTGATGGTCACTATCAATTCGTGAAACATAATAATCATTAACCACTCAAGTACAAGTCTTTAGTTGAAAAACATTGGTTAACTATCTATTGCTTTGGTTAAAAGCGAAAAATGGGTTTCAAAAGCACGAATTGATGAACATGGTTCTATGTACAACTTTATTTTTTTTAAAAATACTCGAACCATTCCTTCACGATGTATAAGATTAAGCAGGAGCAGATCTAGGTAGTAGGTGGAGAGAGGGCATCCCTTTTTTTTTTTTTTTTTCTTTGAAAAATAAGAGGCTTTGTTTTGGTAAAAAAAAGGAGTGATGTATTAATAGGAGAAATAAACTGAACACGTAAAATGAAGGGAAGAAAAATAAGGCAACACAAAAATAAAATACATTAAAGCCAAGAAATTAGTAAAGTTCTAGAGACGGGTTATTATGATGCACGACGAAGTCCTTGCAAGAGGCAGCCCCGCTAGTTGAAGTTTCAAATTGTCCTCGGTTGGGCTCCTCGGGTTGCATGTGGGAACTATCACCGAGGCAAAGTTGCGCTCGTCCGTAAAAAATGCTGGAGATTTTGTTCCGATTGATAACTTTGTGATATTAGGATGACAATAAAACACATAACATTTCATCACAACGATTATTATAATAATTTCATCAAATCGCCCTTATCTCGAATTCAATTTCCATCATTTTTTTTTTTTTTTAAGAAAGCCACCAGCGTGGAGGAGCAGACCCCCGTTTTATTAATAAAAGCCAAATAGGCAGAAAAAAGTGATGAGAGGGGGACTTAAACCTGACCTCCCGAATACAATATGCGTGTGACCTTAATCATTTATAAATATGATCAAGGATGAAACAAAGTATGACTATACTAGTATGCAAAGCAGTAAACGGCTAAACAGAACTAATATTCTCAAAACTAAGAGCTAAAAAATTATGAACAAGCAAATAAACTCTAAGATTTAATCTTTCTAATATAAGCAACGCCCTCCGCATCTAGTCGACATAAACCTCGAATAAGATGGGGCAGCGAATGAAATTGGTGGAAATGTCGAGAGGTCTGGGAGTCACAAGCTTCGTTTGCAAGACTATCCGCAACCTTGTTTGCCTCTCGAAAGATATGATGAACCCGAAAATTCCCAATAATGCCCAAAAGTTCTCAATAATTCAATTTCCATCATAAGAAGACATATATGTACTCGGAATTACACTCAAAAGGATTCTTCCTAGTGCAACCTGCACCAAGTAACTCAATCATGTCCAAATCTTTTGGATCCACTCCTACAGAAAGTTCCCATTCGAAGTGATAAAGCAATGCAGCTAACAAAAGCTCGACATTAGTAGAACCAAAAGATATACCTGGGCAAATCCTTCTTCCTGCACCAAATGGTATATACTCGAAATGATCTCCTACGAAATCAGTCCAGCTATTCATAAATCTCTCGGGTTCAAACTTGTCGGCATCAATCCAGTGGGCAGGATCTCTTCCTAATGCCCAACAATTAACCATCACCATTGATTTTTTCGGAATAGTATAACCATCGATCACACATTGCAGTCGCCCCTGAGATTTCTAAAAATACTAATAGATATAGAAAATTTTATATGTAATTCAAAATATTTTATTAAATTCGTCCCAAAATTTGTTTTTGCAATTTTTGCCCCCAACACCAAATTTCTGGCTTCGTCCCTGACTACAAGGTCAAGATCGTCATTACAATGTCTCGTCTTCTATCAGGTCAAGGCAATGGTGTCGAGCATAGAAGGAAAAAGAAACTGAAGAATTAGATGGTGATTTTTTTGGGGATCAAATTAGAATGGGAATTATAGATTGAAAAAATAAAAAAAATATATAGTCATACAATGCTAAAAAAGAAAAAAATAAATTTTATTTTGTTTTATTTTTAGAATTAAGAGACAATTTCACAATTGTTTATTGAGCATGCGCACCATTCTGCTGTAGAATTTGTGACAATGATTCTTATTTCATCGCTTAACTAGTCTAAAGATTTTTTTTTATTGTTGTTTACAGGGACGAAGCCAGGAATTTGATGTTGGGGGAAGTGAACCGTAAAAAATTCCAAAATTCTTGGAGGGCGATCAAAAAGGCAAAAAAAAATTCTTGGAAGGGCGAAATTGATAAAATTTTCCAAAATACACATAAAATCTCGCCCCTCCCTCCCTGTAATCGTCCCTGGTTGTTTAAGCATCACAAGGACTATCAAAGTTAAAATGAAATGGCACAGGAACGTTTTAGGCGGTTTTTTATATTTTTATTAAAAAATTATAATTTAAAAGAAGTGATAGAAAACTAAAGAAAAGATAAACACGATAATTAATTATTAGTGCAAGTGATTGAATTGAAAGAGAATTCGACAAATAATATTTTTTGTCCTCTTATACCATCCTATTTAAACCTTTGGTCTGAAAGTTCAACTTCGGACAATGTTTGACCAAACCCCACGTGCCGAAATTCGCCATAATAAAAGATAACATATTCAAGAAGTTGGAATAGTTAATCTTATTTCATAAAAAAAATACTCTCTACGATTTAAAATATAAGTCATTTTAAAAATTATTTTTATTTACAAAATATTTATCTTTTTACAAAAATTGTACATTTATTAGCTAATTTACCCTATATTATTTTTTTCTATATTTATTTTAGTCAAAAATGTATAATTCAAATGCAACTCTTCATTAATTTAGTTAAAAAGACATATATATTTTGAATCGAGGAGTAATAAGTAATCTTACAAAAATAATGGCTTTGATGTCGTTATTGGTGACTTGAACTTTGGAATAACTTGCTTTCCTAAGCCTCAAAAGAACACTGAGCATATCATCATCTTCCTACCAACACAAGTTGGCTCAGTTGGTAAGGAGTTGGCACGTCCTTACAAAGGTCAAGTGTTCAATTCCCGCTGCCGACGTGAGGGCTGTGTTGGTGGGTGATCTGTAAGTACCCTTGTAAGTGACCTATGGTCCCTAGGGCCTGTCCTAACCAGTGGTGGTGACAGGAGCCGAACCCACCCGAACTTTTTTTCACCAAAAAAAAAATTAAAAAAAAAAATCATCATCTTCCTCCACTTTATCTTCACCCCTCAACAACTTCTTTTCCGGCTCATTAATAATCTCCTAAAAAACACCATCAATTCTATTGAACAACTTTCTCATCTTCGGCCTTAACGGATTCAAATATGCAAATAGCTTCACTGAAGGAAATATATCTTCCAAACTTTGAGTTCCAGAAAGCGCCAATGTTCTTGTAATACCCGTAACTTTTGCTTACGTATTATTTTACATTTAATTTATTTTTGGTGTGATTTATTGCGTAGGCGTAATTTATTTTGCGCGATTATGTGTTTACGTGTCTAATTATTTTTATAACATGCCGCGTGTTACTTTTTGGGTACGTTTGTGAGAGACGTTTCGTACGTGTATCATTTTGGAGGGACCTAGTTGTAATTCACTAAGAGGAGTAATTAATTGGATTTGGAATATAATAATTAAAAAAAACGGATCGTGGGGGTGAGGAATAGAATTGTGCTCGTGTGCGTGTGTAGCAAGAAAAAAAGAAAAAGAAAATTATAATGGCAACGAGGATTAAGGGCATCATGGGCTGTTAAGTTCGTGGGGTCATGGGATTGGCAGCAAGCAAGGCATTATAAAAAGGGAGGCAGAGAGCTGCTCTCAGGTGCATGGGAGTTATACGAGAGAAAGAAAGCAGTGGAAAATAAAAACAGTGAGGATTTTTGTGAGAGTTTTGATTTCTGGGCAGTCTTTGAGAGATCACCGAGAGAGCATTATTTGTCCGTTTTCAACCTATTATATACCGATTCGAAGATAATCGAATAAGCTTCGAGCGAGCGCAGACGGAACTCCATTTCGATTCCCGAGCAGAAAGTTATAGCTCTGCGAGTAAGGCTGGGCAGTGCTGTCTCGAATTTCCTGTTTTTAATTGTCTTCGTAAGAGGTAGGGACCTTTTCGTCATTTAATTTACGCATTTATTTCTGCACAGTAAAAGCGGATAAATTATTCTATTTACGAAATAATTGCACGAATTATGTTTATTATTTTCGTTATTATATAAACTGTTTTGGGCATGATTTAATTGCATTATAATCTGATTCGTTTATTGATTACTGCGTTCTTGTTATTACTTTATGTAAATTGTCATAATTATCTGATAATTGTGAATCTTGGATTTAATTGGGCTTATATTGAACTTGCATAAATGTTACCGATTTGGTCGTTATAATTGAGAGTCGTTGATTTTAGTCATATGTGGTTTTGGTCGACCGAGTCGTCGCCCCTACTGAGCTCTTGTCTAGGAACGACTAATTAGCAGGATTCGTTCGCTACTGCATTCTGATACTGATTCTGTGACCCGAGAGGTCTTCTGATATACGCGTCTCTGAACCCTCACCCGATGAGGTTATCATTGGGACGGTAATGGCTTTGTAGAGTCCACTGTGGTGGGTAATGACACAATAAAAGAATGGATCCTTAAACCTTGGGCCCGTCGTTTGGGGGACCGTACCAAACCCGCTGCCCGCATTTTTCTCGAAGTCGTCCTAGCTCGGATAATAGCTGGGGCCATTACCGTTATTGTTGATTGGGAGTGAATAGATGAGTCAGCTCATGTGGCGGGATTGTGTGTCATAGCGGTAGTGATGCTCTTAGTGTTTAAACGGTGTTGTAATCGAGTGTAGTGTATGAGCAATGCGTGGTGCTTGTTGTGCACTCGGTTATGTAAGCGTTTAGATGCGACGAATATGGCTACTTAGCTTATTTGTTTTTTTATACTTGTTTGTTCTTCTTGTTGGTCCCCTACCGAGCACCGAAGCTCATCCCATCCTCTTTACTCGTGCGAGATGATTTAGGTGATGAGCAACACTACGAAGATGTTGGCATCTGTGATGGGGATTATGAAGAGTAATTCATAACCAGTTTAAATTTAAGAATTTAGTTTATTTTATTATTAGTATCGTTGAACAATTTCATTTGTAATAATTAGTTTCCACTGTTGAACTCTTGTTTCGGATTATTTCATAATTGAATTTCTTTTAGTAACTCTGTTTGTCGGCTTTGGTGTTTCACTAACCAATGAGACACTGCCATGTCATCGACCCTGGTTACGGGGTGTGACAGTTCTCCCGTTACCTGATGCAAAGTTTTAGAGAAAAGACGTCTAAGATATTAAATCTGTATTGTTCTTTATTTTGCCTCATCAAAAGTTCTCTATAATTAGAGGGACAGAGACAGGACCGGTGGGCAGTCATCCTCGAGATTTTTAAAAATCATATTAGATAAAGAAAAATTTATATGTAGTTCGGAATATTTGATCAAATTCTTCTATAATATATTTTTTTCTAGTTTTTATACGTAACTCGGCATATTGTTGCATTTTTTCTCCACAACCTAAAAGTCCTGGTTTCGTCTCTGCATATAGTAGTCTAAAACATATTTATACGAAAGAGAAAATCTCTCTATATATATAAGAAATGTTTACTATTTTATTTTTGTCGCTAAATTTTTATTTTTATTTTTTTATATATAAATTATTTTTGAATTACTATTTTTTTTAAATTGACAAAAATACTTTTAAGACTGACAAATATATACAAAATACGTATTCAAAAGTAACTGAAAATTACTAGTTTTACACTAATTTAATAAAATTATTAGTTAAAAATAATTTATATATAAAAAGATTTAAAATAAAAGTTTACTGATAAAAAAAAAATTGTTTACGTGTGTGTATATATATAGAGAGAGAGATAATAAAACATACTAAAGGACTGATTATATAATAGTAAATTAAATTCACTAGAAATAAGTAAAATTATTTATCTAACATTGCTAGGCGTTTGCACGAGTCGTTACCTCGATCAGGGTCTCCTTCCCTTTACACACTCTATCAAGTGTTGCCCTACTAAGAGTGGCAGATAAATACGAGATCAATTTTTCAGCTAAAATCATTGGTCGACCGGCTTCTGATTCGATCGAGTTAACCATAACCAAAAGTTCTTCTTCCATTATGGATGAAAAAGATTGAACACATTTTGAGCTGAGTAATTCAACGGCGAAAATTTGGCGAACCTTTCTCCAATAATCGCCATACCGGGAAAATGTAACGCCTAAACAACGCTTTGTGGCCTATCTGCAAAGGCTAAGCCTTAAGTTTGAAGAACTTCTTTTGCTAATCTAGGTGATGATACGGCTATTGCTGAAATCTCACCGAGCTTTAAGTGGATCAACGGTCCATATTTATCTGCTAGTTTCTTGAGGTTTTGATGAGGGAGGGAACTTATCATTTGGTGCAAATTTCCAATAATAAGCAGCATTGGTGGACTTGGAGGAAGTTTGTTGAGGGTGGTTTTTGAAGGGATTAATGGGCGGAAACTCGTTCCAAACACCCATGAGTCCTCCCCTGAAGGATCCGCTCATACAAAACGAATCGAAAATTACAAAGAAAAGAACTTACATTTGTTGGCTCAAGAATCCGATTCTTGAATGGAAGATTCTGTCTTTAAGGCTCGGATGCAATGATCACCTTGAGTCCTCCCTTGCGGAATTACTCCCTACCGATATCCACGCGACGAAACAGGCAGCGAGTGCTAGCTCTTCGTTTTTCTGAGTTTGGGGAATTAGGGAGAAAAGGAGAAGTCAGAATCCGAAATCTAATTTCGGGTGTGTTTGGTTAATTGCGGCTGAAGCAAGAAGTGACTAGGGTTTCGGCTGAGAGATGATTATATAGGGTGTGAGAGTTTGTTCCCATAACCAACTCTCACGTCCTCCACCTCTCTCAGCAGTGGGAGTCTTTAACTCCCACGTCCTCTAGACTTCTGCTGGTAGTGAGAGTCTTTATCGGATAATAACTCCCACATAATTCCAGCTATAACCAAATACTGAAAATACCCTTCCTCAGTCCTTGATTCGAATAATAACATCTTATTATTCTCGGAGAAATAAATGTCATATACAATGAACCTAGACACATTCTAGATTCATTGAATCTGGAAATAAAGCTCGTTAACTCGTCTATGCGTGTGACCCTGTAGGTTCATATCACAATGGCAATGAAAACATACTTAGTAGTAGTATTGTTTATAAATCACAAACAGTCCCTAGTAGGACATTGTGACTACCCAAAATGAATGAATTTACGGTGGAACATAATATCAATCCACTATTTTTAATCTCTTTGTCTCGCGATATCCTAATTAAGCAGAAGTCATGGTAGTCGTCACCCTTATTAAGCTTAATTATAATTATGCTCGATCTCCAGGTAGACTGTTCCAACAAACAATATTTAATAACCACTTTATTAAATACATTTGAGCACGGCCATGCATTTAAACAGTCTTTCCCTATCAAGGGGCCCATGGATATCTCTCTCTAATAAGAGAGGGACAAATTCCTTACAATGCCTCTCACATATTCAAGCCATGATAGGACACTACATCCGATCATCAGTCATATTGATTACTCGATTAAAAGCAACGAACGACTGAGTCAAAACGTGGCTCCATTCATGCTAGAATCAATGGAGACATAAGGTCTAAGGATTCTAAAATAGTATTGAGGAAGTAATACTTATGACTAAGGACCATGAAGTATTACTTCTCTAACGGATCACGTCCAATACAATATATCCCTATATATTGCATCTATGATATGATTTGTATTCATTACACATGACCAGTAAAACATGATCATCAATCATACATCATACTAGTTTTATTTCATTGTAAATAAGCATTACATAAAACTAGGGACAACTAGAATAGTAATTACATAAGCTAATGAGTTTTACTATCAAATACCACATTTGATAATCAAAAGCAAAATTAACTATTCAAATACATGCTCAAAAGATATAAAACGTACAACATGTGCTAATGGTCCTAGAGCACTACTAACAATCTCCCACTTGCCCTAGGTCCAATCATACATGATCCTCAATCCCATTGACCTAGTATGACTCTCATGTTTAGGCTGTGGGAGTGGCTTGGTCAATGGATCTGCAATGTTGTCGCTCCCGTATGAACTTTGCAAATACTAACGCCTCATCCGCCGATGATCTCTCTAATCGGATGGAAACACCCGAGAATGTGTTTGGATCGTTGGTGAGATCTATGTTCTTTAGCTTGTGAAATGGCACCAGTACTATCACAATAGAGGTCCAATGGGTTCACAATGCTAGGGACGACACCTAATTCATCAACAAACTTCCAGATCCAAACAGCTTATTTAGCTGCTTCAGAGGCAGACTAGATACTCAAACTTCATTGTAGAGTCGGCCACAGTTTCTTGCTTTGAGCTCTTCCAGCTCACAGTATCTCCATTCAAACAAAATACAAAACCAGATTGAGATCTATAATCATCTACGTTGGTCTGGAAGCTTGCGTCTGTGTAACCATTTACAACCAGACTTCCTTCCCGACCTCCGTAAACTAAGAACATATCTTTAGTCCTTCTCAAGTACTTAAGAATGTTCTTGACTGCAGTCCAATGTGACTCTCCAGGGTCAGGTTGATATCTGTTAGTAGTGCCCTAGGACCATTAGCACATGTTGTGCGTTTTGTTATCTTTTTGAGCAAGTAATTGAATAGTTAATTTTGCTTTTGATTATCAAATGTGTGATTTGATAGTAAAACTCATTAGCTTATGTAATTACTATTCTAGAAGTCCCTAGTTTTATGTAATGCTTAATTACTATGAAATAAAACTGATTGATGATCTTGTTTTACTGATCATGTGTAATGGATACAAATCACATCATAGATGCAATATATAGGGATACATTGTATTGGACGTGATCCGTCAGAGAAGTAATACTTCATGGTCTTAAGTCATAAGTATTACTTCTCAATACTATTTTAGTATCCTTAGACCTTATGTCTTCATTGATTCTAGTATGAATGGAGCCACGCTTTTGACTCGACTCGGACGTTACTTGTAACAGAGTAATCAATACGACCGATGATCGGATGTAGTGTCCTATCATAGCTTGAATGTGAGAGACATTGTAAGGAATTTGTCCCTCTCTATTATTAGAGAGAGATATCCATGGGCCCCTCGATAGGGAAAGACTGCTTTAAATGCATGGTCGCATGCTCAAATGTATTTGATAAAGTGGTTATCAAATGCTATTTGTCGAAAACAAATCTACCCGGAGATCGAGCATAAATATAATTAAGCTTAATAAGGGTGACGACCACCATGCCTTATGCTTAATTAGGATATCGCGAGACAAAGGGATTAAATAGTGGATTGACATTAGGTTCCGTTGTAATTCATTCACTTTGGGTAGTCACAATGTCCTCGCTAGGGGGCCGCTAGTGACTTATGAACTCACACTACTAACAAGTGTGTTTTCATTGCCATTGTGATATGAACCTACAGTGGTCACACGCATAGACGAGCTAACGAAGCTTCATGTCCGCATTCAATGAATCTAGAAAGTGTCTAGGTTCATTGTATCTCGACATATGTTTTTCTCAAAAATAATAAAGTGTTTATTATTCGAATTAGAGATAGGGGGCAATTTTGGTATTTAACCGAAGCTCGGGATTACGTGGGAGCCATTATCCGATAAAGACTCCCACTACCAATGAAGTCCAGGGGACGTGGGATTCGGAGTCTCCCACGCCGAGAGAAGTTGAGTAGACATGGGAGTTGTTCTGGGAACCAACTCCCACACTCTATATAACATCTCTTAACCCGAAACCCTAGGCACAAGTTGTTATCACCAAATACCTAGACCAAAAGAAAAACCGTTTTTCTTTCCGCCTTCCCTTTTTCCTTCTCTAATTCCCCGAACTTCGAGAGACGAAGAGCTAGCAATCGCTGCTCGCTTTCGCCGCGTGGATACCGGGTAGAGGGATATTCCGCAAATGGGAAATCCGGTGGTAGCAAGAAACCGATCAAGAAACGCCATTCTCCATTCAAGAAGTAGCTTCTTGAATCCGAAACATGTAAGTTCTTTATTGCTGTTTTCGGTTCGGTTTCGTATGAGCGGATCCTTCAGGGGAGGACTCATGGGTATTTGGAACGAGTTTCCGCCCATGAATCCCTTCAGTGGTATCAGAGCCTTGCTCATATGATTCGAATTCGACATTGTTAATCAAATCATAACGGGTATCAAATTCGATTTGGTATGCGTGTGTATGAAAAATGACTGTTTTTACATGTTTCTGTGATTCTGTTTTAGTAATCAGATTATATGCATAAATTGTTTATGGATATATTATTAATTCGATTAATATTGCATAAACTGTTTAATTGAATTTAAAGAATGTATCTTTTGATGAATATATGTGATATATGCATAAATTGCTCTCGGTTTGTTATGTTGTACACGGTTTTATGCAATTCTGGTATAAACTGATTTCAGTTTCTTGATTATGCATGAACTGCCAAAGCATGATTCAGTTTACCGTATTTAATTTGATTAATTGGGATAAACTGTTTCTATGAATTTGATTCTACATAAACCGTTTCTGTTAATCTGAAATTAATTTGATTAAATTCTGTCATTAAGCATAAACTGTTTCTGTTAATACAATTAACCATTGCATAATCCGATTATGTAAGTTAGGCAATTGAGGGGTAAATCGGGACCGCCGCCAGCTCTGTGTAGTGGCAACACATATGAATTTGTGTTTATATCCGCGAAATTTTTATGCTATGTTTTATGTGATTATTAGCATGGTGAATAGGATGGCCTACTATACCTCTTGTTTTACATATTTGGGTTGTAATTTTATAATACGACCTGCGAGTCGTTTTTTCTCTATGATGTAAAATTGTACATGCTTTCTTAGATTAGTCATTGAAGGTCGGGTATGCCCATGCAATTATGTAACAAGACCCGGGAGGTCACTGGATCGAAGACATTATCCATGAGATGGATTTTTGACCTAGATCGACCCTTGACTCTCACAAGGCTCGTGGGAGTCATTATAGGAATAGGCCATGCTATATCACATTTACATTTTCGCTTTATATACTGCGTGTGATGTTTATTTTATGTCTGGATGGATTTACTTTAAACGTCACATTAAATGGTTTTAATTAAGTCTTAAAGTGCCTACCATAACCCTAAGCACTCCACAAGCTTGGATCATCATTTTTTCTGCTTGCCAAAGCAACAGATAAAGTGGTTACCTAAGTAAAGGGAGATGGGAAAATAGTGATTTCCATAATGCTTAGACATGGTCCGACTTAACTAGGCTATCAAAATAGTTTTGGGCCTAGGGCATAGAATGGGAATAGCCGGGACATATACATGTCAATCCCATTAGATGATTTTACTTTAATTATGGGTGTAAAGCCAAAGCTTTCCCATAACTATTGTAAAATGGTTTTTTACCCACTATTTATCAAGTGTTGAAATTGTGGAAAATATTTTTTGCTCAAAACTAATAAACTTTGCAAATAATTTAATGTAGATAATGGCAACCAATTCATCACACAACTCACTGCGATCCGTCCTTGAGAAGGAAAAACTGAGCGGGACCAATTTCCTTGATTGGGCCCGCAACTTAAGGATTGTCCTTAAGCTGGGAAAAAGAAGTCAGACGTTCTTGACATAGACATTCCCCGAACGTACTCGCACTCCAATGCCCCCCAGAGCTGAGAGAGATGCTTGGAAGAAGCACTCGATGACTCTAACGACGTGACTTGTCTCATGTTGGTCACAATGAGCGCCGATCTTCAAAAGCAGCTTTGAAGGTGTTGAGGCTTTCCGGATGATGGGCCAGCTCAAGGAAATGTTCCAAGAGCAAGCTCGCCATGAAAGATTCCTCACTACAAAGGCATTGAATAGTTGCAAGATGGCCCCCGGCACCTCCGTAAGTGCCCACGCTTTTAAAGATGAAGGGCTATTTTGACCAACTTGACAAACTCTGGGGCTCCCGTAACTCATGACATGGCCACGGATATGATCTTAGGCTCACCCCCACCCGGGAGTATGACCAATTCATTATGAACTTCAACATGCATGCCATGGAGAAGACCATAAATGAAATACACGGATGCTCAAGTAGTGCCGAATCGAACATTAAGAAAACCCCTAAAGTCTTAATGGTTCAAAAAGGGAACTTCAAGAAGAAAGGCAAGGGAAAGCCCATGGCCAAGAGAGGCAAAGGCAAAGGCAATGACAAGCCCAAGCCCCACCTCAAAGCCAAGGCACCAAAGGAGGGAGTTTGCTTCCATTGTGGCGAACCGTGCCATTGGAAACGGAATTGCAAACTCTATTTGGAAGAGAAGAAAAAGGGAAAGGCCAGCTTGACTGCCTCTCCGTGTATTTATGTTATAGAAATTAACATGTCTGCTCCTACTTCATGGGTATTAGATACCGGGTTGTGGATCTCACATTTGTGCAAATGTACAGGGGGTTCAAAAGGAGTAGATCACCTGCAAAAAGGAGAAGTGGACCTCGGAGTAGCCAACTGAGCAAGAGTTGTTCGTCGTAGCTACTGGGGACATTTAATTTAGTTTTGCCAAGTGGCCTTATCATAGAACTAGATAATTGTTTGTATGTTCCAACTTTGAGTAGGAATATTATTTCGCTTTCTTGTTTGGATATTGAAGGTTTTGAATTAAGTATTATGAATAAAATTTGCACCATTCATAAAGATCGTATCTTTTATGGAGATGCCTCTTTGATGAATGGGCTTTATATTCTTAACCTCGATGATTCCATTAAAAGGCCCATCTATAACATTAATACTAAAAGGTTTAAATCAAATGACTTAAACCAAACCTACTTTTGCACTCGTCTGCTTTGGGCCACATAAACGAAACGCATATCAAAACTCCATACGGATGGAATTTTAACATCATTTGACTTAGAGTCTTATGAGACGTGTGAATCTTGCTTGTTGGGCAAAATTACTAAAGCTCCCTTTACCTGGACAAAGTGAGAGAGCTTCGATTTGTTGGCCCTCATACATACGGGATGTTTGTGGACCAATAAACACTAGTGCTAGAGGAGGGTTTCAGCATTTCATCACATTCACAGATGATTTCAGTAGATATGGCTACGCCTATCTAATGAAACATAAATCAATCTTTTGGAAGATTCAAAGAATTTCAAAATGAAGTACAGAATCAACTTGGCAAAAGTATTAAGATACTTGATCGGATCGAGGTGGCGAATACCTTAACCAAGAGTTTGACGAACATCTTAGTGGTTGTGGAATTGTTTCACAATTAACTCCTCCCTGGCACACCACAATGGAATGGCGTGTCGAACGGAGGAATCACACCTTATTAGATATGGTTCGATCTATGATGAGTCAAACAAGTCTTCCAATTTCCTTTTGGGGCTACGCCCTAGAAACTGCTGCATTTATATTAAACAGAGTACCTTCTAAAGCGGTTCAGAAAACTCCATATGAGATGTGGACTGGGAAACGACCTAGTTTGTCATTTCTCAAAATTTGGGGATGCGAGGCGTATGTAAAACGCTTGTTATCCGATAAACTCGCCCTAAATCGACAAGTGTTTGTTTGTGGGATATCCTAAAGAAACTAAAGGATATTACTTCTATCTTCCATCGGAGAACAAAGTGTTTGTTGCTCGTAATGGTTCATTCCTTGAAAGGGAATTTATTTCCAAAGAGGATAGTGGGAGTAAGATCCATCTTGAGGAAATTCAAGATCCCCAAACAACATCTGAACCAACTTTAGAAGGTCAAGCAAGCTCACGTGCTGACATCGAGCTTCAATCTTTGACACAAGGCCCAAGGAGGTCGAGTCGGGTACATCAACGACTCGAGAGATATGGATTTCTCGTGATCGATGATCATCGAGTTGAACCGATTGATCAAGATGAACCCACTACCTACAAAGAGGCAATCGTAGTTCCGAGTCGGGATAAGTGGCTAGAAGCTATGAAGTCCGAGATGCAATCCATGTACGACAACCAAGTATGGACTTTGGTTGACCCACCCGAAGGGTGCAAGGTCATTGATAACAAATGGTGTTATAAAAAGAAGACCGACATGGATGGTAATGTACACACTTTTAAATCGCGACTAGTAGTTAAAGGTTATAGACAAGTTCATGGTATTGACTATGACGAAACCTTTTCCCTCGTCGTGATGATAAAGTCAATTAGGATTTTACTTGCCATAGCCGCATATTATGACTATGAGATATGGCAAATGGATGTTAAGACAGCGTTTCTTAACTGAAACCTTCTCGAGGATGTGTATATGACACAACCTCGAGGGGTTTGTTGATCCAACAAATCCTAGCAAAGTGTGTAAGCTTCAAAGGTCCATTTATGGATTGAAGCAAGCATCTCGAAAGTTGGAATCGTCGCTTTGATGAACGTATTAAAGAATTCGGTTTCATCAAAAACGAAGACGAGCCTTGTGTTTATAAGAAAGTAACTAATAATGCAAAGTAGTGTTCCTTGTGCTTTATGTGGACGACATCTTACCGATTGGAAATGACATCCCCATATTACAAAGCGTAAAAAGCTTGGTTGGGGAAGTGCTTTTCCATGAAAGACTTAAAGGCGAGGCTACATACATTTTGGGTATTAGAATCTATAGAGATAGATCTAACAAAATGATTGGCCTCGAGCTGAGTGGATACATTGACAAGGTACATCAAACAGTTCAGTTGCAAGACTCCAAAAAGGGATTCTTGCCCATGTCACATGGCGTCAAACTCAAAGCAGAACTCAAGGACCTTCCACAAGGGAGGACCAAGAGCGCATGAGTAAGATCCCATATGCTTCGGCCATTGGGTCTATTATGTACGCCATGATATGCACTCGCCCTGCATGTCTCATTTGCTTTAAGTATGACTAGCGAGATATCAATCGACCATGGTGAGTCACATTGGATCTGCAGATCAAGAGCATTCTTAAGTACTTGAGAAGGACTAAAGATATGTTCTTAGTTTACTGAGGTCGTGAAGTGAAGTCCGGTAGTAAATGGTTACACAGATGCAAGCTTCCAGACCGACGTAGATGATTATCGATCGCAATCTGGTTTTGTGTTTTGTTTGAATGGAGGTGCTCGTGAGTCGGAAGAGCTTGAAGCAAGAGACCGTGGCCGATTCTACAATGTAGTCGAGTATTTGGTCGCCTCGAGCAGTGCTAAGGAAGCCGCTTTGGATCGGGAAGTTTGTTGACGAACTAGGTGTCGTCCCCTAGCATTGTGAACCCAGTGGACTCGTATTGTGATAGTATCGGTGGCATTTCACAAGCTAAGGAACCTAGATCTCACCAACGATCCAAACACATTCTCAGGGCGCTTTCCATCCGATTCGAGAGATCATCGACAGGGAGAGACGTTAGTATTTGCAAAGTTCATACAGCACGACAACATTGCAGGTCCATTGACCAAGCCACTCCCACAGCCCTCAAACATGAGAGTCATACTAGGTCAATGGGATTGAGGATCATGTATGATTGGAACTAGGGCAAGTGGGAGATTGTTAGTAGTGCCCTAGGACCATTAGCACATGTTGTGCGTTTTGTTATCTTTTTTCAGCAAGTAATTGAATAGTTAATTTTGCTTTTGATTATCAAATGTGTGATTTGATAGTAAAACTCATTAGCTTATGTAATTACTATTCTAGAAGTCCCTAGTTTTATGTAATGCTTAATTACTATGAAATAAAATCGATTGATGATCTTGTTTTACCGATCATGTGTAATGGATACAAATCACATCATAGATGCAATATATGGGGATACATTGTATCGACGTGATCCGCCGAGAAGTAATACTTCATGGTCTTAAGTCATAAGTATTACTTCCTCAATACTATTTTAGTATCCTTAGACCTTATGCCTTCATTGATTCTAGTATGAATGGAGCCACGCTTTTGACTCGACTGGACGTTACTTGTAAATGAGAGTAATCAATACGATCGATGATCGGATGTAGTGTCCTATCATAGCTTGAATGTGAGAGACATTGTAAGGAATTTGTCCCTCTCTATTATTAGAGAGAGATATCCATGGGCCCCTCGATAGGGAAAGATCTGTTTAAATGCATGGTCAGTGCTCAAATGTATTTGATAAAGTGGTTATCAAATGCTATTTGTCGAAACAATCTACCCCGGAGATCGAGCATAAATATAATTAAGCTTAATAAGGATGACGACCACCATGCCTTATGCTTAATTAGGATATCGAGAGACAAAGGGATTAAATGGTGGATTGACATTAGGTTCCGTTGTAATTCATTCACTTTGGGTAGTCACAATGTCCTCGCTAGGGGGCCGCTTGTGACTTATGAACTCACACTACTAACAAGTGTGTTTTCATTGCCATTGTGATATGAACCTACAGTGGTCACATGCATAGACGAGCTAACTGAGCTTCATGATCCGGATTCAATGAATCTAGAAAGTGTCTAGGTTCATTGTATCCGATATATGTTTTTTCTCGAAAATAATAAAGTGTTTATTATTCGAATTAGAGATAGAGGGCAATTTTGGTATTTAACCGAAGCTCGGGATTACGTGGGAGCCATTATCCGATAAAGACTCCCACTACCAATGGAAAGTCTCAGGGGACGTGGGATTCGAGTCTCCCACACCGAGAGAAGTCGAGTAGACATGGGAGTTGTTCTGGGAACCAACTCCCACACTCTATATAACATCTCTTAACCCGAAACCCTAGGCACAAGTTGTTATCAGCCGAAATACCTAGACCAAAAGAAAAACCGTTTTCTTTCTGCCTTCCCTTTTTCCTTCTCTAATTCCCGAACTTCAGAGAGACGAAGAGCTAGCAATCGCTGCTCGTTTCGTCGCGTGGATACCGGTAGAGGGATATTCCGCAAAGGGAAATCTGGTGGTAGCAAGAAGCTGATCAAGAAACGTCATCCTCCATTCAAGAAGTAGCTTCTTGAATCCGAAACATGTAAGTTCTTTATCGCTGTTTTCGGTTCGGTTTCGTATGAGCGGATCCTTCAGGGGAGGACTCATGGGTGTTTGGAACGAGTTTCCGCCCATGAATCCCTTCAATATCTGCTTGTCATACTTAAAGCAAATGAGACATCCGGGCGAGTGCATATCATGGCGTACATAATAGACCCAATGGCTGAAGCATGTGAGATCTTACTCATGCGCTCTTGGTCCTCCTTTGTGGAAGGTCCTTGAGTTCTGCTGAGTTTAATGCCATGTGACATAGGCAAGAATTCCTTTTTAGAGTCTTGCAAACTGAACCGTTTCAGTACCTTGTCAATGTATCCACTCTGGCTTAGGCCAATCATTTTGTTAGATCTATATCTATAGATTCTTATACCCAAAATGTATGTAGTCTCGCCTAAGTCTTTCATGGAAAAGCACTTCCCCAACCAAGCTTTTACGCTTTGTAATGTGGGGATGTCATTTCCAATCAGTAAGATGCCATCCACATAAAGCACAAGGAACACTACTGCATTATTAGTTACTTTCTTATAAACACAAGGCTCGTCTTCGTTTTTGATGAAACCGAATTGTTTAATACGTTCATCAAAGCGACGATTCCAGCTTCGAGATGCTTGCTTCAATCCATAAATGGACATTTGAAGCTTACACACTTTGCTAGGATTTGTTGGATCAACAAACCCACCCCTCAGGTTGTGTCATATACACATCCTCGAGAAGGTTTCCATTAAGAAACGCAGTCTTAACATCCATTTGCCATATCTCATAGTCATAATATGCAGCTATGGCAAGTAAAATCCTAATAGACTTTATCATAACGACAGGAGAAAAGGTTTCGTCATAGTCAATACCATGAACTTGTCTATAACCTTTAACTACTAGTCGCGATTTAAAAGTGTGTACATTACCATCCATGTCGGTTTTCTTTTTGAAACACCATTTGTTATCAATGACCTTACACCCTTCGGGTGGGTCAACCAAAGTCCAAATTTGGTATCGTACATGGATTGCATCTCAGACTTCATAGCTTCTAGCCACTTATCTTACTCAGAACTACGAATTGCCTCTTTGTAGGTAGTGAGTCATCTTGATCAATCAGTTCGACCTGATGATCAGCAGTCACGAGAAATCCATATCTCTCAAGCTGTTGATGTACCCGACTCGACCTCCTTGGGCCTTGTGTCAAAGATTGAAGCTCAGTATCAGCACGTGAGCTTGCTTGAACTTCCAAAGTTGGTTGGGGATCTTGAATTTCCTCAAGATGGATCTTACTCCCACTATCCTCTTTGAAAATAAATTCCCTTTCAAGGAATAAACCATTACGAGCAACAAACACTTTGTTCTCTAATGGAAGATAGAAGTAATATCCTTTAGTTTCTTTAGGATATCCCACAAACAAACACTTGTCAGATTTAGGTGTGAGTTTATCAAATAACAGGCGTTTTACATACGCCTCGCATCCCCAAATTTTGAGAAATGACAAACTAGGTCGTTTCACAGTCCATATGCCCGCGATAATATTACATTTATCCAGAAATGACTGAAGTCCATAATTCCAATAGTATGCCAGCGATGACAAATAAGATTACATTTATCCAGGAATGACTTTAAGTTTAAATTGTACATTTTTATTTACGAAACGATTTATATTATTTTTAGAAATGGATTTTTAGGAGGGAACTCACCTTAATTCCGAATTTCACGCCCGTCCTATAAATATGTTATTAAACATAAGTTTCATTAATACATGTAAGATAATTATTCACTTAAGTTTACACAATCCTAAGGGTCTCCCAGGGAAATTTAAGACTTTTGGGGTTAAAAAGTGATTTTCCAAAATATAGGGACCTAAACAGGAATTTTAAAATATTTATCTCTCTTAACAGCTTTAAATATTAATAAGGTACTGAAATAATATATATTAAAATTCATAAAGACTAGAGTTGTAATTAATTTAAAAGTTATCCCGCGAATTTTTAAATTTTCGCGGGACAATTCATCGTCTTAGTGCTAAAATAAAATTGAGTGTGACACAGGAGGGACTTATTGTGCAGATTAACAAATTTCTACCTAGCAAATTTTATGTTTTCCAGTGACTAAATTCGAGAAATTGCTAAACTTTGTCCTAGAGAACTCTAGGTTCTTCATCCTTATCTTCATTTTGGAAAAATCCAAAGTTTTAATCTCCTAGTCCGGCTCCTCTCTCGGCCGCCTTCTCCCTCCGGCATTCCTCTTTCTGCTCCGGCCGGTAGCAGCTCCCAGTGAGCTCTTCCCCTAATTTTTTTTATTTCTTTTACCTATCTTTATTTTCTGTTTTCTGAAATTTAAATATTATTATTTCTCAGACCCGTCGTGCCGCTGGTCTTGACTCCGCTCCGGCCGGCCGTTCATCTTCTCCGCTTGATTTCCGGCCGGAGCTCACTTGTAATTTTCTTCCTGCCTTTTCTTTTTCTCCTTTTTGTTATTTTATTCTATTTCTTATCCTTTACTGTTTTAATTAAATTTTCCCTTCTCAGATCTGGCGTCGCAGCTCCTCGGATGATCGGCCTTGAGTCTTCTCTGGCCGGTGGTTTTTTCCCGGCCGTTCACGGCTTCTCCGGCTGCAGCTTCCAGCGAGGTAAGTTTTCGATTGCTTTTCTTTTCTATTTCAATTTTTATTTAACTTTTCTGTTTTCTGAGATTATTACAATTATTTATTTTTTTCTAATTATTATTCTAATTTATTTTATTTTTTTCCTTCTGCCGCTGTTAAAATCTGCTCCGGTGAGCTTAGTGCCGCCGTAACTCTTTTCTGGCGACGAGTTGTTTCAGGTAATCTACTGACTATCTTTTTTTCCTTTTTATTAGTTATTAATTTTAATATTTTATGGCTCTTCTGGAGTCTGTAAAACAGTGTACCCTAACTTACTTGAAAAGGGTAAAAAAGGGTAAATCTGAATAAGAAGAAAAATTGGATTTGAACTTACTATTCTGAAAAATATTTTTATTTAAAACTTTCTTCTTTGATTTTCTTTTGAAAATAGTATACTGCCCTTACTTCTTTTTGGTAGAAATTTGCTAGATCTTTCTAGGTTTGGGGGTTCAAAGTTTGTTGGGAATAATTTCTAGCTCTCTGTTCTCATAGTCGTGGACTTTTCAGATTGTAAATTATTGTTATTTACTGTAGAATATAGCAGTAGACTTTTTGGACTTTCATTCAAAACTGTCTTGTTTGAAAATTAGTATAATCACTTGTCTATTTTTGGTGAAATTTCTGCTGAAAATTGGCCATTATAACTCCTACTTTTTAACTATTAAAAATTCTAGTTTTCTAAAAATATTTCCATCACCACTGTAGATAATAAACTGGTATGTACTAAAATATTTCAGATTAAAATAAATCTACCGTTTTTCTTTTAACAACGTAATAAAAGATTCAAGGAATTTAAACGTTCAGTCTCCAAATATTAAAGGAAACTTAACAGATAAATTCCTTAAATCAATTTTTCCTCTAGTCTAGGTTCAAGGAAAAAATTGGATTTATATTATTCTAGTCACCTGTCTTAACCGGACAAATATCCGATTAGGTACGTATCTACCAGTGGGGTAGGTCACAGGTGCTCCCAGATCATCGGGGACAGACAGTCTCAGAGAATATAATCTCATTCTTGACTTAACCCAATTAACCTAAGTTTATTATTACAGGATTATGACAACATATTTAAAATAGAAATACCTGTCAACAGCAGTCAAATTCACCGTCAGAGATTGCAGGCATACAGATTTATTATTTCAGAATTTTATTTTGGTAGAGTTTTTACTTAGAGAGAGAGAGAGAGAGAGGAGCTTTAGAAGCTGCGTGCAGTTTTTGTTGGAGGCACCTTATTTATAGGGGAAATCAGGGGCTTTCTTGTATTTATTTTATTTGCAGAAAATGTCTTTTGCTTTCTTATTGTAATTTTCCTTTCCCACTTGGGAAGTATTGGACAATTAGACACTTATACTTTGTAATTTGTCATTTCTTTACTTTATGATGTTTAAAGTAGATATTAACTAATCTGTGGTTTAATTACTATTACTTGGACTTTAATTCGAGCAATTAACTACTTGTACAATATTTTAATTGTTACGTAAAATTTAATTAAACCGGTCTTTTCATAATAAAAATTCACTAACCTTGACCCGAAATTACTGGTCGTCACATGGGAGATGCAAGCAAACTCGACATAACATTCGTAAATGTCTAATTTCAACAGCTGATGGTGGTGAAGGTTCTAGTTCAATTGCTGAAAATATGAACAAGTGCAGCAAGTGTTAAGGTTTAGGCCATAACGTAAGATCATGTCCATCAAATTGGATATTGGAAGTGTAGATGCAGATGATGAATTGAATGATCTGGATGATATTGTTGAAGAATTGGATGTGAATGGTTCAATACCATTCTTTAATTTGTAATAATTTGTAATTGTGTTAAGTAGGAACCACTACAAACTATATTTTTGCTGGCCTTTATGTTGGCCCTTTTTTCCCATGTTAAAACAGACAAGTTTTTTGCCTTTGTTCAAGGCTATTTTTGCTACCATTCTGATATGGTATGTGCTATATATGTGATATTCTGGTAAATCTTCAAGGTCATTTCCAATTGCCAAAAAAAATAAAAAAAAAAAACTATATTGTTTCATAAAACTTAAATTACAAGAGAGTAGCAACCCAAATTACATCAACTACTACTAAAACCAAACAAACTTTAGCTTCTTCAATCTTCACCATCACTACTTTGTGAATAAAACCGCTAAGACGATAACCCATGAAACCAGCAGTGCAGCCCACATAATCCTTTCTCTACATTGAAATGCCTCAACTTCACAATTGAATTTGTCCAATTTTTTCTTCAATTTCAAGCATTTCACACAGGAAGGAAGCTCAAACCATCTGAAGAAATCACAGTGCACTTTTTTCTACAAGATTTCAAAATTTAAAACTTTTACTAATATTTCAAATTAACTTATGGAGATTTAAATAAACCCATTTCAGGTAGTCACTAACCTCATAGTTTTTACAGTCTCAAAATATTCTACTAGGGTTAAAAGCTGTCTTAGAAATCTTCAGCATTGGGTTTTCACCACACCCACACTTTATTGGGCCATTAGTAGAATTGGTAGAAGAAAACATGACTTGAAGAACCCTAGAATTGGACTTACCCAAAATGAAGTATGTAAAAATGTTAATGGTGAAGGATACTTCTATGTTGGTGATTAAATAGAGAGTTTTTAATTGAGGTAATGAAGAGAATAATATGCCCTTGGGTAAAATGACATCGTTTGACCAGATTAGCTTTTTGACAATTTTTTAACAGAAAATGGGACGGAATGATAATAATGGCAGGTCGTTAATACATACTGGATCTTAAAAGATAAAATAAAACATACGAGACTCAAACCTCAAGGTGAAAATACATTTAGGATCAAATTGGTTAAATACAATCCCAGGATGACTTTTGTCTAATACTTCTTTAGGTCAAATTAATTGTCATGAGAATTAATAACCATATTTGACATTCATCACAATTAAAGACACTAGTTTAACTAGTATTAAAATACCATAATATCCGCATTCATTGATATTAATTGTTAACACTCATAAAGTAGTAGAATTTGTATTCCTTAAATATAAGAGGTTAGTTATTTGAGTTATAAGAACAAAATTATTCAATTTTAGAAAATGAACATACATATTGGGACAAACTAAAATAGAAATAGTGTTTCAATCCAAAAACCACACAAAAATCTTATGAGAGTTCCAATTAGATACCTATTGAGATGATTGTTCCAATGAGTGCCTAAATTAGGTTCTATCCAAATCAAACTAACGGCCATGTTAAATGTTTGAAATAACTCTTTGTTTTTTATGAAATTATATGCTCTTTTAAGAAACATAATTAAAATAATTTGTTACTCTTTTATTATTATACATAAATTTTAATTTACACATAAAATATAATTTTTAGACCACAAAAATAAGTTTCTTTTCCTCTCCATGAACCAAAAAAACATCTCTTAAAAGAGAAAAAAAGCAAATAAAAATGACAAAAGAAATAAAAGCTTCTAAAAATTCCGAAAGAAAATAGAGAGAAGTGGGACATATTTGCTGGAGCTTTTAGGCGGGGGAGCAAATCGAAGAGGCTACCATGAGCGGTGGTTAGTTTTGGAGGAGGTGATCTGGTGTGGAGACAACATATTATCAGGACGTCTCAATCATTTTGGAGACACTGTGCTAAATTTTAAAATTAGGCCTTATATAACCGGAGAAAAATGACTTTTATGTAAATATAACAAAAAAAAAAAATCATTACAACTATATCGTAATTTTTGTTCTCCAAAATGTACAAACAAAATTTAAAAAATATAAATACTGACAAACTTTATTCACTTGAAAGTAGTGATACTTCTAACTTTCTTTGAAGCAAAATCATCAACTAAATCGTAATATTTGATTTGTTCCAAAGATCATTCTCAAATGCTATTTTCGTTAATCCATTGAGTCTTTTCTGAGACATTGTAGAACGCATATGTGACTTCAACTACTTCAATTTTTAAAAGCTCCTTTTTGCAGATACAACAGGAACTAGAATAGTCAACAAAATTCTGTATGCAATTATTGCGTTAGAAAAACAATCCACATGCTTCAAGAACATAAAAATATCAATAGGTCCCATATTTTCATTAGAAGAAAAATTTCTAAGCAACTTAAGCTCCACATTCAAATCATTTTCATTGATATCAAGAAGAAAGATAACATATTTCTCATTTTTTGGCTTTTACCTATAAATAGAGTGTGCTAGTTTGGCAAAAAAAAAAAAAAAAAAAACTAACAATATTTACCGGTATTTGTCAACATAAAAAATCCCAAATAATTACAATTTTTATCATTCTTCAACAAAATACAAACACACAATCTAAACTATATATATATAAAACATAAAATTGGGCCCCCTAGGTTTTAGAGGCCCTGTGCGGTCGATCACCCTCTTAGCCATCCCTGCATATTATAGAGGTAAAGAGTTGGCATCGCAGATGAGGCGGTGATGGCGGGGCCGGCCAGCTCCCAAGTTTGGGGTTGAAGAAGAGGAAAATTCGAACATAGGCGGTTCTTGTGGGACTGACCCCATAGCCATGCCACATGAATTGAGGCGGGACCTACATGCAAAGTATATATGTTCCACCTTAACTTATGTGAGATATATACATGCAAAAGTATATATGTTCCACCTTAACTTGTAGGGTTAGTCCCACAAGGACCGGCCCATGCCAAAGTGACCCTGAAGTAAAATACGTTTGAGGGGATTGAAATATAGTGTTGGGGAGTAGGGCAAAAAAATCATTTGCCCGTGTGTACGTCTTCATTTCTATATTCAACAAATCATAATTCTCCATGCATATATATAATACCTCCATTAGTAAATTTTATTGTGGTTTCCAATGGAATTCGGCGACAAAATGCACGCCCTGGTTATGGTGGGGGGATATGGGAATCGATCCCAGAGTGTTACCCTCCGGGATAAGATGCTGTTTCCACTGGGGCACTCTTGTTCCCATTTTTTTTTATTTTATTTGGGGGGGGGGGGGGGGGATATGGGAATCGATCCCAGGGTGTTGCCCCTGAGATAAGATGCCGCTTCCACTGGGGCACTCTTGTTCCCATACGCCTGGTTACTTCTTCAAAGGAAATTTTGTCCTTTCCAAATAAGTTAAAACATTAAAAAAAAAAAAAAATAAGTAAAATTCTCTCTCTCTCTCCAGGGGCTTGACATTAGAATGACCATAATTTAGCATAATGGACCCATCATAGCAGCAATTCTTTTTTTAACAAAAAAAGAAGAACTTGGAAAAGAGACTTTGTCTCTTTTTTTATTAAGCATCAGAAGCTTGGATACATAATGTATATATACAACCATTTACACTGCAGCTTATATCATTTTAGTAACTCTAATACAAGGAAAGAAAACCAATTACAAAATATTACAAGGGATTTGATGTATTTGTCTTTTATTTCCATATCTCTAATTGTATCACATTCCATAATTTTAACATCCCCCGGCAAGTAGGACAACAAAAAAATGTTGTGAAGACCAATACTTTCCAAGAGAAAAGAAAACCTCTTTGCCGGTAACGACTTTATAAGAACGTCAGCAAGCTGAGAATGAGAAGGAACTGATAATGGCTTGATAAGTTAAAACATTAAAAAAAGAAGTGAAATTCTCTCTCTCTCTCTCTCTCTCTCTCTCTCTCTCCAGGGGCTTGACATTAGAATGACCATAATTTTGCATAATAGACCCATCATAGCAGCAATTCTTTTTTTAACAAAAAAATGAAGAACTTGGAAAAGAGACTTTGTCTCTTTTTTTATTAAGCATCAGAAGATTGGATACATAATGTATATATACAACCATTTACACTGCAGCTTATATCATTTTAGTAACTCTAATACAAGGAAAGAAAACCAATTACAAAATATTACAAGGGATTTGATGTATTTGTCTTTTATTTCCATATCTCTAATTGTATCACATTCCATAATTTTAACATCCCCCGGCAAGTAGGACAACAAAAAAAATGTCGTGAAGACCAATACTTTCCAAGAGAAAAGAAAACCTCTTTGCCGGTAACGACTTTATAAGAACGTCAGCAAGCTGAGAATGAGAAGGAACTGATAATGGCTTGATAAGTCCAGCTTGAGAATTTTTACGAACAATATGGCAATCAATCTCGAGATGCTTTGTCCGTTCATGAAAAACAAGATTTGATGTAATATGTATTACACTAAGATTGTCACAAAAAATAGGAACTGCTTTCATTTGAGAGACCTGCAAATCACGAAGAAGATAAAGGAGCCACAAGATTTCACATGTTGCAGAAGCTATGGCTCTATATGCTACTTCTGAAGAACTTCGTGAAACAGTTGGTTGTTTCTTTGACTTCCAAGAAATCAATGAAGACCCACCAAAAATATACAATATCCAGTAACTGAAGCTAATCTAACCAACCTAAGTCTTCAATCTTCAATCTTGAAAGATAAGCCTTGAATAGTATGTCTTTGAATCTTGAACATGGCTTGATTGAAGTACTTAGAGCTTCCATATTGAGTTCCAATATTCTATCACATAGATGAAAACATTAGACACAAACATCAAGTGTTTGTCCATTATCAAAAACTGAGTTCGTTCGCCCTTAGGGCTAACAATCTCCACCTTTTTGATTATGACAAACTTTGATGCAATTAGATAGGATATGGACAATATTAAGAACAAGGAAGCATGGCAAAAGGATATACGAACAAGTAAGAGTAAAGACTAATGCTTATAAGATAAACCAAGTAAACATGGAAGCTAAAAGCATTAGTAAGAATACTCCTTTCGCCATATGCATTAGGGACTCTTTGTAGAGCCCTAATTCCCAACCAACCTCCTTGCCTCCTTCCTTCCATCATAATAGCATTCTTGTGTGTAATATACATACCTTAATTTACACAAGAAGCTAACTTACCATTTTCATCAATGTCGATGTGAGTGTTAAAGATCCTATTACAAAGAACATGCTCACACAAACATTAGAACTTACAATGGTTTGTTATCATCAAAACAACATAGAATATGCCCTTAGGGCTAACAGGTTTGCTCTTTCTTTAATCATCATAAGTATTGGATTCATACATGAGATCGTAAATGTCGTTAAGGTAATTATCTATATTATATAGATCAGTTTCTAATATATTTAAAGAGATTATTCTTTATTTCTCTAGAATTTTATGTTTCTGTTTATGTAATGCAATTCTACTTTTATGATTTAAATATGTATCTAATACATGAGTATTATATATTCTTAAAGTATCTATATATCTTAAATAGCTAGGATCTTCATAAATCATTTCCAATAATTCTCTTTCTTTGTTATAGGTTTCAACTTTCTTCATTATATCATTAACAATCTCATTAGGTAGTGAGTTGGTTAATAGTTTTATTAATCTTTTTTCAGTTACATAGATGTTAATTAAATCTATTTGGCTGGATGCGACAGAATGGTTTGTACTGTACATTAGGAGGGCCAATTAAACAGGAATGGCCAGCTCACCCGTATTATGCTGAAGTTTTGATACACGCAAATTCTTCTTCTTCATCTACAAGAATTCAATTTTCGGCTAATACTTCAGCTTCAACAAGTATTCCTAACGAACCTTCTACTTTAGATGATGACCGTTTAAGTGATAGTTGGATGCCTCAAAATTCCTCTGATTATGATTCTGAAGCAGAAGATCATGACAGTCCTTAATTTAATATTTGAGTCTGTAAAATATTAATTAAGTCTGTAATTATTATTTTATGTCTTCTAGTTTCTTTGTGTGATTTTTGAAAAAAAAAATCGAAAAAGCCGAAAAAATCAAAAAACGTGGGCAAACTCTAAAATAAGATTTTTCTCTTATCCAAACCACCTAGTTTAGTAGTGGGATGTGCTAATTTAGGCTTACTATTAAAGAAAGTGACATATTGGTCTTAAAAGTCAAAATGTCACTATCCTTAGCTATTTTATTTGTTTGAGTCCGGATTTCACTCCGAAATCGTGTCTTGTAAGCTTCCTGCACATTATTTTGTTTTCGAGTCCAAATTTCAAGTCCGAAACGTGTCATATACTGTTTAAATTTTGTTTCGAGTCCGGATTTCAAATCCGTCACGTGTCATGTACTGTTTATATTTTTGTTTCGAGTCCGGATCCGGATTTCAAATCCGAAACATGTTATGTAATTATTAGTTGTACTATACATTAGTATTTTTTCGAGTCCGGGTTTCAAATCCGCCTTTGTAATATTTTGCCTATAAAAGGCCATGTAACTACTACTCATTCCTCTGAAGTTGATGAGAGGTAATTGGGTTTTACTTTCTGTAGGAGGAGGGGTTGGCAAGGGCAAGGGAAAATGTGGTTGTGGTGGTGCTGATCTACTTTTGTGATGAGGTAAATCTTTCCATAGGGCCAGGGCTGGAGAGTAGGTTGATGAAGAAGTTGAAAATGTTGATGGCATAGGTTGATTTAAGTGGGACTCAAGGGATTTGAGTTGGTTTTGTAAAAACTCTTTTTCAGACAACAGGTTTGACATATGAGGAGACCATTGGGTGGTGTACTGGACCAAATAGGAAAGTTGATCGTGCAAGGCTCCGATTTTGCTGCGAATGTTTGAAATGTTTTGGTCTGAAAGGGAAGGAGATGGGGCCATCATGTAGAAATGAAGTGGAGTAGATATGGACGGAGTGGGAGGAGGAGGGTGTGGGTTTTGTATGGTGGGTTATCTGAGGCAGAAGAAGATGAGTTGGAATGGTATTGAGAAGGGGATCCGTAATGAACATAAAATTCGAAACTTTTGCCACTGGGTTCTCCTAGCAGATCAACAGAGGTGTCACCTGCCTCATATCTTTCACGAAGATTTTGCTGAGTGCCTTTAGATTTTCTGAATCTTGATTTCTTTAGCAAATCATCCTCATCATCTGACCAATGATCCAGGCAGTCTTCGCACGAACAAACGTCATACCAGATGTGACCTTTCTCGTCCTTTCCTTGATAGATTGGTTTGCCATCATAAGCAAACATTACCACTGGAGTTTTGAGAGATGACCAGGCGTCACCATCCATCAATGAGAATTCAGTGGGGAGAACAAGAGAAACTTCATTCCGGGCTAATTTGGTTATGTATTTTTCATAACTGGTTATCCAAGAAATGGGCAGAAGGGCTTGGAGTGCCTCTCTGTTTCTGGGATCAAAAGTACACTGAGAGGTTTGGGGAGAGTCAACTGAAAGAAATATGGAATCACCGTATTGTAATTGGGGTGCAAGTGAAGGCTCGTAGGCATGGTTCTGTACTCTGTATACCATCTGATGGTGAAGGGTTGCCATATATGTATCTTTCAATTCTGGGCCAGTGATCTGGATCTGAACACGGAACACGGTAGACAGAGATGGATCGTCCAGGAGCATGGTAAAATTCGGGAAGAGGGTCACGAAGATTGTCCCGGCATTGAGGGTCGCTTGCATTGTTCCGATGACGGAGTGTTCGTATCTTTGGAATATGGAGTCAAGAAGTGCAACACGGGAAACCATCGGGGGACCTTTCTTGGCATGGAGTGTGACTGCCAGGCGAATGGCACCAAAGTGTATGTGAGTGTAACCTTGATCCAGACAGGATTTTGGAAAGTGTTCTGGAAATTAGAGGGTCACGTAGTGTTCTTCTTTGGTGGAGGGCAGTTTGTTGGTGGAAAAGTGGGATGCTTGACAGAAGTTGACACGGGATTTCTACCTAGGACATTGCTAAGACTCACACCTACAATATTTTTGGGTTTTACTTTTTGGTAAATACTGTAAGGATTTACTACGGGATATGAAGACAAATGATATTTACTATCTTCAGAAACGTAATCTAACTCATAAACGTTGGGAAGACGAGACTTTGAAAAACTAGTTATAGGTGAATCGGGAAGAGCTACTAAACTAGAAGACGAACTATTCGAAGACATGATTGAGATAAACGGGAGGGGACCGAATCCGAGGGTAAGGGGAACTTATGACTGATAGAACCAAATTTTCAGATTTAATGTGTTTAAAATTGACAGATTGCTGCTCCAAAAATCATTTGTACTCATCAGACGCACAACCCACACTGGAATTTCACTCATTAGTGTACCGGGCCTTCCTCGTCAGGCTAGCATAACTATGACTCCTTAAGCAGGGATTCATATCAGTAGACTTTTCAGAAGTGTTCAGTTACTCTATTAAATTCTTCGTTTTCTGATGAAAGTACCCGCAAAATCCCTTAATTTCTCAAAGACCTCAGTTTTCTAACCCTTAATTTCTCAAGACCTCAATTTTCTGATGAAAGTACTCACCGAAGATTCTAATGAAGGCAAATATGACATAATTCAGAGCATACTGGTCAGAGGAAAAGAGGAATAAAAGAACTAGCGGTATAATCCAAATCATAGTGGTCAGAGATCATGAGGAATTAAAGAACTAACGGCATAATCCAAATCTTACTAATCAAAGACCAAGAGCAGTGTAACTAATCATCTGAATCATAAAATGATACTGTGTAAAAAAATCATTTGAAAATAATAATTGATCGTGTCATAATCTCCCCCGCTCCCCAGATTCAGTCACCGGGAAATTTAGCCGACCATGGCTCTGATACCAAAACTAGTGAAATATCTTTGCAAGTATCTACATATTTACATGATAACGAAGGAATTGCTTTTTGATATTTTCTAATGCCATAAGAACATCTTCCATATTTTGCCTGTTTCTTGGAGATTCCAGTGAACAATTCAAGGCAACTTCAAATATGGATGACAAACACTTCAATTTTTCAACATGATATCTTTCACCTTCTTTTAGCAAATTAGGGTCAATCACTTCAATAGGTGTCTCAGCTATCAAATTGTTAACCCAAGATCTCAAGCTCAAACCATCATTAAACATTTCATCATGAGGCTTCTTTCTTGAGAACACTTCCATCAGCAAAATCCCATAACTATAAACATCGCATTTTGGGGAAACAAATCCTTCTAATCCGTATTCTGAAGTCAATATCATAAAATAAGAAATGTAATAAAAAAAATTAATTAGCAACTTTTAATTTGAAAAATTTGAAGGAACAAAAAATTAGTTTACAACTATAGCAAAGTTATAAAATTTACCTGGAGCAACATATCCCATTGTAGCTAGTGTTTCTGTGTGTGCATTGCTTTGCTCGTGGTCCAATAACTTGGCAACTCCAAAGTCACTGACATGTGCAATCATATTTTGGTCAAGTAACACATTACTAGGTTTTATGTCACAATGAATAACTTGTACCGTGTTACCAAAATGAAGATATTGCAAAGCACGTGCAACATCAATCATTATATTCAATCTTTGCATGATATCTAAGAAGTAGTTGTGGGAATATAACCACTTCTCAAGGCTTCCATTCGGCATAAACTCAAGTATTAATGCCTTGAAGTCAGGGTTAGAGCAACAACTAATGACTTTAGTAATATTTCGATGGCGAACATTGCATAGTACTTGACATTCTGCTTCGAAACTCCTAAAAGCTCTTTCATGCCCCAAATTGAACACTTTTATGGCCAAAATTCTGCCATCATTGAAGATACCTTTGTAAACAGTTCCAAAACTTCCTGCACCAAGCAAGTTGCTCTCGTTGTACTCATCAGTTGCAACTAAGAGTTCATGATACGAGATTTTTTCTAGTGATAAAAATGACCATGAACTTGTTTCATTTGGAACAATATCTTTCTTCTGATATCTCATGTATACCAGTGCTAGAACAATGACCCCCATAGCTGGTGCCAGGATGAGAATAAGAAACATAAGACGATGTTTCTTAAGTTTAGATGGAATGTCTGAGCATGAAGGGACATTAAACTTTGGAGTTCCACATAATGCATCATTAAATATGAAAGCTTGGCTTGTAAAGTTCACAAAAGGGCCCTCTGATGGTATTTCACCTCTTAACTTGTTGAAAGACACGTTAAAGTATCTGAGATATTGAAGATTTACTAATGATCTTGGAATAAAACCTGCTAGATTGTTACGCGATAGATCTAAATATGCCAAGCTTGGTATCTTACCAAATGATTCAGAAATTGATCCTTGCAACATATTTCTTGCTAAATCAAGGTGTTCCAACATTTGCAAATCTCCAATCGTGTCAGGAAGATCTCCTGAGAAGAAATTTCTTGACAAGTCCATCCAGTATGCAGCTTTCAGATTTCCAATTTCAACAGGCAAAGAACCACTAAAGTTATTCAATGACAGGTCAAGCCTCAAGAGATCTTTGAGGTTACACAAGCTTGGTGGTACCTCGGAATTGAGTTTGTTGGAACCTAGAACCAAAATTCTCAAAGATGACATGTTACCGAAACAACCTGGAAGAGATCCGAAGAATTCATTTCCATCAAGATTTAGCTGGCTTAATTTGGGCAAACCACAGAGATTGGGAGGGAGAAATCCATTGAGTTTATTAGATGAAAGATTGAGTGCTTGAAGATTTTTCAAACCTCCAATCGAAGATGGCAATGATCCAGTCAATTGATTTAAGTATAAATCTAAACGAATTAAACTGATCAAATTGGAAAGTCCACTTGGAAGATTTCCCTTGATCTTACAATCCCCGGCGTCTATTCGTTGAATAGAATTCGACAGGTTACCAATTGAAGAAGGAAGAAGACCTTCCAACGGATTCCCGCTCACCACTAGAAATTGTAATTCCTTACACTTAGACAAGAAAATGAAGAAATCTAAATCTTCAAAAGAAGATTTGCTTCTTAGTTGATTATCAGCAATATCTGGAGATGATTTAGATCACCAAGTGACTCTGGAATAGAACCGATGAAGTTGTTGGAACCGAGTTCTACAACTGTTAGCTCAGAAGAGTTGGATATCGAATGAGGTATAACTCCAGAAAAATGATTCCCGAAAAGATATAATGCTTTTAAATTCGGAAGTGAAGAGCCAATATTCGATGGAAGAAAGCCTTCAAGGAAATTGTACCCAAAATCAATTTTCAGTATTTTGGTGAGGTTGTAGATTGATTTTGGTATGTGACCACTCAAATAATTGGATCCCAAAATAAGATATTCTAGATTGTGTAGATTTCCAAGCTCATGCGGAATATCACCTGTTAAAAAAAAGTAATCAAGTTAATTAACGAACAAAATGTACGGAAGTTTCAAACGTCTTTGCTTTTAACGTATACTAATTATGAATGTTACAATGAATTCGGAGTAAATAACAACAGCTTACCTACAAGATTGTTTTCTGCAAATTGTAAGACCTCCAACATAGTTAAATTACCAACTTCTTTAGGAATTACACCTGCAAAATGTATAAGTACACAAATAAATTACAATAAGCACATCCATAATTGACTCAAGTTGATTTACTTTTCCACAAAGATATTCTCTTCCGAGAAAAAAAAACCAAAAAGGTATTTTTCATTGCTACATTCATTCCTTAATATAAGTCGTTTATGATACGTGGTGAAAATTAAAAAAACATAAATAAGATATTTTTTTAATCAAACTATTAATATTTCTCTCTTAAATAAAATAAATGGTATACAAGTTATATTTAAGAGAGTAATATTGATATTTTGACTAACAAAGTACCATACTTTTTACTTTCTTAATTTTTTATACATGTCATAAACAACTCATATTAAGGAATAGAGGTAGTAGTTCATTACCTAATATGTTTGGGTTAGGAATCCTCTGTCCCCATTTGGTGTCCAATTCTATGTTCCCACCGATAAAAAATTGATATGTGTTAAATTTTTAATTAAAAAATTATAATCTAAAAAAAATATCTATTCGCAATAGGACAAAGTGTACACGTGACAAATATTTATTCGACACAGAACGAAGAGTGAGGATTTTTTGCCATATTTTTGTGGGTTGATGCATTAAACTTTCAGTTGATTAAATTGATGAAAGATGTAAGATGGGTTAAAGTTAAAAGTAGTGGAAGGCGTTTTCTTGGGTACATGTAGACTAATTTCCAATTGTAGATTAATTATCAATTGTCGGATCATATAATTGAGTTTTATATAGAATAATATTCTCTCGTCTCAAATTAAGTATTTATATTTAATTTTCATAAATATTAAGAAAAGTAGTTTAACTTTCAGTAAGTTACAACAATATTCTTAAATATAGCAAGATACATATGTTAGTGAAGTTTGCACCTCTTAAATATATAAGGTTAGTTATGGGAGTTTTGGGAGAGCATACATGCATTTGAAGAAAGTGCACATTCATTTTGAGACAAACTAAAGTTAAAAGTGAACATTCAATTGGGGATTTTTTTTACTACTTATTAGAGGATATATGGAGGGTGATGCGCCGGTTTGAAAATTAAATGGTGGAAGCATGATGTTGTAAGAGGTAGAGGAAAATCGAGATTTAGAGCGAAATCATAAAGAGTGATATGAATTTAGTAGACCTAGATGATAGGATGATGTTGGATAGAAAGAAATAGACAGAACGTATTCATATCAATTACCACATGAAATTCTTATTTTGATTAATGCAGCTGACCTCAATTACCTGTGATTAATACTTTGTTGTGTTATTGATTATTGGAGGATGGTTTTATTTTTATGAAATCTAAGTTAATCAAGAGAGAAATTAACTATATTTTCCTCTGATCTATTTTTTTTTTACCTCGCAGAGGGAGGCGGCTCCACAGGGGAGCCCAAGAAGGGCAGAATTAATTAAACCCCACGTAGAAGGCGGGTATCGAACCCTCGAACTCACGGTCGTCTCACATTTCAGTTTCCTTTTATTTTGTTTTGTTCTTCTTCCTCTCCAAACAAACCTATGGACAATGGCATATTCCATGTCTGCTGCCGCTATCACTTATTGCATTGGTCGCCGTGTGCCACGGAGATATTGATCAATTTATTGTGATTTCGAATTCTATTAATCACAAACTAAAATTTGGTTAATTACGATTTTGGATCCAAAAAATTCAAAAATTGGAATTGTCATATCAAGCGATATTTTCAACTCCTTCCTTACCTCCAGAACGGAGGATACTACATTGCAACAAAAAAAAATTGTATGCCTTGGAGAGAAAATGAAATGATGTAGAAGAAATCAAAGGAATAATGAGTGAGAGTGGTGCAAAGAAAGATGCGTGATGTAGTGTCCTAAGATTGAAGGAAGGGTATGAGAGTTCATAGCTGGAGGTCCATCCTCAGGCAGAGGTAATGCATGTAGCTTTAGAGCATTTGGAGATGCATTGTAAGCAAATTGTGCTTACTTTAGTGACCAACAAACTCAACAATAGTACGACATGGATTGAAATTTTGGGGAACAAAAAGAAATTAGAAGCTCAGTTAAAGAGAAAAATTGGGAATGGTGTCGTGGCAAAACTTGATTTGCTGGTTCATGAAAATTAGGGGTAGCTATGAGAGAAAATCGAGATAATTCTTGACAGTAGATGGGTTAAGAATGAGAACCATCCAGCAGTGCAATGGCTTATCAAATGTCTTAATCTATCCTCAAAAGATGGTGTGATACACAAAACTTTTTGCTTGCAATTTTTGTGTGATTTTCTTTGATTTTGGTGTGTTTAAGTGTTTTATGTTGTGTTATTATATGTTTAGGGGCGCTCGACGAGATTAGGAAGTAGGAGGACCTAAGTGTTTATGTTAGAAACTTGTGGGGCTGTTATGTTAGGAATTTGAAAGGTTTAGAGGGGGTTATTTCTGGGAAAAAGAAAAGGCAGTTACAAAGAGAAAATAAGAAAGGAGAAAAATCTGGAAAACTGGGAGAAGTAATCTTGAAACACTTTGTAGAGGGATCAAACGGACTCTGATCGGCCCTCTCTTTAGAAAATGATAGAGGCCTTCTAGAGCTTCAATCTGAACGGTATAGATCGATTTTCCAACGACTAATTTCGAAGTTATAACATTTTGAACATATAGCTGAAAATCTGGAAAAAGTAGTAATTCCCAACCTTTGAAGTTTTGTTAAGAAATTGAGGTAAGGTTCTTACACTCTTGGTTTTCTATCCTAAAAGCATGATATGGTACTTTTTTTTTAATTTTGTAATGTGATGAAATGATTTCTTCATATGTTTTATTGCATCAAATTGGACGATGCGTTGAATTATGTATGCATTGTTGTATGGTTGATTGTCGTGTCTATATGTGTATGAAATGTGAATAATTGATTGTTGTTATTCTGTAAAGTCACTATTTGGTCGTTCCCAATCTAGAGCTCTTGTCTATGAATGACTTTATAGTATGATCCATCCTCAATTTGTATATCACTGAACGTAGGCATTTGCGATGACATGTTATATATTCTGGCCCACTCCCTAATTGGATGAAAAGTTAGGGGTACTAACAGTCGTTGTAGATTTCACTAAGGTGAACGATAACATAACGTGATGCATCACTCAATCATTGGCCTTGTTCGTCCAAGGGTTGATATCTGGACCCATGACAAGTCTGGCATTGCCTAACATGTAAATAGTTGGGGTTGTTAGTAGTTTCCTTAGAGTCGTGATTATATGATTGAGCTCGATTGGTGAACTTTATGCCATGTATGTAAGAACGATACTCGTAGTATCTGATTTGATGTATGTCTGTTTGGTATGTTATGAGTAGTTCATGGTGCTCGTAGCACAAGTGTTAGACATGAAAGGGTATGTCTTACTCTTTGTTGTTCATGTTACTATATGTTGAAAAAGGTCAAAATGTGTATTTTGGGGGTTGGGATGTTAAAATGCAGAAAATGGAATTTCACTGAAAAATGGCCTTTTCTGAAACTCAAACGACATTTTCGGTTGACCAGATGGTTTTCGATCGCCCTGATATATATTGGGGTTCCCTCTGATTCCCGAACGACCACTTCGGTTGACCGTAAGAAGCCTTCGGTCGTCCAGAGGAAATGTTGAGGCTACTACCTAGACCTCGGACGAGCTTCGGTCGACCGGACCATGCGTTTCCTCGGCCGGAATATTGCGGACGAAGTGTCTGGACGATCCCTGTTTGGACCATTTCTGAAATGTTTTCTATTCCGTTTTTAAGTTATGTCTCTTCTAAATACTCTCTCAAAATCAAAATCCCATACTTTACCAAACTTCAATTCCTTCCATAAATCATCCATATTCAACATCATGAAGACAAATCAACCTCCATCAAAACCTCAAAAAGCCTAACCAAAGAAAAATCCTCCCAAAAAGAAAGCACTTACCAAAAGACCCTTAGAGAAAGAGATTTATATTCAAGAAGGAGCCAATCCTTCTTATAAAAGGGTTAAAGGGAGCGTCCAAAAGAGGGTAAAGGAAAGAAACAAGTTGAAAGATGGAGCGATGACTTCGAAACGGAGACTGATGATAAGAGACCTTCCTCACCACCACCTTTGAGGCCTTCACAACACCAAAGAGAGTCTTCAAAATTTGTAGCCACAAAGGTATCCTTTCGATTCCATAGTCCTCAAGGTAAGAAAGTTTATGATTCCTAGTGAATTATAAAAGAATGATATTGTCAGGGTATGTAAGGAATACTAAAACCTTTGAAAACGACTTGACTCTATCATAGATCTATTTAGTGATATGGGGTGGTTGAATATTTTCAAGCATGATTGGGAGTTGTACCCCCATGTTATTTATGAGTTTGGTGCAAACCTAATGGAAAAGGGTAGACAAGAGAATGGCGATTTTTGGTGGACTTCATGTGTTGATAATTTGGAGTTTAACTTCTCGGAAGGTACTTTTTGTGAAGATCTTGGGGTAGAACTAGATTGAAGTGAAATTAGGCACTTTGACAACTCTGTGAGTGTGCCGATGAGCATATTCCTAGGTTTGAAGAGTTTCAATGCCAATTTCAAAATAGAGGGGCTTTTAGTAGGTCTACGAAGAGGGAGAGCAATAAGCTTGATGAGTATGGTAGAATCCTTTATCACATGGTTTCTAATGTGGTCATCCCTATCAAAGGCCACAAAAGTTCTATTAGCTATATCCAAATGACCATTATGGAATGACTTGTTGAGAGGAAAAAGATGAATTCTGGGCATCTAGCTTTGAGACACTTTAGTGAGCGTGTGAAGAGTGCTAGGAACTTCTTACCCTATAGAAGCATGCTCACTAGGACCTTCAAGAAGTTTAATCTTAAGCTTGCAAACATGGTGCAAAGAGACACAATACAATAACTTCAATGAAGGACATTTTCACAATATGTACATGATACTTGTTGGTGGACGTTGGAAATTTCAAAGCAAGTGAATTGATGATGAGTTGTTGGCGGCCGTCATTATCAAAGGGGTTAGCCAAAAGGCTATAGGTACAATCAAGAAGACTATTGATGCAAGAAAGGCTCAACAGTTTAAGTCTACTCAACCAAGAGAAGACGAAGAAGGCCAAGAACATGAGAATGTGCAAGTTGAAGATGAGGGCACTCAAGTGGAAAATGAAAAAGACTTTGAGTTTCAAGGAAATTTTGGAGGAAATGAGGAGATTCAAGAAGACTTCATGGAAATATATACAAATACACAAAAAATATCTAAATTCTTATATTTTATGGCTATTTCTTATCTTGTTATCCCTATCTACTCCTAGAATAGCAAGTGTTGTTAGTTCATATATTTTGTATAACTTGCTACTTGAAGTTTATAACACGCTATGCTTTTTATATATTTTGATCTTATATGCATGTTTAGAGAGTTCAATGATGATATCCTTGTGATGAGAGCTCACCCTTAACCCCCTTCCCCCAACTCTTTTTTATCTATGACAAAGCGGGAGAAAAATATGCTATGCAATGTGTCCACTTGTGTAAAAAAGGTTTGATCCCACATTCATTTGTTGAAATCATTGGGTTAATCTCAAGGTAGTGAACATAGATAACCATTCTAAATCCTTTTCTTCGATATTTTTCTTTATAAGTTTTCAAATTTTTTTTTTTTTGTTTACACCATTTCTCTTCACTGGAAGGAAAGTTTTAAAAAACTCATTTCACCCCGTGTTTTTCAGAGACAAATGAGTTAATTAAGCTTGGCGTGTTGTCTGATTGTAAACATAGTGGTTTAGTGAGGGAAGGAAAATTCTCAATCATAATGTTCATGCTATTGTTATCCCCTACGAATTGGCAAAGGATGATACAAAAATGCAGATCAAATCTTTTATCTTATTTTGGTGTTTCATTTCTTATCTCATAATTAAAAATTTACCACATATTATATTTTTTTTTTAAATGTCTAAAATCTAAAAGTAATGGTAAAACTTTTTAGGAAAATTTTTGACACTTAATAAAGTGACTGAAATTTTGATAAAAGATCTTTTGTACAGAAAATGAAAATAATAATAATATACAAAACCCCGCCCCAATCTCCCGTCCCCTTGTCCCTCCCAAAATAATACTCTCATTTGGATGTCCAATTCAATTTTAATTTGTTCTAAAATTATTGTTTATTTTATAAAAATAGACATGTTTTTTGAGAAATCCCCTACTTATGACACCATCTTTTTAGCTTACTAGCATAAATAGCAACTTTTATGTTTTAGGCTACTTTTAACACCAACAATTTGCGGGCTGCTACGTTTGTCAAATTAACGAATTCGGCCAAAATTCAGGCCAAAAGTGAACACGTGAGTCGCACATGAGGCCGGAGCAAAGGGCAAAATTTTCCATTCCTACAATATTTAAAGGTTCCACTAATTTAAAACCCTAAAAGAATTCATCTTCTTCCCCACTTCAACAAAAAGGATGTGAATTAGGGCAAAATCTAACCCATTTCATTCTAATCAAGATGCGAATTAGGGAAAAATCGAAATTGGTTTAGTCATATATTTCGAGGCAAGAATGATGGGGGTATGCCAATGGAGGGTAATGGAAATGGGAAGTGTAGTAATAACCACGGCGATGGGGGCCAAAAACGGCAGTGGTGTTGGTAAAAAGAATGGAGGGGGTGGTAATGGCATGATGAACAATTTGCAAATGGGAAATTGGGTGGTGGTAGAGGCAAGAATGATGGGGGTATAAATAGAAACTTTATACCCCACCACCATTCATTTGTATGAATTGAAATTAGAATTTGGGGGTTTCTTGGAATCATTACCTTAAGTTGGTGGTGTTGGGAAGAGGATGAGCAGTGGAGTTGGTGGTGTTGGGAGGTGGTGGAGTGAGCGGTTTGGTGTGGGGTGGTAGGGGTTGCTGCGGGATGGGTGGGTATGGGGGTAATTGGGGTGGGGTGGTTGAGAAAGATGGGTCAAATTTTGGGAGGAGGAGTGGTGGAGTTGGTGGTGAAGAAGATGGGTCTAATTTAGACAATTTTGCCCTTTGTTCCGGCCTCATGTGCGTCTCACGTGTTCACTTTTGGCCTGAATTTTAGCCGGATTCGTTAATTTGACAAACGTAGCATCCCGTAAATTGTTGGTGTTAAAAATAGCCTAAAACATAAAAGTTGCTATTTATGCTAGTAAGCTAAAAAGATGGTGTCATAAGTAGGGATTTCTCCATGTTTTTTCCGTTAATTTTCATAACTAATCTGTCCGCTAACTTAAAAGTCAGACCATTAGTATACCTAACTGATGATATCATGATAACTATCCTTTTGGTCAAAGCACTCCAGGTCAAAGCACTCTGATGATTGCAACCGAAAATGAAGAGGAAAATATTTAAAGAAAATGAAAGTAATTCTTACCTTTCAACTCATTGCGCAAAAGAGAAAGAGTCCCCAAATTTGATAGGTTGAACATCTCCAATGGCAAAGTACCAGAAAGATGGTTATTTTCAATAACGAATGTCTTCAATTGGTAAAGTTTTCCGATTCCCTTTGGTATTATTCCTTCTAGAGAATTATTCGTAAGGTGTATTACTTCTAATTTCGATAAATTAGACAAAGAGGTCGGGATAATATCGGAAAATTGATTGCCCGCCATTAACAAATCTCGAAGTTCAGTTAACGAGCTAATCCAATCAGGAATCGATCCACTCAGAACATTGCGACGAAAATTCAACGATTTTAAACGGCGCAAATTGGATAATTGATGGGGTAAATTTCCCTGGAAAGAATTATTCATCAAATTGAGGGAAATGAGGAATGAGAGATTTCCGAGAAAGGGAGAAAGGGTTCCGACAAGACTCATATTTGGAATTTCTAAGGAAGTTACCCTTTGATGGCGAGAGCCGCATGTAATACCAATCCAATTGCAAACAGAGGAAGAATTAGAAGTCCAATTTTTGGATAAGAATTGGAAAGGGTCGGAAGTGATTTGGGATTTGAATGCGAGAAGAGCTGATTGATCGGTGTTGATATTTGGAGTTTGGTTGGCTAAGCAAGACATCATCAAACAAACAAGCAACTGAATTGGCTTGGCCAATTGTCTGAAAGTTCTCTCCATGATTTCTATTTTATGTTTGGGTTAATGAGCTATGCAAACTAGTTCAATATATATATACACACATCTTGCACCAAATAGTACTTTCATTAACCCAAATACATGTATTGGGTTACGAAAATTACATTCAAACTAATGAACACAATACATGTAGAAAGAGAATTGACTTTTTTGCCCTACATGTATTGTATTTTCTTTCCTACTTGTATTATATTCATTGGTTTGATTGTAAGTTTTAAACTTACTCACCCACCAAAATAAAACTTATCCCAAATAGTATTGCCTACATTCCTAATATAAGACTTTAATTACATGTTGTGAAAATTAATGAAGCATAAATTAAAATGTTTTTATAATCAAAATATTAATATTACTCTCTTAAATATAATTAGTAGTATACAAGTTATATTTAAGGGATTAGTATTGGTATTTTAATTACAAAAATATCTTAAATTTTGCTTCTTTAATTTTTGCAAAATGTAATGAAAATATTATATTTTTTAAACAAAATATTAATATTACTCTCTTAAATAGAATTAGTGACAAACAAGTTCTATTTAAGATAATAATATTAATAATTTGATTAAAAAAATATCTTGAATTTTTACTTTTTGAATTTTTACTACATGTCTTCAAATCAAATAATGGAGGAAGTACGTAATAATTGTTGTGCTAACATTTACGGTTGCTCGAAAAGTCGGTGTTAATAAGCTCTTATTAAGTCGCATCATATTGTCAAAGGTTATTTAGCCCAGTGGGGTAAGGGTCTGCCCACGACCATGAGGTCGTGGGTTTGATACCCTCCCATACATGAGATGGGGTAAACTTTAATTTTCTCTCTTTCTATGACTCTCTTTTGCTCTTATGAGGTGTTTCTCTTCTTTCCTTATGGACAATTGCCCAACCGGACTTTAAAAAAAAAGTCACATCATACTATTCAAATCATCACTAGTCATGAGAGTAATAATATATAATGTATATTTCATGTAAATTAATGGAAAGCTTCCATATTAGAATGTATATGTATTTCTTATAGTAGTAAAAAGTACATAATATACTAGCACTGATCAGCCGCACTCCATTTTAGGGGATCCAAATGTCAGAGAATTTCTGTGGTGTTCCAATTTGGAATTCTTAAGATTCTTTATTCAATTACAAAATTAACTTTCTAGTTACGATTTTGGTTAAAACGTTAAAGAGGTAAATTTTTATAATTGTGCAGACATTTTTACTCATTGAAATAGTTGATAACTATAATGCAAAATAGTTATTTTGAGGAAAAATAATTAGTCTTTATATAAAAATAGTTATTTTATATTATGGTCGTCAGATCTTGTTATTCAACCATCTGAAAAGTGTCAATATGATGGTGAGAATTTAGCCCGTAAGCACCGGCTCGTCTAGCTACATTCATTTGTCATTATTAGTAGTATTAATCAATTGTGAAAAATTGTGGAAAAAGAAGGCGAAGACTTTCAATTGCATCAAATGGAGAATTATTATTGATATTATTTGTTTTTGGTTACGAATTTACCTAAAAGGCTGAAGAGGTAAATATTTGAAATTGTGCATACATTTTCTATTTGTTTGATTACAATATTTGATAGTTGTAATGCAAAATAGTTATTTTATTTTGAGACAATCACGATTGTTTATATAAAAATAAATATTTTGTATTGTAACTGTTAAATTTTTTTATTTAAAACTCTGAAAACTGTCAGCATGATATTGGGATTTAGCCTGAGTATCTTAACCGCTCATTTGACTACATTCATTTGTCATTTTCAATAGCATTAATTAGTTGTGGAAAGTTGTATGAAAGAATATGACTTTCTATTGCCTCAATGGAGAATTATTATTATTATTATTGTTTGTTTTGAGAGAGTATGATGGAGATGGTTGAAGACTTTCTAGAGAACTAAGGCTGTATTTTCCATAAACTTTTTTTTGGGTTGCCCCGAGGGGCACTTGGTGTACACCGACAACGTGGTGACTAATTCGGGCTCGACTTGCTGTTGGCCCGTAGCCTGACCGCTAGTGGGGGAGGGTCTGGCCCATACTGCTCTTAAACACAGAGCCTTACCACCGCGGGAAAATCCCACAAGAGTCAATGTTCCCTGTGGGAATCGAACTCTCGTCAACGGTGGGGCATATGACAACTCCAACCAGTTGCCCCAGAACTCGGGGTTCCCATAACCCTTTCTTCGATCCTCACTTAATTATTTATATCTTATGGTTTTATTTTAAAGAGATAATTGTCGGATGTTGAACCTAAGCCATTAGTGTGGACAAAGACCTTTGTTCCACTGAGACCGATATTTTTCGATTTTCATCTTTATATGTGGATAAATAAATAATTTTTTGTTTGTGGGTCAAATCTTTAATCCACGAATCACTGTGTTATTGTGAAATTTTAATTTTGTCACTCAATAATCTGCAAATGAAAGTCACGTACTAACTTTAGCCTGAAAACACTAAAAAATGGTGGTCATTTATTATTTAGCACAGACAAATAAATGAGCGATATAATTAGCTAAAAAAGTAATTTAGTACATGATATAAATACGTAAATAATTTAAAACCATAAATAACCATTTACTCATTCCTACAAAATATAACATCGAAACAGTTATGACGTGCCCTTAGTCCTCTCTTTACCTACTGCAGCCCTACAATGGTCGATTTTTAGGGCAATTTTTAACTTTGTCCGCTTGTTTCCATAATTTAATTTTTTTTTTTTTTCATTATAGATGCAACGCATGCCCATCTCGTAGTATTGCAGTTGATATTACATCAAATATGGACAGTCGAATAAATTAATATTTATAAAGTAATTTTGAAAAATATTATAGATAGTCGCAGTGTGACCCTTGGTCCCGACCTTACCTATAACGCGCTTATATTAAATAATTTGTAGGGCAAACTTTTAACTTTATTTTTATGTGTTTAGATAAATATTTTTTCACCATAGACCCAACACATGTGCATTGATGTAAGTAGATTGCATATGACTTATGACTTATGAATTACCTCTCAAATTATGTAAAATTGAATATTAATTTCACTCAATGAGAAAAAATAATAATTTCAAAAGTTAAAAGTTTGTAATTGGCTAGATTAAAATGCTCTAGTAGTGTTGTGGCTAACAGTGACAGATGTAGGTGGTGGTCACTGGGGTCAAATGACCCCAGTATATATGATATATTTTACTCAATTTAAATAATAAATGTATAAATGACCTCAGTGAATTTTTAATTATATATTATATATTTTACACTATATATATAATAAATATATAAATGACCGCAGTGAATTATTATGTATATTAAATGACCTTAGTGAATATTTTTTTTGGATCCGTCACTGGTAGGTGATACTATGTCCCTCTTTACTTTATTGTTTGTAGTATATGCACATAAGCCGTTATTTTCCAAGCTTTCTTCGAGCCAAAGAGTTTATATAGACTTTTAGCCGAGCTTTGTTTCCCCGGATTTGGGGAAAAGACTCTGAAATTAAAAAGAAAGGGCTGGGGAGATTTAATTGGATGAAGATGGATTAAACAAATACTTTTGTCATTGTTTGACGTATATCAACGTGTTAAAATTTATAGGTAAAGATAAGGGACATACTCAAAGTATTTACCAAATTATGATAACATCTTTTATGTTTTTTAACTTTCAGGCAGGTCTCAAAAATAAATTTTGCATCTTTTAAGTCGTTCCACTACCATTGTCCGCGGCAGTTTCTGGCCAATAGTAGTCGCTTTCCGACTAATTTTGAGAACCTTAAGCCACCGCGGACAATAGTGGTAGAATTACTTAACAACTGCGAAATTTGTTATGGGACCTACCAAGAAGTAAAACCACTTGTAGGATCTTATCGTGTCTTACTAAATAATTTGAGGATGATCCAAGTCATTTTCCCTAAAATTTATCCACGCCAATCAAGGTCAGGTTCCTCAAATCCGTTCTTAAATGAAAGACGGATTCGTGCAATCCGTCATTGCTAAAAAAAATCCTGCTATACAAAATACTGACATGTGCAGATCAATATGGAAAAACACTGTCATTTGCATCATAAACTCGCTTTTAAAAATAATAAGGAAAAAATCAAATTGAAATGAATTTTCAATTTACATCCAAGTTTCCAAACTGATCAAATAATCGGATTCACCTTAGTTCCATGCCCATCCTTCCTCAAACCCCCAACACCAAAGAATAACAAATGAAATACAAACAAACACAAAAGATAGATTAAAATTTGGCTCCTACACAAAACTCTTCGGGGATGTCCTTAGAATGTCACACATTTTGCAAAAAAATCATCCAAAAATTTAGGTGCCATGCTTGGTCCATTATGCAAAATGTATTCCATTCTAAGGCCATCCCCAAACTCTTCACAATCCATGAAATGGCAATGTAGACATTTTTTTCGTGATCAATTCTGCACTTGCTTTTTTCATGCTAGGTCAGGTCCCGTTGGGAGAGGTTCGTATCCATCGCGATTCTTGTTGGTGGAAGCGGAAGCCTTTTCCGTTGGAACGGGTATTAACTTGAGCACAACGGCAATAAACAGACTAGCACAACACATAAGGATACTGGCTAACCATAATTCCCAGCTTAATGGAACAGTTTCAGCAAATGTGCCTAAGAATTCAACTATGACTACTTGGAAAGCCACTGTCGCGATCATGATCATTATGAATATCCAACTGTCAAATATACCGCGAAAAATATTGATCTTCTTCATGTCACGGCTGTTTATTTCGTTGAATACCTATTCAAAAAACAGAATTTTTTCCAAGAAAATTAGCAATTGGAAGCTTATTATTGAAAGTTACTCTCTCCGTTCTCATTTATTTGTCACTTTAAGACATTACACTCGAAGAAAATGATTGGAAATTTATTAGTTTAAAAATAGATAGACACTTTACCCTTCAATTAATAAATTTATGTTGGGACAATTAAAATTAGTTGTTGTAAGCCCTAAAGGCGAACAAACTCAGTTTTTGATATTGGACAAACCTTTAATGTTGTGTCTAATGATCTTAATCTTTGTGATAGAATATCGGAACTCATTATGGAAGCTCTAAGTACTTCAATCAAGCAATTGGTATCAAGATTCAAGTTATATTCAATGCTTATCTTTCAAGATTGAAGATTGAAGACTTAGGTTTGGTTAGTTTAGCTTTGTCGTCATTAGTCGTTATCTTATAAAGCTCTAACCAAAGCTCTCATGAACATAAGCTCTACACTCAAGTCTTGCATGTTTTTATAAACACGTTTTCGAAAGGCTAAGTTTCAAAATGATCTTTATACACTCGTATCACAAAAGCCTTTGTTTTCTAAGTCTAAGTCCTTTAAAATGGTTTTCCAAGTGTTCTTACTTGTTACCTTTTGGGAAAACCTTTTAGACTTCTAAAGACTTCAAAAGATTTCAAAACGTGTGAAAAATCAGCTCAGAGGTCGGATCATCCGAGTTTACCTCGGATCAACCGAGCACAAACAGAGAGTTTTAATGTTGAGCTTCGGTCGACCAAAGGAAGAGTTCGGTCGACCTAAGGCATGGGTCGGTCGACCGACCCTGTGAAAGGCTCAACCGAAGTGAGCTTCGGTCATCCGAGGTATTGTGGTCGGTCAACCGAACTCTGTGTTTTCTAGCCGTTATTTGACCGTTGGAGAGTCATTTTTCAGCCTATTTTGAAATGTATATATACTCCAAAGCTAGAGAATGACTCTAAGACTTGCACATAACATTTACATTGATTCCTTATCAAGTCTAAACACTCTCAAAGCAAATACACTTCATCCTTATGATCTAAATCATTGAAGAGTGTTCTTTCAAAAGTGTGTGCTACTTATGTTCAAAGAGCTTATCATTGTTGTACTTCAAAGGTAATATCTTTCACTTAGAAGAGTGAACAATCTTTGTATTAAACATTCTTATTCCCTTTCTTAGTGATTGGGTAATTGTTGTAAAAGTCCTACTTAGTGTGGGCAAGCTCTTAGTGAGTTTTGTTTTGTGGTTGTTGTGTAAAACTCTTAGTGAGTTGTCCACAAGTGTAAAGTTCTTCTTAGTGAAGTTGTTGAAATCCTTGGGTGCGGCTCAAGGTAGTGGATGTAGATTCTAAGTGAATCGAACCACTATAAATCCTTTGTCTTGTTATTAGGTTTTACTTTGCTTTTAATCATCTTGCTCAAACTTTCAATAGCATTGCTTAGAGATTCGAAAAAGTTTACAAGATTAGTTAAAACCCAATTCACCCCCCCTCCCCCTCTTGTGTTTTACAATTGGTATCAGAGCCTCTGAAGGGATTCATGGGCGGAAACTCGTTCCAAACACCCATGGATCCTCCCCTGAAGGATCCGCTCATACGTAAACGAATCGAAAACAGCGGTAAAACTTACAATTTTCGGATTCAAGAAGCTACTTCTTGAATGGAGGATGAGCGTTTCTTGGAAGCTTTCTTTTCACCAACGGAATTCCCTTTGCGAATTTCCCTCTACCCAGGTATCCACGCGACGAAACAAGCGGTGATTGCTAGCTCTTCGTCTTTTCGAGATTCGGGAATTAGAGAGAAAAGGGAGAGGCTGAGAAATCCGAAATCTGATTTCGGGTTACTTGTTTAATTTCGGCTGAATGACTTGGTTCCCTAGGGTTTCGGCTAAGAGATGTTATATAGAGTGTGGGAGTTTGTTCCCGGAACAACTCCCACGTCTACTCAACTTCTCTCGGGCGTGGGAGACTCGACTCCCACGTCCCCTGAGACTCTGGCTGGTAGTGGGAGTCCTTATCGGATAATAACTCCCACGTAATCCCGGCTATTGGTAAAATACCGAAAATTGCCCCTATCTCTAATTCGAATAATAAACACTTTATTATTTCCCGAGAAAAACAAATGTCGGATACAATGAACCTAGACACATTCTAGATTCATTGAATGCGGACATGAAAGCTTGTTAGCTCGTCTATGCGTGTGACCACTGCAGGTTCATATCACAATGGCAATGAAAACACACTTAGTAGTAGTATGAGTTCATAAGTCACTAGCGGCCCCTAGCGAGGACATTGTGACTACCCAAGGTGAATGAATTTACAACGGAACCTATTGTCAATCCACTATTTAATCCCTTTGTCTCGCGATATCCTAATTAAGCATAAGGCATGGTGGTCGTCACCCTTATTAAGCTTAATTGTGTTTATGCTCGATCCCCAGGGTAGATCTGTTTTCGACAAATAGCATTTGATAACAACTTTATCAAATACATTTGAGCTACGGCCATGCATTTAAAGCAGTCTTTCCCTATCGAGGGGCCCATGGATATCTCTCTCTAATAATAGAGAGGACAAATTCCTTACAATGTCTCTCACATTCAAGCTATGATAGGACACTACATCCGATCATCGGTCGTATTGATTACTCTGTTACAAGTAACGTCCGATCGAGTCAAAAGCGTGGCTCCATTCATACTAGAATCAATGAAGACATAAGGTCTAAGGATTCTAAAATAGTATTGACGAAGTAATACTTATGACTTAAGACCATGAAGTATTACTTCTCAAAGCGGATCACGTCGATACAATGTATCCCTATATATTGCATCTATGATGTGATTTGTATTCATTACACATGATCAGTAAAACAAGATCATCAATCAACAATCATACTAGTTTTATTTCATAGTAAATAAGCATTACATAAAACTAGGGACTTCTAGAATAGTAATTACATAAGCTAATGAGTTTTACTATCAAATCACACATTTGATAATCAAAAGCGTAATTAACTATTCAATTACATGCTCAAAAGATAATAAAACGCACAACATGTGCTAATGGTCCTAGGGCACTACTAACAATCTCCCACTTGCCCTAGGTCCAATCATACATGATCCTTAAACCCATTGACCTAGTATGACTCTCATGTTTAGGCTGTGGGAGTGGCTTGGTCAATGGATCTGCAATGTTGTCGTCTGTATGAACTTTGCAAATACTAACGTCTCCTCTTTCGATGATCTCTCTGATCAGATGGAAAGCGCTTTGAGAATGTGTTTGGATCGTTGGTGAGATCTAGGTTCCTTAGCTTGTGAAATGGCGCCGATACTATCACAATAGAGGTCCACTGGGGTTCACAATGCTGGGGGACGACACCTAGTTCATCAACAAACTTCCCGATCAAACGAGCTTCTTTAGCAGCTTCGAGAGCGGCTAGATACTCGAAACTACATTGTAGAGTCGGCCACGGTTTCTTGCTTTGAGCTCTTCCGACTCACGACACCTCCATTCAAACAAAACACAAAAACCCAGATTGCGATCTAAAATCATCTACGTCGAGTGCGGAAGCTTGCGTCTGTGTAACCATTTACTACCGGACTTCACTTCACGACCTCAGTAAACTAAGAACATATCTTTAGTCCTTCTCAAGTACTTAAGAATGCTCTTGACTGCGAGTCCAATGTGACTCACCGAGAGTCGATTGATATCCGCTAGTCATACTTAAAGCAAATGAGACATGCAGGGCGAGTGCATATCATGGCGTACATAATAGACCCAATGGCCGAAGCATATGGGATCTTACTCATGCGCTCTTGGTCCTCCCTTGTGGAAGGTCCTTGAGTTCTGCTGAGTTTGACGCCATGTGACATGGGCAAGAATCCCTTTTTGGAGTCTTGCAAAGCCGAACTGTTTGATGCACTTGTCAATGTATCCACTGCAGCTCGAGGCCAATCATTTTGTTAGATCTATCTCTATAGATTCTTATACCCAAAATGTATGTAGCCTCGCCTAAGTCTTTCATGGAAAAGCACTTCCCCAACCAAGCTTTTACGCTTTGTAATGTGGGGATGTCATTTCCAATCAGTAAGATGTCGTCCACGTAAAGCACAAGGAACACTACTGCATTATCAGTTACTTTCTTATAAACACAAGGCTCGTCTTCGTTTTTGATGAAACCGAATTCTTTAATACGTTCATCAAAGCGGCGATTCCGACTCGAGATGCTTGCTTCAATCCATAAATGGACCTTTGAAGCTTACACACTTTGCTAGGATTTGTTGGATCAACAAACCCCTCGCGGTTGTGTCATATACACATCCTCGAGAAGGTTTCAGTTAAGAAACGCAGTCTTAACATCCATTTGCCATATCTCATAGTCATAATATGCGGCTATGGCAAGTAAAATCTAATTGACTTTATCATCACGACGAGGGAAAAGGTTTCGTCATAGTCGATACCATGAACTTGTCTATAACCTTTAACTACTAGTCGCGATTTAAAAGTGTGTACATTACCATCCATGTCGGTCTTCTTTTTATAACACCATTTGTTATCAATGACCTTGCACCCTTCGGGTGGGTCAGCAAAGTCCATACTTGGTTGTCGTACATGGATTGCATCTCGGACTTCATAGCTTCTAGCCACTTATCGACTCGGGAACTACGAATTGCCTCTTTGTAGGTAGTGGGTTCATCTTGATCAATCGAGTTCAACTCGATGATCATCGATCCACGAAAATCCATATCTCTCGAGTCGTTGATGTGCAGGCTCGACCTCCTTGGGCCTTGTGTCAAAGATTGAAGCTCGATGTCGGCACGTGAGCTTGCTTGAACTTCTAAAGTTGGTTCGGATGTTGTTTGGGGATTTTGAATTTCCTCAAGATGGATCTTACTCCCACTATCCTCTTTGGAAATAAATTCCCTTTCAAGGAATACACCATTACGAGCAACAAACACTTTGTTCTACGATGGAAGATAGAAGTAATATCCTTTAGTTTCTTTAGGATATCCCACAAACAAACATTTGTCGATTTAGGGGCGAGTTTATCGGATAACAAGCGTTTTACATACGCCTCGCATCCCCAAATTTTGAGAAATGACAAACTAGGTCGTTTCCCAGTCCACATCTCATATGGAGTTTTACGAACCGCTTTAGAAGGTACTCTGTTTAATATAAATGCAGCGGTTTCTAGGCGTAGCCCCAAAAGAAAGTGGAAGACTTGTTTGACTCATCATAGATCGAACCATATCTAATAAGGTGCGATTCCTCCGTTCGACACGCCATTCCATTGTGGTGTGCCGGGGAGGAGTTAATTGTGAAACAATTCCACAACCACTAAGATGTTCGTCAAACTCTTGGTTAAGGTATTCGCCACCTCGATCGATCGAAGTATCTTAATACTTTTACCAAGTTGATTTTGTACTTCATTTTGAAATTCTTTGAATCTTCCAAAAGATTCGATTTATGTTTCATTAGATAGGCGTAGCCATATCTCTCGAAATCATCGTGAATGTGATGAAATGCTGAAACCCTCCCTCTAGCACTAGTGTGTATTGGTCCACAAACATCTCGTATGTATGAGGCTCGACAAATCGGAAGCTCTCTCACTTTGTCCAGTAAAGGGAGCTTTAGTCATTTTGCCCAACAAGCAAGATTCACACGTTTCATAAGACTCTAAGTCAAATGATGTTAAAATTCCATCTGTATGGAGCTTTGATATGCGTTTCTCGTTGATGTGGCCCAAGCAGACGAGTGCCAAAAGTAGGTCTGGTTTAAGTCATTTGATTTAAACCTTTTAGTATTAATGTTATAGATGGGCCTTTGAATTGAATCATCGAGGTTAAGAATATAAAGCCCATTCATCAAAGAGGCATCTCCATAAAAGATACGATCTTTGTGAATGGTGCAAATTTTATTCATAATACTAAATTCAAAACCTTCGATATCCAAACAAGAAAGCGAAATAATATTCCTACTCAAAGTTGGAACATACAAACAATTATCTAGTTCTATGATAAGGCCACTTGGCAAAACTAAATTAAATGTCCCAGTAGCTACAGCAACAACTCTTGCTCCGTTGGCTACTCTGAGGTCCACTTCTCCTTTTGCCAGTGATCTACTCCTTTTGAACCCCTGCACATTTGCACAAATGTGAGATCCATAACCGGTATCTAATACCCATGAAGTAGGAGCAGACATGTTAATTTCTATAACATAAATACGGAGAGACAGTCAAAGCTGGTCTTTCCCTTTTTCTTCTCTTCCAAGTAGAGTTTGCGATTCCGTTTCCAATGGCACGGTTCGCCACAATGGAAGCAAACTCCCTCGCTTTGGTGCCTTGGCTTTGGGGCTGGGGCTTGGGCTTGTCATTGCCTTTGCCTTTGCCTCTCTTAGCCATGGGCCTTTCCCTTGCCTTTCTTCTTGAAATTCCCTTTCTGAACCATTAAGACTTGAGGGGATTTCTTAATGTTCAATTCGACTGCTTGAGCATCCCAGTGAATTTCGTGTATGGTCTTCTCCATGGCATGCATGTTGAAGTTCATTACGAATTGGTCATACTCGGTGGGAGTGAGCCCAAGATCATATCTGTGGCCATGTCATGACCTACGGCAGCTCCAAGCTTCTCGAGTTGGTCAAAATAGCCGCTTCATCTTAAGAACGTGTGCACTCACGGAGGTTCCGAGGGGCCATTTTGCAACTATTTAACGCCTTAGTTGTGAGGAATCTTTCATGACGAGCTTGCTCTTGGAACATTTCCTTGAGCTGGCCCATCATCTGGAAAGCCTCAACTCCTTCAAACTGTTTTTGAAGGTCAGGGCTCATTGTGACTAACATGAGACAAGTCACATCGTTAGAGTCATCGAAATGCTTCTTCCAAGCATCTCTTAGAGCTCTAGGGGCGTTATTTTCAGGCTGTTCAGGAATGTCCGTTTCAAGAACGTATGACTTTCTTTCTGCTAAGGACAATCCTTAAGTTGCGGGCCCAATCAAGGAAATTGGTCCCGCTTAGTTTTTCCTTCTCAAGGATTGATCGCAGTGAATTGTGTGATGAATTGGTTGCCATTATCTACATTAAGTTAATTGCAAAGTTATTAGTTTTGAGCAAAAACATTTCCCACAATTTCAACACTTGATAATGGTGGGTAAAAACATTTTACAATAGTTATAGGAAAGCTTTGGCTTAACACCCACAATTAAAGTAAAATCATCTAATGGGATTGACATCTATATGTCCCGGCTATTTCCCATTTTATGCCCTAGGCCCAAAACTATTTTGATAGCCTAGTTAAGTCGGACCATGTCTAAGCATTATGGAAATCACTATTTTCCCATCTCCCTTTACTTAGGTAACCACTTTATCTGTTGCTTTGGCAAGCAGAAAAATGATGATCCAAGCTTATGGAGTGCTTAGGTTATGGTAGGCACTTTAAGACTTAATTAAAACCTTTTAATGTGACGTTCAAAATTAAATCCATCCAGACATAAAATAAACATCACACGCAGGTTATGAAGCGAAAAAGTAAATGTGATATAGCATGGCCTATTCCTATAATGACTCCCACGAGCCTTGTGGGAGTCAAGGGTCAATCTAGGTCAAAATCCATCTCATGGATAATGTCTTCGATCTTGTACCTCCAGCCTTGTTACATATTTGCATGGGCATACCCAGCCTTCAATGTAAAGCAGTAAAGCTAATCTAATGAAGCGATTACAATTTTACAACATTGAAAAAAGCGACTCGCGAGTCGTATTATAAAATTACAATCAAAATATGTGAAAACAAAGGGGTATAGTAGGCCATGCTATTCACCATGCTAATATCACATAAAGCACAATGAAATCATACACAAAGTCTTAATTCGGGGGAGCGACTGAATCGGGGCGACGCAGACGGCGGTCAAGGGCGGCGGCCCCTTGCAGGGGGTTTTTCGAGGCAGCGCCTCGAAGGAAAATCGATTCTACATCACTCATCGAATGAGTTTTTCCTCCCGCATTTACCCTCATTCGCCTTACTTTCATAATCGGATTATGTATTGTGTTAATCGGATTAACGGAAACAATTTATGCGTAATAACGAAATTTAATCAAATTAATTTCAGATTCACGTAAAGCAGCTTTATCGCTGAATCAATATTCACGAAACATGATTTATGCATAATTAATGTTCACGTAAAGCTGATTTATGCCGAATCAACATTCACGGAAACAGTTTATGCCGAATCAATAACCGAAAACAGTTTATGCGTATTCTCATCAAAAGATGCAATCTTTAAATGCAGTTAAACAGTTTATGCATTTATCATGATCAAAGAAACGATTTTTCTGTTATTCAAACATACACATATCAAATCGGAATTGATAGTGTTATTGTTTGATGAACAATATCGAAATCGAGTCGTATGAGCAAGGCTCTGATACCACTGAAGGGATTCATGGGCGGAAACTCGTTCCAAACACCCATGGATCCTCCCCTGAAGGATCCGCTCATACGTAAACGAATCGAAAACAGCGGTAAAACTTACAATTTTCGGATTCAAGAAGCTACTTCTTGAATGGAGGATGACGTTTCTTGGAAGCTTTCTTTTCACCAACGGAATTCCCTTTGCGGAATTTCCCTCTACCGGTATCCACGCGACGAAACAAGCAGTGATTGCTAGCTCTTCGTCTTTCTGAGATTCGGGAATTAGAGAGAAAAGGGAGAGGCTGAGAAATCCGAAATCTGATTTCGGGTTACTTGTTTAATTTCGGCTGAATGACTTGGTTCCCTAGGGTTTCGGCTAAGAGATGTTATATAGAGTGTGGGAGTTTGTTCCCAGAACAACTCCCACGTCTACTCAACTTCTCTCGGCTGTGGGAGACTCTGACTCCCACGTCCCCTAGACTTCTGCTGGTAGTGGGAGTCCTTATCGGATAATAACTCCCACGTAATCCCAGCTATTGGTAAAATACCGAAATTGCCCCTATCTCTAATTCGAATAATAAACACTTTATTATTTCCAGAAAAACAAATGTCAGATACAATGAACCTAGACACATTCTAGATTCATTGAATCTGGACATGAAGCTTGTTAGCTCGTCTATGCGTGTGACCCTGTAGTTCATATCACAATGGCAATGAAAACACACTTAGTAGTAGTATGAGTTCATAAGTCACAAGCGGCCCCTAGCAGGACATTGTGACTACCCAAGGTGAATGAATTTACAACGGAACCTATTGTCAATCCACTATTTAATCCCTTTGTCTCGCGATATCCTAATTAAGCATAAGGCATGGTGGTCGTCACCCTTATTAAGCTTAATTGTGTTTATGCTCGATCTCCAGGTAGACTGTTTCGACAAATAGCATTTGATAACAACTTTATCAAATACATTTGAGCACGGCCATGCATTTAAACAGTCTTTCCCTATCGAGGGGCCCATGGATATCTCTCTCTAATAATAGAGAGGGACAAATTCCTTACAATGTCTCTCACATTCAAGCTATGATAGGACACTACATCCGATCATCGATCAGTATTGATTACTCTGTTACAAGTAACGTCCGACTGAGTCAAAACGTGGCTCCATTCATACTAGAATCAATGAAGACATAAGGTCTAAGGATTCTAAAATAGTATTGACGAAGTAATACTTATGACTTAAGACCATGAAGTATTACTTCTCAAACGGATCACGTCCAATACAATGTATCCCTATATATTGCATCTATGATGTGATTTGTATCCATTACACATGATCAGTAAAACAAGATCATCAATCAACAATCATACTAGTTTTATTTCATAGTAATTAAGCATTACATAAAACTAGGGACTACTAGAATAGTAATTACATAAGCTAATGAGTTTTACTATCAAATCACACATTTGATAATCAAAAGCAAAATTAACTATTCAGTTACATGCTCAAAAGGTAATAAAACGCACAACATGTGCTAATGGTCCTAGGGCACTACTAACAGCCTCGTCTTCATCTTTAGCTTAATAGCTTGAAGAAAAGATTAATGGCCGGATATTCCGCTTTAGCCTACCAAGAGGGATCTTCCACAAATAGACCACCTCTCTTTGATGGAAATAATTTCAATGCTTGGAAAGACCGTTTCAAAATCTATGTGTGCTCTATAGACTACTCCTTATGGAAGATTTTTGAAGAAGGTCCTTATGTTCCTATGAAAGAGGTGGATGATGTTCAAGTTCCAAAATTGGACAATGAGCTTAATCTAGATGAGTCCAAGAAAATGACTCTCAATTATCGAGCTATGAACATCATTAGTTGTGCTCTTAATCCGGATGAGTACAATCGGGTACGTGGAAGCAAATCTGCTCACAAGACGTGGAAAACCTTAGAAGTCACCCATGAGGGGACTAATCAAGTCAAAGAATCAAAGCTCAACATGCTTGTGAGGGAATATGAGCTTTTCTCTATGAAGCCAAATGAAACTATCAATGAGATGAACACTAGGTTCACAAATATTGTCAATGGGTTGAGATCCTATGGAAAGGAATACTCTATGGGTGAAATGAATAGGAAGATTCTCAACTCACTTCCTAAAAGCTGGGAAGGTAAAGCTCTAGTCATTGAAGAAGCAAAGAACTTGAAAACTTATCCCACGGAGGAGCTCATCGGTTCACTTCTCACTTATGAGCTCACACACAAAAAGAATGAGCATCTTGAAAAGGCAAAAATGAGTGGTGCTTTAAAGGCTATTCTTGATCTTGATGAATCCAATGATTCAAGTGATGAAGAAGACTTCAACTTTGATGATGAGACCATGGATTTGGTGGTAAAGCGCATGAAGAAAATGTTTTCCGGGAAAGGAAGGAAACACTCCCAAAATAGAAGAAAACAAAATCCTCATGGGATGAAATGCTATGAATGTGGAAGTGATCAACATCTCATAGTAGAATGCCCCTCCACCAAAGAAAAAGAGCCCAAGGAATACAAAAAGAAAAAATTCTTTAAATCAAAGAATGCCAAGGGCATGTTTAGCACATGGGATCAAGAAGGGAGTGGCGATGAAGAAGAAGATGAAAATGCAAATGTTTGCTTCATGGCTTTTGGTAATGAGGTACATCTTTCTTCCTCCACTTCAAATTCTTATAATGATAATGATGATGATGTTGAGGTTGATCCTAATGAGCTTTTAATTGATATGTATGATAAATTGACAAAATGTGCAAAGCAAAACAAAGATATGAAGCTTAAAATTGAATCTTTGCTTGATGAAAGAGCTAAGTTGGTTGATGAAAATAAGAAATTGTGTGATGATGTTAATTGCTTGAAATGTGAAAATGAAAGTCTCATTACTACTAGCAATACATCTTCATTACAATACATAAAAGCTTGTAATAAATTGTCATCTCTTGAAAACAAGCTTGTTGAATTTGATCTTTTGAAAAACAAAGTTAATGACCTTACCCTTCTTGTTGATAACTTTAATAAGGGTAAGAAAAATCTTGATCAAATTCTTAGTGTGCAACGTGCTTCAAATGTTAAACATGGATTAGGTTATATTGCTAATCATGTTGCTATTGCTAGCTCTTCTAAGGCACCTAGAAATCATTTTGTGCATGCTAGCACTTCACATAAGCAAAATAAATATCATGAGCATATTCATAAATTTGCTAAGTCATCTACTTGTTGCACTTATTGTGGTAAACATGGTCACACAAGTGTTAGATGCTATGTGAAGAGAAAGATTGAAAGGGGAGTTAGAACAATTTGGAGAGTTAAGCTCATTTCAACTAACCCCCATGGACCCAAACAAAAGTGGGTACCAAAAGTTACTCTTCCCTTGCTCTTATAGGTTCTTGTTAGTTAAAGGAAGCTCCGGCTCTATGATGTTTCAATGTGTATGATTTTATCACATAACCGAGAAGAAGAAGTGATTATGAAAGGTGTCAAGTCTCTTTGCAATGGAAATATCACTTTGGTGATAAAGCTAAAGATGAGTATGATAAAGAAGATTGAGAAGCTCAAAGAACTCATTGAAGGAACTCAAAGTGCAAAAGCATTCATCAAATTCAATGAGATATTACTAAACTCAATCTCTTTCATTTCCTTAAACAATGATTGATCTTACTTTCCATATCATGTATCAATTGTTTTTTAAATGGGCACCTTGAAGATTTTATAACATGCTTGCTCTTCATATGTTTTTGATTCTTTTGAGCATGTTATTAGTGAGCTTAATGATTTGACCTTTGTGATGAAATCTCCTTTTAAATCCCCCTCCCCTTTATTATTTAGTGTCTTATTCTTTGGGGGAGTTTGTATATGCTATGTGTAGATTTTACTTGATCTTTACTGCATATAGGGGTGCTTTTGTGTTTATGTTCAAGTCTATAGCATTAATCTTATGTGGTTGATCGTCTAGATGCTTGACTTAGGATGTAAACTCAATATGTGATGTATGCTAAATTGTTCATTTTTTACATCATCACATCACTTGTTGTCTTGTCTTTCATCTTTTATCTCTTAGCCAACTTGTGTAAGTTATTTTGGAAGTTATATGTGTTATATATGTTTATGTCTTCAATTGGTATCACATATATTCTCCCTTAATAACTTTGAGATCATATTCTTTTTTTTCTCATCCATTGTGATCTCATTATGGTTTTTGGTTAGTATTACTTATAGAGTTGTTACACTCATCTAGCTAACCATTAACTTGTTAGAGGAATGTAATCAAGTGTTATCTTACACTTCCTCTACTTCTTTTGGTGGTGAAACATTTGCTTAACTTATGATTTCATGGTATCACTTCCACTAGTACTTTGTTAGCTATATTTTCAAACTTGTTTTACTATTGGCTATATTTATAATTGGTATCATGTTTTACAATTGGTCAATTGGTATCATACTTGGTTTTATCTCAAATAGCTAACATCGTATGTTTGATAAACGGGGAGATTGTGCTTAAAGGTTATATTCCTTATCTCCTTTGTTTTTTAGCTTGGGTTGGTATTCTTTTTGGACCATAAATGACCATCTTTAGATTTGTGTGTCATTATGGACTCTTTGTATTTAGAAATCAACCAAGCTTATTCAAAAAGATCATTCTTCAGAAAATTGGTGTATTAACTTTGCTTGTGCTATGAACTGTTTTTGTTTTTGCAAGTACACTCTTATATCTTTGGAGTTTGAAGTCTTTTTGATTATGCCAAAGGGGGAGAAAATTGGTGTATGATTATTGGTATTAAAATTGGTGTATTATCCTTGCTAATCATTTTGCTATAATTGCTTATCCTTTCCTGGCATGTTTTGAGGGGGAGCTTATCATATATCTTATGTCTCAAAAAAATTAAAATGGAAGGAAGGAGGAAAGGAGGTTGGTTGGGAAATAGGGCTCTTCTAAGAGTCCCTAGATGCATTTGGCAAAAAGAAGTTATCATGCTAGTGTTTTAGTCTTCATTGGTTTTATCTTGAAAGCACTAGTCTTTGCTCTTATTTGTTCTAAGATCTTTTTTCCATGCTTCCTCATGCTTCCTTGTTCTTATTTTGTCCATATTCTATCTTATTACATAAAAGTTTATCATAATCAAAAAGGGGGAGATTGTAAGCCCTAAAGGCGAACAAACTCAGTTTTTGATATTGGACAAACCTTTAATGTTGTGTCTAATGATCTTAATCTTTGTGATAGAATATCGGAACTCATTATGGAAGCTCTAAGTACTTCAATCAAGCCATTGGTATCAAGATTCAAGTTATATTCAATGCTTATCTTTCAAGATTGAAGATTGAAGACTTAGGTTTGGTTAGTTTAGCTTTGTCGTCAATAGTCGTTATCTTATAAAGCTCTAACCAAATCTCTCATTAACATAAGCTCTACACTCAAGTCTTGCATGTTTTTATAAACACGTTTTCGAAAGGCTAAGTTTCAAAATGATCTTTATACACTCGTATCACAAAAGCCTTTGTTTTCTAAGTCTAAGTCCTTTAAAATGGTTTTCCAAGTGTTCTTACTTGTTACCTTTTGGGAAAACCTTTTAGACTTCTAAAGACTTCAAAAGATTTCAAAACGTGTGAAAAATCAGCTCAGAGGTCGGATCATCCGAGTTTACCTCGGATCAACCGAGCACAAACAGAGAGTTTTAATGTTGAGCTTCGGTCGACCAAAGGAAGAGTTCGGTCGACCTAAGGCATGGGTCGGTCGACCGACCCTGTGAAAGGCTCAACCGAAGTGAGCTTCGGTCATCCGAGGTATTGTGGTCGGTCAACCGAACTCTGTGTTTTCTAGCCGTTATTTGACCGTTGGAGAGTCGTTTTTCAGACTATTTTGAAATGTATATATACTCCAAAGCTAGAGAATGACTCTAAGACTTGCACATAACATTTACATTGATTCCTTATCAAGTCTAAACACTCTCAAAGCAAATACACTTCATCCTTATGATCTAAATCATTGAAGAGTGTTCTTTCAAAAGTGTGTGCTACTTATGTTCAAAGAGCTTATCGTTGTTGTACTTCAAAGGTAATATCTTTCACTTAGAAGAGTGAACAATCTTTGTATTAAACATTCTTATTCCCTTTCTTAGTGATTGGGTAATTGTTGTAAAAGTCCTACCTAGTGTGGGCAAGCTCTTAGTGAGTTTTGTTTTGTGGTTGTTGTGTAAAACTCTTAGTGAGTTGTCCACAAGTGTAAAGTTCTTCTTAGTGAAGTTGTTGAAATCCTTGGGTGCGGCTCAAGGTAGTGGATGTAGATTCTAAGTGAATCGAACCACTATAAATCCTTTGTCTTGTTATTGGGTTTTACTTTGCTTTTAATCATCTTGCTCAAACTTTCAATAGCATTGCTTAGAGATTCGAAAAAGTTTACAAGATTAGTTAAAACCCAATTCACCCCTCCCCCCTCTCTTGTGTTTTACAGTTGTTGACTAAATTAATGAAAACTAAGGGTAAGTTTGGAAAAAATACATTTAATACTCTCTTGATTTTTTTTAAGTGACAAATAATTAGAAAATGTTAAAGTATGTATGTCTAGGCGACAGATAATTGGAAATGGAGGGAGTAAATATGAATATTCAATTTGTGATATTTGTACTACCTCCATCCTAAATTGTTTTTCACGTTGAGGGTTTTCACCAAGATTAAGAAAATAATTAATATGACAAAAAATATTAAATACTCTCAATTAATGACTAAAAAGTTATTATTAGCTGTTAATTGAGGAATAAATTAGGGGTATAACTGAAAAATAACAATCAACAACAACAACAACAACAACCAAGCCTTAGTCCCAATATATTGGGGGTCGGCTACATGAACCAAAGTATGAATTACGTAAGGTCATCCACATGGATGCATTCTCTCCATTTCTTTTGATCCCAAACACTACTTTCATCTAGTTCTAGCAAATTCATATCCCCTTTTATCACCTCCATCCACGTCTTCCTCGGTCTCCCCTACCTCTTACGCCCTCAATATTACATAATCCTTCAATTCTCCTAACCGGAGCATCACTTGGCCTTCTTCTAATGTGCCCAAACCAACGCAAACGGTTCTCTCTCATCTTGTCTTCAATAGGTACTACACCGACCTTCTTCTAAATCGTCTCATTCTTCACTCTATCCACTCTCGTATGCCCACACATCCATCTTAACATACGCATCTCCGCTACACGCATTTTCTGAATATGACACCTCTTAGTTGCCCAATATTCTGTACCATATAACAATGCCGGTCTAACCGCGGTTCTGTAAAACTTTCCCTTCAATCTCAGCGGTACATTACGATCACACAAAACCCCCGTCGCACTCTTCCATTTCAACCAGCCAGCTTTACTCGATGAGCCACATCTTCGTCAAGCTCTCCGTCCTTTTGAACAATAGAACCAAGGTATCGAAAATACTCACTCTCTGAGATATTTTTGTCACCCAAAGTTACTACAGTTTGCTCTGTCGTTCTACTAGTACTAAACTTACACTCCATATACTCTGTTTTACTTCTACTAATCCTAAATCCTTTAGATTCTAAGGTTTGTCTCCATACATCCAACTTGGCATTAACACCCGCTCTTGTCTCATCAATCAAAACTATATCATCAGCAAACAGCATGCACCATGGTACTGGATCTTGTATACACTAGGTCAGTTCATCCATAACCAATGTAAACATAAAAGGACTAAGTGCCGAACCTTGATGCACCCCAATTGTAATAGGAAACTCTTCACTTATTCCACCACAAACTCTGAGACTAGTGCTGACCCCCTCATACATATCCTTAATAAGATCAATATACTTCTGAGATATACCTTTCTTAGTCATTGCCCACCAAATTACCTCTCGGGGAACCTTATCGTAAGCTTTTTCCAAATCTATGAACACCATATGCAAGTCCTTCCTTCTCTCTCTATAATGCTCAATCAACTGCCTTAGTAGATGTATTGCTTCCATAGTAGATCGTCCGGGCATAAAACCGAATTGGTTTTCGGAAATGCTCACAATTTTTCTCAATCTATGCTCAATTACCCTTTCCCACAGCTTCATAGTATGACGCATAAACTTAATACCACGATAATTTGAACAATCTTGAACATCTCCTTTATTCTTATATAATGGCACCAAAGTACTTTTCCTCCACTCTTTTGCCATCTTCTCAACTCTAAGTATTTATTAAAAAGGTTAGTCAACCACTTAACACCTATTTCTCCTAAACACTTCCAAACCTCAATCGGTATACTATCAGGTCCTACTGCCTTCTTTGGTTTCATCATTTTAAGGCCCTCTTGCACTTCTTTTCTTTGAATTCTACGTATGAAATCATGGTTCACCTCTCCAATCGGGATAGAAAGGTCTCCAATATTCTTTACTTGATTCCCGTTAAATAACCTATCAAAATACGTCATCCACCTCGTCTTGATTTCCTCATCCTTAACCAAAACTCTCTCACTATCATCCTTAACACACCTCACCATACCAATATCTCTCGTCTTTTTTTCTCTTAAACGAGCAAGTCTATATATATACCTTTCTCACCATCCTTAGTGTCCAATTTATTATACAAATCCTTATAAACTTTTGATCTTACTTCTCTAACGGCTGCCTTAGCGTCTCTACACGCCATCTTATACTTTGCAAAATTGTCATCACTTCTATACTTCCCCAAAGTCTAATAGCACTCTCTTTTATTCTTTATAGCTTCTCTTACCTCTCCATTCCACCACGATGTATCCTTACCGAATAGCACATTTCCGCTAGATTCACCAAACACTTCCCTAGCCACATTTAAAATGCCTTGAGCCATTTTTTCCCACGTAGAATTCGGATCAATTTCAGATGACCAGTCCTCCTCCTGAATAACTCTATCTACGAAGGTTTTCTGATTTTCTCCTTGTAACTTCCACCACTTTATTCTTGGAGCTGACCAAAATTTATGCATTCTAAATTTATGTATTAATTTTTTAAACGTGACAAACAATTTGAGATGCGTTAAAAATTTAAACGTTACAAACAATTTGGGGCGGAGTTAGTAAGTCTTACTAGTGTCAACCAAATTTTAACAGAAAATGAAAGGGGGAAAATATTTAAAGAAAAAGAAAGTAATTCATAGTTTCATCATACCTTTCAAATTGTCATTCATTTGCCATTTTCAATAGAATTAATTAGTTGTGGAAAGTTGTATGAAAGAAGATGACTTTCAATTGCGTCAATATAGAATTATTATTATTATTGTTTGTTTTGAGAGATTATAATGGTGATTGACGAAGACTTTCTAGAGAAGTAAGGCTTTATTTTTCACAACCCTTTTTACGGTTTCTCACTTAATTATTTATATTTTATAATTTTTTTAAAGGTGGAGAAATTTTAGCCGGCTATAATTATCGGATGTTGAACCTAAGCCATTAGCGTGGACAAAGACCTTTGTTCCATCGAGACCGATATTTTTCGATTTTAATCTTTATATGTGGACAAACAAATCTATATTTTCATCTGTTTAGATAAATCTTTTTTCCACTGTAGACCCAACACCTGTTCATCGATGTAAGTAGATTGTGTTACTTATAAAATAGGGAAAATTTAAGGTGTAGCCGCCCTTATGGGACTGTATCTACAATTCTCCCACATGAGTTGGGACGGAGCTTACTTCGTAGGTAGTTCTCATCCCAACTCATGTAAGATTGTGATGCCAAACCCATAAGGGTGACTCCATGTCTGAGTGACCCATGAAATATCCTCAAATTATGTAAAAGTAAGTGAAATTTTTTGCGAGAAAAAATATTAATTTCAAAAGTTAAAAGTGATTAAAATGCACTTAGTAGTGGTGTGGTTGATAATATGTCCCCCTTTACCTTATTGTTTATAGTGTATGCACATAATCCAGCTCAAATGATTGTGCCCAGAATATTTATGTCTTCCTCCATCATTTTTGCTTTGCAACTTTGGCCAGTGAGTTTTTATATTGAAACAAGTAATGAATAATTCTTATCATTCTTTAAGAAAGTACACACATGTATATAAAGCTAACAAAAAATTGAAGGCCTCAATTTTTAGAGGTCTTGTTCGGTTGTACACCTTGACCACCCTCATAACCGATCTAGTAGACTTCTATTAAAACATATAATACTATCAATAATAATTGTTGGATCAAACAAGAATGAAAGAATTTAAAATGAAAATGATTTTTATAATTTAATGTAACATTATGCCTTCTTGATTAAAATTTGATCCAAATGTTTTATCCAATAATTACTACCCTAATACGATTTCAATCCTAAGTAGTCCTATCCAAGGGCGGAGCTTCATGACCCAAATTTTTTGAAAAATGTATATTAGTACTAGATATATATTTTTTTTGTATAAACAAGTCCTTATAAATATAAAATATATTGGTCCCTTAAAAAATTTATAATTTAATAATAGTACTCTCTAACACATAGTTCCACCACTAACTTTAATAATACTAATGCTATTTATTACTCACTCTATTTGAATTGAATGTACAATTTTCATTTTTTATGTCCAAAATTAAATGTCTCATTTTCTAAAATAGATATAATTTTGATTTGAACTTCCACTAATACATAGTTCCACCACTAACTTTCTTAATTTAATTGATTAAACTTTATTAACACACTATTTTTTTTTTAATTGAAAGGATAAATTTGCAAACTTATTAAAATTCAAATTCATCCCTTAACTTTTGTATAATAAAATGAGATGTTAAATTTTGAACAGAAAAAGTATTTATAATGAATTGTATATAACAAACTCAAAGTATACAATAACGCTCCAAATACATAAAAATTTCACTTACATTTAATTCAATAATATATTTTTTTTGTCATGCTATTTTGAAGTATGGTCCATGACACTAGCCTATGCAAACTAGTCGGATTTTCTTTATTTTTAATTTTTTTTTGTCAATTTTCTTCCCTAGTTTATGTCGTCTATCACAAATATATTGTCTTACACCATGGGTGAATTTTAATTCAGCCCCCTAAATTAAAATTCTGGCTCCGCCGCTAATCCTATCGATAAGTAATTAAAAGTCTTCCACATTATAGTTTATTTCATATAATAAAAAGTACGTCAAACAGTTGCGGCCGCTCTTTTTTTTTAAGCCCAGACGGGCGCATTGTATTACGAAAGGAGCATACGATCATGAGTAATCGCAGTTAAAACAGGAGCTGGGAGATTACTATCCCAAGTAAAAGTAGTGTAGCTAAGGCCTAGCCGAGCTAAACAATGAGCACCTTTGTTCCCCTCCCTCTTAACAAATGAGAGGGAAACATAATCAAAAGATGAAATACTAGATTTCACAGAATAAAAAACAAAGCCTAAGGCAGAGAAATCAATCTCAGGACAACTTAACTGAGAGATGACTGATAGACAATCACTCTCCAATAAGAAGGAGTGTAGCCCCATTATGGAAGCAGCACGAAGACCTTCAAGGATGGCCATGATTTCAGAGTGCACAGCACTATTGCAACCAAAGAGTTGACCACAATATGCCAAAAAAGGGACGCCCCTATGATCCCGGATAGCAACACCAAAGGCTGCTCTTCCATTGTCCCAAGATCCGTCCACATTGACTTTGAAGAAGGTGGCTGGAGGAGGTAGCCAGCGATCCCGCAGTGGACTTTGAAAGGCCGGAGAGACTTTTGTGGTGGCAGTCAGCTTGGCAAACTCCACTGCAGCAGCAGTAGCATCTCGCAAGACCAAACTCTGAGGCAAGCCCCGTCCTTCGAAGGTGAACAAGTTACGATTCTTCCAAATGGCCCAAGCAATATGAGCAAACTGGGCAGCCTCCTCCAAAGAATGTAGTTGCATTAGAGCATCCAAGATGTCCTTGAAGGAGCAGAAGACCGTGAGGAATTCTTCAAAGAATAGAGTGCTTAGTTTCCATACCTGCATCGCGGAAGGACACCGTATAAGATAATGCAGTGTATTTTCATGATTTGCTCCACACGCAGTGCAAGTAGTAGGAATCTGAATTCTGATAGATAAATTCTGCGATGTTGGGAGACTGTCTAGGGAAGCTCTCCACAGGAAGTGAGATATTTTGGACGGTATTGGAAGGCTCCATAACCTACGCCAGAACCTCTCTTCGAGCTTGGGGGATGAAGAACCCGTTTGAATGCTGTGCCGCGATTTAGCAGCCATAGATGCATTGTACCCAGATCGAACGGTGTAACGACCATTGCTAGTAAAGTGCCAAATTAAACGGTCCGGTCCCGGATCAACTGCAAGGGGGATACCCCGGATCACTTCCATCTCGTGAGGCCAAAACAGCTCTTGAAGAACCTGAGTATTCCATTGAGGCGGAGCTGATGTAATAAGGTCCCTTACCAAGCCGTTTGGGAGAAGATCGGTCTTGGCACGGGACACCCGAAACGAATCAAGGATGGGCAGCCATGGATCATCCCAAATTCTGATCGACTCACCACTATTAACACTCCAACGCAACCCCATATGAAGGATGTTCCGACCCTTGAGGAGACTTTGCCATACACAAGAAGGCCGTGATCCTTTCTTAGCAGCAAGGAAGGTACCAGTGGGAAAATATTTAGAACGAAGGATACGACCTAAGAGAGAATCCGGATGTTGTATTAGTCTCCATCCTTGCTTAGCTATCAAAGCCAAATTAAAGGACCCCAAATCCCGAATACCAAGTCCTCCTTTAGATTTTGGCAAGCATAAACGATTCCAAGAGACCCAATGGATCCCGTGATTACCACCACCTTTGCACCACAAAAACCGCCTAATCATAACCATGATCTCCTCCACAATAGACTGTGAAATATGGAACGCCTGCATGACATAGGTAGGAATGGCTTGAATAACAGATTTAATTAATATTTCCTTACCAGCCGGAGACAAGAATTTCTCCTTCCAACCTTGAAGCTTCTTCCAGACACGGTCCTTAATGTAAGAAAACACCTCCCTTCGGTTGCGACCTATCATAAAGGGAAGGCCTAAGTACTTCCCGTCCTCTTTACCCTGTCGAACATCCAACACAGAACACAAATCATTAGCTAAAGAAGTGTCAAAGTTCTTACTAAAAAATAAGGATGATTTCTCGAAGTTGATTGTCTGGCCAGAATAATTCTCATACTCAGCAAGAATATTTTTTACTGCTGTGACACTCTGAATATCTCCGTCCAAAAAAAGGAGTGAATCATCTGCAAACAAAAGATGTGAAAGGAAGGGTCCCGTTCGACCAAATCTTATCCCGCAGATCAGAGAGGCGGACTCCGCCCTACGAAGCATAGCTGAGAAGCCTTCTGCACATAAAATAAATAGAAAGGGAGACAATGGATCGCCTTGACGGATACCCCGAGTAGGGGCGATTTTCCGCGAAGGCTTGCCATTGATTAGAACTTTGTAGGAAACTGAACGGACACATTGCATGATTAAATTAGAGAAGTGGTCGAAAAATGCATTGCCTCTAACATAAGCTCCAAGTATCTCCACTCAACTCGGTCGAACGCCTTCCGCATATCTAACTTGAGATCACAGTGTTTATTTGCACCAGACAATCCCTTTTGCATGCTATGAATCGCTTCAAATGCCGAGATAAAATTATTTGTAATCAAGCTGCCTTTAAGAAATGCACTCTGAGAGGGGTCAATCACATCATGAAGAGCACATTTTAAGCGGTTAACCAAAATACGAGAAATCAATTTATAAACCGAGTTACATAAACTGATAGGCCTAAATTCAGTCATGCGAATAGGCAATATAACCTTAGGAATAAGGACAATAAAAGTATTGTTGATTCCCGAGATATCCCTAAACCCATTCAAAAAGCCAAGCACAAAAGAAGAGATTTCAGGGCCAAGAATATGCCAATTTTTTTTGAGAAAGATAGATTGCATACCGTCGGGGCCCGGAGCTTTGTTGGGAGGAAGTTGTTTCAAAGCCTTGAGAAGTTCGGATATAGTGAATGGCCTTGACAAGGCATGAATGCTACTGTGAGTTAAGGACTTCACCGGAAGGTCTGCCAATGATGTGGGGGCCAAATTGCTTGTAGAGTAAATCTCTACAAAGTAGTTGCAAGCAATATTTTCTAAATCACAATCCTTATTCATAATTTCCCCTGTGGCAGCTTGTAGACGTTCAATGCTATTCCGGGAGAGCCGCGAAGATGCCATATGGTGAAAATAGGTTGTGTTCCTATCACCGTGCAAAAGCCAATCCGCTCTACTCATTTGTTTCCAAAAGGCATCATTATGAGAGAGTAAGGCATTAAGGTCGCCCCTAAGCCGCTTATCTTCACTGATGGAGAAATGCAATGACTTGCCATGAACCGAGAGCTCCGCCTATTTATCCGCGATACGCTTCTTAAGATCTCCGAATTTTTTGGACCCCCATTTTCTAAGCAAGTCACGGATACGAGTTATCTCAACAAAAACCTTCCGCCCATCTTGGAGATGAGGTTTCGACCAAGAGGTCTCAACAATGGCCTCACATTCATTATCATGTAACCAGAAGGGGTCATATCTAGGTAAGGCGAACCATTTCTTTTTCTCAAACTGAGTAGAGGTGATAAGGATTGGTAGATGATCTGAGTGTACCGCCGAAAGATGTTTGACCATTACCGACAGAAAAGAGTTCCGCCAAGACATGTTAGAGAAGGCTCTGTCGAGTCGCTCCCTCACCAGATTTGGCTCTCTACCATTGAGCCAAGTAAACGGTGGACCAATGAACCCCAAGTCAACCAAATCACAGTAGGCAATAACATCCCGAAAGGCCCTGATGAGCGACGAATTACGATCATTCATGCCAGATTTTTCATAAGGAGATAATATTTCATTGAAATCACCTGCACATAACCAAGGAAATTGAAGTAAGGAATGCAAACGACGAAGGAGGGTCCAAGAATGATGGCGAAGATCATGGTATGGATTGCCATAGAAACCCGTAAACCGCCACTGAGAGGATGAGGCATGACCAACCCGAACATCAATGTGACCGTTAGAAAAACTGAGCAATGAGACATTAATATTTTCCTCAGACTAGAGGAGAGCAAGGCCCCCTCCCAAACCACAACGATCTACTATAATACCAGAAGAATAACCAAGAGTTAACCGAATATTATTCATAGCAGTGCGAACAAGCTTCGTTTACATAAGAAAAAGTAGCAGGGGCTTATTAACCTTAACTAGGTTAGTAAGATTATGAATTGCTCGGGTCTGCCCTAGGCCCCGGCAATTCCAACAAAGGATACTCATTGGGATCGGCGGGATTGCTCCATGGCAATCTCTGCCGTTACATAACTATCAAAAAACCCTACTGACTTAGCTTTTTTGGAATTAAAACATTGTACCACACCTACATCAATACCCAACTCTGGGGAAGCCCGCTTCTGGCCCCCGTGGACGGTTGCAGTAGGAGTAGAAGCAGTTGACCTGCCCAATTTTTTGGGACGCCCCCGGCGTTTCGCAGGGGCCGTAGGAATAGAATCTACAGCTTGGACTTCACAGGGGAACAAGCCATGAGATGCATGCAAGGCAGAATTGTAAGGAATGCCAGCATAAGGTAGTGAGGGTGCAATCAACCACCATAGAGGCATCCAAATTCAAATTAACGAGTAGGGACTATGAGCCGGGATAAGAGCAAGGCTAGTAGATGCATGCAAAAAAATGATAAGAAGTCCTCACCCGGGGAGATCGGAGAAGGATTAACATGTACACGAGGTTCGACATTTACCACGACGAGCTTGTGGGGGTGGAATACCAGGGAAGAACCAAATGCTCGCAAAGTGCACCCCTTTTAGAAGATGGATTCGGATAATCGCCGAATAGGAGGGCCTTTTTTTCAGCTTACGTCGTTTCGAAGTTTGTATGGGACAAGTCGTAAGTGTATGATCCATAATTCCACAGCGTCGACAAAGATGGGGCAAGCGCTCATACACAACTAATCCAGAAACCTTCCCATAATTTGGTGTATCCAAGGTAACTTGGCGCCGAACGAGTTTCGTGACATCCACGAGATACACTGTAAGCGAAAAAAACTTTTCCTTGACCGCTTAATCTCCCCAGTGCAGCCTCTTGACGAGATATGGAACAACCGACTAATTTGAGACCCCACTGGGGAGGGGTGTAGCAGTCCCTATGGAAGCCCCAAATTTGTACCCCAAAAAGTCGGATAGCAGAAGGGCTCATCCGAAATATTAACCAGAGGGCTCCAGCGAGTGAGCACAATAAGGATGTTGTCAAAACACCAAGGACCTTCATGGAGGGCGTATTTCGCATCTTGGGGGTTCTCAAAGAAAAATTGAAAAACATTGGTTCGTAAGCGGACCACGTCAAAGCGTTTACACTGCCATGACTTGAGCATTGCAAGCTTGAGGTTCTTGATTTGAATAACCAAAGCAGAGATAAATTTACCTACGATACTTTGGCGACAATCGACCTGCCCCTGTAAGAGATCATCCGAAGTCACCTTCAAAGTCTCCGTTTCGGTGTCAGCGATGGAAAGGGATTGAAGCAAGGATTGAATTGATTCACGGTCCATAGTTAGCAATGGAAGGTAATAAAGGAAGGATGAGCAAGGGTTTCAAGCAAAAACCCTAGACAGAAAGCCTTAGAGAGAGGAGAAGAAGACAAACCCTAGGAAGGAAGCGAGAACAAAGTACTCTGTCTCAGCTGCTTTGATGATGGTGGTGGGAATTGGTAAGTTTGAGTATAGCAGATGCATATGATAAAAAATCAAAAACGTCAAAGCACAAACATCTCCATATTAATGGGGATTGCATTTGGCTGGCCCAATTTTTGTATAATGGTCATGACATGGTACGCAAATTGTTGAGAGAAACATTTCTGGCCAGGACGGAAGTCCCCCCCCACTTTCGTCCTGGCTGACGTGGCGCTCTCCCAGACGCGCCTTGCCACGTCAGCCAGGACGGACGTCCTGGCCTCGGGACGGAAGTCTCACTTCCGTCCTGGCCTGGCAATGTAAAAATCCCAAAAAATCTCTTCTCCCCCCACCCGCGAACCCCTTCAGCCAAAACTCAAAAAAAAAAAAAAAAACCCCAAGCAAGGTCCCTCCCTCCCTCCACTACCCACTCCTCCTCGTTGTTGCTGCCGGCCACCGCCTTTGCCGCCGCCATCAATCCACCACCATCTTCTCTCTCTTCAATCAATTTAGGAGGTATAAAACCTTAATTTTTTTTTTTTATTTTGTTAGAGAAATTCAATACGTATGTTATTAATTGAAATTTTAATTGTTCTGATTTTAGTTCTTTAGAGTAATTTGTTCCCTATTTGAAGTTTTATGTGTTTGAATTTGGTTTTGATTTTGTGAATTTAGTCAATTAACAAATTAGGGCATTTTTCAATTTAAGGATTTTGTCAATTTAGGTTTTTTCGTGACTTGATTTTTTTTGTGAATTGAGGATTATGGAACTTTTTACTTGGGGGAATTTTAAATTTTGCTAATATAACATGTGTAGTTTCTAATAGGGATGGCAATTTGACCCGTGACCCGTCGATCCGCCCTGCCCCGACGTCTTTTGGGGCAGCCCCGCCCCGCCCCGCCCCGCCCTTGCCCCAGCCCCAGCCCCAGGTTATATTATTACCCTAAACCTAATAATACTCTTTGCTGTTTTTTTGGCAAAATGGAAGACAAAGTTTTAATTTTTTGTTTATTTTTGGTGCTACTTGCTGTTTTTTGAACCAAATGAAAGAAAAATATTTGATTTTTGTTTAGTTTTAGTACTACTTTGGTATTTTCTTGACCAAATGGAAGACAAAGATTCAACTGCTTTTGTTCTTGAATGATAATGAAAATGGTCATTGGATGCAAACTGTAATGAATTAAGGAAATTACTATAACTGATCCATACTACTGAATTGATAATGATAATGGTCATTGGATGCAAACTAGATGAACTGGATGAAAATGGTCAATGGATGCAACAATATGGATTTTTTAAAAAAAAAAAAATAGAATGGGGAGGGGGCACGGGGCGCAATTTTCGGATCTGCGGCGGGGCGGGGCGGGGCTGGTATTTGAGATACCCGCCCCGATCTACCCCATTTCCATCCCAAGTTTCTAATGAATTGTATGCTATTGTTTTTTTGTATAGATGTCTGTTCTTGCACATCTTCTGCCCGGTCCTTACGATGCTAGCGTTTTAAACAAACACGCATCGCATAGAGCTCTTAGAATATGGGGCGGGGATTTAGACGTTTATAGTACTTTGAAAATTATAGTACTTTGTAAGGTTATCCCTGGCGAGAGTGTGGCTACACAACATAGGTTATTGGTTCTTGATTTTCGTTTCGGTAAACAGGTTAGAATACATAAATTTATGTCAGCTCCAAAAATAAAGTGGTGGAAGTTACAAGGAGAAAATCAGAAAATCTTCGTTGATAGAGTTATTCGGGGAAGAGGGACTGGGTCGATCCGAAATAGACCCGAATTTCATGTGGGAAAAAATGGCGCAAGGCATTTTAAAGGTGGCTAGGGAAGTGCTTGGTGAATCTAGCGGAAATGTGCTATTCGGTAAGGATACATCGTGGTGGAATGGAGAGGTAAAATAAGCTATAAAGAAGAAAAGAGAGTGTTATAAGACTTTGGGGAAGTATAGAAGTGATGACAATTTTACGAAGTATAAGACGGCGTGTAGAGAAGCTAAGGCAGCCGTTAGAGAAGCGAGATCAAAAGTTTATAAGGATTTGTATAATAAATTGGACATTAAGGATGGTGAGAAAGGTATATATAGACTTGCTCGCTTAAGAGAGAAAAAGACAAGAGATATTGGTATGGTGAGGTGTGTTAAGGATGATAGTGAGAGAGTTTTGGTTAAGGATGAGGAAATCAAGGCGAGGTGGATGACGTATTTTGATAGGTTATTTAATGGGAATCAAGTACAGAATATTGGAGACCTTTCTATCCCGATTGGAGAGGTGAACCATGATTTCATACGTAGAATTCAAAGGAAAGAAGTGCAAGAGGCCCTTAAAAGGATGAAACCAAAGAAGGCAGTAGGGCCTGATAGTATACCGATTGAGGTTTGGAAGTGTTTAGGAGAAATAGGTGTTGAGTGGTTGACTAACCTTTTTAATAAAATACTTAGAGTTGAGAAGATGCCAATAGAGTGGAGGAAAAGTACTTTGGTGCCATTATATAAGAATAAAGGAGATGTTCAAGATTGTTCAAATTATCGTGGTATTAAGCTTATGAGTCATACTATGAAGTTGTGGGAAAGGGTAATTGAGCATAGATTGAGAAAAATTGTGAGCATTTCAGAGAACCAATTCGGTTTTATGCCCGGATGATCAACTATGGAAGCAATACATCTAATACGGCAATTGATTGAGCGTTATAGAGAGAGAAAGAAGGACCTGCATATGGTGTTCATAGATTTGGAAAAAGCTTACGATAAGGTTCCCCGAGAGGTAATTTGGTGGGCGATGACTAAGAAAGGTATATCTCATAAGTATATTGATCTTATTAAGGATATGTATGAGGGAGTCAGCACCAGTGTCAGAGTTTGCGGCGGGATAAGTGAAGAGTTTCCTATTACAATTGGGGTGCATCAAGGTTCAGCACTTAGTCCTTTTCTGTTTACAATGGTTATGGATGAACTGACCCAGTGTATACAAGATCCAGTACCGTGGTGCATGCTGTTTGCTGATGATATAGTTTTGATAGATGAGACAAGAGCGGGTGTTAATGCCAAGTTGGATGTATGGAGACAAACCTTAGAATCTAAAGGTTTTAGGATTAGTAGAAGTAAAACAGAGTATATGGAGTGTAAGTTTAGCACTAGCAGAACGACAGAGCAAACTGTAGTAACTTTGGGTGACAAAAATATCTCAGAGAGTGAGTATTTTCGATACCTTGGTTCTATTATTCAAAAGGACGGAGAGCTTGACGGAGATGTAGCACATCGAGTTAAAGCTGGTTGGTTGAAATGGAAGAGTGCGACGGGTGTTTTGTGTGATCGTAATGTACCGCTGAGATTGAAGGGAAAGTTTTACAGAACCGCTGTTAGACCGGCATTATTATATGGTACAGAATGTTGGGCAACTAAGAGGTGTCATATTCAGAAAATGCATGTAGCGGAGATGCGTATGTTAAGATGGATGTGTGGGCATACGAGAATGGATAGAGTGAGGAATGAGACTATTCAGAAGAAGGTTGGTGTAGCACCTATTGAAGATAAGATGAGAGAGAACCGTTTGCGTTGGTTTGGGCACATTAGACGAAGGCCAAGTGATGCTCCGGTTAGGAGAATTGAAGGATTATGTAATGTAGATGGCGTAAGAGGTAGAGGGAGACCGAGGAAGACTTGGATGGAGGTGATAAAAGGGGATATGAATCTGCTAGAACTAGATGAGAGTTGGGTTTGGGATCAAAAGAAATGGAGAGATTGCATCCATGTGGATGACCTTACGTGATTCTTACTTTGGTTCATGTAGCCGACCCCAATATGTTGGGATTAAGGCTTGGTTGTTGTTGTTGTTGTTGTTGTTGTTGTAGTACTTTGAAAATTATTAGTTGTGACGGCCAATTTTTTTATACCTAGCAAAACGAGACCAATCAAAGAGTGCTTCAGTTGGTCGACCACCTAGGTTTCGAGGGTTGCTGTCGGATAGGAAAAAAAAGATAGACCACGCTTTGGTCACCGCATTAATAGAGCGGTGGCGCCCAAAGACCCATTCCTTTCACCTCCAATGTGGTGAGGTTAGTATTACCCTAGAGGACGTAGGATGCCTTCTAGGACTGCCCACCCGGGGGCACGTGGTGAGTTGGCCTGGGGACTTTAACCTTAGCAAAACTCAGTGGATTGAGCGGGTGCACGATAGTCTAGAATTCCGACCCCCACCCGTGTCTATTAGGGGTAATACCCTCGCGCTCGTAGAAGTTTACGCCCACATAAGTTAGGCGCTACATGATGATGCTACTGAGTTGGTCGTAGAGCAGCGGGCCCAGGCTTTGTTTTTCCTGCTGATGTCCACTCTCCTCTTCCCCAACAAATCCGGGTCGCGGGGGCACATGCGCTACCTGCTGCTAATCAGCGACGGAATCCTAGCCGATGACCAGCATTCTTGGGCTAGCGGTGTCCTTGCACATCTGTACCGCCAGATGTGCACCTCCGCACAGGCCGTTTCGAAGGACATTGCTGGATGCTGCCTATTAATTCAGGTTTGTTTACTAATTTATTAATTTTTATTGCTAGTATGTATTTTGTATTATTTGATGTCTATTGAATGTTTTTTTTTTTGTGGCAGTTGTGGGCGTGGGAGCGAATATCGTGTCTTCGGCCAGCGAACCGCGGGCCCATTCTACATGTTATTCCCGCTGACGGGCGAGCGTACGGGCGCGGTGGAACACGGGGCGGAGTTTTCTTGACGCGCGGTGGAACACGGGGCGGAGTTTTCATAACTTCGTAGATGTAGAAATTTAAAATTTTTGTTGAATTGGGAGGTGAGGCTTGGGGGGCGTGGATATTTCCTTCATTGTACAAGATATTTAAGATTTCTTTTTATATTACACACTATACCCTATAAAAGTAATAATTTAAAAGTTCGTATTCCACAAAAACATGACTGTAAAAGAACCGTAGTACTTTTCTATCTCCGGTTAGGTGTTTTATTCTCGAGTTAATAGCTATTTATAGCACTAAACTATTTACGAATTTTTCTTTATGCTACTAAACTATTTTTTTAACTAAATATGTCACTCAACTATTTACGTTTATCAAAAAATATACAACCACCCAATTTTTGGGTGTTTTCCGGCCAGCGATGTCACGTGAGTTACTTCAGAACATGAACAAAGGCGAAAAGGAAAAGAAATATTGGAAACGTCGAGCCATAACTGCTTAATTTGACAGACCCGTTTGCCCTTGCATAAACAAATTAAGCAGTTATCGCCCGACGTTTCGAAGATTTCTTTTCATTTTCGTCGTTGTTCATGTTCCGAAGCAACTCACGTGACATCGCTGGCCGGAAAACACCCAAAAAATGGGTGGTTGTATATTTTTTGATAAACGTAAATAGTTGAGTGACATATTTAGATAAAAAAAAATAGTTTTGTACTATAAAGAGAAATTCGTAAATAGTTTAGTGCTATAAATAGTTATTAACTCTTTTATCCTCTATCTCACTAATATGAAATTAAAATGTGCTAATTTTTAAATTAATTTTTTTTTTTGTAAACTAATAGAAATAGTGAAAGAAAATGAACACGTGACAATAATCTATTCGTTATAGAGAACGATTGAAAAAAAGAAAATAAAAACAAGAAACAAGGATTATTATAATAATTTCATCAGATGGCCCTTATCTCGAATTCAATTTCCATCATAAGAAGAAATATATATACTCGGATTTTTTTTTTTTGCGAAATAAGAAATTATCCATTAATCATAAAATAGCCGAAGTCATTACAATCAAAAGATAAAAAGAAAATACAAGACACTCAAAGGATTCTTCCTAGTGCAACCTGCACCAAATAACTCAATCATGTCCAAATCTTTTGGATTCATTCCTTCCGAAAGTTCCCATTCAAAGTGATAAAGCAATGCAGCTAACAAAAGCTCGACATTAGTAGAACCAAAAGATATACCTGGGCAAATCCTTCTTCCTGCACCAAATGGTATATACTCGAAATGATCTCCTACGAAATCAATCGAGCTATTCTTAAATCTCTCGGGTTCAAACTTGTCAGCATCAATCCAGTGGTCAGGATCTCTTCCTAATGCCCAACAATTAACCATCACCTTTGATTTTGCCGGAATAGTATAACCGTCGATCACACATTGTTCCCTACATTCTCTAGGAAATAAGAGTGGAGCAGAGGGTGTAGTCTTAGAGTTTCTTTGACTATCAGTTTTAGGTAGCTGAGTTTCTGAAGGTCAGTTTGGGAAATTCTTTTATTACCCTTCAAGACTTGTCTCACCTCATTCTGCGCCTTTTCCATAACCTTAGGGTTCTTAATAATTTCGGACATTGCCCATTCTGCTGTTGTGGATGAACCCACAGTTCCAGCTAAGAATAGTTCCTGTAGACAAGGGAGAATTTGTAAGCAACTAAATGGTGAAGAAAATGTTATACTACAAAATACGAAGACAGGGGCGGGGTGGCAGTCGTCTCTGAGTTTTCTAAAAATACTACTAGATATATTAAATTTTATATGTAATTCAGAATATTTTATTAAATTCACCCTGACATTTTTTTGCAGTTTTCGCCCCTAATACTAAATTTCTAACTTCGTCTCTGACTACAAGTCAAGATCGTCATTACAATATGTCTCGTCTTCTATCAGGTCAAGGTAATGGTGTCGAGCAGAGAAGGAAGAAGAAACTGGAGAATTAGATGGTGATTTGTTTTGGGATCAAATTAGAATGGGAATTATAGATTTAAAAAAGAAAGAAAGAAAATAATAAAATATATAGTCATACAATGCTAAAAAAGAAAAAAAGAAATTTTATTTTGTTTTGTTTGTCTTTTATTTTTAGAATTAAGAGACAATTTCACCATTGTTTATTGAGCATGCGCACCATTCTGCTGTAGAATTGGTGACAATAATTCTTATTTCAACGCTTATCTAGTCTAAAGAATTTTTTAATATTGTTTAAGCATCACAAGGATTATCGAACCTAAAATTAAATGGTACAGGAACGTTTAAGGCGATTTTTTTTATTTTTTATTAAAAAACTATAATTTAAAAGAAATGGTAGAAGACCCCAGAGAAGATAAACACATGATAATTAATTATTAGAGCAACTGTAGGAGGCAAAATAATTACATGAACTGCAACAGATAAAGCTTCACCCCATAAGCTTTGTGATAACTTGGCCTCAGAAAGTAAACATCTAACTCTCTCAACTAAAGTTCTGTTCATCCTTTCTGCCAAACCATTCAACTGAGGAGTCTTGAGAGGAGTCTTCTGATGTCTGATACTTTGCTCTCTGCAATACTGATCAAATGGCCTACAATACTCACCACCATTATCTGACCGGATGCACTTGACTTTCTTCCCAGTCTGTCTCTCAACGGAAACTTGAAATTCTTTAAACTTATCCAGAACTTGGTTCTTAGTCTTCAAAACATAGACCCACGTTTTCCTGGAACAATAATCAACGCACAAAATAAGATGCACCACTAAGTGATTGTACCTTCATAGGACCACACACATCAGAATGAATTAGCTCTAACAAACTTGATTTCTTGTAAGGAGGGTTAGAGTTGAAAGACACTCTGTTCTTCTTTCCTGCCATACAATGATCACACTTATCCAATTTTACAGTACTAACTCCAGAAAGGGCATTCTTTCTAATTAAAAGGTTAAGTCCTTTCTCACTAATGTGACTCAGCCGCATGTGCCATACATAAGGTGAGATTTTGTTGTCCACCACATTTTCACTACCAGAAATTGCAGCCTGCATCAAATACAAATTAGAAGCAAATTTGTTTCCACGAGCCGCAATCAAAGAACCATTAGATAATTTCCACTCTCCTCCTTCAAACACATTACGAAAATCATCATCATCAAGTTTTCCAACTGAGATCAAATTCCACCGGATATCTGGAGAGTGCTTGACACCTGAGAAGTAACTCACTGCCATTACTAGTCTTCAAACACACATCACTTATGCCAACAACCGATGACACGCCCTCATTGCCCATCCTAAGAGCTCCAAAGTTTCCAAGAGTGTAGGAACAGAAGAATTCTTTCTTTTTAGCAACATGAAGTGAATCACCACTATCAACTACCCAGTCAATGTCATGAGATGCATAATTAATCATATCCTCATCATAAACAACAAAGAAATCCTCTGACGTAGCAGTAGCAACAACATCAACAATGTTATCTTTCACTTCTGTATTAACACCATTCTTCTTATCTTTCTTCCACTTGAAGCAATATTTCTTGATGTGTCATTTCTTTCCACAGTAATGACATTCCATATCCTTGAACCTTGATCTAGACTGGCTTCTGCTTTTATCTCTGTTTCCATACGTCTTGTTCCTATCTCTCCCCCTATTTTCAGTAGCAAGGACATCTAAGTGAGAGGATGATGTCCCTGAATTAGATCTTCTAACTTCCTCATTCAAGATACCATCTCTAGCATAAGCTAAAGAAATGGCACCAGCTGGAGCATTGTTAATATAAGAGGCCCGAAAATTTTCCCAAGATTCAGGTAAACAGCTAAGCAACCAAAGTCCCAAAACTTCATCATCAAGTTTAATACCAATATCAGATAACTGACCATAAGCTCCTTCAAATTCATTGATATACTTCATGATGGGAGTGCCCTCTTTATATCTCAAATATATCAGCCGCTTCATACAAAACAACTTGTTGTTTCCAGATTTTGTGGCATATGCATTCTTAAGCTTTTCCCACAATTTCTTGGCATCTGTTTCCTTTAAAATAACATTCTTAACATTTTTGTCAACCCAACTTCTAATAAAACCGCAAACCTGGCGATGTTCAATAGTCCATTCCGCATCAGATTTAGAATCAGGTTTCGAACCAAAAATGGGTGCATCAAAACCTTTAACATATAACAAATCTTCCATCTCAGCACTTCAACAATGATAATTTTTACCATTCAAACGAGTCATCTGGCTCATATTCGGTTCCATACTTTAGACAAGCAGATAATCACACAGCAACCAATGCTCTGATGCCACTATTTTGGGGAGAAACCACAATATAGTCCAAGCAACCAAACAACAAGATCCAACACGCTTGACAAAATATCTCCCAAGCTTGAATAAAAATGTAGGACACCAAACAATAATTCAAAAAGCCCCTAGATGACAGTTGTGAATGCAGCGGAACAATAATAATGGAGCAAGTAAATGAAAGATAAATCAAGCAAACACAACACCAAGAATTTTACGTAGAAAACCTCTTCAAATCGAAGAGTAAAAACCACGGGACCTTCGGGTCCACTCCAAAAGCTTCACTATAAATCTAGAGAGGTTACAAAAGAGTATCTACACTAATATGTGTAAACTCAAACCAACAATGAAGCTAAAACTTCATCTACTACACAAAAGAGATGAGAATAGAGAAAAATCACCCCAGAAAACAGAGGACTGTTCTGACAGCAATAACTCGGAATCCGCGTGTAGCAATCCGATCTCCACCGTCCAGAATGTAGCCCTATCAGTCTTCTACCTCCAGTTAAAATTTGAGACGATTCCGAGAACAAATGACCGTCCGATCGAACGAAATCCCAAAACTGTGCAGGCAAAAATAAAGCTGCGAAAATCCCTTTTTTTCTTCAAAAAACTCTCTGCCTCTCTTTTCTATTTCTTTAATAATGAAGACCAACAATTGGTAGGGTTTTATAACATTTTTGGGTTTAGGCCTTGGGCTCTTTTTGAAGACCCACATAAGAGGGGAAAAACATTATGGCTGAACACTAAACGAAGAGAAAACAAAAGCCAATTTCTTGCTGAATTAACTCACACATGGATGGCCTCGACTTACAACAGGAGGTAAAACCATGATGCTAGAGTATCATTGCATCTTATAATATTGAATTGGACAAAATTACAGCTCAAGCAATGTTCATATAAACCAAATCTATCTCAACACTAACCTAACATATAACATATAAAGTAGAAATAATCAACTAAAATCCCACTGCTGTCCTGGAAACTATCTTCTCTAACTGCTTTAAAAATTGCAAGAAATTGAAGTCCATATTTGGGGGCTAAAAAGGAAAACAAAAACAAAAAACCTGAAGCATAATCTAAGGATGACAGCCCTTGTGTACATAGGAGAGGGTCACGCAGCATAACCCCCCGGAACCTGAAATGATGGTGAGCATGATCTAATAAATGTCTTTAGTATAATTTATCTCAAGTTTTGCCTTGTTTTTATCATACGTTTGAGCGTAGCTAGCCAGAAGTGACACTCGTCCCAGTCACTTGTTGTAAGTTGTACCTGAAGCAAAACCAAATTAACATAGAATGTCTGAGATGAATGTGCCGATCCAAGAAATAATGAACGAGTAAATAGCTTAAATTTTCTTCATTCAGGTTCATAAACAAACATTGCTTGAGGTTCAAATAACAAATTTCTAAGCAGAATCAATGTTCATATAAACCAAATCTTTCTGAATTTGAAGTGCAGTACTAAAATCACCATTGTCTAAAGCCTGACGAAGTTGAACAAGCTTTTCGGCAGCATTTTTATATATATCTCCACTATTGAGTTTCACAAACAAGGCACCTAACTTCTTTGAGTTGTCCTCTATTTCCCTCTTCTTGGCTGCATTGGTGCCCCGGGACCCTCCCAAAACTTCTGTGATGTCTCAATAAAGAGTCTGGTCAAACTTGCTACAACAGGCTTTTGATGGGCTGCAGCACGAAACCAAAAAACAAGCTAAACATCAGCACACCAATGTTTACAGACCTTTCAATAACATAGAAGAAATCAGAAAAACAAAGAAGAAAAACTCAAATGAAACAAAATAAAAGCAGACAATGCAATGTCGGGGAACCAATACCACTAGAGATAAGGCTTGGATAGGTATATGAATACTAGAGAAACTCTGATAAACTAAGCTCACATAAACAGGAACGGTGGGGAAGAGAAGCATCATCCTTGAAAATAAGTACAAGAATGGTGGGAGATGGGACCAGTCTAACCAAAGATCGAGGGTGAACCCTCAATCTGAAAACAATTAATAGAAAATTTTGTTGACTTTTCTTCGGCTTTTTTCCCATTTCTGTGTCGTGGTGGGGAGGGCTGGGGACGGGGATTTTAAATCATTCCCCATTTGCAAGCATTAAAATACAATACAGTACAGTACAAACATAAATATTTTATTCCTTTTAAGTTTTTGTGGAAGAATAAGGCAAATTGTGAAAGAGAAATAAAGTTTAAACCATTCTAGTGTTGTCAATCGCGGATGGCGGATCATGGCGGTAAGCCAAAAAAATGTTATAACGTTATAGCGGACGATATAACTGCTCATAGATGACACAATAAAATATGCAAAATATGTATAAACAACTGCATAATGTAATTAAAAAAAAAAAACATGAATCCAACAAATAACTCAAAAGTCATAGCGCCATGGCGGCGTCATAGCGTATACAAGTGGCTGCAAGAACCGCCATGGCGGCACCATTTGACAACACTGCAGCATTCTCCTTTTGCAAGAATTAAAATACAGTAGGATGGATATTACCGCACATAACGTATTCCTTCCAAGTTTTTGTGGAAGGAGATAAAAGGAAATTTTCAAACGGAGACTCCCAATTCATGATAGAGGCAACTGTACCAGGCACATTCGAAGTATCAGCCGTTTGAACTGTAGGTGGAGGAGCAGCAGTGGATACAGGTAGTTGTACAGGGGAAGCCTAGGTGCTAGGAGGCTGCATTTGACTCATTCCAGCAGGGACGATTACAGGGGGGCGGGCCGAGATTTTTAAAAATACTACTATTTATCGAAATTTGATGTGTATTTTGGAAAATTTCGCCCCCCCCCCCCAAGAATTTTTTTTTGCCTTTTTTATTGCCCCCCAAGAATTTTGGAATTTTTTTACTGGGTTTCGCCCCCCAACATCAAATTCTGGCCTCGTCCCCCGCATTCCAGGCCTCGGACTCCAAAGCACTATTAATAGGCATGAATCCTCCGGATGCTGGGTTAGGAGCTGAAACTTGAGGGATCATTTGTGCAGGAGTTGGACCAGTAAGGGATGACGTAGGACCAAATGAGCCCATCCCCGGGGGAGCAGATTGGGGCCAAGTATTAGACTAACACTGATTAGGGAGAAAGCCCATAACATGGCACCGATATTTTTGGGGATTACATTTCGATCCCAAAACGGAAGTGCAACTTCCGTTTTCGCCAATACTGAAGATCCAATTCCGTCATAGACACGTGGCACAAGGCGCGTGGGGGACTTTAGCGGTCAGCTGAAAACGAAGTACAACTTCGCTTTTGGACTTTGAAAACGGAAGTTGGACTTCCGCTTTTCAATAAGCGACTCCCTTCATCTTCCCCTCGCTCTCCTCCCCCAAACGGAAGTATCAATTCCGAAGCAAAAAAAAAGGCGAACCCTCCCAAGTCCTCCCCGCCTCCCGCCGGCCCCCTCACGCCGCCGACCCCCTCACGCCGCCGCCGGAAGCCGCCGCCGCAGCCCACCTTCCTCACCAACAAAGCCTTTCTCCTTCTCACTCCTTTGCCATTTGTGAGGTATAATTATCTAAATTGATTTTTTTTTTGGAAAAATTGTTAAATTGTTCATTTGATATGAAATTAAATTGTTGTTTAATATGAAATGCAAGTTTTTTTGATTGTGAGAATATTGTGTCTTTTGAAATTAAGGGTTTAATTGGTGGAATTGTGAAATTTAGGCTTTAATTGAAATTGGAATTGTGAAATTGAGTGTTTAATTGTGAAACTTTGCGTTTAATTGTGAAATTGGCTACATTATGAATTGTGTGTGTAAATTGTTTTTCGAATTTATTTTGTGTAGATGGCCAATCCCGCCTATCTTCATCCAGGACCTGTCGATTCCAGTTTGTTGAACAAACAACGGTCCCATAGGTCGTTAGGCATATGGCACGGGGAACCGAGCCTTAACGTCCCTCTGGAAGGTTATTAGTAGTTCAGGACATTTTTACCAAGCGTATTCATCGGAGACGAACCCTAGAGTCCTAGAACTCATCGACTTCTTGGGCTTAGGCAATTGTTGTAGACTTGGTGCAATGAATGTAGATCACGCGCTCGTGACTGCATTAGTAGAGAGATGGCGCCCGGAGACCCACACATTTCACCTACCGTGCGGGGAGGCGACCATCACCCTAGAGGACGTAGGGTGCATTTTGGGACTGCCCACTAGGGGTGACGTGGTGTCCTTTGGCGGCAGATACAATTTTTCCCCCGGTGAGTGGATGGACATCGTGTTCGAAGTGCTTGGATTCCGACCCACGCCGGAAGGAATTTCCGGCCACATTTTGCTCGTTAGAGAGGTATTTGCCCATATCGCCGTGCCACTTCCTGGTGATGCCGGTGACCGCGAGGTAGAGCAGAGGGCTAAGGCCCTGGCTTTTTTGCTGATGGCTACATTTTTATTCCCCGACAAGTCGGGGAATAAAGCGAGCATGCGACTTCTCCTCCTCTTGCGCCGTGACCCACTGGAGTTTGTTGAGCGCTCTTGGGCCAGCGGTGTCCTCGCACATTTGTATCACCAAATGTGTGTGTCGTGCATGGCTGACTCGAAGGACATCGCCGGTTGTTGCCTTGTCATTCAGGTTTGTCCCCTATTAATTAAATTTACTTACATTTCATTCTTTATTTGTGAATTAATTGCTTATTCATCGGTTGTTACGTCTTGAACAGTTGTGGGCGTGGGAGCATATTTCATCGCTCCGTCCTGCCAACCGAGGCCAGGTTCCGGACTTTATCGACGGCTCCTAGGCCCCACGGGGCCAAGTGGAACATCCTCGAAGCTTCGCAACGCCCCAAAGGGCAAACTCGAATTTGTTTCGTGAGCACTGGATTTGATTACCGATACACGGGGGTGAGTAGATTTATTTGCATTTTATTCAAGTATGAATGTGTTATGTTTATGTTTAATGAGAATTTTGTTGCGTATTATGCAGTTCTGTTAGACGTCCACATTGTTAGGGTTAACACGACCATGGATTGGGAGAAAAAGCACGGTGCCTACATCAAAATGTGGGACAACCGGGTCGATGCCATGGTGGGCGCTGAGGAAGCGATCGGTACTGTTATTGCACCAACCCGTTAGTACATGGGTTGGTACAATACCATTACCGCTCGGCACTGACGAACCCCCCAAAATCGAATCCCTGTGCCACTCCCTACGGGTATTCGGACTGCCGCCACACAGTAGACTTGTTTATGGTAAGTTTTGATCTTTTTTATGTGATTGTGATTATTTTCCCCTGAACGTAATAACTTTTATGTTTTGCTGCAGGAGGACACGGGCAATTTACTAATTGAAGAGTTCGACAAGCCAGGCAACCGCACCGTTGCCCAGTACAGGTCCCTGGTTGCCTGGGCCTCGCAGACGCTCAAGGATGCCTTGCTGCTGCACGGAAGGCTGTTTCTTGCGAGTCGCGGGCTCCCGAGCGTAGTGGCGCCCCCGTCCAGCCAGACCTTCCGTCTCGTCCCTGTGGATCCCTGCTCAGGGGAGGCGGTAGTTGGCGGCGAGGGCACCCGCGAGACCCGCCGAGCCACTCAAGAGCGAGAACATGGCTAGGCGCATGAGACAACGCGGTGCGGGAGAGGCAACCTCGCAGGGAGGCTTCGCGACCGAGTTCGAGCATCCTTCATATGTGTTCGAGACGCAGGGAGCGGGACCCTCTGCGCCCGGGAGAACAGGGAAGTGTACTTTGGTGCGCCATCATTCAGCCTTGGCCTTGACCCAACTCGAGAGCATACGCCACGAGATGCAGGGCCCATTCCCCGGAAGAGGCGCTAGTGGTCGACACCGAGGGGGGCGGAATTCATCCGGACCCCCGGAGGGTAGTGCAGTTCGGGTAAGGGACGGCCGCATGTACTATCTCCGGCTTAACCCAAGACAAACGCATAGATTCACCCCTTCGGGAGCCCCTTAGATAGGATTTATTTTTGATCTTTGTACACATTTTCATACCTTTTTATGTATTACGATTTGTTTGTTATTTCATTTGTCTTTATTTTATTTATAAAGTATCTATTTCGTAGTCTATTTTAGTAAAAAAATCCAGGGCAAAAAATTGAAGGCAAAAAATGTGTTACTATTCTTTTCCATTTAGAAGGCAATTTTTTTTAAATAAAACACACTGCCTATTGAAAACGGTCACCCTAGAACGGAAGTCACACTTCCGTTTTTAATTAACGCCACGTCAAACCAACGAGTTGTACTTCCGTTTTCAGCCGACCGCCAAGTCCCCCACGCGCCTTATGCCACGTGTCCATGACGGAATTGGATCTTCCGTTTTGGGCGAAAACGGAAGTTGGACTTCCGTTTTGGACTGAAATGTAATCCCCAAAAATTTCGGTGCCATGTTATGGGCTTTCTCCCTAATCAGTGTTAGTCTAATACTTGGCCCCGAGCAGATTGATAACCCGGGTTAGACGCCCCCTAAAACCAACACAAAATTCAAATTCTATAGCATTGGAAGAATCTACAAAAAAATATTAGTAAAAAGTATAAAAAGAACATACAGGATATAACTGTGAACCCAATGTGGGTTGCTGATATTGTTCCACATTTCTCAACATAGGCGTGTTGGCAGGAACAAAAGGCTTGTGTGCTGGCTGAGTAGTTACTGGTGGTGGAGCAAAGTTGCCCTGCAAGTGGGAGAGAAGTTAGAAATAATGATTCTACTGATATTTGTTTAACTTACCAACTAAGCTACCACCCGTGCATGAAGACAAATATCCACAATTTTTTTTAACACCTTATCCTTGACGAATCGTTATGGCTTACGTAGTGTTTTTAGCACAATGACATATAATATAAATTTAATATTTCTCTACCAATTATTATATGTAAAAACTTTGGAAAAAAAGAAAAAAAATCTTAACAAAATATAAAATTATACCAATTTAAACCAACAAAAGTCTAATTTCCAAAAATTATAATCCTTATTAATAAATGGTAAAAGTATCATTGTCCATTGAAGCCTTCTTATATAAACAATTTAATTTTCGTGGAGTGTTCTTTCACCTAAAAAGATGAAAATATAATATTGTCATAAAAATATTATTTTGTAGAATAATAAGTGTGGTCATTAGTAATAAAAGACAAGTAGTAATATACGTTGGGCTTTTTCTTAATGACATAAGTGACTCAAAGTCACTTTCCTCCACAAATCAATGTTTGAACTGTTTTTGGATCCAAAGAAGCTTGATATGAATCAATAACTCTTCCACCTTGAGAAGATGAGAAGATTATAAGATATTTTGTTGGGTGTTCTTAGTTTATTTTCCTTGAGAAGACTTGCGGCTACTTTTTTTTAGCATGTATGTGAAGCTATATATATATATATATATATATATATATATATATATATATATATATATATATATATATATATAACATCATGTTTAAAATCTTTATTAAACATGTATTTAGTCGATTGATGATCTGTTTTTTATAATAAATTTCGATTATATAAATCATCTTGAAATTTTAATACGCATTTAACTATGGCTAGGATTTCCTTAGCTATAGTAGCATAATTTTTCTGACCAGTATTCCATTTTCCTGAATGAAATCTAATCAAGTTTTCTTGTTTGTTTTCAGGATTAACCTGTTTCAAGATTCCACCATACCCTATATCAGAGGCATCTGTTTCAATTATTTTATCCCAATTAGGATTAGATATCATCAAGCAAGGCAAAGTTTTTACTTTCTGCTTAATCTTTTGTATTATCTTAGTGTGAGTATCAGTCCAAGGTTTAGGATTCTTTTTCAACCTATCATATAAGATTGCTGTATCCTCTGCAAGATTTTTGTAATAAGGTAGGATGTAATTTAAACTTCCTAAAAATCTTTGTAACTGAGTTTTATCAGTTATTATATCTGGAAATTTACTTCCAAACTCAATACTTCTATTGATTGGTATTATTTCACCTTTTTCAATATTATGACCTAAGAATCTTATCTTAGTTTGGAATAAAACCATTTTAGGTTTAGAAATTACTAATCCATTAGTTATTACTAATTTCTTAAATATTTCTAAGTGTCTAAAGTGATCCTCTATTGTCTTAGAGAATACTAAAATATCATCAATATATACAATTATAAAATCAGTATAATTCATTAAAAAATATCATTCATAATTCTCTGAAAATCAGAGGGAGCATTTTTCAAACCAAAAGGCATAACATACCATTCATACTGACCAAAAGGCACATTAAAGGCAGTTTTATACCTATCAGCTGGATTAATTTGAATCTGCCAATATCCTGATTTTAAATCAAACTTAGAAAATATTAATGCATCATATAACCTATCCAATAAATCTTTTTTATTTGGAATAGGATATCTACCCCATTTTAATACCTTATTTAAGGGTTTATAATTAATTACCAATCTTGGTACACCTCTTTCAATCTCTGAATGTTTATTAACATAAAAAGCAGTACAAGACCAAGGAGAATTAGATGGTCCTATAATTTTTCTTTCTAACAAAGATTGAATTTCTTTTTTTACAAAATTCTAAATATTCGGGAATTCATTTGACAAGGCCTAGCCTTGGTAGGAATATCTTCCTCATTAAAGTTTTCTTCGTAAGGTAAACTTACCATATGTTTTTTTCCTATCCCAAAAAGCATTAGGATGGTCATTACATATTTCCTGAGCAAACCGATTAGTTATATTAACTATTTTTTCCTTTAATTTAGGATTATCCAGCTTTTTCATCTACTCGTAAGCATATTAACTTCATATTTAAGAAAGCCTAATTGTCTTTCTTTATATAAAATATCATCATATAAATTATTTAATACCTTTGTAAAAGGTTTACTTATCCATTTAAATGTAATCGGTGCATTCTTATAAGTTGCTACCATTTTTTCCTTATCTATCCACCTAAAAGGATAAATCTTATTAATAAATGGTTGTCCTAATATCACAGGAACAGATAATTTATTCTTAGTTAATAAGAAATTTAATGGTATACATTTTACCATCAAGTACAAACCATAGTTTTGGATAATTTATATTTAATATCCATTTTATCACCACTCGCATGTTTAATATTATGAGTGGTTTTTTTCAAAATATTTAGTAGGTATTACCCCTTCTTGAATAATATTCAAATCTGCACCACTATCAAATAATGCAGTAAATTCTTGAGAATAATAATTCCCTATTAATAAAGTAATTTTTATATGCCATTTCTGTATAGTTACATACTCTAGCATTTGTAAAAATTCTTCTTTTTCATTTTCAGAAGTTTCTTTAAGAATTTCTTCTTTTGCTTTATTTTTAAATTTTTTTGTGGATTTTATCAACAATAGTCATGGTTTCTAAATTAGAAATCCTAGTATCATTTTCTATATTCTTCTTTTTTTAAATCTTTTAATTTCAGATTTAAGATTATCAATCTCTTTAAGAATATCAGATACTGAAGTTGGTTTTTCCTTAGAGGTTTTATTTTCTAAGATCATTTTATGAACTTCAGACATACTATATTCTTCCTTATATTTATTAATATCAAATTCTTCTTTAATATGAGTTTTACTCTTAGAAGTACTAGGTGTATTACCCATCTGATCTATCATTTTTAATCTTAATTCTGGATCTTTAATTGTTTTTAACAATTCTATCCAATGATCAGATTCTAATACATTAATTTCAAGATCTTGTTCTTGAAATGTGATATCATCTTATAAAGCTGTTCATCCTTCCTGGGAGGCTTTATACAGGATTGTCCTATTTGACAGGGTTCACATTCAGATTCATTAGAAGAACTTGTATAATAGTCACTTTCTATGATATCTAAACTATCAGATTGATCTGAACTATCAGTTGAATCTAGCAATAATTTGCATAATTTATCTTTGACTTCATCGTCAAATTCAAGATTTTTAATCTCTTTTTTAGTCCAACAATTTTTTGCAATATGTCCGACTTTTTTACATTTATTACAAACAATCAGTTTGTCTTTCCTCTTATTATAATTCTTATATTTTTTAGAGGATTTCCTCTTTTCTTTCTTATCAGCTTTTTCCTCTAATTTCTTTTTAGAGTACTTTCTTTTCTTCTTCCTATAGTAAGAAGGTTTATCAACAATTTGTTTTTTACCTTTATGCTTATAAGCAGGCATATCCATACCAAATTGACCACAAAATTCACCTAATTGTTTTCTTTCAACAATTCTTTGGTTTTTCAATTGTTGATTCAATTTGATTTCATTACAAAGGTTTAAACCTTCCTGGGTACAAGTTCCTATTAACTTCCCATAACTATATTCCTGATAAGGAATTGTAGGTTTATTACCTTTTAAAGATTTTTTAATTCTTTCCGCAAATAAGTGTGGTAAGCCATCTATAAACTTGGCTTTCCAATGAGTACTATCACTCTCTGGTAATTGTAATACTCTGTTCATAAAAGTATCTTTATACCATCTAAAATCAGTAAGTGTTTTACACCTAAGATTTTGCAATAAAGTTCTAATAGTATCATAATTTTCAGAGAAAGTCCCTGTAAAATGTTCAATTATCTGAACTACAAGTGTATAAACAGCATTTTCTTTGGTTTCACCATTTTCAACTTTAACAGTTCTTAAAATGCTTCTCTAGTTTCAGGTTTTAAATAATTATCCCACCAACCTTTTAGTTGGCCTGTAAATCCTGCAACTATCATTTTTGCAATATTAAGGTCACTATTACCTTCATTTTTAGCAATTGTAGAATACATAAGCATCCTATGCATATGACTAAAAATTTGATTTTGAGTGAAATTATCTATGTTCCATTCATAGATATATTTTCCACCATAACTATTATTAAGCTGAAAATAATCTTCTTCTTGAAGAGTATCTATTGGTGAGGGTTTAGTATAATAATACCTCTTTTGAATAGGCTTAGTTGCCCATTTTTCATTTACTACAGCATGAATATTATCATCTGATTCATTTATTACTACATTAATATTATTTTCCTCAGATGATTCATCTGAATCCTTTCCAAAAGGGTTTATATCAGTATTACTTAAAGTATTTAAACTTAATTTTGACACTCGACTTCCTAGAAGTTCTACTAGCTTGTCAGTGACATCTTTCTCCCATACAGAAGATTTTTTAGACTTAAAGTCTTTAATTTCAGGAGGACTTTGTAGATTAGTCTCTACCTTCAATGGTTCAATAGTTTCTGGTTTGACCACTGTAATTTGACTATTCATCAGTGTTATTACACTATCAATTTTCTTATGTAAAGAAACCATTTGCTCTCCTAATATATTTAAATTAAGATTAGCAAAAATTATTTTGTTTTATCAACAAATTTATCTCGTTTAATGAGTAATATTTAAAGTATCATCTTCAAATAATTTTGATAGAGCTAGAAAATCACAGTTTTCTACTTTAAACTCTGTTAATGGAGGATTAACATCCTTTATAATATTTCCATTAGTTAATTTATAATTCCTTTCCAAAATATTAATATAATTTTGAATATAGGTTGAATAAAACCAAGGAACAAAATATATAATTTTATTGTGTAATCCACAAAATTCATAGAATTCTTTTTGAAATTCTTTTTGTTGAATTTTATCAAAATTCTGAAATAACCAAATTCTAAAAGCTTCCCATCTGGGTAACTTAAATTCATTACTTATAATTTTTCTGGCTATTGAGCCAGGAGTAAAATCTATTTTGGATTTACTATCCATTACCAAAATTATTACTCATTTGAGACATAGTCTCTGGATCCTTTTTATTATTAAAGGCTCTCAATATATTGTCATCGTGCAATTTTAATCCATCAACTTTATTATCCTTGACAGATTCATTACTGCTATCATCTTTTCTATCTTCTTTTATATAAGAGGTAGATAACCTAGAAGGTCCAAGATTTTCTTCAAAAAGTCTTGAGGGTCCAGGAATGTCTGGATCTAATGGAGATATAAAAGATCTACAAGATCTTTGGGTTGATGATCTAGAAACATCTTTTAACCTATTGTTATTACCAAAGTTTAAAGATACAGATCCTTCTGGAGTCTGTACAACATTTAACAAATTTGTCTGTATGACAGGCTGAGGTCTCATGGCCCTTTCTATTTGCCAATTATCAGGGAAAGTTATTTCATCCCATTTAATTGATCTTCTGGTAGTTATATTCGATCTACCAAAATTGGTTTCAATTATAATTGTTTCATTCAATTTTTTATCTGCCAATTTGCAATGAGGATTTAAAGTATATAAAGGCTTGAAATAAATCCTATAACATATACAAATAATTTCAGATCCTGGCGCATAGTTATAACCATGAGTTTTAACATTTAATGTCAAAGCATCAAGAATATTGCTATCAGTTAATGAAAGCTGTAAATTCGGATAAACATTAAAATATACTGGCCCTCTAGCCAGGCTGGATTGTAAAACACCCATGATTGATTTTTTCCAATCAAGATTTCTCCCATCTCTTAAAGCTGCTATAAAGCTTTCTGGTAACCCTTCTAAGGTTAAAGGTTTAAATGCAACTTGCACTAATCCTATGTGTATAAACTTATGTTCTGAATACCTATAAGGATTAATATCACTTTCAGTTAACAAAAGGATTATCATTTCTTCATTATCTAAGGAAATAGATTCCTCTGTCGTTTTAACAATTTGTTTTAAACCCAGTTTTTCAAAAGTTCCTAACTGGTAAATTGTCCTAGGTTCAACTCTAGGAATTGTCCATCTATTTAATAGATCTAAATTCTGAGGTATCTCAGATTCTTGAGTTCTACTGTTTTTAACAGTTGTCTTGTTGTTTATTATGCTTTTAAACTTAAAAGACATATCTTATAAATCTTATGTTGAATTATGAACTTCATAATGAACTAACAAAATTCCATGGCTCTGATACCACAAGGGGGCAGGACCTTTTAAGCTACCGTATCAAGGGGGCAGGACCTTTTAAGCTACCGGCATACATGGCAGGTTTTACAGATTATGCTTAAGCATAAGAAGCCATTTCAGAACTCAAAAGCCACTAAACCACGCCCAAACGCCCTAACGCCTTCATCCTCTCAACGGCTTAGCGGGCTTAACAGGCTTTACGGTAAGTTCGGCTTTTCCTTCCTGAAGTAACCTTCATACTTAATCATATTCTAACCATAACGCCAGATTTCTTAGAAACCCCATGTCCTTAAGACATCTTTATCATGGAGGTTTCATCAATTCATTAATCAGCCATAATCCAACACAAGAAAGTTTAGCCTATGAGGCTAATAAACATATAATTCAAAAAATAAAAATAAAATGCAAAAATTAAAAGACTTACAGAAATTAAGGGAGAAGCCTTATATACAGCAAGCTCTGGAAAATATTATTAATAAGAGTTTTTGTGTACAAGAGAGAGAGAGTCTAAAGAAAAGCGTAAGAAAAGCGTAATTACAAATGAAAGTTCATCCGCCTTATATAGACTGCGGATTTCAAATGAAACTTAAAAACTACATAATCTACAGTAGTCTAAATTATTACAACTGCTTTATTAAAGCATCTTCCTTTTAATAAAGGCGAATATTCTCACTTTATTAAAGTGACGAATATAATCTTGTCTGCCATTTGTCGGCAATAATAAAGATTCCTTTACTATTCTTCCACCTTATCTTTTCCTTTGGATTTATCCAAACTTTCCGTTATGAACTGTGTCGATGTCTTCAATACATCTTCAATATTGATTTCAATTTCATTAGGATCCTGAGCATCCTCAAAATCATCCAATTCTTGAAATTTATTGACACTTGTCATTGAAGTATCACTTCCTCCAGATTTCTTTTCTCTTTCCATCTGTTTTTTCTCTGCCAAAACTTTTCCTAGATCTTTAAGATACTTGGCAACGATTTCTTGGCTTGAAAGATTCATATCTTCCACTTTTGAAGTATCACCTCCAAATCTGAATGTCAGATTTTCTTGAATTTTCATTTCATTGTACTTATCAAGTGTATCCCTGATTTTATCAAGGGTATCCCGTGCAATTTAATTGCTTTGTTTTGGGATCTTCCTTCATCATTGTATCCCAGAACCTTGTATATGAACATCTTTTTAGACATAAAATATTATTATGATCAGTCCCAATTTTGGGATCATTCCGCCATATATACGGTATTGAGAACTCTATAAAAAAGTTCATTTGGTTATAACCTGGATAATTTCTTTTAGAAATATTAGGAGTTACTTGAATATAATCATTATAATACTCCTTGAATAATAGAGGCAATATTTCCTCCGAAGTTCCATAGAACTGCCACCAGTTTATAAACCAGTTGGGGATTTTGTGATTATAAATCTGAGAACATAGCTTAACAAACCATGTATGGGTTCTTTTCCCATTCTCATATAGAAAGACTTTATCAAAAGCCTGGATATAATCCCAATAGTTGTATTTCAATCGTGTATTCTTTATAAAGAATGATTTTTTCGAGTGAATGGAGATATACCCCAATCCTCAATAGATATGATCTTTTTTGATTATTATCTTGGAGAAATTATAAATTTCTTTATTAGTGCTTGTGAAGTGATTAAAATCACATTCATTATCGATAAGCAATAATTCATAATATTTTTGAGATTTATAAGTCTCAAAGGTATTACCCATATTATTGAGGTATTTCTCATAGATAATCCAGGGCTGATCTTCCCATTTGATATCATCATCATTCAAGAGTAAAATAACTCTTTCTTCTTGGTTTTTAACCATGAGTTCATCCTTTTGCTTTCCTTCTTCTACTATTCTAGCAAAAGAGGGAGCACTTGAACTGCTTGAGGTATTACCTTCTTGTGTTTCCTGCCAGGCTTTAAACCTTGCATATTCATCATCATTTATCTTGGATAAACCAGATATATCAGAAGCTATCAGCTTCTTATTTCCTCGTTGTGCAAGGACTCTATCAGGTCCTCTGCCTCTTCCACCTCTTCCTCTATAAGAGGAATTTCCCCTGTATCCTGACATTACTGCATCATTTGGATACATTAAATTTGTATAATTAGAGAAATTGTAGGGATCCTCAAATAAGTTTATATTATAAGAATTAATATGACCATTAATATTATATGGTTCATCATTTTGATAATTTATATCATCATCCATTCTATCACAAAATATTTCTAGATTTTCAATATCCTGGGATGTCTCAATATGAGATGGTATTGGATGGTTATCATATATATGATCTATCCATTCATAACCAGTATTCTTCTCTGGAGATTTAGATGAATTATTAATATTATTAATATTATTATCAACTTCCATATCAGCAAATATTTTTAAATCCAATTTTATCAGCTGTTCCAAGGATTTATTGTCCGGAAGACTGGTGTCTTCATCATCTGAAATTATTATAATTTCTTCATTATTTTCATAACATTTTAAATTGATGTTATCATAATAAATACAGGTTTTAAACCATTGGTCAAAATACATTTGTTTAACAATTGGATTTAGATGAATCATAAATATTCACGAGTTAAAAAGTCTGGAAGAGTATGAAGGTTACTTCAGGAAGGAAAAGCCGAACTTACCGTAAAGCCTGTTAAGCCCGCTAAGCCGTTGAGAGGATGAAGGCGTTAGGGCGTTTGGGCGTGGTTTAGTGGCTTTTGAGTTCTGAAATGGCTTCTTATGCTTAAGCATAATCTGTAAAACCTGCCATGTATGCCGGTAGCTTAAAAGGTCCTGCCCCCTTGTGGTATCAGAGCCATGGAATTTTGTCAGTTCATTATGAAGTTCATAATTCAACATAAGGTTTATAAGATATGTCTTTTAAGTTTAAAAGCATAATAAACAACAAGACAATCTGTTAAAAAGCAGTAGAACTCAAGAATCCGAGATACCTCGGAATTTAGATCTATTAAATAGATGGACAATTCCTAGAGTTGAACCTAGGACAATTTACCGATTAGGAACTTTTGAAAAAGCTCGGGTTTAAAACAAATTGTTAAAACGACGAGAGGAATCTATTTCCTTAGATAATGAAGAAATGATAATCCCTTTGTTAATCGAAAGTGATATTAATCCTTATAGGTATTCGAACATAAGTTTATACACATAGGATTAGTGCAAGTTGCATTTAAACCTTTAACCTTAGAAGGGTTACCGAGAAAGCTTTATAGCGAGCTTTTAAGAGATGGTAGAAATCTTGATTGGAAAAAAATCAATCATGGGTGTTTTACAATCCAGCTGGCTAGAGGGCAGTATATTTTAATGTTTATCCGAATTTACGACTTTTCATTAATCGATAGCAATATTCTTGATGCTTTGACATTAAATGTTAAAACTCATGGTTATAACTATGCGCCGAGGATCCGAAATTATTTGTATATGTTATAGGATTTATTTCAAGCCTTTATATACTTTAAATCCTCATTGCAAATTGGCAGATAAAAAATTGAATTAAACAATTATAATTGAAACCAATTTTGGTAGATCGAATATAACTACCAGAAGATCAATTAAATGGGATGAAATAACTTTCCCTGATAATTGGCAAATAGAAAGGGCCATGAGACCTCAGCCTGTCATACAAACAAATTTGTTAAATGTTGTACAGACTCCAGAAGGATCTGTATCTTTAAACTTTGGTAATAACAATAGGTTAAAAGATGTTTCTAGATCATCAACCCAAAGATCTTGTAGATCTTTTATATCTCCATTAGATCCAGACATTCCTGGACCCTCAAGACTTTTTGAAGAAAATCTTGGACCTTCTAGGTTATCTACCTCTTATATAAAAGAAGATAGAAAAGATGATAGCAGTAATGAATCTGTCAAGGATAATAAAGTTGATGGATTAAAATTGCACGATGACAATATATTGAGAGCCTTTAATAATAAAAAGGATCCAGAGACTATGTCTCAAATGAGTTATAATTTTGGTAATGGATAGTAAACCCAAAATAGATTTTACTCCTGGCTCAATAGCCAGAAAAATTATTAGTAATGAATTTAAGTTACCCAGATGGGAAGTTTTTAAAACATGGTTATTTCAGAATTTTGATAAAATTCAACAAAAAGAATTTCAAAAAGAATTTTGTGAATTTTGTGAATTACACAATGAAATTATATATTTTGTTCCTTGGTTTTATTCAACCTATATTCAAAATTATATTAATATTTTGGAAAGAAATTATAGATTAACCAATGGGAATATTATAAAGGATGTTAATCCTCCATTAACAGAGTTTAGAGTAGAAAATTGTGATTTTCTAGCTTTATCAAAACTATTTGAAGGTGATACTTTAAATATTACTGTTAAACAGATTAATTTGTTAATAAAACAAAATAATTTTGCTAATCTTAATTTAAATATATTAGGAGAGCAAATGGTTTCTTTACATAAGAAAATTGATAGTGTAATAACACTAATGAATAGTCAAATTACAGTGGTAAAACCAGAAACTATTGAACCATTAAAGGTAGAGACTAATTTACAGAGTCCTCCTGAAATTAAAGACTTTAAGTCTAAGAAATCTTCTGTATGGGAGAAAGATGTCACTGACAAGCTAGTAGAACTGCTAGGAAGTCGAGTGTCAAAATTAAGTTTAAATACTTTAAGTAATACTGATATAAACCCTTTTGGAAAGGATTCAGATGAATCATCTGAGGAAAATAATATTAATGTAGTAATAAATGAATCAGATGATAATATTCATGCTGTAGTTAATGAAAAATGGGCAACTAAGCCTATTCAAAAGAGGTATTATTATACTAAACCCTCACCAATAGATACTCTTCAAGAAGAAGATTATTTTCAGCTTAATAATAGTTATGGTGGAAAATATATCTATGAATGGAACATAGATAATTTCACTCAAAATCAAATTTTTAGTCATATGCATAGGATGCTTATGTATTCTACAATTGCTAAAAATGAAGGTAATAGTGACCTTAATATTGCAAAAATGATAGTTGCAGGATTTACAGGCCAACTAAAAGGTTGGTGGGATAATTATTTAAAACCTGAAACTAGAGAAGGCATTTTAAGAACTGTTAAAGTTGAAAATGGTGAAACCAAAGAAAATGCTGTTTATACACTTGTAGTTCAGATAATTGAACATTTTACAGGGACTTTCTCTGAAAATTATGATACTATTAGAACTTTATTGCAAAATCTTAGGTGTAAAACACTTACTGATTTTAGATGGTATAAAGATACTTTTATGAACAGAGTATTACAATTACCAGAGAATGATAGTACTCATTGGAAAGCCAAGTTTATAGATGGCTTACCACACTTATTTGCGGAAAGAATTAAAAAATCTTTAAAAGGTAATAAGCCTACAATCCCTTATCAGGACTATAGTTATGGGAAGTTAATAGGAACCTGTACCCAGGAAGGTTTAAACCTTTGTAATGAAATCAAATTGAATCAACAATTGAAAAACCAAAGAATTGTTGAAAGAAAACAATTAGGTGAATTTTGTGGTCAATTTGGTATGGATATGCCTGCTTATAAGCATAAAGGTAAAAAACAAATTGTTGATAAACCTTCTTACTATAGGAAGAAGAAAAGAAAGTACTCTAAAAAGAAATTAGAGGAAAAAGCTGATAAGAAAGAAAAGAGGAAATCCTCTAAAAAATATAAGAATTATAATAAGAGGAAAGACAAACTGATTGTTTGTAATAAATGTAAAAAAGTCGGACATATTGCAAAAAATTGTTGGACTAAAAAAGAGATTAAAAATCTTGAATTTGACGATGAAGTCAAAGATAAATTATGCAAATTATTGCTAGATTCAACTGATAGTTCAGATCAATCTGATAGTTTAGATATCATAGAAAGTGACTATTATACTAGTTCTTCTAATGAATCTGAATGTGAACCCTGTCAAATAGGACAATCCTGTATAAAGCCTCCCAGGAAGGATGAACAGCTTTATAAGATGATATCACAATTTCAAGAACAAGATCTTGAAATTAATGTATTAGAATCTGATCATTGGATAGAATTGTTAAAAACAATTAAAGATCCAGAATTAAGATTAAAAATGATAGATCAGATGGGTAATACACCTAGTACTTCTAAGAGTAAAACTCATATTAAAGAAGAATTTGATATTAATAAATATAAGGAAGAATATAGTATGTCTGAAGTTCATAAAATGATCTTAGAAAATAAAACCTCTAAGGAAAAACCAACTTCAGTATCTGATATTCTTAAAGAGATTGATAATCTTAAATCTGAAATTAAAGATTTAAAAAAGAAGAATATAGAAAATGATACTAGGATTTCTAATTTAGAAACCATGACTATTGTTGATAAAATCGACAAAAAATTTAAAAATAAAGCAAAAGAAGAAATTCTTAAAGAAACTTCTGAAAATGAAAAAGAAGAATTTTTACAAATGCTAGAGTATGTAACTATACAGAAATGGCATATAAAAATTACTTTATTAATAGGGAATTATTATTCTCAAGAATTTACTGGCATTATTTGATAGTGTGCCGATTTGAATATTATTCAAGAAGGGGTAATACCTACTAAATATTTTGAAAAAACCACTCATAATATTAAACATGCAGGTGGTAATAAAATGGATATTAAATATAAATTATCCAAAACTATGGTTTGTACTGATGGTAAATGTATACCATTAAATTTCTTATTAACTAAGAATAAATTATCATGCTCTATGATATTAGGACAACCATTTATTAATAAGATTTATCCTTTTAGGTGGATAGATAAGGAAAAAAATGGTAGCAACTTATAAGAATGCACCGATTACATTTAAATGGATAAGTAAACCTTTTACAAAGGTATTGAAATAATTTATATGATGATATTTTATATAAAGAAAGACAATTAGGCTTTCTTAAATATGAAGTTAATATGCTTACGATAGATGAAAAAGCTGGATAATCCTAAATTAAAGGAAAAGATAGTTAATATAACTAATCAGTTTGCTCAGGAAATATGTAATGACCATCCTAATGCTTTTTGGGATAGGAAAAAACATATGGTAAGTTTACCTTACGAAGAAAACTTTAATGAGGAAGATATTCCTACCAAGGCTAGGCCTTGTCAAATGAATTCTGAATATTTAGAATTTTGTAAAAAAGAAATTCAATCTTTGTTAGAAAGAAAAATTATAGGACCATCTAATTCTCCTTGGTCTTGTACTGCTTTTTATGTTAATAAACATTCAGAGATTGAAAGAGGTGTACCAAGATTGGTAATTAATTATAAACCCTTAAATAAGGTATTAAAATGGGGTAGATATCCTATTCCAAATAAAAAAGATTTATTGGATAGGTTATATGATGCATTAATATTTTCTAAGTTTGATTTAAAATCAGGATATTGGCAGATTCAAATTAATCCAGCTGATAGGTATAAAACTCCCTTTAATGTGCCTTTTGGTCAGTATGAATGGTATGTTATGCCTTTTGGTTTGAAAAATGCTCCCTCTGATTTTCAGAGAATTATGAATGATATTTTCATGAATTATACTGATTTTATAATTGTATATATTTATGATATTTTAGTATTCTCTAAGACAATAGAGGATCACTTTAGACACTTAGAAATATTTAAGAAATTAGTAATAACTAATGGATTAGTAATTTCTAAACCTAAAATGGTTTTATTCCAAACTAAGATAAGATTCTTAGGTCATAATATTGAAAAAGGTGAAATAATACCAATCAATAGAAGTATTGAGTTTGGAAGTAAATTTCCAGATATAATAACTGATAAAACTCAGTTACAAAGATTTTTAGGAAGTTTAAATTACATCCTACCTTATTACAAAAATCTTAGCAGAGGATACGAGCAATCTTATATGATAGGTTGAAAAAAGAATCCTAAACCTTGGGACTGATAGTCACACTAAGATAATACAAAAGATTAAGCAGAAAGTAAAAACTTTGCCTTGCTTGATGATATCTAATCCTAATTGGGATAAAATAATTGAAACAGATGCCTCTGATATAGGGTATGGTGGAATCTTGAAACAGGTTAATCCTGAAAACAAACAAGAAAACTTGATTAGATTTCATTCAGGAAAATGGAATACTGGTCAGAAAAATTATGCTACTATAGCTAAGGAAATCCTAGCCATAGTTAAATGCGTATTAAAATTTCAAGATGATTTATATAATCAGAAATTTATTATAAAAAGCAGATCATCAATCGACTAAATACATGTTTAATAAAGATTTTAAACATGATGTTTCTAAACAAATGTTTGCTAGATGGCAAGCTAATTTAGCGCCATTTGATTTTGAAATCATTTATAAAAAAAGGAGAAGATAATAGTCTTCCGGACTTTTTAACTTCGTGAATATTTATGATTCATCTAAATCCAATTGTTAAACAAATGTATTTTGACCAATGGTTTAAAACCTGTATTTATTATGATAACATCAATTTAAAATGTTATGAAAATAATGAAGAAATTATAATAATTTCAGATGATGAAGACACCGGTCTTCCGGACAATAAATCCTTGGAACAATTGATAAAATTGGATTTAAAAATATTTGCTGATATGGAAGTTGATAATAATATTAATAATATTAATAATTCATCTAAATCTCCAGAGAAGAATCATCGGTTATGAATGGATAGATCATATATATGATAACCATCCAATACCATCTCATATTGAGACATCCCAGGATATTGAAAATCTAGAAATATTTTGTGATAGAATGGATGATGATATAAATTATCAAAATGATGAACCATATAATATTAATGGTCATATTAATTCTTATAATATAAACTTATTTGAGGATCCCTACAATTTCTCTAATTATACAAATTTAATGTATCCAAATGATGCAGTAATGTCAGGATACAGGGGAAATTCCTCTTATAGAGGAAGAGGTGGAAGAGGCAGAGGACCTGATAGAGTCCTTGCACAACGAGGAAATAAGAAGCTGATAGCTTCTGATATATCTGGTTTATCCAAGATAAATGATGATGAATATGCAAGGTTTAAAGCCTGGCAGGAAACACAAGAAGGTAATACCTCAAGCAGTTCAAGTGCTCCCTCTTTTGCTAGAATAGTAGAAGAAGGAAAGCAAAAGGATGAACTCATGGTTAAAAACCAAGAAGAAAGAGTTATTTTACTCTTGAATGATGATGATATCAAATGGGAAGATCAGCCCTGGATTATCTATGAGAAATACCTCAATAATATGGGTAATACCTTTGAGACTTATAAATCTCAGAAATATTATGAATTATTGCTTACTGATAATGAATGTGATTTTAATCACTTCACAAGCACTAATAAAGAAATTTATAATTTCTCCAAGATAATAATCAAAAAGATCATATCTATTGAGGATTGGGGTATATCTCCATTCACTGAAAAATCATTCTTTATAAAGAATACACAGTTGAAATACAACTATTGGGATTATATCCAGGCTTTTGATAAAGTCTTTCTATATGAGAATGGGAAAAGAACCCATACATGGTTTGTTAAGCTATGTTCTCAGATTTATAATCACAAAATCCCCTAACTCGGTTTATAAAGCTGGGTGGCGGTTCTATGGAACTTCAGAGGAAATATTGCCTCTATTATTCAAGGAGTATTATAATGATTATATTCAAGTAACTCCTAATATTTCTAAAAGAAATTATCCAGGTTATAACCAAATGAACTTTTTTATAGAGTTCTCAATACCGTATATATGGCGGAATGATCCCAAAATTGGGACTGATCATAATAATATTTTATGTCTAAAAAAGATGTTCATATACAAGGTTTCTGGGATACAATGATGAAGGAAGATCCCAAAACAAAGCAATTAAATTGCACAGATACCCTTGATAAAATCAGGGATACACTTGATAAGTACAATGAAATGAAAATTCAAGAAAATCTGACATTCAGATTTGGAGGTGATACTTCAAAAGTGGAAGATATGAATCTTTCAAGCCAAGAAATCGTTGCCAAGTATCTTAAAGATCTAGGAAAAGTTTTGGCAGAGAAAAAACAGATGGAAAGAGAAAAGAAATCTGGAGGAAGTGATACTTCAATGACAAGTGTCAATAAATTTCAAGAATTGGATGATTTTGAGGATGCTCAGGATCCTAATGAAATTGAAATCAATATTGAAGATGTATTGAAGACATCGGCACAGTTCATAACGGAAAGTTTGGATAAATCCAAAGGAAAAGATAAGGTGGAAGAATAGTAAAGGAATCTTTATTATTGCCGACAAATGGCAGACAAGATTATATTCGTCACTTTAATAAAGTGAGAATATTCGCCTTTATTAAAAAGGAAGATGCTTTAATAAAGCGAGTTGTAATAATTTAGACTACTCGTAGATTATGTAGTTTTTAAGTTTCATTTGAAATCCATGATCTATATAAGGCGGATGAACTTTCATTTGTAATTACGCTTTTCTTACACTTTTCTTTAAACTCTCTCTCTTGTACACAAAAAACTCTTATTAATAATATTTTCCAGAGCTTGCTGTATATAAGGCTTCTCCCTTAATTTCTGTAAGTCTTTTAATTTTTGCATTTTATTTTTATTTTTTTGAATTATATGTTTATTAGCCTCATAGGCTAAACTTTCTTGTGTTGGATTATGGTCGATTAATGAATTGATGAAACCTCCATGATAAAGATGTCTTAAGGACATGGGGTTTCTAAGAAATCTAGCGTTATGGTTAGAATATGATTAAGTATGAAGGTTACTTCAGGAAGGAAAAGCCGAACTTACCGTAAAGCCTGTTAAGCCCGCTAAGCCGTTGAGAGGATGAAGGCGTTAGGGCGTTTGGGCGTGGTTTAGTGGCTTTTGAGTTCTGAAATGGCTTCTTATGCTTAAGCATAATCTGTAAAACCTGCCATGTATGCCGGTAGCTTAAAAGGTCCCCTTGCATAATTCAACATAAGGTTTATAAGATATGTCTTTTAAGTTTAAAAGCATAATAAACAACAAGACAACTGTTAAAAACAGTAGAACTCAAGAATCTGAGATACCTCAGAATTTAGATCTATTAAATAGATGGACAATTCCTAGAGTTGAACCTAGGACAATTTACCAGTTAGGAACTTTTGAAAAACTGGGTTTAAAACAAATTGTTAAAACGACAGAGGAATCTATTTCCTTAGATAATGAAGAAATGATAATCCCTTTGTTAACTGAAAGTGATATTAATCCTTATAGGTATTCAGAACATAAGTTTATACACATAGGATTAGTGCAAGTTGCATTTAAACCTTTAACCTTAGAAGGGTTACGTAAAGCTTTATAGCGACTTTAAGAGATGGTAGAAATCTTGATTGGAAAAAAAATCAATCATGGGTGTTTTACAATCCAGCTGGCTAGAGGGCGAGTATATTTTAATGTTTATCCGAATTTACTGACTTTCATTAACCGATAGCAATATTCTTGATGCTTTGACATTAAATGTTAAAACTCATGGTTATAACTATGCGCGAGATCCGAAATTATTTGTATATGTTATAGGATTTATTTCAAGCCTTTATATACTTTAAATCCTCATTGCAAATTGCGGATAAAAAAATTGAATGAAACAATTATAATTGAAACCAATTTTGGTAGATCGAATATAACTACCAGAAGATCAATTAAATGGGATGAAATAACTTTCCCACGATAATTGGCAAATAGAAAGGGCCATGAGACCTCAGCCTGTCATACAGACAAATTTGTTAAATGTTGTACAGACTCCAGAAGGATCTGTATCTTTAAACTTTGGTAATAACAATAGGTTAAAAGATGTTTCTAGATCATCAACCCCAAGATCTTGTAGATCTTTTATATCTCCATTAGATCCGGACATTCTCGGACCCTCAAGACTTTTTGAAGAAAATCTTGGACCTTCAGAGTTATCTACCTCTTATATAAAAGAGGATAGAAAAGATGATAGCAGTAATGAATCTGTCAAGGATAATAAAGTTGATGGATTAAAATTGCACGATGACAATATATTGAGAGCCTTTAATAATAAAAAGGATCCAGAGACTATGTCTCAAATGAGTTATAATTTTGGTAATGGATAGTAAACCCAAAATAGATTTTACTCCTGGCTCAATAGCCAGAAAAATTATAAGTAATGAATTTAAGTTACCCAGATGGGAAGCTTTTAGAATTTGGTTATTTCAGAATTTTGATAAAATTCAACAAAAAGAATTTCAAAAAGAATTCTATGAATTTTGTGGATTACACAATAAAATTATATATTTTGTTCCTTGGTTTTATTCAACCTATATTCAAAATTATATTAATATTTTGGAAAGGAATTATAAATTAACTAATGGAAATATTATAAAGGATGTTAATCCTCCATTAACAGAGTTTAAAGTAGAAAACTGTGATTTTCTAGCTCTATCAAAATTATTTGAAGATGATACTTTAAATATTACTGTTAAACAGATAAATTTGTTGATAAAACAAAATAATTTTGCTAATCTTAATTTAAATATATTAGGAGAGCAAATGGTTTCTTTACATAAGAAAATTGATAGTGTAATAACACTGATGAATAGTCAAATTACAGTGGTCAAACCAGAAACTATTGAACCATTGAAGGTAGAGACTAATCTACAAAGTCCTCCTGAAATTAAAGACTTTAAGTCTAAAAAATCTTCTGTATGGGAGAAAGATGTCACTGACAAGCTAGTAGAACTTCTAGGAAGTCGAGTGTCAAAATTAAGTTTAAATACTTTAAGTAATACTGATATAAACCCTTTTGGAAAGGATTCAGATGAATCATCTGAGGAAAATAATATTAATGTAGTAATAAATGAATCAGATGATAATATTCATGCTGTAGTAAATGAAAAATGGGCAACTAAGCCTATTCAAAAGAGGTATTATTATACTAAACCCTCACCAATAGATACTCTTCAAGAAGAAGATTATTTTCAGCTTAATAATAGTTATGGTGGAAAATATATCTATGAATGGAACATAGATAATTTCACTCAAAATCAAATTTTTAGTCATATGCATAGGATGCTTATGTATTCTACAATTGCTAAAAATGAAGGTAATAGTGACCTTAATATTGCAAAAATGATAGTTGCAGGATTTACAGGCCAACTAAAAGGTTGGTGGGATAATTATTTAAAACCTGAAACTAGAGAAGGCATTTTAAGAACTGTTAAAGTTGAAAATGGTGAAACCAAAGAAAATGCTGTTTATACACTTGTAGTTCAGATAATTGAACATTTTACAGGGACTTTCTCTGAAAATTATGATACTATTAGAACTTTATTGCAAAATCTTAGGTGTAAAACACTTACTGATTTTAGATGGTATAAAGATACTTTTATGAACAGAGTATTACAATTACCAGAGAGTGATAGTACTCATTGGAAAGCCAAGTTTATAGATGGCTTACCACACTTATTTGCGGAAAGAATTAAAAAAATCTTTAAAAGGTAATAAGCCTACAATCCCTTATCAGGGACTATAGTTATGGGAAGTTAATAGGAACCTGTACCCAGGAAGGTTTAAACCTTTGTAATGAAATCAAATTGAATCAACAATTGAAAAACCAAAGAATTGTTGAAAGAAAACAATTAGGTGAATTTTGTGGTCAATTTGGTATGGATATGCCTGCTTATAAGCATAAAGGTAAAAAACAAATTGTTGATAAACCTTCTTACTATAGGAAGAAGAAAAGAAAGTACTCTAAAAAAGAAATTAGAGGGAAAAAAGTCGATAAGAAAGAAAAGAGGAAATCCTCTAAAAAAATATAAGAATTATAATAAGAGGAAAGACAAACCCGATTGTTTGTAATAAATGTAAAAAAAGTCGGACATATTGCAAAAAAATTGTTGGACTAAAAAAAGAGATTAAAAATCTTGAATTTGACGATGAAGTCAAAGATAAATTATGCAAATTATTGCTAGATTCAACTGATAGTTCAGATCAATCTGATAGTTTAGATATCATAGAAAGTGACTATTATACTAGTTCTTCTAATGAATCTGAATGTGAACCCTGTCAAATAGGACAATCCTGTATAAAGCCTCCCGGGGAAGGATGAAACTGACTTTATAAGATGATATCACAATTTCAAGAACAAGATCTTGAAATTAATGTATTAGAATCTGATCATTGGATAGAATTGTTAAAAACAATTAAAGATCCAGAATTAAGATTAAAAATGATAGATCAGATGGGTAATACACCTAGTACTTCTAAGAGTAAAACTCATATTAAAGAAGAATTTGATATTAATAAATATAAGGAAGAATATAGTATGTCTGAAGTTCATAAAATGATCTTAGAAAATAAAACCTCTAAGGAAAAACCAACTTCAGTATCTGATATTCTTAAAGAGATTGATAATCTTAAATCTGAAATTAAAGATTTAAAAAAGAAGAATATAGAAAATGATACTAGGATTTCTAATTTAGAAACCATGACTATTGTTGATAAAATCGACAAAAAATTTAAAAATAAAGCAAAAGAAGAAATTCTTAAAGAAACTTCTGAAAATGAAAAAGAAGAATTTTTACAAATGCTAGAGTATGTAACTATACAGAAATGGCATATAAAAATTACTTTATTAATAGGGAATTATTATTCTCAAGAATTTACTGCATTATTTGATAGTGGTGCAGATTTGAATATTATTCAAGAAGGGGTAATACCTACTAAATATTTTGAAAAAACCACTCATAATATTAAACATGCAGGTGGTGATAAAATGGATATTAAATATAAATTATCCAAAACTATGGTTTGTACTGATGGTAAATGTATACCATTAAATTTCTTATTAACTAAGAATAAATTATCTGTTCCTGTGATATTAGGACAACCATTTATTAATAAGATTTATCCTTTTAGGTGGATAGATAAGGAAAAAATGGTAGCAACTTATAAGAATGCACCGATTACATTTAAATGGATAAGTAAACCTTTTACAAAGGTATTAAATAATTTATATGATGATATTTTATATAAAGAAAGACAATTAGGCTTTCTTAAATATGAAGTTAATATGCTTACGATAGATGAAAAAGCTGGATAATCCTAAATTAAAGGAAAAGATAGTTAATATAACTAATCGGTTTGCTCAGAAATATGTAATGACCATCCTAATGCTTTTTGGGATAGGAAAAAAACATATGGTAAGTTTACCTTACGAAGAAAACTTTAATGAGGAAGATATTCCTACCAAGGCTAGGCCTTGTCAAATGAATTCTGAATATTTAGAATTTTGTAAAAAAGAAATTCAATCTTTGTTAGAAAGAAAAATTATAGGACCATCTAATTCTCCTTGATCTTGTACTGCTTTCTATGTTAATAAACACTCAGAAATTGAGAGAGGGGTACCAAGATTGGTAATAAATTATAAACCCTTAAATAAGGTATTAAAATGGGGTAGATATCCCATTCCAAATAAAAAAGATTTATTGGATAGGTTATATGATGCCTTAATATTTTCAAAATTTGATTTAAAAATCGGGATATTGCGCGATTCAAATTAATCCAAATTGATAGGTATAAAACTGCCTTTAATGTGCCTTTTGGTCAATATGAATGGTATGTTATGCCTTTTGGTTTGAAAAATGCTCCCTCTGACTTTCAGAGAATTATGAATGATATTCTCATGAATTATACTTGATTTTATAATTGTCTATATTGATGATATCTTAGTATTCTCTAAGACAATAGAGGATCACTTTAGACATTTAGAAATATTCAAAAAAATTAGTAATAACTAATGGATTAGTAATTTCTAAACCAAAAATGGTTTTATTTCAGACTAAGATAAGATTCTTAGGTCATAATATTGAAAAAGGGTGAAATAATACCTATAAATAGAAGTATAGAATTTGGAAGTAAATTTCCGATATAATAACCGATAAAAATCGATTCACAGAGATTTTTAGGAAGTTTAAATTACATCCTACCTTATTACAAAAAATTTAGCAGAGGATACAGACAATCTTATATGATAGATTGAAAAAAGAATCCTAAACCTTGGGACTGATAGTCACACTAAGGTAATACAAAAGATTAAGGGAAAAGTAAAAACTTTGTCTTGCTTAATGATATCTAATCCTAATTGGGATAAAATTATTGAAACAGATGCCTCTGATATAGGGTATGGTGGAATCTTGAAACAGGTTAATCCTGAAAACAAACAAGAAAACTTGATTAGATTTCATTCAGGAAAATGGAATACTGGTCAGAAAAATTATGCTACTATAGCTAAGGAAATCCTAGCCATAGTTAAATGCGTATTAAAATTTCAAGATGATTTATATAATCAGAAATTTATTATAAAAACAGACTGTCAATCAGCTAAATACATGTTTAATAAAGATTTTAAACATGATGTTTCTAAACAAATGTTTGCTAGATGGCAAGCTAATTTAGCGCCATTTGATTTTGAAATCATTTATAAAAAAGGAGAAGATAATAGTCTTCCAGACTTTTTAACTCGTGAATATTTATGATTCATCTAAATCCAATTGTTAAACAAATGTATTTTGACCAATGGTTTAAAACCTGTATTTATTATGATAACATCAATTTAAAATGTTATGAAAATAATGAAGAAATTATAATAATTTCAGATGATGAAGACACCAGTCTTCCGGACAATAAATCCTTGGAACAGCTGATAAAATTGGATTTAAAAATATTTGCTGATATGGAAGTTGATAATAATATTAATAATATTAATAATTCATCTAAATCTCCAGAGAAGAATACTGGTTATGAATGGATAGATCATATATATGATAACCATCCAATACCATCTCATATTGAGACATCCCAGGATATTGAAAATCTAGAAATATTTTGTGATAGAATGGATGATGATATAAATTATCAAAATGATGAACCATATAATATTAATGGTCATATTAATTCTTATAATATAAACTTATTTGAGGATCCCTACAATTTCTCTAATTATACAAATTTAATGTATCCAAATGATGCGAGTAATGTCGGGGATACAGGGAAATTCCTCTTATAGAGGAAGAGGTGGAAGAGGCAGAGGACCCGATAGAGTCCTTGCACAACGAGGGAAATAAGAAGTCGATAGCTTCGATATATCCGGGTTTATCCAAGATAAATGATGATGAATATGCAAGGTTTAAAGCCTGGCAGGAAACACAAGAAGGTAATACCTCAAGCAGTTCAAGTGCTCCCTCTTTTGCTAGAATAGTAGAAGAAGGAAAGCAAAAGGATGAACTCATGGTTAAAAACCAAGAAGAAAGAGTTATTTTACTCTTGAATGATGATGATATCAAATGGGAAGATCGATACTGGATTATCTATGAGAAATACCTCAATAATATGGGTAATACCTTTGAGACTTATAAATCTCAGAAATATTATGAATTATTGCTTACTGATAATGAATGTGATTTTAATCACTTCACAAGCACTAATAAAGAAATTTATAATTTCTCCAAGATAATAATCAAAAAAGATCATATCTATTGAGGATTGGGGTATATCTCCATTCACTCGAAAAAATCATTCTTTATAAAGAATACACAGTTGAAATACAACTATTGGGATTATATCCAGGCTTTTGATAAAGTCTTTCTATATGAGAATGGGAAAAGAACCCATACATGGTTTGTTAAGCTATGTTCTCAGATTTATAATCACAAAATCCCCAACTCGGTTTATAAACTGGTGGCAGTTCTATGGAACTTCAGAGGAAATATTGCCTCTATTATTCAAGGAGTATTATAATGATTATATTCAAGTAACTCCTAATATTTCTAAAAGAAATTATCCAGGTTATAACCAAATGAACTTTTTTATAGAGTTCTCAATACCGTATATATGGCGGAATGATCCCAAAATTGGGACTGATCATAATAATATTTTATGTCTAAAAAGATGTTCATATACAAGGTTTTGGGATACAATGATGAAGGAAGATCCCAAAACAAAGCAATTAAATTGCACAGATACCCTTGATAAAATCAGGGATACACTTGATAAGTACAATGAAATGAAAATTCAAGAAAATCTGACATTCAGATTTGGAGGTGATACTTCAAAAGTGGAAGATATGAATCTTTCAAGCCAAGAAATCGTTGCCAAGTATCTTAAAGATCTAGGAAAAGTTTTGGCAGAGAAAAAACAGATGGAAAGAGAAAAGAAATCTGGAGGAAGTGATACTTCAATGACAAGTGTCAATAAATTTCAAGAATTGGATGATTTTGAGGATGCTCAGGATCCTAATGAAATTGAAATCAATATTGAAGATGTATTGAAGACATCGGCACAGTTCATAACGGAAAGTTTGGATAAATCCAAAGGAAAATATAAGGTGGAAGAATAGTAAAGGAATCTTTATTATTGCCGACAAATGGCAGACAAGATTATATTCGTCACTTTAATAAAGTGAGAATATTCGCCTTTATTAAAAGGAAGATGCTTTAATAAAGCAGTTGTAATAATTTAGACTACTGTAGATTATGTAGTTTTTAAGTTTCATTTGAAATCCGCAGTCTATATAAGGCGGATGAACTTTCATTTGTAATTACGCTTTTCTTACACTTTTCTTTAAACTCTCTCTCTTGTACACAAAAAACTCTTATTAATAATATTTTCCAGAGCTTGCTCGTATATAAGGCTTCTCCCTTAATTTCGTAAGTCTTTTAATTTTTTGCATTTTATTTTTATTTTTTTGAATTATATGTTTATTAGCCTCATAGGCTAAACTTTCTTGTGTTGGATTATGGCTGATTAATGAATTGATGAAACCTCCATGATAAAGATGTCTTAAGGACATGGGGTTTCTAAGAAATCTGGCGTTATGGTTAGAATATGATTAAGTATGAAGGTTACTTCAGGAAGGAAAAGCCGAACTTACCGTAAAGCCTGTTAAGCCCGCTAAGCCGTTGAGAGGATGAAGGCGTTAGGGCGTTTGGGCGTGGTTTAGTGGCTTTTGAGTTCTGAAATGGCTTCTTATGCTTAAGCATAATCTGTAAAACCTGCCATGTATGCCGGTAGCTTAAAAGGTCCCCTTGCATAATTCAACATAAGGTTTATAAGATATGTCTTTTAAGTTTAAAAGCATAATAAACAACAAGACAACTGTTAAAAACAGTAGAACTCAAGAATCTGAGATACCTCAGAATTTAGATCTATTAAATAGATGGACAATTCCTAGAGTTGAACCTAGGACAATTTACCAGTTAGGAACTTTTGAAAAACTGGGTTTAAAACAAATTGTTAAAACGACAGAGGAATCTATTTCCTTAGATAATGAAGAAATGATAATCCCTTTGTTAACTGAAAGTGATATTAATCCTTATAGGTATTCAGAACATAAGTTTATACACATAGGATTAGTGCAAGTTGCATTTAAACCTTTAACCTTAGAAGGGTTACCAGAAAGCTTTATAGCAGCTTTAAGAGATGGTAGAAATCTTGATTGGAAAAAATCAATCATGGGTGTTTTACAATCCAGCCTGGCTAGAGGGCCAGTATATTTTAATGTTTATCCGAATTTACAGCTTTCATTAACTGATAGCAATATTCTTGATGCTTTGACATTAAATGTTAAAACTCATGGTTATAACTATGCGCCAGGATCTGAAATTATTTGTATATGTTATAGGATTTATTTCAAGCCTTTATATACTTTAAATCCTCATTGCAAATTGGCAGATAAAAAATTGAATGAAACAATTATAATTGAAACCAATTTTGGTAGATCGAATATAACTACCAGAAGATCAATTAAATGGGATGAAATAACTTTCCCTGATAATTGGCAAATAGAAAGGGCCATGAGACCTCAGCCTGTCATACAGACAAATTTGTTAAATGTTGTACAGACTCCAGAAGGATCTGTATCTTTAAACTTTGGTAATAACAATAGGTTAAAAGATGTTTCTAGATCATCAACCCCAAGATCTTGTAGATCTTTTATATCTCCATTAGATCCAGACATTCCTGGACCCTCAAGACTTTTTGAAGAAAATCTTGGACCTTCTAGGTTATCTACCTCTTATATAAAAGAGGATAGAAAAGATGATAGCAGTAATGAATCTGTCAAGGATAATAAAGTTGATGGATTAAAATTGCACGATGACAATATATTGAGAGCCTTTAATAATAAAAAGGATCCAGAGACTATGTCTCAAATGAGTTATAATTTTGGTAATGGATAGTAAACCCAAAATAGATTTTACTCCTGGCTCAATAGCCAGAAAAATTATAAGTAATGAATTTAAGTTACCCAGATGGGAAGCTTTTAGAATTTGGTTATTTCAGAATTTTGATAAAATTCAACAAAAAGAATTTCAAAAAGAATTCTATGAATTTTGTGGATTACACAATAAAATTATATATTTTGTTCCTTGGTTTTATTCAACCTATATTCAAAATTATATTAATATTTTGGAAAGGAATTATAAATTAACTAATGGAAATATTATAAAGGATGTTAATCCTCCATTAACAGAGTTTAAAGTAGAAAACTGTGATTTTCTAGCTCTATCAAAATTATTTGAAGATGATACTTTAAATATTACTGTTAAACAGATAAATTTGTTGATAAAACAAAATAATTTTGCTAATCTTAATTTAAATATATTAGGAGAGCAAATGGTTTCTTTACATAAGAAAATTGATAGTGTAATAACACTGATGAATAGTCAAATTACAGGTGGTCAAACCGAAACTATTGAACCATTGAAGGTAGAGACTAATCTACAAAGTCCTCCCGAAATTAAAGACTTTAAGTCTAAAAAAATCTTCACGTATGGGAGAAAGATGTCATCGACAAGCTAGTAGAACTTCTAGGAAGTCGAGTGTCAAAATTAAGTTTAAATACTTTAAGTAATACCGATATAAACCCTTTTGGAAAGGATTCAGATGAATCATCTGAGGAAAATAATATTAATATAGTAATAAATGAATCAGATGATAATATTCATGCTGTAGTAAATGAAAAATGGGCAACTAAGCCTATTCAAAAGAGGTATTATTATACTAAACCCTCACCAATAGATACTCTTCAAGAAGAAGATTATTTTCAGCTTAATAATAGTTATGGTGGAAAATATATCTATGAATGGAACATAGATAATTTCACTCAAAATCAAATTTTTAGTCATATGCATAGGATGCTTATGTATTCTACAATTGCTAAAAATGAAGGTAATAGTGACCTTAATATTGCAAAAATGATAGTTGCAGGATTTACAGGCCAACTAAAAGGTTGGTGGGATAATTATTTAAAACCTGAAACTAGAGAAGGCATTTTAAGAACTGTTAAAGTTGAAAATGGTGAAACCAAAGAAAATGCTGTTTATACACTTGTAGTTCAGATAATTGAACATTTTACAGGGACTTTCTCTGAAAATTATGATACTATTAGAACTTTATTGCAAAATCTTAGGTGTAAAACACTTACTGATTTTAGATGGTATAAAGATACTTTTATGAACAGAGTATTACAATTACCAGAGAGTGATAGTACTCATTGGAAAGCCAAGTTTATAGATGGCTTACCACACTTATTTGCGGAAAGAATTAAAAAATCTTTAAAAGGTAATAAGCCTACAATCCCTTATCAGGACTATAGTTATGGGAAGTTAATAGGAACTCGTACCCGTGAAGGTTTAAACCTTTGTAATGAAATCAAATTGAATCAACAATTGAAAAACCAAAGAATTGTTGAAAGAAAACAATTAGGTGAATTTTGTGGTCAATTTGGTATGGATATGCCTGCTTATAAGCATAAAGGTAAAAAACAAATTGTTGATAAACCTTCTTACTATAGGAAGAAGAAAAGAAAGTACTCTAAAAAGAAATTAGAGGAAAAAGCTGATAAGAAAGAAAAGAGGAAATCCTCTAAAAAAATATAAGAATTATAATAAGAGGAAAGACAAACTGATTGTTTGTAATAAATGTAAAAAAAGTCGGACATATTGCAAAAAAATTGTTGGACTAAAAAAAGAGATTAAAAATCTTGAATTTGACGATGAAGTCAAAGATAAATTATGCAAATTATTGCTAGATTCAACCGATAGTTCGGATCAATCGATAGTTTAGATATCATAGAAAGTGACTATTATACTAGTTCTTCTAATGAATCTGAATGTGAACCCTGTCAAATAGGACAATCCTGTATAAAGCCTCCCAGGAAGGATGAACAGCTTTATAAGATGATATCACAATTTCAAGAACAAGATCTTGAAATTAATGTATTAGAATCTGATCATTGGATAGAATTGTTAAAAACAATTAAAGATCCAGAATTAAGATTAAAAATGATAGATCAGATGGGTAATACACCTAGTACTTCTAAGAGTAAAACTCATATTAAAGAAGAATTTGATATTAATAAATATAAGGAAGAATATAGTATGTCTGAAGTTCATAAAATGATCTTAGAAAATAAAACCTCTAAGGAAAAAACCAACTTCAAAGATGTCGATATTCTTAAAGAGATTGATAATCTTAAATCTGAAATTAAAGATTTAAAAAAGAAGAATATAGAAAATGATACTAGGATTTCTAATTTAGAAACCATGACTATTGTTGATAAAATCGACAAAAAATTTAAAAATAAAGCAAAAGAAGAAATTCTTAAAGAAACTTCTGAAAATGAAAAAGAAGAATTTTTACAAATGCTAGAGTATGTAACAATACAGAAATGGCATATAAAAATTACTTTATTAATAGGGAATTATTATTCTCAAGAATTTACTGCATTATTTGATAGTGGTGCGGATTTGAATATTATTCAAGAAGGGGTAATACCTACTAAATATTTTGAAAAAACCACTCATAATATTAAACATGCAGGTGGTGATAAAATGGATATTAAATATAAATTATCCAAAACTATGGTTTGTACTGATGGTAAATGTATACCATTAAATTTCTTATTAACTAAGAATAAATTATCTGTTCCTGTGATATTAGGACAACCATTTATTAATAAGATTTATCCTTTTAGGTGGATAGATAAGGAAAAAATGGTAGCAACTTATAAGAATGCACCGATTACATTTAAATGGATAAGTAAACCTTTTACAAAGGTATTAAATAATTTATATGATGATATTTTATATAAAGAAAGACAATTAGGCTTTCTTAAATATGAAGTTAATATGCTTACAGTAGATGAAAAACTGGATAATCCTAAATTAAAGGAAAAGATAGTTAATATAACTAATCAGTTTGCTCAGGAAATATGTAATGACCATCCTAATGCTTTTTGGGATAGGAAAAAACATATGGTAAGTTTACCTTACGAAGAAAACTTTAATGAGGAAGATATTCCTACCAAGGCTAGGCCTTGTCAAATGAATTCTGAATATTTAGAATTTTGTAAAAAAGAAATTCAATCTTTGTTAGAAAGAAAAATTATAGGACCATCTAATTCTCCTTGATCTTGTACTGCTTTCTATGTTAATAAACACTCAGAAATTGAGAGAGGGGTACCAAGATTGGTAATAAATTATAAACCCTTAAATAAGGTATTAAAATGGGGTAGATATCCCATTCCAAATAAAAAAGATTTATTGGATAGGTTATATGATGCCTTAATATTTTCAAAATTTGATTTAAAATCAGGATATTGGCAGATTCAAATTAATCCAGCTGATAGGTATAAAACTGCCTTTAATGTGCCTTTTGGTCAATATGAATGGTATGTTATGCCTTTTGGTTTGAAAAATGCTCCCTCTGACTTTCAGAGAATTATGAATGATATTCTCATGAATTATACTGATTTTATAATTGTCTATATTGATGATATCTTAGTATTCTCTAAGACAATAGAGGATCACTTTAGACATTTAGAAATATTCAAAAAATTAGTAATAACTAATGGATTAGTAATTTCTAAACCAAAAATGGTTTTATTTCAGACTAAGATAAGATTCTTAGGTCATAATATTGAAAAGGGTGAAATAATACCTATAAATAGAAGTATAGAATTTGGAAGTAAATTTCCTGATATAATAACTGATAAAAATCAGTTACAGAGATTTTTAGGAAGTTTAAATTACATCCTACCTTATTACAAAAATTTAGCAGAGGATACAGCAATCTTATATGATAGATTGAAAAAGAATCCTAAACCTTGGACTGATAGTCACACTAAGGTAATACAAAAGATTAAGGGAAAAGTAAAAACTTTGTCTTGCTTAATGATATCTAATCCTAATTGGGATAAAATTATTGAAACAGATGCCTCTGATATAGGGTATGGTGGAATCTTGAAACAGGTTAATCCTGAAAACAAACAAGAAAACTTGATTAGATTTCATTCAGGAAAATGGAATACTGGTCAGAAAAATTATGCTACTATAGCTAAGGAAATCCTAGCCATAGTTAAATGCGTATTAAAATTTCAAGATGATTTATATAATCGAAATTTATTATAAAAACAGATCATCAATCGACTAAATACATGTTTAATAAAGATTTTAAACATGATGTTTCTAAACAAATGTTTGCTAGATGGCAAGCTAATTTAGCGCCATTTGATTTTGAAATCATTTATAAAAAAAGGAGAAGATAATAGTCTTCCGGGACTTTTTAACTCGTGAATATTTATGATTCATCTAAATCCAATTGTTAAACAAATGTATTTTGACCAATGGTTTAAAACTCAGTATTTATTATGATAACATCAATTTAAAATGTTATGAAAATAATGAAGAAATTATAATAATTTCGGATGATGAAGACACCAGTCTTCGGACAATAAATCCTTGGAGCAAATTGATAAAATTGGATTTAAAAATATTTGCTCGATATGGAAGTTGATAATAATATTAATAATATTAATAATTCATCTAAATCTCCAGAGAAGAATATCGGGTTATGAATGGATAGATCATATATATGATAACCATCCAATACCATCTCATATTGAGACATCCCGAGGATATTGAAAATCTAGAAATATTTTGTGATAGAATGGATGATGATATAAATTATCAAAATGATGAACCATATAATATTAATGGTCATATTAATTCTTATAATATAAACTTATTTGAGGATCCCTACAATTTCTCTAATTATACAAATTTAATGTATCCAAATGATGCGAGTAATGTCGGGATACAGGGAAATTCCTCTTATAGAGGAAGAGGTGGAAGAGGCGAGAGGACCCGATAGAGTCCTTGCACAACGAGGGAAATAAGAAGTCGATAGCTTCGATATATCCGGGTTTATCCAAGATAAATGATGATGAATATGCAAGGTTTAAAGCTCTGGCAGAAACACAAGAAGGTAATACCTCAAGCGGTTCAAGTGCTCCCTCTTTTGCTAGAATAGTAGAAGAAGGAAAGCAAAAGGATGAACTCATGGTTAAAAACCAAGAAGAAAGAGTTATTTTACTCTTGAATGATGATGATATCAAATGGGAAGATCAGCCCTGGATTATCTATGAGAAATACCTCAATAATATGGGTAATACCTTTGAGACTTATAAATCTCAGAAATATTATGAATTATTGCTTACTGATAATGAATGTGATTTTAATCACTTCACAAGCACTAATAAAGAAATTTATAATTTCTCCAAGATAATAATCAAAAAAGATCATATCTATTGAGGATTGGGGTATATCTCCATTCACTGAAAAATCATTCTTTATAAAGAATACACAGTTGAAATACAACTATTGGGATTATATCCAGGCTTTTGATAAAGTCTTTCTATATGAGAATGGGAAAAGAACCCATACATGGTTTGTTAAGCTATGTTCTCAGATTTATAATCACAAAATCCCCAACTGGTTTATAAACTGGTGGCAGTTCTATGGAACTTCAGAGGAAATATTGCCTCTATTATTCAAGGAGTATTATAATGATTATATTCAAGTAACTCCTAATATTTCTAAAAGAAATTATCCAGGTTATAACCAAATGAACTTTTTTATAGAGTTCTCAATACCGTATATATGGCGGAATGATCCCAAAATTGGGACTGATCATAATAATATTTTATGTCTAAAAAGATGTTCATATACAAGGTTCTGGGATACAATGATGAAGGAAGATCCCAAAACAAAGCAATTAAATTGCACAGATACCCTTGATAAAATCAGGGATACACTTGATAAGTACAATGAAATGAAAATTCAAGAAAATCTGACATTCAGATTTGGAGGTGATACTTCAAAAGTGGAAGATATGAATCTTTCAAGCCAAGAAATCGTTGCCAAGTATCTTAAAGATCTAGGAAAAGTTTTGGCAGAGAAAAAACAGATGGAAAGAGAAAAGAAATCTGGAGGAAGTGATACTTCAATGACAAGTGTCAATAAATTTCAAGAATTGGATGATTTTGAGGATGCTCAGGATCCTAATGAAATTGAAATCAATATTGAAGATGTATTGAAGACATCGGCACAGTTCATAACGGAAAGTTTGGATAAATCCAAAGGAAAAGATAAGGTGGAAGAATAGTAAAGGAATCTTTATTATTGCCGACAAATGGCAGACAAGATTATATTCGTCACTTTAATAAAGTGAGAATATTCGCCTTTATTAAAAGGAAGATGCTTTAATAAAGCAGTTGTAATAATTTAGACTACTGTAGATTATGTAGTTTTTAAGTTTCATTTGAAATCCGCAGTCTATATAAGGCGGATGAACTTTCATTTGTAATTACGCTTTTCTTACACTTTTCTTTAAACTCTCTCTCTCTTGTACACAAAAACTCTTATTAATAATATTTTCCAGAGCTTGCTGTATATAAGGCTTCTCCCTTAATTTCTGTAAGTCTTTTAATTTTTGCATTTTATTTTTATTTTTTGAATTATATGTTTATTAGCCTCATAGGCTAAACTTTCTTGTGTTGGATTATGGCTGATTAATGAATTGATGAAACCTCCATGATAAAGATGTCTTAAGGACATGGGGTTTCTAAGAAATCTGGCGTTATGGTTAGAATATGATTAAGTATGAAGGTTACTTCAGGAAGGAAAAGCCGAACTTACCGTAAAGCCTGTTAAGCCCGCTAAGCCGTTGAGAGGATGAAGGCGTTAGGGCGTTTGGGCGTGGTTTAGTGGCTTTTGAGTTCGAAATGGCTTCTTATGCTTAAGCATAATCAGTAAAACCATATATATATATATATATATATATATATATATATATATATATATATATATATATATATATATATATATCGAGAGAGAGAGAGAGAGAGCTCATGAGTCAAATGAGTCGAACTCTATCTAGCTCAAGCTCGATTCATATTTTAGATGAGCTAAAAATATTGGCTCATGTATTGCTCACTTAGCTCATAAGCTGAGCTCGTCGAGGCGAACACCGAATCGTGAGCTACTCACGAACCGGCTCAACTCACTGTCACCCCTTAGTGTTCAAATACGTTGCTTAAAAATGAGGTTAGCAGTGAACTTCATATCAAAGATGCTACCATTCACGAAGCAGAATATTATTTTAAGAAAATCCAAAACAAACTGAGAAGATCCATTCTGATTTACGACTTATTAAAATTCTTAACTACAGTATAGACTAGCCAAAAAGTTCCACGTACAGTATAGTAGTTCATAATCGTTCCGAAAAACAACCTATCATTGTGCCCTTTTAGTTCAACTCCTTAACAAAACTTTGGAATTAAAACTACTCTTTTAAGATTCCAAACAATCTTTTAGGAACCAAATTATTCCATTAGCTTAGCGAATAAATAGAAACAAATAAAAGACAAAGAGGCCAAAAATCCAGACAAGACTACTTGGGTGATTTCTTAACTGCTCTTCAAAGTTATAAACTTATCTGTGTAGAGCTTTTAGGCCCCAATTATGAATTGATTCATTAATTGTCAAAATTGGTAAAACGCAATTTTGGACGTAAATTTGAGATACAACGACTTTATACTTCAAGATTGTCGCACTACAATGCTTGAAGCTTCGGCGAACCAACGGATATTCGAAACTTCTTTATTGAGAGAGAGAGAGAAAACACTTTGCTAATGAATGCTTATGCAAGAGTTTTGGGATGGAAATGAAGTGGAGGAGAAAGCTCTATTTATAGGAAATGGATGGAGGCAAATCGGAAGTGTTGCCACCAATCCTGAGAAGGCATGAGTTGCGACTACTCTGGAAGAGTATGCAGCCTTTCAAGAGGAGGCACAAGTTGCGACTATTCTGGGAGAGTATCCAGCCATTCGGAGGCCGTCCTGGCAAGCTGCAGGCACCTCTTGGCAAGGCAAGGCTGCCATCAGATGCCCTAAGCCTTCTAGTAGGCTTGCATCCCTTCGCCCCTTTTCTACCAGTTTAAGTAGCTAACTTTTAGTTATTAATTTCTCATTCACCCGAAATTGGATTTGAGAAAGTACATATACTAGAGTCAAGTACTCGAAACGTAGATTTCGAATTTGCAACTTAATTCGACTTTCATCGAATGAAACCTTATGTTTAAATTGCACAAAAGTCGGTCCATTACCGACCGTCATATGCCAATTACCAACAGGCTGATACTGAGGAGCTGCAGCACCATAGCCCCGTGCGTATGATGAATCAAAAGGTTGCTGATAATTTTGGGTAGGTCTCCTGAGCAGGGACAAACAAGAAATACAATTAAGCAGAAGGGGAATCACAGTAAAGTGTCTTTGCACCGACAACTTCAGGGCAATTGTTTCACAACCCCGTTATGTTTTAAAACTAGAAAGTAGCCAGTCAATAAACAGAAACTGGTTGCAAGTAAAGGAATAAACAGAATAGCAATCATAAGAATCCTCATAGAACTCATGGTTAAACACTCACTTACCTAATTAACTGCATTATCCTCAATTCCATCTTTTCTAGTTACTCACAGTTTATCTAACACAATTCCGATTATTCAAAACTAAAATAAACAATAGAAATTGACAAGGAAACTCCAAAGAGAAAACAGTTAATTACAACATTTGTATGGCATAATATTATTTCCATTATTCTTGTTCAACACTTCCCCATTGGCCCTACGCCATACTTCTGTGTCATGATAAAAAACAGAGGGCGTCTAATCCCCAAAAGAATGAACCTGATGACTTTAACTTTTCAAAACGAAGTTGGCAAGTTTTCACAAAGTTTCAACTCCTCAACTCCGCTCTTATGACAACTGAGAAATAGACATAGACATAGTAAAAAAAATAAAAAAAAACTTCAAATCATTAATTGGAAACTCAGGCGCCTGCTCATGTACACTTGTATATACTATTTGGAACGTGAAAGTTGCGTAGCTTCTTTTTAGTGAATCACTAATAGGGATGTGTGTTTGTCACCACTGACTGTGTGAATCTTCGAAGATGAAAAGGTAAAGGCAGAGGAAATAATTCAAGGTTAAAATTCCTTTTCTACTTCCACATGTAATGGAGGGAACCAGAGCTTTAATAGTTATCATACAATATCCTTTTTTATTTGCATCTGATGGATGAAGTTACATTCCCGATTTGTTTATCCCTTGATTTCCTGTGTATCTTTATCTTTCGTACATAAATGGATAGACACAAAAACATTGTAGCATATATTGCTTAAATGTCATGATTGCTTATTAGATTAAGTTTTGAACCAAAGCTAATGTCTCTCAAGTCTCAATCCTGTGTAATTTATTGAATAAAATAAGGCCCCTTTATAATGGAAGTTGTGAATCAAGGGTACATGATCGTCTTGAATAGGTTGACAAGTTGGAAATTATTAAACTTTTTTCCCAAAATTGTTGCAACCAGTTCCATTCTTAGCTACTACGAGGCGGCAAGGAAAATTACCTAATTATTTGAGTTCAAAATGGATAAAAATTTACCTGATAGTAAGTGTTTGAAGCCTGATGAGCTTATATTTTACCACTATTTTGAATATTTTCATATTTTTTTTGAGCTTAATTTAGATAAAAAAAATATATTGAATTAGTATTTATGAGTGAATATGCCTAAAAATATTCTTATTAATTTTATTTGATTCAATTTACTGATTTTCTAATATTTGATACATGTTAAAGGACATCTTGGACATTACAGGAAAAGAAAAATTATATTTGGAATGTGCTAAAACGTCACCGAATCCAACTTGGATTAGAAGATTGAAGATGTGTAAATTTGTTACTTGACAAAAGTTGAATTCGAAAAGGAAATTGATAATTACCAAAGAGATAGACAAAACGTGCACAAAAGATAAGACCAATAGCAAGCCAAGAATGAAGGAGGAGAGAACGGAAATTTACATATTTGATTCCAATAAGGAATAGAAGGAGAAATAAATTAAGAGTCTAAGTTAACAAGGAATGAAATATGATGAAGACAAGGAATGAAATAAATTAAGAGTCTATGGTATGTATATATAGGCCACTGCCTATATATACATACCATATCATCCGTGAAAAAATCATCCCGGGGAGCCAGAGAGGCTCGGCTAGACTTGGAACAAAGAAGAGGAACTCGGGATCTTTTCGTCATTAGGCTACTTCTTTTATTATTTTTATTTATGTTTATTTTTAGCTAAAGTTTTTGAGACTAAGACCTTCTTTGAATGTCGAAACTTTTATGGATATATTTGATTTCTATTAATTTATGTATCTCGACAATATGGTTAATTGTTATTATTTGTTCTTAATGCTTGCGATTTTCTGATCAATTATTGCATGAATCTAAATTACTTGTAGAGGCTGAGAAGTTCTATATTTAATTGGATCACGGATAATAACAACATGACGTAAAATTGACTAGAGATAGATTTGATTTCCTTGTGTGGTTTCTAGCGAGTAGGAAACAAAAGGTAGGGAAATTCCACGGAGTTTTATACGGTTTTAGATCTTAAAATCACGTAGAGATACGACTGATTTATTCTCTAAGGCTAGGAGTTTTTCGCCAAGAGATTGGGTCTAACTTATATTCGGGAATTTCTACCATTAACCTAGTTGAGACTTAAATTAAGGGATCATTTATTTTCCATAAAAGGAGTAGACTGAATTTGAAGTGTCTTAGTCCATTCGTTATATATATTTTCATCTCATAAAATTGCATCTTTACTTTATTTAATTGTTTTTCCATTATTAATTTTAATTAATTCATTCAACCTTATTTTGGTTTAAGTTAGGTTATAAATAATATAATTTTCCAGTTAGATAATCAATCCTTGTTGGGACGATCTTTTACTTATCACTTTATTACTTGTTTGATATTTATGCACTTGCAAATTTCGCATCAAGTTTTTGGCGCCGTTGCCGGGGATTGTTTTTATCTAGTGTAGAATTATATTACTAAACCTAAGTTTAAACTTTATTTTATTCTAGGGTAAAAAGCGTTGACGCCCCCCCCCCCCCCACACACACACACACAAACTATTCCCCTTTTTTAGTTTTTGACCCTCAACTAAAAAGGGTCAAGTTTTACCCCCAAAACTATTTCGGTTTTTGGTTTTAGACATTCCATCCATATTCTCCGTTACATCATAACGGAAGTACAAAAAATGGGGGCATTTAGAAGACTTATAGAAGTATTTTATGAACAGTGGAAGTTAAGTTTAGAGTAATTGCTTCTGGAAGTCACGTATACAAACCAGAAATTCTGCTCTCCTATATTCCTTTGATTTTCCGATGAAGTGTTCAAAATAAGAACTCTTCGTCCTTGTTTTTCAGTCCTAAAAATGCATGAAGTATTATTTTATTAAAGATATGAAATGTATGAAGTTTTCACATGTTTTATTGCATAAAAATCTGGATGAAGAAACCGAATGATGTTTGTATCGTTGCATGCTTATACTTGTTGGTTCTTACACACGTTGTTGATTAAATTGCTGGATGCATTAAATGAGAGTCAGCATATGCACATTCTCAATTTAGAGCTCTTGTCTAATGATGACCCAAACCAGGATATATTATGAATTTATGATATAAGTGCCCGGGAGCATTTTCTGTGCCCCAATGATGCCTGGTCCCTTGCAGGTTTCAAAAGTTAGGGCAGTTAACAGTGTCATTCAGTCCATGAGGATAGATAATGACAGGAATATATTCTTAAATAGCAATTTCTGAGCCTTACCAGTTACGTTATGAAATGTTATATGTTAAAAAATGTGAGGGCCTTCCTAAACGGCATTCAAGTTTGGGATGTTAACAGTTGGATAGAGTTATGGTTGAATAATTGAGCTCGATTGTAGAATTATTTGTTGCAGGTCATTTTGGTACTGATCTTATCAAGTTTATATGTGTTGGAAGGCTACGAGTATGCCATGTTATGTTAAGTTCTTAGAGTACAATTTCTGATATTTATGTGATCGATTTGATTAAGTATTGTTATGGCATGTTATTTGTTTGATTTGGTATTGTTTTTAAGTATTATAAAGAGCCTAAAAACAGTGTTTTGGGTTGGAATTTCAGATTGTAAGTTATGCAAGCTCTAAAGTATTATGTTATGTTTTCAAGTATTTTACAAAGGTTTTCAAGATATTTCAGGTTAAATAAAACAAGTCAAGATGCATTTTCAAATATTTGGGAAACAGGGAAATGTGTTGAAGTCTTTTTGGTCCTTCATCCCAAGGTCGATCGTTGAGGCATTGCCAGGTCACCTTCTGGTTACGGGGTGTGACATAAGTGGTATCAGAGCAGGTCGAACCTTTGGCTTAAATCCTCAGTTAGAAAATTTAGTATGGAATGAATAATGATGGATTCGTAGATAACTTAAGATACGTTATTGGGTAGAGATTCTGGAATAGGACATATGTTTTTGTTTACCGTTTTATATATCATTATTTGGTATGATATGTTATTTTTTTACCTCGTATGTTACGATGTTTTAACTTGTTATATAACATTAACTGTGTTAAAATGTAACTTAGTTGATTTGTTTTAATTGTATCACCATGTTAAATATGGTTTGCTACTTTATTTAAGTTAGTTGATGATATTTTATGTTAGCTTGAGATATGGACTTGATATATGAATTATGTGTTTATATATATTTGTTTATCATGTTTATTTAAAGAACGGCATATCTCGTATGAACTCTATTAACATTTTGAGATATGAACTTCTTATGTGAATTATGTGTTTAAATATTTGTTTATCATGTTGAACTTTATTAACATGCTAGCCACGATTATTTTGCTTTAACTGCATGAGCATACTTATTTGACTTTATTTATTTCAAGCGAGATGCCATGTTAGTCTAGTTTTGTAACATTACTTATATTAATTGATGGCATGATTGTACATCTTTAATTAATCAATTATTCACCTACTATTCTATATGTTTAACTGAGATATGATGACATGTCTTTTATGTTATGTGTTTAGCCGAGATAAGATGTATATAGGAATGAAGAAGAATGCTAGTTTAATTTTTATTATTTTATGTGAACTATCTGCTTATCTGTAAGTGTTACTTATATAAGACGGATTGCCAAAACGACAACAACAATAATCTCAACGTACCAATTACAAGGTTGCGCCGTCAAGGCAATAGGGGTAGTCGAAGACATGAAGATATGCCTGAATCCTCAACCCGTCAACAAGCACCAAATGTTGGAGCAGCCGTCGGGGCTGAAAATGTAATACCTCCACCTCCACCAACCGGGAATACTGGAATACCAACTGAGTTAAATGCAACATTGGCCATGATGACACAACTACTTTAACAAGCAATACACGGAAATCAGAATTCTGGGATACAAAGAGGACAAAGGAATAAGGTTGACCCGGGCATTTATTATGAGAGGATGAAGAAAATGAGGACGACCTCATTCAATGGTAAGGTTGAACCAAATGAAGCTGAAGTTTGGTTAGATGACATGGAAAGGAATTTCGAGACTATGAGGGTACCTGCAGAAGCTAGAGCAACAGTGGGGATTGCATCATTAACTGACAACGCAGCTTAATGGTGGAAGGGCGTTGCCCCAATTTATCAACAAGGGGGACGACCTATCACTTGGGCAGAATTCAAGGCAGTCTTCTTGGATCAATATTTTTCGGATACCTATTGCATGGAGAAGCAGAACCAGTTTTTGGAGCTCAAGCAAACAGAAGGTATGACTGTGGCTGAGTATGCGGGGAAGTTTAATGCATTTGGAAAGTACGCCACCTCTATTATCCAAGATCCAGTGATGAGGACACAAAGGTCCGTGAGGGGGCTTCTGACTAGGATTCGAGGAAGATTGTCAAGTGTTCGTCCAACCACATATAGAGAGGCTTATCAACGAAGCTTGGGAATAGAGATGGAATTCAACCGGGCTGACAATGAAAGAACTGGAAAGATAAGTTTCACCACCATGTCATCAGGTCAAGGTGCAAAGACTGCAAACCCTATAGCAATGGTAGCTAATAAGCGATTGTTAGTAGTGCCCTAGGACCATTAGCACATGTTGTGCGTTTTGTTATCTTTTTGAGCAAGTAATTGAATAGTTAATTTTGCTTTTGATTATCAAATGTGTGATTTGATAGTAAAACTCATTAGCTTATGTAATTACTATTCTAGAAGTCCCTAGTTTTATGTAATGCTTAATTACTATGAAATAAAACTAGTATGATTGTTGATTGATGATCTTGTTTTACTGATCATGTGTAATGGATACAAATCACATCATAGATGCAATATATAGGGATACATTGTATCGACGTGATCCGTCGAGAAGTAATACTTCATGGTCATAAGTCATAAGTATTACTTCCTCAATACTATTTTAGAATCCTTAGACCTTATGTCTTCATTGATTCTAGTATGAATGGAGCCACGTTTTGACTCAGTCGGACGTTACTTGTAACAGAGTAATCAATACGACTGATGATCGGATGTAGTGTCCTATCATAGCTTGAATGTGAGAGACATTGTAAGGAATTTGTCCCTCTCTATTATTAGAGAGAGATATCCATGGGCCCCTCGATAGGGAAAGACTGTTTAAATGCATGGCCGTGCTCAAATGTGTTTGATAAAGTGGTTATCAAATGTTATTTGTCGAAACAGTCTACCTGGAGATCGAGCATAAATATAATTAAGCTTAATAAGGGTGACGACCACCATGCCTTATGCTTAATTAGGATATCGCGAGACAAAGGGGATTAAATAGTGAATTGATATTAGGTTCCGTTGTATATTCATTCACTTTGGGTAGTCACAATGTCCTCGCTAGGGACCGCTTGTGATTTATGGACTCACACTACTACTAAGTGTGTTTTCATTGCCATTGTGAGATGAACCTACGGTGGTCACACGCATAGACGAGCTAACGAGCTTTATGTCCAGATTCAATGAATCTAGAATGTGTCTAGGTTCATTGTATCGACATTTGTCTTTCTGGAAATAATAAAGTGTTTGTTATTCGAATTAGAGATAGGGGCAATTTCGGTATTTTACCTATAGTTTGGGATTACGTGGGAGTTATTATCCGATAAGGACTCCCACTACCAGCGAAAGTCTAAGGGGACGTGGGAGTTGAGGACTCCCATTGCCGAGAGGAGTTGAGGGACGTGAGAGTTAGTTCGGGAACAAACTCTCACACCCCTATATAATAAACTCTTGGCCGAAACCCTAGACCTCTATTCTTTTAGCCGAAATTAACCAAGAAACCCGAAATCGATTTCGGTTTCAGCCTCTCCCTTTTCTCTCTAATTCCCGAAAAACAGAAAAGACGAAGAGCTAGCAATCGCTGCCCGCTTTAGTCGCGTGGATACCGGTAGAGGGACTTTCCGCAAGGGAGATCAATTGGTGGCGATTAGCATCCAAGAAACGCCATCCTCCATTCAAGAAGCGACTTCTTGAATCCGTAAAATGTAAGTTTTTACCGCTATTTTCGATTCGTTTCATATGAGCGGATCCTTCAGGGGAGGATCCATGGGTGTTTGGAACGAGTTTCCGCCCATGAATCCCTTCAGCGATTCCTCCCGGCATTTGAAACACCATACACTTTCAGATCCGGTGTTAAAATTTGAGCAAATATGGTAAGGATCAAAGAACCGGCAGCAGCACCAACTCAATTCACAACTACTTATATATGTGCTATATGTGGAAGGAGGCATACAGGTGCATGTCGGTGGAGAAGTGGGGCATGCTTCAGATGTGGGAAAAATGATCATAAAGTCAGTCAGTGTCCTGAGTCGGCTTCGGGTAATGTACAAAAATTTTCTACACCAAGAGTTGGGAATTCGAGGCCAATGACAAATTCAAGGGTTTTTGCACTCGCTCAACAAAAAGCAATAAATGCCCCGAATACGGTGACAGGTACAATTATCTATTTATGTATTGTATATTGTGCTACATGTTAATTGTGGTATGATTTACATATGATTGTAATAGCATGTTAGATCCGTTTTATGACTTTGTAAGAGTGCAGTAGAAGCGTAGTGGTAGCATGTATATTTCATGTTTACATGTATTTTCTTTATCTATTATTTGAATATCATGTTGTTTGTTCCTTGTACTTTTAAGTTGCCTATAATACCATATCTGTTTTGTATAAAACCTTTAGAGTCGTTGCATATAGAAGGATAGTAGTAAGATCTATTTTTGTAGAGAGTGCAAGTTTCAAGGACGAAACTTTTATAAGGAGGGGATCAGAATGTGATACCCAAGACCTTTCTTAACCTTAGAAATAATGTTTGATCCATTTTGCTAGAAGTAATGTTTGCAATTCTGTTAGTGGTGTCAGAGGAATAACCGGGGTCTAAACAGGTTATGCAGCGGAAATAAAATGACCCGCCTCTAGTAAGATCTTTCACGAGTAAGAACCTTAGACTATGGGATAGTATTATACCTTTCGAAGTGCGGAAATCTTCTGAAACGTTTTCAGTTGTCACGAACGGAACACCACCAACGCAGGCTCCGTCTCTCCCAACATCCACTCGATCTTCCGGGGATGGTCCTCTACCGCTTGGTGCTAGCCAATGCCTCATAGAAGTCTTGAAGACGCTCTTCAAGATGGACTATATATGACCTTACGAAGAACAAGAAACAGTTTTCTTACTTCTTTTCTATTAGCCAAAGCTAGAAAAGAAGTATATAAAAAAGCTGTCTTTTCTTTCTATTCAATCTCTATTGAATGCTCTCACTTTTCTCTCTTCTCTAAGCTCTCAAAAAGCTGGAGAAAAAAATGACTTAGAATGCAAAGAAATATCAGCATTTTTCATAGTCATTCAAGGGATAGAGGGGAGAGTGAAAGGGGGAAGTGGGAGATCATGGAGGAAATCACTCCTCCACTTTCTCTACCATTTCAACCTCATTTCTAAGAGATAAGAGCTGGAAAATATATCCAATTGTCCAGCCATAAGGTCGGTCCAAATAGGTTGGTCGGCCCAATCATATTGGTCGGCCCAACCCGATTAAGGGCCCAATCCAATCTCGACCCGAAGCCCAATCGAATTGGCGCACCTTAGATTAAATGTACTCCAACAAGCCCAATCCAGTTGATCTATGAGTGCGACCCAGGAGGTATCTATGATGTTGGCCGTGACATCATATGTCACAGGTAATGAGAGGTATCTAGCAACGCATCATTACCCCCAATTCATAAATATTTGTTGACTATCATAATCACATCATTTGACATTTGTATTTAGATCCTTTTGTCCTTGATATCTAGATTGAACACAAGTCATGTAAAAAGTCACACTTGTATAGTCCAATCTTTTAGTTTCTTGATTCGCGAGTAGACTAATCAAATGACATCAATGTCATATATTGATTCATTTGTTCATGGCCATGAATTAGTCGGACTCCATCAAAGGGGTCCAAGATATCGCTCCTGCTATATAGGAGGGACAAATCCTTTATGCATCCCATTCATCCTGAACAAGATTCGTGATATACCCAATAAATGGCTCACCCTGTTACGGATAGCGTTTAACATTATCAAAGCATAACACTAGCCATGCAAGAACTCTTGTGAGACCTCAAGTCGAGGATCTTATATGCAACCCAGTCAAAAATTGAGAAACACCGTTGACTATTATATAACAACATGGTATGTTTCTCATTTCGGGTCTGTCCAGTATAATGATTCTCTAATTATATATACCCATGTGACGATCCGATATCTTATATCAATCACTGCACATACTAGTCTTACACATTATTATTGTCCTCGAAGATTCCATAATAATGTTCGACTAGGGACGTTTCAGATTCATAACAATTATGAATACTATTCTAAGGACATATTATTTCATTATGTTTTTAAGAACGCATAAACATATTGAAAATAATACTGGAATTTATGCCTTTTTATTCATCAAAATGAAAATTACATAATACGATACAATAATCTCCCACTTGCACTAAAGACCCAAAATCATCTACTGATTGGTCTTTAAGGGCATACTAATGACTGTCTCTAAAGATCAGTCCTCCAGATATCGGATACCCATGGAGCTAGTGTGACGATCATGCTGCTGCTGCGACAGTGGCTTCGTCAGTGGATCGGCAACATTGTCTGCCGAATCTACTCTACATATATGCACATCACCTCTCTCTATAATCTCGCGGATTAGGTGAAAACGCCGTAGTACATGTTTGGACCTCTGGTGAGATCTAGGTTCCCTAGATTGTGAAATAGCCCTATTGTTGTCACAATAGAGGTCTGTCGGGTTCGCAATACTAGGAACCACATCGAGGTCGGAAATAAATTTCCTGATCCAAACTGCCTCCTTAGCTGCTTCACAAGCTGCTATGTACTCGGCCTCTGTCGTAGAATCTGCGATGGTTGATTGCTTTGAATCTGCGCTACTCACAAGCACCTCCATTCAAGTTAAACACATATCCCGATTGCGATCGGAAATCATCTCTGTCGCTTTGGAAACTAGCATCGGTGTAACCACTTACAACGAGCTCATCCGCCCCTCCATAAATCAAGAATGTATCCTTAGTCCTTCGTAAGTACTTGAGGATATTCTTGACTGAGATCCAGTGACGTTCACCATAATTAGACTGGTATCTGCTCGTAAGGCTTAAGGCAAATGAGACATCTGGGCGAGTACATAACATGGCGTACATGATGGATCCTATGGCAGAAGCATAAGGGATCCCTTTCATGCGTTCTAATTCGGCAGGCGTTTTAGAACACTGTTTGTTCGACAGTGTTAGTAGTGCCCTAGGACCATTAGCACATGTTGTGCGTTTTGTTATCTTTTTGAGCAAGTAATTGAATAGTTAATTTTGCTTTTGATTATCAAATGTGTGATTTGATAGTAAAACTCATTAGCTTATGTAATTACTATTCTAGAAGTCCCTAGTTTTATGTAATGCTTAATTACTATGAAATAAAACTAGTATGATTGTTGATTGATGATCTTGTTTTACTCGATCATGTGTAATGGATACAAATCACATCATAGATGCAATATATAGGGATACATTGTATCGACGTGATCCGTCGAGAAGTAATACTTCATGGTCTTAAGTCATAAGTATTACTTCCTCAATACTATTTTAGAATCCTTAGACCTTATGTCTTCATTGATTCTAGTATGAATGGAGCCACGTTTTGACTCGATCGGACGTTACTTGTAACAGAGTAATCAATACGATCGATGATCGGATGTAGTGTCCTATCATAGCTTGAATGTGAGAGACAATGTAAGGAATTTGTCCTCTCTATTATTAGAGAGAGATATCCATGGGCCCCTCGATAGGGAAAGACTGTTTAAATGCATGGCCAGTGCTCAAATGTATTTGATAAATTGGTTATCAAATGCTATTTGTCGAAACAGATCTACCCGGAGATCGAGCATAAATACAATTAAGCTTAATAAGGGTGACGACCACCATGCCTTATGCTTAATTAGGATATCGCGAGACAAAGGGATTAAATAGTGGATTGATATTAGGTTCCGTTGTATATTCATTCACTTTGGGTAGTCACAATGTCCTGCTAGGGACCGCTTGTGATTTATGAACTCACACTACTACTAAGTGTGTTTTCATTGCCATTGTGAGATGAACCTACAGGGTCACACGCATAGACGAGCTAACGAGCTTCATGTCCAGATTCAATGAATCTAGAATGTGTATAGGTTTATTGTATCTGACATTCACTTTTCTGAAAATAATAAAGTGTTTATTATTCGAATTAGAGATAGGGGCAATTTCGGTATTTTACCTATAGCTGGGATTACGTGGGAGTTATTATCCGATAAGGACTCCCACTACCAGCGAAAGTCTAGGGAACGTGGGATTCTAAGACTCCCACTGCCGAGAGGTGGGAGTTGTTCTAGTAACGAACTCTCACACTCTATATAACATCTCTTAGCCGAAACCTAGATTACTAATGTTTTCAGCCGAAATAATACATAGAATCAGAAAACCGTTTTCTATTCCAGCCTCTCCTTTTCTCTCTAATTCCCGAAAATCAGAAAAGACGAAGAGCTAGCAATCGCTGCCCGTTTCGTTGCGTGGATACCGGTAGAGGGACTTTCCGCAAAGGGAGATCAATCGGTAGCAGTATCCGATCCAAGAAACGTCATCCTCCATTCAAGAAGTAGCTTCTTGAATCCAAAACGTAAGTTTTTCTTGCTGTTTTTTCGAATTGTTTCATATGAGCGGATCCTTCAGGGGAGGATCCATGGGTGTTTTTTACGCGCCCATGAATCCCTTCAGACAGAACAATACCATGCGCCATAGGACAATGGCCCTTCTTAGACTCTTGCATGCTAAACCGCTTTAGCACATTGTCTATATATGTACTCTTGACTTAGGCCAATGAGTCTCCTGGATCTATCTCTATAGATCTTGATTCCCAGAATATAGCTGGCATCGCCTGAGTCTTTCATAGAGAAACACGTACTCAACCAAGCCATGACAGACTTTAAGGTTGGTATGTCGTTTCCAATGAGTAGTATGTCATCTACATACAAAACCAGGAATACGATTGAGCTCCCACTAACCTTCTTGTAAACACAAGGCTCATCCTCATTTCTAATGAAGCCAAACTCACGGACGGCATCATTAAAATGGATGTTCCAGCTTCGAGAAGCCTGTTTGAGTCCATAAATAGATCTCTGAAGCTTACATACTTTTCCAGCATTCTCTGGAGTGAAAAAACCTTCAGGCTGTGTCATATACACATCCTCTTCAAGTTTTCCATTAAAGAAAGCGGTTTTGACATCCATTTGCCAGATTTCATAGTCGTAGTAAGCTATCCGAATGGACTTGAACATAACTACAGGGGGAAAGGTCTCGTCATAGTCAATACCATGAACTTGTTTGAAACCTTTCGCGACCAGTCGCCCCTTGTACGTTTGTACATTTCCGTCCATGTCGGTTTGAATCTTAAAAACCCATTTGCACCCTATGGGAGTTACCCCTTCAGGTGGATCAACCAAGATCCATACTTGGTTTGTGTACATGGAGTCCATTTCAGATCTCATGGCCTCAAGCCATTTCTCAGAATCTGGGCTATTAATTGCCTGTTTGTAGGTTGAAGGTTCATCGTGATCCACAAACATAACAATCACCATGTTCTCTACCAGACCTACGCAATTCTTGTGTTTCTTGAACTGGTGCTGGCTGCACAACTGTTTGTGGCACCTGTTGCACAACAACTTGTGGAGTCTGTTCAATTTCCATCTTATCATTAGTGCTAGTTTGAGAGTCTGGAACTTCAGTAAGTTCTACGCTACTCCCACTCGTGTTTCTAGAAACAAATTCTTTTTCTAGATAGACACCCGTGCGAGCAACAAACACTTTGTTTTCGTTAGAGATATAAAAGTAGTATCCTTTAGTTTCCTTAGGATAACCTACAAATATGCACTTTTCAGATTTTGGAGCCAGCTTATCAGAAGCTGAGCGTTTTATAAAAGCTTCACAGCCCCAAATCTTGAGGAAAGACAAACTGGGATGCTTCCCAGTCCATAACTCGTATGGCGTCTTAGCAACTGATTTGGATGGAACGCGGTTAAGTGTTAAAGCTCCTGTGTCTAGTGCGTGTCCCCAAAAAGAATTGGGCAAGCTCGTGTGACTCATCATAGAACGAACCATATCTAATAAGGTTCTGTTCCTCCTTTCAGATACACCATTCCATTGTGGAGTAGCTGGAGGAGAAAGTTGTTAAACGATTCCACAATCTTTTAGATAGTCACAGAGTTCTTGACTCAAGTATTCTCCTCCTCGATCAGATCGAAGAACTTTAATACTCTTGCCAAGTTGGTTTTCTACTTCTAGTTTAAACTCTTTAAACTTAGCAAATGCTTCGGATTTGTGTTTCATCAAGAACATATATCCATACCTACTGAAGTCATCAGTAAATGTAATGAAGTAGAGGTAACCACCCCTTGCATGTATATTAAAAGGGCCACATACATCACTATGTATTAGTCCTAATAAAGAATCAGCTCTCTCACCTAGCTTAGTGAAAGGTGATGCTGTCATCTTACCCAACACACAAGATTCGCATCGATCATAAGACATGAAGTCAAACGATTCCAATAGCCCATCTTTATGAAGCTTGGATATGCGGTCTTCGTTTATGTGGCCTAAGCGACAATGCCAGAGGTATGTCGGATTAGAATCATTAGTCTTAATCCTTTTTGTATTTTTATTTAAAATTGGCATATCAAGATCTAAAATATAAAGACCATTAATCAAAGAGGCGCTTGCATAAAAAATATTATCAAAAAATAACGACAATCGTTGGTTTTTGATTGAAATCTCAAAACCTTTCTTGTCCAAACAAGAAACTGAAATAATATTCTTAGTTAAACTTGGTACATAGAAACAGTTTTCTAAACCCAAAACAAGCCCTGAAGGCAAAGTAAAAGTACAAGTCCCTACAGCTAGGGCTGCAACACGTGCTCCGTTGCCAACTCGTAGTTCCACTTCACCCTTTGCCAACTCTCTACTCCTTTGCAGTCCCTGCACATTAGTACAAATGTGAGAACCACATCCGGTATCAAGTACCCAAGAAGTATTTTTATTTAAATTGATATCAATCACATTAATATCAACAACATAAATACCTGAGCCCAAAGCAACATTTGCTTTCTCCTTTTCCAGCCTTTTTCCTACAATATAGCTTTTACAGTTCCTTTTCCAGTGACCCTTTTCACCACAGTGATGACAGATAGAGTCCTTGGCTACACCACCCTTAGATTTCAATGCATTGTTGAAAGTGGTTTGCTTGCCCTTGGGCTTACCTTTCGGTTTGCCTTTGTGTTTCACAAAACCTTTGCCTTTGCCCTTTTGCACCATCAGTATGGTGTTGGGCTTGGGCTTGCCTATTTCCTTCTCGGCAGTCCTCAGCATGTTCAACAACTCGAGCAATGGCTTGTCAATTTCATTCATGTGATAATTCGAATGAACCGATCGAATGACTCGAGCAACGATTGCAAGATCAAATCAGCCGACAACTCTTGCCCCCAAAGGAAATCCCGCTTTTCAGGGGTTCGAACATAGCCTATCATCTTAAGAACGTGAGTTCCCTACCGGCATTCCTTCGGACATTTTGCATTGAAAAAGAGATTTCGATACGTCGAATCTCTCTCGGCGTGCTTGTCCCTCGATATAGTTGCTTCGAGTGAGCTGGGAATCTCATAAGCCCCCATGTCCTCATGTTTCTTCTGAAGCTCAGAGTTCATGGTGACAAGCATGAGGCTAGACACATCTAAAGCATCACTACAATGCTTCTGATAAGCACTTCTATCAGCGGCTGAAGCACGAGCCTCTGGTGTATCAGGAATAGGCTGTTCTAGAACATACAGCTTTCTTTCATGCTTGAGAACGATTCTCAAGTTCTTGAACCAGTCGAGGAAGTTAACTCCCTCTAATTTGTCCTTCTCAAGGACAGAACGTAATGATAGTGTTTGGTTTGAATTTGCCATTTTTCTACAACAAAATACATATACAAAGTAAGTACCGATAAAAAATCATTATTAGGTCTTTTATCTCTATAATGATTTCTCCCACTATTTTCTTCGAGTGAATAACCCTCATTATCTTTTTTTTTTATGCAAAAATAACCCTCATTATCAACTCGTAAAGTTCGTTAACTTTCTAGCGGGCCAAGATCCATATTTCACCTCGTTCTGAGTCAGCTTTGGCTGATCGCCCAAAACTTAGTTATTTAGGTAGGCAACGTTTGCCAATTACATCAAATTATGTAATTCTTGGTTAGTTGAGTGAATAACATTTATTCAAGCGTATCATTATACACTTTTCTCAACTCTTTTGCCTCTAGATCCTCAATGCATTTATTGAGATAATCCAGTTAACTAGGACCCTAAGTTTTTGCCGGCGGATATCACAAATTATCCTTCGCGCCTCACCCGGATAGACATGTATGTACAGCTTTGGCATGTCCCATACTAATGTCGATCTAGGCCTTGACGAGGGCAAAACTTAGGAAGGCACTAATTAATATTTAATTGAAGGGTTTTGTTTTTAACAATCTCACCAGAAAAGCATAAATAAAACAGTTTATGCTTATATACATATGCATCCAACAAATAAAATAAAAATGCAATAGCAATCGCCATATCCTATTCGGTTTTTCCAAGCCAATGGAAAAACTGTGAAGTCAATCTAAGGGTGTGAAAAGAAAACATTCTATTTTACACCGTCTTGACCTTCAGGTTGTTGTCTCTAAATCATCACAGCTGTACCTTCTCCTAATCTAGAATTACATAATTCTAAGGAAACCTCTAGTTACATTCGAGGGGATTTGATGAGAAGAGAATTACAACTTTTGATAAAAAGAGATAGGCACGATACGCAGATCGTATTTAAAAATTAAACCAACAGGGTAAAGGCTATGCATCATGCTCAACTAACATAATAATTTATGGAAAAATGAGCAACCAGCAAAATGAACATTTCATATTCTATTTCAGTTCGGTGGACCGGCCACCCAGCTCGGTCGACCGGGTAACTAGTCGGCTGAACCGACATATCTCCCAATCGTCCGAACAAAGTACTGAGAGTACTCGGTTTACCGACCAGACATTGCGGTCGACCGAACAGAGTACTGAGAGTACTCGGTTGACCAAAACAGGCATTGTGGTCGACCGAATACCAATCCAAACAGAGATACTGAGAGTAAAACTCGACTCTCATACATACAAAATGATGCAAAAAACATGTCATACATGATATACAATATTTCTAGCAATCCTAAGGCATGCAAAATATAGATTCATAATCCATATTATAATACTATGGCACATTAAGTCTATAGGGTACTCGTGAGTGGCTCTGATACCACTGTTAGAGGAATAACCGAGTCTAAACAGGTTATGCAGCAGAAATAAAACGACCCGCCTCTAATAGGATCTTTCACGAGTAAGAACCTTAGACTATGGGATAGTATTATACCTTTCGAAGTGCGGAAATCGTCTGAAATGGTTTCAGTTGTCACGAACGGAACACCACCAACGCAGACTCCGTCTCTCCCAATATCCACTCGATCTTCCGGGGATGGTCCTCTACCGCTTGGTGCTAGCCAACGCCTCGTAGAAGTCTTGAAGACACTCTTCAAGATGGAGTATATATGACCTTACGAAGAACAAGAAACAATTTTCTTACTTATTTTCTATTAGCCAAAGCTAGAAAAGAAGTATCTAGAAAAACTGACTTTTCTTTCTATTCAATATCTATTGAATGCTCTCACTTTTTCTCTCTTCTCTAAGCTCTCAAAAAGCTGGAGAAAAAAATGACTTAGAATGCTAAGAAAAATCAGCATTTTTCATAGTCATTCAAGGGATAGAGGGGAGAGTGAAAGGGGGAAGTGGGAGATCATGTAGGAAACCACTCCTCCACTTTCTCTACCATTTCAACCTCCTTTCTAAGAGATAAGAGCTGGAAAATATATCCAATTGTCCAGCCATAAGGTCGGTCCAAATGGGTTGTCGGCCCAATCATATTGGTTGGCCCAACCCGATTAAGGGCCCAATCCAATCCCGACCGGGCCGGGCTGGGCTATCGAATTGGCGCACCTTAGATTAAATGTACTCTAACAAGTGGGACATGGTGGATGACTCAGCGTGGCTTTTATTTTATTACAAATTTTCCATTCAGGCATAGTAAGTGGGGCACGTGCCCTTTTTATAAAACTTTTTCTCTCTCTTTCTTGAGAATTTGTTTTTGCTTGGTACTTAGTTGTATTGTGAGGATTATTTTTATATTATTTTCTTGTTTCCTTCTAGACATGGCTACTGTGAGTGAATGTGAGTGGCTTCCTGGGAGTGATTCTTGCATTTAAATCTTTTTTTTTATGTAAGCATTTAAGGTGCTTCTGATTGTTTTGTTTGTGAGAATTGAAAGTTGAAACATTTTGTTTCTTGTTCTGCTATATTTTGATTGTTGAACAGTTGGATTATGAAGCATTTTGGGTTTTGATTTTGAAGTTTCAAGTTGATTCTTGACTTGGTGGTTCCTTGTTTAGTGTTGTTTTTAATTAGTGTTTCGGCTATGTTTGATAGGATTGGCGAATTTTGACAATGGTCATGGAAATGACGGAGCGGTGGAGGGTGGGGTGAGTGGTGGAGATCAAGAGGGATGGTGGGGTGGGGTGAGTGGTGGATTCTGGAATTGGTGGATCTTGAAGCTTCTTTGAAGCTCCGGCCATATCCACCACCACCATCGTCCGAAATCGGTGACTTTCAAGTTCAACGGAGGAGATTAAGAGGGAGGGAGAGGTGAGTGGTGGAGAGGGGTGACAGTCGGCGAAGATTAAGAAGGAGTGAGTGAGGGGTGAGTGGTGGAGATGAGTGACAGTGGTGGTGGAGTGGATGGTGCCGTCCACTTTTGTGATTTTCATATTCTCGTTTTTTCTGAGTTGGAACTTGAAAGAATAGAGAAGAAACATTAAAAATTGTTGGTGGCTTTCAGTTTTTCATTTTATATTTTCTTCATTTTTTTTTTTGGAGAAGAAGGATTGTCATGACTATTATACCCTTCAAAATGTGCATGTGCAGGCCGCACATGTGGAACGCCGCCCCTCACAGCCGAATTCCGCCCATTTTGTAAATTCTCAGGTACAATTTTGGCACTTAAACAAATTAAAGGTCATAACTTGCCTTTCAAAGATACTTAATGGGAAGAAATAGTGCTTTTCTCTTCATTATTTATTCAAAAATTTTAGAGAAAAAAAAGTCAAACGAGCAAGATTTAGACGGACAATTAGAATTTTTGAAAGCTAAACGAGTCGAACTTGAACTATTTGCATACATTTCGAACATTCTAATGAACAAGCGCTAACAAAATTCTGAGCCGAAAATGAACGAACTCAGCTCGAAATTCTGATGCTCAATTCGTTGGAGCTCGTTTACGGCCATAGTTTCACAAAAATTCAATCTAAACCCTCAAGTATCATGAACAATTTTTCGGCAGCTCACTTTTTTCAAACTAGTGAAATTTCGGCCACTTATAAGAACGCTTTGGCACATGTCATCGGAGTTGAGGGTAAAAATGCAATTCATGTCCTTCCTCTATATTCATCCATCACCACCGACGTGTCACCACCACATATGCTGCCGTTGTACCTTTGTGTCACACCCTGTAACCGGGCGATGATCTGACAACATCTCATCTACCAATGAGACACTGAACCCATAACATGTACAATATCTTCCGAATCATAAACCATAATCTGAATATAACTTACAACATTCTTATTAAAGATACTTCAACATAATCCTTAAGTGTCAACTACATAAACATTGTTCCATTATTGTTCCACTAGAAATAAGTACTTAAGTCATTCTATTACAGTCATCAAGATAGTTTATTCATCAAATTTTCCTTCTCAGGATTCCTCAACTGCACCTTCCACATAATCATCTGCAAAAAAGATAAATGAATGAGCTACACTAGTCCAGTAAGGATCAAACACCCTTGGGATGAAACATCAAATAAGACTCAAACGTTTTTTCCCATAACATTTGAAAATATAACTTGACATAACCTTACTTGAAACAATCTTTAAACTGCTTGTAATACACCTGAAATAACTGATAACATACTTAGCTTGGAAACAGAACATAAAACCTTGTTAAAATATTTTTGTAATGGTATTCCAAATGTTTGCCTAAGCCAAAATGAGTTTTGCATGAGTTAGATATCATTTCATTTGAAACTTAGTGTAAAAACAACATTGAACATTTACCTAAGTTGACTGAAGTGATACCTGAGACGACATGTTGAATGTCGATTGACCGGACCCTTGGTTAGGTCAACCAAGTGTATTGTTTTCCTTTGACATTTTAAATACTTTTTTACTCCAACGACTATATCATCCGGTCGACCTCGATTATGCTCCAGGCGATTGAGTGTCAGTAGTGCCCTAGGACCATTAGCATATGTTGTACGTTTTATATCTTTTTGAGCATTTCATATGAATAGTAGATTTTTCTTATGAACATCAAATGCGTGATTTGATAGTAAAACTCATTTGCTTATGTAATTACTATTCTAGTTGTCCCTAGTTTTATGTAATCTATTTTACAATGACATAAAACTAGTATGATGTTTGATTGATGATTACGTTTTACTAATCATGTGTAATGAATACAAATCATATCATAGATGCAATATATAGGGATACATTGTATTGGACGTGATCCGTTAGAGAAGTAATACTTCATAGTCCTTAGTCATAAGTATTACTTCCTCAATACTATTTTAGAATCCTTAGACCTTATGTCTCCATTTGATTCCAACATGAATGGAGCCACGTTTTGACTCAGTCGTACGTTGCTTTTAATCGAGTAATCAATACGATCGGTGATCGGATGTAGCGTCCCTATCATGGCTTGAATGTGAGAGGCATTGTAAGGAATTTGTCCCTCTCTATTATTAGAGAGAGATATCCATGGGCCCCTCGATAGGGAAAGACTGTCTAAATGCATGGTCGTGCTCAAATGTATTTGATAAAGTGGTTATCAGATACTATTTGTTGGAACAGTCTACCTAGAGATCGAGCATAAATATAATTAAGCTTAATAAGGGTGATGACTACCATGCCTTATGCTTAATTAGGATATCGCGAGACAAAAGGGATTAAATAGTGGATTGATATTAGGTTCCGTTGTATATTCATTCACTTTGGGTAGTCACAATGTCCTGCTAGGGACCGCTTGTGATTTATGAACTCACATTTTCATTGCCATTGTGATATGAACCTATAAGGTCACACGCATAGACGAGCTAACGAGCTTCATGTCCAGATTCAATGAATCTAGAATGTGTCTAGGTTCATTGTATCTGACATTCACTTTTCTGAGAATAATAAAGTGCTATTATTCAAATTAGAGATAAGGGGCATTTTCGGTATAGCTGGGATTACGTGGGAGTCATTATCCGATAAAGACTCCCACTACCAGCAGAAGTCTAGTGCACGTGGGAGTTATAGACTCCCACTGCCAAAAGAGGTTGATAGGACGTGTGAGTTTAGACTCCCACTGCTGAGAGAAGTGGAGGACGTGAGAGTTGGTTATGGGAACAAACTCTCACACCCTATATAATTAACTCTCAGCCAAAACCCTAGCCCTCCCTTGCTTCAGCCGCAATTAAACAATTCACCCGAAATTAGATTTCGAATTTTTCTGCCTCTCCATTTTCTCTCTAATTCCCGAATCTCAGAAAAACGAAGAGCTAGCAATCGCTGCCCGTTTCGTCGCGTGGATATCGGTAGAGGGACATTCCGCAAAGGGAATTTTGTTGGTGGCAGGTTAGCATCCAAGAAACGTCATCTTCCATTCAAGAAGTAGCTTCTTGAATCCAAGAAACGTAAGTTTTTCACTGTTTTACCGAATCGGATTTGTATGAGCGGATCCTTCGGGGGAGGACTCATGGGTGTTTGGAACGAGTTTCCGCCCATGAATCCCTTCGGTGGTATCAGAGCCTTGCTCATACGATTCGAATTCGATATTGTTAATCAGACAATAACACTATCAATTAGGATTTGGTATGTGTATGTTTGAAAACAGAAAAGATCGTTTCTTTGATCATGGTAAATGCATAAACTGTTTAACTGCATTTAAAGATTGTATCTTTTGATGAGTATACGCATAAACTCTTCTCGGTTCATCATGTTTATACGGTTATATGAACTATTATGACATAAACTATTTTCGATTTTTGATTTTGCATAAACTGTTTCTGTGAATATTGATTCGGCATAAACTGTTTATGTGAATATTGATTCTGCATAAACTGTATATGTAAATCTGGAATTAATCTGATTAATTCTATTCTCACGCATAAACTGTAATTAACTCGATTAATCCTGCTGTTAATCCGATTAACCAATACATAATCCGATTATGTAAGTAAGGCAATTGAAGGGTAAATATGGGAGGAAAAACTCATTCGATGAGCTGATGTAGAATCAGATTTTCCTTCCAGGGGCGCTGCCCCTGGAAAACCCCGCAAGGGGCCCGCTGCCCCTTGACCCCCCGCCCGCTAACCGGTTAGCGTGACCACTGTCTGCGTTGCCCCGATTCGTCGTTCCCCCCGAATTATGACTTTGTGTATGTACTCGTGGTTAATTTCATTGTGCTTTATGTCATATTAGCATGGTGAATAGCATGGCCTATTATACCCATTGGTTTACATATTTTGGTTGTACTTTTATAATACGGCCTGCGAGCCATTTTCAATGTTGTAAAATTGTAATCTCTTTATTAGATTAGCTTTACTGCTTTACATTGAAGGCTGGGTATGCCCATGCAAATATGTAACAAGGCTGGAGGCTGCTGGATCGAAGACTTTATCCATGAGATGGATACTGACTTAGATTGACCCTTGGCTCCCACAAGGCTTGTGGGAGTCATCATAGGATTAGGCCATGCTGTCTCACGTTTAATTATTATGCTTTATATACTGCATGAGATGCTTGTATGAATGTATTACGCGTTTTATTGTCTTATTCAAACCGAACGTTTTAACTAAGTCTTAAAATGCCTACCATAATCTAAGCACTCATTGAGTTTGGATCATCATTCTGTCTGCTTGCCAAAGAAACAGACAAGTAGTTATCTAAGCAAAGAGAGATGGGAAAATAGTGATTTCCATAAGCTTAGACATGGTTCAACTTAGCTAGGCCATCAAAATAGTTTTGGGCCTAGGGCATAAAATGGGAAAAAGTCGGGACATATAGATGTCATTCCCATTAGATGATTTTACTTTAATTGTGGGTGTTAAGCCAAAGCTTTCCTATACCTATTGTAAAATGTTTTTCCCCACTATTATCAAGTGTTGAAATTGTGGAAAATGTTTTTGCTAAAAAAAAAGCTAATAACTTTGCAATTAACTTAATGTAGATAATGGCAACCAATACACCGCACAATTCATTGCGATCTGTCATTGAGAAGGAAAAAACTAAGCGGGACCAATTTCCTTGATTGGGCCCGCAACTTAAGGATTGTCCTTAAGCAGGAAAGAAAGCTGTACGTTCTTGATATGGACATTCCTGAACAGCTTGCAAACAACGCCCTTAGAGCTGAAAGAGATGCTTGGAAGAAGCATTTCGATGACTCTAACGATGTGACTTGTCTCATGTTAGTCACGATGAGCACTGACCTTCAAAAACAGTTTGAAGGAGTTGAGGCTTTCCAGATGATGGGCCAGCTCAAGGAAGTGTTCCAAGAGCAAGCTCGTCATGAAAGATTCCTCACAACCAAGGCGTTAAATAGTTGCAAAATGGCCCCTGGAACCTCTGTAAGTGCACATGTTCTTAAGATGAAGGGCTATTTTGACCAACTTGACAAGCTTGGAGCTACCGTAGGTCATGACATGGCTACATATATGATCTTGAGCTCACTCCCACCGGAGTATGACCAATTCGTTATGAACTTCAACATGCATGTCATGGAGAAGACCATACATGAAATACACGGGATGCTCAAGCAGGCTGAACTGAACATTAAGAAGACCCATGAAGTCTTAATGGTTCAAAAAGGGAATTTCAAGAAGAAAGGTAAGGGAAAGCCCATGGCCAAGAGAGGCAAAGGCAAAGGCAATGACAAGCCCAAGCCCCAGCCCAAAGCCAAGGCACCAAAGGAGGGAGTTTGCTTCCATTGCAATGAACCGAGTCATTGGAAAGCGGAGCTGCAAGCTCTATTTGGAAAGAGAAGAAAAAGGGAAAGGCCGGTTTGATTGTCTCTCCGGTATTTATGTTATTGAAATTAACATGTCTGCTCCTACTTCATGGGTATTAGATACTGTTGTGGATCTCACATTTGTACAAATGTGCGGGGGGTTCAAAAGGAGTAGATCATCGGCAAAAGGAGAAATGGACTCGAGAGTAGCGAACGGAGCAAGAGTTGTTCGTTTGTAGCTACCGGGACATTTAATTTAGTTTTGCCAAGTGGCCTTATTATAGAACCCGAATAATTGTCTTTATGTTCCAACTTTGAGTAGGAATATTATTTCAGTTTCTTGTTTGGATATTGATGGTTTTGAAATTAATATTATGAATAAAATTTGCACCGTTCATAAAGATCGTATCTTCTATGTAGATGCCTCTTTGATGAATGAGCTTTATGTTCTTAACCTCGATGATTCCAATAAAAGGCCCATCTATAACATTAATACTAAGAGGTTTAAATCAAATGAATTAAACCAGACCTACTTTTGGCACTGTCGTTTGGGCCACATAAATGAGAAACGCATATCAAAGCTCCATTCAAATGGAATTTTGACATCATTTGACTTAGAGTCTTATGAGACTTGTGATTCTTGCTTGCTAGGCAAAATGACTAAAGCTCCCTTTACTGGACAAAGTGAGAGAGCTTCCGATTTGTTGGGACTCATACATACAGATGTTTGTGGACCAATAAACACTAGTGCTAGAGGAGAATTTCAGTACTTCATCACATTCACAGATGATTTCAGTAGATATGGCTACGTCTATCTAATGAAACATAAATCAGAATCTTTTGGAAGATTCAAAGAATTTCAAAATGAAGTACAAAATCAACTTGGCAAAAGTATTAAGATACTTCAATCAGATCGAGGTGGCGAATACTTTAACCAAGAGTTTGACGAACATCTTAGTGGTTGTGGAATTGTTTCACAATTAACTCCTCCTGGCACACCACAATGGAATGGCGTGTCGAACGGAGGAATCGCACCTTATTAGATATGGTTCGATCTATGATGAGTCAAACAAGTCTTCCAATTTCCTTTTGGGGCTACGCCCTAGAAACTCGCTGCATTTATATTAAATAGAGTTCCTTCTAAAGCGGTTCGAAAAACTCCATATGAGATATGGGACTGGGAAACAACCTAGTTTGTCATTTCTCAAAATTTGGGGATGCGAGGCGTACGTAAAACGCTTGTTATCTGATAAACTCGCCCCTAAATCTGACAAGTGTTTGTTTGTGGGATATCCTAAAGAAACTAAAGGATATTACTTCTATCTTCCATCAGAGAACAAAGTGTTTGTTGCTCGTAATGGTTTATTCCTTGAAAGGGAATTTATTTGCAAAGAGGATAGTGGGAGTAAGATCCATCTTGAGGAAATTCAAGATCCCCAAACAACATCTGAACCAACTTTGGAAGTTCAAGCAAGCTCACGTGCTAATACTGAGCTTCAATCTTTGACACAAGGCCCAAGAAGGTCGAGTCGGGTACATCAACAGCCTGAGAGATATGGATTTCGTGGATCGATGATCATCGACTTGAACTCGATTGATCAAGATGAACCCTCTACCTACAAAGAGGCAATTCGCAGTTCTGAGTCAGATAAGTGGCTAGAGGCTATGAAGTCTGAGATGCAATCCATGTACGACAACCAAGTATGGACTTTGGTTGACCCACCCGAAGGGTGCAAGGTCATTGATAACAAATGGATGTTAAGACTGCGTTTCTTAATGGAAACCTTCTCGAGGATGTGTATATGACACAACCTGAGGGGTTTGTTTATCCAACAAGTCCTAGCAAAGTGTGTAAGCTTCAAAGGTCCATTTATGGATTGAAGCAAGCATCTCGAAGCTGGAATCGTCGCTTTGATGAATGTATTAAAGAATTCGGTTTCATAAAAAACGAAGACGAGCCTTGTGTTCATAAGAAAGTAACTAATAATGCAATAGTGTTCCTTGTGCTTTATGTGGACGACATCTTATTGATTGGAAATGACATCCCCACATTACAAAGCGTAAAAGCTTGGTTGGGGAAGTGTTTTTCCATGAAAGACTTAGGCGAGGCTACATACATTTTGGGTATTAGAATCTATAGAGATAGATCTAACAAAATGATTGGCCTAAGCCAGAGTGGATACATTGACAAGGTACTGAAACGGTTCAGTTTGCAAGACTCCAAAAAGGGATTCTTGCCCAACTCACATGGCGTTAAACTCAGCAGAACTAAAGGACCTTCCACAAGGGAGGACCAAGAGCGCATGAGTAAGATCCCATATGCTTCAGCCATTGGGTCTATTATGTACGCCATGATATGCACTCGCCCAGATGTCTCATTTGCTTTAAGTATGACTAGCGAGATATCAATCGACCACGGAGAGTCACATTGTATCTGCGATCAAGAGCATTCTTAAGTACTTGAGAAGGACTAAAGATATGTTCTTAGTTTACGGAGGTCGGGGAAGGAAGTCCGGTTGTAAATGGTTACACGGACGCAAGCTTCCGGATCGACGTAAATGATTATCGATCGCAATCCGGCTTTGTGTTTTGTTTGAATGGAGGTCTTTGTGAGCTGGAAGAGCTCAAAGCAAGAAACCGTGGCCGACTCTACAATGTAGGTCGAGTATCTAGTCTGCCTCGAAAGCAGCTAAAGAAGTCTGTTTGGATCGGGAAGTTTGTTGATGAACTAGGTGTCGTCCCCTAGCATTGTGAACCCAATGGACCTCTATTGTGATAGTTCTGGTGCCATTTCACAAGCTAAGGAACCTAGATCTCATTAACGATCCAAACACATTATCAGGCGTTTCCATCTGATTAGAGAGATCATCGACAGAGGAGACGTTAGTATTTGCAAAGTTCATACTGACGACAACATTGCAGATCCATTGACCAAGCCACTCCCACATCCTAAACATGAGAGTCATAGTAGGTCAATGGGATTGAAAATCATGTATGATTGGACCTAGGGCAAGTGGGAGATTGTTAGTAGTGCCCTAGGACCATTAGCATATGTTGTACATTTTATATCTTTTTGAGCATTTCATATGAATAGTAGATTTTGCTTATGAACATCAAATGCGTGATTTGATAGTAAAACTCATTTGCTTATGTAATTACAATTCTAGTTGTCCCTAGTTTTATGTAATCTATTTTACAATGAAATAAAACTAGTATGATGTTTGATTGATGATTACGTTTTACTAATCATGTGTAATGAATACAAATCATATCATAGATGCAATATATAGGGATACATTGTATTGGACGTGATCCGTTAGAGAAGTAATACTTTATGGTCCTTAGTCATAAGTATTACTTCCTCAATACTATTTTAGAATCCTTAGACCTTATGTCTCCATTTGATTCCAGCATGAATGGAGCCACGTTTTGACTTAGTCGTACGTTGCTTTTAATCGAGTAATCAATACGATCGGTGATCGGATGTAGCGTCCCTATCATGGCTTGAATGTGAGAGGCATTGTAAGGAATTTGTCCTCTCTATTATTAGAGAGAGATATCCATGGGCCCCTCGATAGGGAAAGACTGTCTAAATGCATGGCCGTGCTCAAATGTATTTGATAAAGTGGTTATCAGATATTATTTGTTGGAACAGTCTACCTAGAGATCGAGCATAAATATAATTAAGCTTAATAAGGGTGACGACTACCATGCCTTATGCTTAATTAGGATATCGCGAGACAAAGGGATTAAATAGTGGATTGATATTAGGTTCCGTTGTATATTCATTCACTTTTGGTAGTCACAATGTCCTGCTAGGGACCGCTTGTGATTTATGAACTCACACTTTCATTGCCATTGTGATATGAACCTACAGGGTCACACACATAGACGAGCTAACGAGCTTCATGTCCAGATTCAATGAATCTAGAATGTGTCTAGGTTCAATGTATCTGGCATTGACTTTTCTGAGAATAATAAAGTGTTATTATTCGAATTAGAGATAAGGGGCATTTTCGGTATAGCTGGGATTACGTGGGAGTCATTATCCGATAAAGACTCCCACTACCAACAGAAGTCTAGTGCACGTGGGAGTTATAGACTCCCACTGATAGGACGTGTGAGTTTAGACTCCCACTGCTGAGAGAAGTGGAGGACGCGAGAGTTGGTTATGGGAACAAACTCTCACACCCTATATAATTAACTCTCAGTCGAAACCCTAGCCCTCCCTTGCTTCAGTCGCAAATAAACAATTCACCCGAAATTAGATTTTGGATTTTTCTGCCTCTCCCTTTTCACTCTAATTCCTGAATCTCAGAAAAACGTAGAGCTAGCAATCGCAAAGGGATACCGGTAGAGGGACATTCCGCAAAGGGATTTCGTTGGTGGCAGATTAGCATCCAAGAAACGTCATCCTCCATTCAAGAAGTAGCTTCTTGAATCCAAGAAACGTAAGGTTTTCACTGTTTTACCGAATCGGATTTATATGAGCGGATCCTTCAGGGGAGGACTCATGGGTGTTTGGAACGAGTTTCCGCCCATGAATCCCTTTATTGAGATCCTTATCCGGTCGACCAAGATAACAGTTAGGTTGACCGAATGCTAGATAGTGAACCACCAAGTTTATTCTGGACGACCTGGACTACACGTCGGTCGATGGGAGGGTCTTTCATATGGTAGATACTAGCTGTTATTGCATTAAATGTTACACAATTTGGACCCTTTATTTATATCAAAGACTGATTTATTGCAAACTAACTAACCCATTTAGTGCATTCAATATCCTCTCTTTCAAAGAAGCATTAAACATGAGTGATCAAAATCATTTGAGCTTAAGAATGTTTTGTGCTTACACTTATAACAATCCATCACTTGTAGGTGATAATCTTTGTTATATTCCCTCTCTCTTTGTGAGATTAACTCTTTGTGAGTTAGGAAAACTCTTTCTAAGTTTGTTCTCTCTGTGAGACTTGCAAGAGCTCTTAGTGAGTTAAGCTCTTTGTGGGTTTGTGAAGTGGTTGTGAGTAAAAAACTTTTTGTGAGTTGTCCACTTGTGTAAAAGAGGTTGGATCCCACCTTCATTTGTTCTAAAAAAAGGGAAGTTAGTCTATTGTTGAAATCCTTGGTGGAGTGAGTTCTCTTGCTTACCTTAATTGAGTAGAAAAGTGATGGTTATTCTTCTTCCAACGATGCACTGGCGTTGAGAGAGGCTTGATCAAAACGATTTAAGTATTCTAAATTAGTAGAGGTGTCTTCTTCACTATCTCTTTCATCCTCAAATGGTGCCTCATTTTCTTTCACTTTTCCCTAGGGAGTATGCTTCATTTCTAGGACTGGCTGCTTTGGTTCACAGATAACAATTGTTGATTTACGCTCCCTCTTGGAGTATGAAGTGTTCATTTTGGGAGCAGGGTGAGATACTTTGGCAAACGATTTTGTTGAAGATTTCTTCTATGAAGAATAGTAGAATTATTAGCCACTTTGATCATCAACGTTTTTTCGCCTAGCCACTTTGGGCAAAATTCAAGTTTTTTAACTTATTTCATCATTAAACATTTTTCGACCTGCCATTTTGGTCAAAAATTATTTTTTTAACTTTTTTCATCACTAAAGTTTTTTCTATCTGCCATTTTGGTCACTAAAGTATTTTCATTCTACCATTTAGGTCACTTAAAATTTTGACCAAAATGGCAGACCGAAAAAACTTTAGTGACCAAAATGGCAAAATAAAAAAACTTTAGTGATGAAAAAAGTTAAAATTTTATTTTTGACCAAAATGGCAGGCCGAAAAATGTTTAATGATGAAATAAGTTGAAAAACTTGAATTTTGACCAAAGTGGCTAGGCGAAAAAACGTTGATGATCAAAGTGGCTAATTATTCAAGAATAGTATTTGAGGGTAGACTTAGAAGAGGGTAAACCAGTTTTCATGATTTTGGAATGGGAAGTTCTGGGAGATCAAAGAGGGATGGATGAGAAATAATGGATGAATTGTAAGGTCATAGATATCAATGTGGGAAATTAAGGATTTATGCACACATGAAAGTGTCAGTAGCATATGTTATGAACATTGGTCAACAATATCATAGTCTACCAGAGTTGACAAGAAATTATCAGAGTAAATTTTTTTTTTATTTTTTTATTTTTTTAAAACTAGACCATTTATAAGTATGGTCCAGATTATTACAATTTATTTATTATAAGACCTCACCAGAGGAGGAGTAGTAGAAGCCCGTTGAGCGGGTGCCCCGTGAGGGGAGTAGTAGATGTCCCGTTGAGCGGGTGTCATATCGGGTGCCCCATGAGGGGAGTAGTAGATGTCCCGTTGTCCCGTTGAGCGGGTGTCGTAGAAGTCCCGTTGAGCGGTGCCCCGTGAGGGGAGTATAAGACCCACACAAGGGAACCCAAAGAAATGACAATTAAATCATTCCCCTTGTGTGAGGTGGGTATCGAACCTGGACCTCTCGGTAACAGGTAGTGGATGTTACCCACTGGGCTACCATGCCTTCGATTATCAGAGTAAATGAGAAGGCAGAATCCAAAAAAATGGAACACAATGAAAGACTTCATGATCCTCCTTTGGTAGGAGGAGGAGAGGAAAAACATCAAGATATACAACAAAACAAATTTCCTTCCTTTCTCACAAGATCTAGATCAGAGGCTTGTGATCATATTTTTCACACTCGATACGACATAAACCAGAGATTGTTCTAGTTTCAGTTGTGATATGTTTTTTTTCAACCTGGCTTTATTACTTGATGTATCACAATCTGAAATTATTCGATCAATGTGACAATATTGAGTCCCCATAATTTTATGTTATGAAGACATCAAATTAATACGAAGAGTTACTGGAAGGAGGAATCGAACTTGGGAAGGAGGCTTTCAATTAAAGAAAGGCGCGAATCCTTTCTCGGGTCGGGTTGCTGTGAAGACCCGGTTTAGACTTTACTATAAAAAAGACTAGCCTTAGATATTTTTAGCAGCTTTTGTCATTTTGTGTTCTTCCCCAATTTCGAATTCTCTCATTCCCTCAATTTCTGTCAAGAATAGCTATCAATTGAACTAATTCCTCATCAATTGACTGCTAATTCTCTTAATTTCTTCTTCATATCTATAATCGAAGCTTTAATAAACAACAATTACGAGTTTGATTGTCTCTGACACAACAAATTTGTATCAGAGCCATAAATCATTGGCTTAGCGATGTTGACCACCAGAAACCAACTGCTCGAAGCACCGTAGAAATCATCACAAGCTCTGTTACTTACGTAGGTGACAATAGAGGTAAGCATTCCATTGGAGCAGCTATCACAAAGGTTAGTGGAGTTAGAGAGTTTTGTCACTAGAATTAACTCACAATTTGATGAATTGTGAAATGCTTTCGCAAATGTTAGTATGGATGTAGCTGTAGGTATGAAGGAAATTGATGATAAATTTAGTCTCATCCTAGAACAGTTTAGCTAGGTTGAATCCTAATGTGAAGGATAAGGTTATTGAAGGTGAGCCTAGTAGAGTAAATGTACATTCACATGTAATTAGACATATGAGGTCTGATTATGGTCATGGCTAGGGAGATGAATGGGAATCAAGGTTCTAGAATGTTTCTAGAGCCTAGATTCGACTATGGTAGTGTAGATAGATGTGGATTCAAGCTACCTAAACTTGAATTCCCTAAGTTTGATAGTAGTAAACCTAGGGAATGACTGATACAAGTTGAGCAATACTTCAAATTGCATAGGATACATGATCCTTTCAAGCTTGATATAGCAATAGTTTACTTTAGAGGTGAAGCATGCCTTTGGGGACACAACTATGTTGCTGAGCATGAGGCTCAAAACTGGCCTTGTTTTGTCATGTCACTCTATTCTAAGTTTGATACCAAATCCATCATTGGAATAGTAGGTAAATTCAATAAGTTGAGACAGACTTCTGAAGTTCAAACTTACACGAGAAAGTTTGAGGAGTTGAAGGCCATCTTTGTCACCACTGGAACAAGAGCTACACCTGAGTTTTTGTAGCTTTGTTCCTTAGTGGCCTCAAGGAAGAAATCAGAAGAGTTGTGCATATGCACAGACCTACCACTCTGTGAGAAGCTTTCAGATTGGCTGTTGAACAGGAATTGTGTGTGAATAATGCATCCAAGCATATAACCAAGCCTTATTCTTCAACCTATTTACAGATGACTCATTCTGCATCGTTGCTACTACCAAGTGTGCTTCAAGAAATTCTTATTCAGCAAGGTCTCCTTACAAGGAGCCTATTAAGTTCAAAAGAATCTCAAATGAAGAGATGCAGAGAATGAGGGAGATGAACTTGTGTTTTAAATGTGGTGAGAAGTACTAATTACATCACAAATGTTCCCTGACAGAGGTAAATATGATTTACCTTTGTGATCAAGAGGTGAAAGAAAGTGAAGATGGAAGACTGTAGTGTTTACAGTCATCACATGATGATAGCAAACTGTTGATAGGAGAATAGGTGGATGAATTGACACAGATATATGTGATTTCTTTGAAAGGAACTTCTAGTGGTGGTATTTTTAGGATTCCTGGAAAGATGTCAAAGAATAGAGACATTTCTATTCTTGTTGATCTAGGTAGCACTCATAGTTTTATATATCCAAGGCTGGTGGATTAATTATGACTGAAGGTTGACAAAACCAGACCTTTACTCATTGATATAGGCAATGGAGAGAAAATGTGGAATGGTGAAGGTTGTAAATGAGGGAAATGGAAGATAAAAGGCTTGGATTTATGTGGGGGTAGTGACATGATACTTGGGGGGTGACTGTCTTGAGAAGCATAGTCCAAACATATTAGATTATAAGGAACAAGCAATAAGATTTGTAGTGAATGGAGAAGAAGTTGAGGTTAAGAGCAACAATGAGCAAGCTGAGCTCAAATCCATTGTTGTGGAATCTTTTCCTAAATGTCTTCACGATGCTGTTGAAGTTTGGGTGGGGTATATGACTGCAATCCATGGAGAAGTGGAGATTGGACAACTTACTGCCATGGAAGAAGGTCAAGAGAAGGACTTCAGTTGTCCTGAATCTGTCCAGAGGATTCTGGAAGATTTTGCTGATTTTTTGAGGTACCACAGGGTCTTCCACCCAGTATGAACCATGAGCATCAAATAGATTTAAATGAGGGGGCTCAGCTTGTGGGATTATGGTCTTACAGAGTTCCTCATTCTCAAAAGACTGAGATTGAGAAACAAGTGAAAATGATGCTACAAGAGTGCATCATTCAGCCCAGCAGAATCTCTTTTTTGTTCACTAATCATTTTGGTTAAGAAAAAAGGATAGTACTTGGAGGTTATGTGTTGACTACAGACACCTCAATACATTGACCATTAAGGAAAAATTCCATATACCCTTAGTTGATGAACTACATGAGGCTATGTAATTCTCTAAGATTGATCTAAGGTCGAGGTATTTCCAGATCAGGATGAAGGAAAGTGGCATTCCAAAAACTGTTTTTAGCACACACTTTGGTCACTTTGAATTCAAGGTAATGCCCTTTGGTTTAACAGATGCACCAGCCTCATTTCAATCTCTGATGAACCTGATCTTTGGACCTTATCTAAGAATATTTGTGTTAGTCCTCTTTGATGACATCCTGATCTATAGTCATAGCTTATCAGCTCATGAGAAACATATGAGAACTGTGCTTGAGCTCCTCATGAAACGTCAGCTGTTTGCAAAAAGGAGCAAATGCACATTTCCCAAGAAGAAGTGGAAAACCTAGGTCACTTGATATCTGGAACAAGGGTCAAGGCTGACCCTCAGAAGACCAAAAACATGATGGACTGGCTTAAGCCCAAAACCATCAAATAGCTTAGAGGTTTCCTTGGCTTAACTGGGTATTATATGAGATTTATCAAGGATTATGGGGTTATCAGTAAGCCTATGACTTCCTTATTAAAGAAGAACAAATTTTTTTTGGAATGCTGAGGCTGATTTAACATTTCAAACACTTAAGAAGACTCTTAGTCAGCCTCTAGTCCTGGATTTGCCTGACTTCACAAAGAAGTTGATGCTTGTGAGACTGGTACGGGTGTAGTGCTTATGCAGGAAGGAAGACCTCTGGATTACTTTAGCAAGGCCTTAGGACGTAAGAGCAAAGGTTTGTCTACCTATGAGAAGGAGTTAATGGCTCTATCAACAACCATTTTAAGGTGGAAGCATTATTTGGATGGTCATTCCTTCATTATAAGGATTGATCATCAAAGTTTAAAGCATTTGCTGGAACAAAAAATTAGTACCGATGCACAACAGAAATGGATTGTCAAATTGAAGGGATTTGACTTTGAAATCCATTATAAGAAGAGGGTAGAGAATAGAGTGCCAGGTGCACTCTCAAGGAAACTGGAGTGTAAATCTATCACAGTAGTGATTCTAGAGTGGATGGATGATGTGAATGAGAGCTATGAGGGTGATGAGTTCTCCCAGAACATTATTGTTCAATCATTGCTGGGAAGGCCTCTTATGGATTACACTTTTGCAGTTGGTATAATTAGATATCATGGAAGGATTTACATTGGGAAAAATGAGAGGCATGTGAAGAAGTTGATTGATTCTATTCACTCTTCTGCTGTTGGAGGGAACTTAGGCATCTTAGCTAGCTACCAGAGGTTGAAAAAGACCTTCTATTGGCCTAATATGCAAGTGCAAGTGCAAGATCGGACCAGGCTGTGTGAAATCTGCCAAAGGAACAAGCATGAAACTGTTCCCTACCCTTAGTTGTTGCAACCCCTTGAATTGCCTAAAATACCTTTCACACATGTGTGCATAAATTTATAGAGGGGTTACCTAAGTCAGAATGCGAAGATTCTGTGTTGGTAGTGGTTGACAGATTTTCCAAGTTTGGACATTTTATAGGGTTGACACATCCTTACACAACTAAGAAGATAGCAGAGGAATTCCTAAACCATGTTTATAAAATGCATGGGTTGCCTAATTGCATAGTTAGTGACAGGGATAAAAGATTCACTAGCCTCTTCTGGAAGGAATTATTTTCTTCTATTGGAGTTAAGCTACATTTGAGCACAACCTACCATCCTCAAACTGATGGCCAAACAGAAAGAGTAAACCAGTTCCTTGAAATATATCTCAAGTGCTTTACATTTCAAAGGCCAAGTAAATGGTTTAGCTTCTTGCCTTTAGCTGCTTGGTGGTATAACAATAACTACCATATCAAGATACCCCTATTTGAAGCCTTGTATGGTTTTAAGCCTCAAGGATTTTGGGAGGGCATTTTGATTGAGGACGTTAAGCATGGTGAGGTATCCAGGATGCTAGATGATAGATAGGGGCTTAATGCATTGCTCAAGGAACAATTGGCAGTGGAAGTTAACAAAATGAAGCAATATGAAGATAAACATAGGTCTGAGAGAGAATTTTCAGTGGGAGACATGGTTTATGTGAAGCTGCAACCATATAGAAAAAATTCTTTGGCTCTGAGAAGTAATCAGACACTCTCTCCCAAGTATTTTGGGCCTTATGCCATTTTAAGAAGGTTGGGAAGTGTTGTCTATGAGCTAGCTTTGCCTGCTTGTTATAAGCTTCATCATACCTTCCATATCAGTCAGCTGAAGCTGAAGATAGGAGATTTGGAAGTGGCTCAAAGGGACATTCCAATGGTAAAAGGCTGATAAAAAAAGGGAATAGAGCAATAGTTCAATGGCTTATATCTTGTAGGAACTTATCAGAGAGTGATACTGCATGGGAGGATGCTGAAAATTTCTTGAAGAAATGGCCAACATTCTCTTGGTTAGCTTGAGGACAAGCTGAATGTTGAGGAAGGGGCAATGTTACGAAGACAACAAATAAATAAGAAGAGTAGCTGGAAAGAGGAATCGAACCAGAGAAGGCAGGCTTTCAATTAAATAAAGGCACGGATCCTTTCTTGGGTCGAGTTGCTGTGAAGACCCGGTTCAGGCTTTACTATAAAAGGACTAGCCTTAGATATTTTTAGCAGCTTTTGTCATTTTGTGTTCTTCCCCAATTTCGAATTCTCTCATTCCCTCCATTTTTGTCAAGAACCCTAGCTATCAATTGATCGAATTCCTCATCAATTGACTGCTAATTCTCATCCTTTCTTCTTCTTATCTGTAATCGAAACTTTAATAAACAACAATTACTAGTTTTATTGTATATAACACAACATTTTATCAACATGTTCTATTTTGCTGGAATGGTTCACATAAATGCTCTAGACACTGAATGAAAGAAGCATGGTATTGTGCATATAAATCAAAATATTATTTGGTATGTTTTATGTGATTCCTTTTTGGCTTTGATTCAAGGGCATGAGTCCTTAGAAAACGGGACAATATAGGGGGGACTATTGTTTCAATGGTATTCTTTGAGATGCATTCATTGCATTTATTTCCAAAGGTTAGGGCAGTCTTCAATCCATCCCGCCCATACCCCAATTATTGAGGATTTAATGGGTGTTATTGTTATTGTTGTTGTTGTTGTTCTATTCTGCCGGAGAGCATCTAACACACCACAAGAAGATATGGACTTCGTTTTAAAAAAATTCATAGTAAAATAGTTTTCTTTTTAAGATCGTCATTTCATGTCACACTTGTATGTGCACTATGTAGGAGACTTTGATGGAAAACTTGAGATCTTTCATTTCACTTGTGAGACATGTCATTGATTCAAGATGTCTTTTGTTTTCATGGGTCAAGATAGAATTTTCTTTCAGTTGAGATTCAATTTTGTCGTGTTTCTCCTAGTTATGTTTGGAAATTCCTTGGACATGAATAACCACATCACATAGAGTTTTGTTGAGATCTATTTCTTCATGATTTGTAGAAATGATACCCATGTAAGAGTTATGTAATCAAATCTGACATTTAACGGCTTATTCTCTTCACTCTTTATGTAATCTATCCATCTTTGATTCCATTCATTAGTAGCTTGTTAGTAGTGCCCTAGGACCATTAGCATATATTGTACGCTTTATATCTTTTTGAGCATTTCATATTAATAGTAAATTTTGCTTATGAATATCAAATGCGTGATTTGATAATAAACTCATTTGTTTATGTAATTACTATTCTAGTTGTCCCTAGTTTTATGTAATCTATTTTACAATGAAATACAACTAGTATGATGTTTGATTGATGATTACGTTTTACTAATCATGTGTAATGAATACAAATCATATCATAGATACAATGTATTGAGATATATCGTATCGGACGTGATCCGTTAGAGAAGTAATACTTCATGGTCCTTAGTCATAAGTATTACTTCCTCAATACTATTTTTTGAATCCTTAGACCTTATGTCTCCATTTGATTCTAGCATGAATGGAGCCACGTTTTGACTCAGTCGTACGTTGCTTTTAACCGAGTAATCAATACGACTGATGATCGGATGTAGCGTCCTATCATGGCTTGAATGTGAGAGGCATTGTAAAAAATTTGTCCCTCTCTATTATAAGAGAGAGATATCCATGGGCCCCTCGATAGGGAAAGACTGTTTAAATGCATGGCCGTGCTCAAATGTATTTAATAAAGTGGTTATTAAATATTGTTTGTTGGAACAGTCTACCTAGAGATCGAGCATAAATATAATTAAGCTTAATAAGGGTGACGACTGCCATGCCTTATGCTTAATTAGGATATCACGAGACAAAGGGATTAAATAGTGGATTGATATTAGGTTCCGTTGTATAATCATTCACTTTGGGCAGTCAAAATGTCCTGCTAGGGACCGCTTGTGATTTATGAGCTCACACTACTACTAAGTGTGCTTTCATTGCCATTGTGATATGAACCTACAGTGTCACACGCATAGACGAGCTAACGAGTTTCATGTCCAGATTCAATGAATCTAGAACGTGTCTAGGTTCATTGTATCTGACATTCACTTTTCTGAGAATAATAAAGTGTTATTATTCGAATTAGAGATAAGGGGCATTTTCGGTATAGCTGGGATTACGTGGGAGTTATTATCCGATAAAGACTCCCACTACCAGCAGAAGTCTAAAGGACGTGGGAGTTGAGGACTCCCATTGCCAAGAGAAGTTGAGGACGTGAGAGTTAGTTCTGGGAACAAACTCTCACACCTATATAATGATCTCTTGGCCGAAACTTAGAGGACTAATGATTTCAGCCGAAATACCTTGATTTCCAGAAAACAGTTTTCTGCCTCTCCCTTTTCTCTCTAATTCCCGAAACCCAGAAAAACGAAGTGCTAGCAATCGCTGCCCGTTTCGTCGCGTGGATACCGGTAGAGGGACATTCCGCAAAGGGAGATCAATCGGTGGCAGCAACATATCCAAGAATCCGATTCTTGAACCGAAAACGTAAGTTTTTTCTTGCTGTTTTCGATTTGTTTTGTATGAGCGGATCCTTCAGGGGAGGACTCATGGGTGTTTGGAACGAGTTTCCGCCCATGAATCCCTTCATAGCTTTGGGCAGAGAGAGTTAACTTATTGCATCTGATTCATTTTTCACTCAGTGTGATTCAAGAACATTATTATTTCGTTAGTACTTTTACACTTAAACCACAACAAAACATGTTTAGAGCTCTGAAGTTAAGATTCAGTTTGACATGATCTTTACTATCATATTCCTTAGTGTTTTTTCAATCATGATCCTATTATCAATCCTAACTGAATAACTGGTAAAAGAGGTCCTTCATCAACGATCTTCAGTAGGTAAGAATTGGTGGAGCATACAAAGGCATTGAAGTTACTTCTCCACTTATAGAAGATTGTGCCATCAAAAAGAGGTGGAGTACATTGGGAGACTCCCTTGTTAGAACACTTATCAACATATATGATATTTTATTTCAACGGTTAAGCTTTGACAACGAAGACACGAGCTCTGGTACCAACTAAAAACACAAAATGGTGATGAAATGGATGCTTGATTTTTTTTATACCTATTTTCAAAGGGAAGACACAACAAAATAAGCATCACTTCAGTCCTTGAGGCACCAAACGGGGGTCCAATATAACCGTTTGGTTTATGTTAGATTAGTTCTCTTATGAATATGTTTCAGATTAGTTCTCAGTTTTCAATCCTGGGATCGTATTTCCCGATAGTTAGGAAAATCAATTTGTTTTGAAGCAAAGCCCCCCATTAACACGTTATTCTCAATAACATCATGGATTTGTTCTCATTTAGTTAACTATTACTCCTTAATCATTTCCCAAGTCCTTGGAGTCTTTATAAAGGCAAATCACGAACTCACAATTTATTTTCACATTCCTCAAATGTTAAATATTTTCCCATTTTTCCTCAACATGGGTGGCACACTCCAGCACTATCAGTTCACTTATATATATATATATATATATATATATATATATATATATATATATATATATATATATAGAGAGAGAGAGAGAGAGAGAGTAGACTGATATACATTTAGGTAAAAAATGTATGTATATATAGGGTACGTAGTAGATAGATTTTTTTCTCCTCCTTGCAATTGAAGAATGTTAAAAGAAGGTGACCCCTCGTTTCCCATATAGAAAAGAAACCAAAAAAACAAAAAAACAAAACAAAAATAAAGAGCATCACTGTTTTACATTTAAAAGAACGAAAAAAACAAAAAGAATGCAACTGACCTATCGAAATAATAAAGAGGCTAAATCCATTTCAAATAAAGGATAAAATTTACTGAAGTTTCAAACATTCATGAATGATGTAATAAAGCATTAGAATGTCATTGTGAAAATAGAAAGAAACAATCTTATAAAAAAAGAGTGAATGGCTCTAATTAATCTTTAATAATTTTTGGTTTTCTCTTTTTAGACATCAACTTTATTTTTATACATTCATGAGCATAAACAATTTACGCTATGACAGATATAGAAAAAGTAGCAGATTCTGCGCAAAAAATGGCACATGATCAAAACATGTTGATTTAGGTAGAGGTAAAATTGTCCATTTACTAATCATTCCTCCCAACCCACATTTATACGACCCAACCCGCAATCTCCATCTTCTCCACTATCTTTATCCAACCCACCGTCTTCTCCACGATCTCCATCTTCTCCACTCATCTCCAACAAGGAATCAGTCACTTCTTGGATAAATATAAGTGATTCCTGAATTTTCATTCTCAATCGTGCAAATGAGAGCCGATAATTTAACAATCCCAGTCCAATCATCATTCCAGATATCTGAAGAGCCCTCAAATATCAAAATTACAAATAAATAAAATTCTTCTTTTTCCAAAATTCAATATTATATCACTTTTTTTCAACACCTGGCCCCACTTCAATTGATACAAGAATGTTAAAGAAAGCACAAATTAGAGATGATTTTTTAATCTTTGAGCTTTTCCACTTTCTGAGCATTTCACAGGAGTTAGAAACTTGTTCTCCTTTTTTTTTCCTCGAATCGCTTTGTTTTTTTTTTTTGGGTTCCGAATGAGAGCGAATGAATGAATGAGGGCCTTCTTTCTTCGTCTTCCTTGAAAACACATCCCATTAGTAGTAAGTAGTAACATCAAAGTATTAAATTTGAACATAATGCATGGACAACCCAGAATGAATCTATTTTTTGGTGGATTTGGGGGAGATCTGGATTTTTTAATCCAGTTTGGGTTTTTTTTTTCTCTTTTCTTTCCAGTTGAAGTGAAATTTCTTTAGTTAGAGAGAAGGATAGAAGGGAAGAATAAGAAGAACAAGAAGAAGAAAGAGAAAGAAAGATGAATGGAATGAGGAGAAGATGGAAATGGTGGAAATGATGAGTTTGGGTCGGTGGAGAAGATGTAGGGAAGAAGTCGGTCGGGTCATGTGGATTGTAATGAATGGTTTGAAATGACAACTTTACCCTTATTCTCACAAGCACGCTCAAGGCACATGACCATTTTTTATCGGAATATACTACTTTTTCTACATTGGGCGTCCCGTAAATTTTTTATGTTCATGAATGTACAAAAACAAAGTTTATATCTAAAAAGAGAAAAACAAAAAAAAATTAAAGTCTATTTTAGAGGCATTCACTCTAAAAACAATTAGAACCGTAATGTTTTTTTTTTTTTCTGGTTTTTGTGATTTTATATTTTGAGATATGTATGAAAATTCTATAGGCTAATGTGCAAAACAACCAATTTGAAATAGAATGGAGTATACATCCATTTACGAAAGCATGCTTAATTTTTTGTTTGTGACAAACAATTTTGAATTTACTATACACGAAACTTGTCTTCTGATTATAAATTTTTTTCCCGTAGTTAAAAGGGAATACTTTATTATAAAAATAACTTAAATGGTTCAACTGTAATACAAGAAATTAATTAAGTATATAACGGTAAATAAAGCTTATTACATGGAGAAGTGTAAATTACTAAGTGTTAATCTATTACAGTTCATTAGAAGTCACTCTCAATGGTACCCATCCCAAGCACCAACATCATTATAGAAAAGCTCAGCTCCATCTACATCTGGAAGAAAATAAAAGTAAAGGAATGAGCCGCGAAACTCAGTAAGGATCATACAACCCCTGGGATGAAGCATCAGATAAGACTTAAAAGCTTTCCCGTTTCCCAAAAATACCCCTTTTGAAAAAAACGCTTTTGACACGACACAACTCAAGCCTCACATAACTCAGAACGCATGACAGGGCAGTACAGTACATTGTATAGCAGAGCAGAACAGAGCAGAAACAGAAAAGAATCTGCACAGCTGCACTATGAACTTCCGGTCGACCACACCCTCAGTCCGGTCCACCGGTGATATCCCAGAAGCACACAAATAGAAAACAGAGGCTCCGGTCGACTAGTACACAAACCGGACGACCGAAAGGACCGCGACTTACGAAAATCAGAAAAACAAGTGCAAAACTTGTTCACAAGTGTACTACTATCTTGCACCAATTCAAACCCAACCCAAAATACAAGTTAAAAGGACTCAATACCAAGTATCAAATATGACCCAAACAAATGTTCGACTATACTTGTCAAATCTGACACCCCATATTGGAATTCATGCCATATGCATCCCATACTACTCATGCACTACAAACCAATAGTTATGTCAAACAATCGAGTATAAAACGAACAAGACCAAACAAGTGAAAAACAACAGTTAAGCTAAACAACTATATTCTTCATGTCTAAGAATTTCACTCAAATGAATCCACATCAAGCACATCTGCCCTACCGTATTCTCGATTACACAGTTTACTTAGACATAACGAACATAGTTATCGCTATGACACACAAATCCCACGATTGAGCTCAATTATCTATTCACAGCTCTATACCAATAACTGCAATGGCCATAACAACAGGCCTGATAGGAAGCCCCAGAATTATATTAACACATGGGTTCAGTATAACCCCTTGAACGTATGGGTCTAGAATTTTAAGGATCCATTCTTATTGTGTCATCATTCATCACCATGAACTCCACAACAACCATTACAGTCCCAATGATGGCCTCATCAGGTGAAGGCCCGAACATTTCTTAACACACCACATGAACTCCCGGGTTCAACAGACAGAAATAATCGAATGAGTCCTGCTACAAAGTAGATCCTAGACAAGAGCTCAAAACCGGGGCGACGACATCAGCCGACAACAACAAAATAGACAACATTTTAGACAACCACTAAATAATAACAAGTATAATATAAAATTAGAAATTTAACAACAATCACAATTTTTGGCAACAAAGATATTAACAATACAATTTCCATAATTATGTAAAATAAGCATGACTTGAACAATTGCTAAAAATAATGCAAGATAACAACATATGTAACATTGTTTAATGCAAGATAACAACATATGTAACATTGTTTAAACTAACGTCTTTACTACCAAACTACTTTCTATTATTTAGATTTAAAAATGCATTGCTATTTTCTGCAAAATGCAATTATTATTAATTAATTTCTTTGACAAAATATGTTATTCATTTTAGTGATCTACAAACTGGAATGACTCAAACCAGGAGAATTTGATAAATGAAATAACTTCCAGCAAACTAAATGCAAAGCTAAATTGAATCATATTTAAGCCTTCAAAGTAGTTAAAATGTATTTTAAAAAAACATTAATATGAAGCCCCTTGAGCACTAAATTTTTAGTGAAACAACACAGATTCCAAATTATAAACAATGGTACTCATTTGAACCGGATAATCAAAAGCTCATCCGCTATTCTAAAACTTCAGGTTACATAGAGATAAAACATGAATAATACTTATATGAAAATATATATAATAATTTCGCAACTTCCTAAAATATATCAAGTACAATATAAATCAATATTTAAATTTTAAGGGCAGCAAGGAATTAACAATACAATTCTATATCGATAATCAAATATAATGCAACAAAATCCAACGCTCCATCCATTTTATGCAAGGAAAATATGTATGAACATTTTATATCAATTCCATAACTTTATATACTGAAATCATGTATTTTAGGGACTGAAAAGTAGAGGTGTAAGATCCTTACTTGATAGAATAGCAATTTAAGCAAGCAAAAGAAACGCAGAAACAAATGTCCAGAAAAATCAGCACACTTCCCGAGGTGATAACTCTCTGCACGGACCTCAGAATTGAAATCCGCCAGCGCCCACGAGTAGCTCTCTCGATTCTATTCGAAATACACTATTTAAACTCCTAAAGCCGACACTTTTTACCTATCCAAATGCTCTCTCAAAGTTCTGCCTAGAATTTCTGCCAACCCAGAAAACACTGAACTTCAAACTTACATTACTCATGTCACAGAACTCCAAACGTTGATCCATCAACTCCCAAACATAGATATTTCAACCCTCTTTCTAACCCATCAAGAATCACTTGATTACGACATCTATAACTATGTCAAAAGTCGAATCTCCCACATACTATCTATTCTGCCAGATTTTTATTCTCACTCTTTTTCTCTCTTTTTAATTCACTCCAACACTTGTAACCCCCATCCCATGATCTCCCACTAAAGAGCTGCCATAAAACTCATAAAAGCCAGCCACAACCCCTCTATATTCCCTACAATCAAGTCCCTAAACTTTTTGTCTTCAACACTTATGTCCGCACACTCCCAATCACAATCACAAAAAGTAACACATAACATAACTTAAGTGCAACAAATAACACTTAAATCATATGATAAAATTACTTAAACATACTAATCATGCAAATTGAAATGCAAAGCATGCAAAAAACATAAGTAAAAAGTTCCAGGTATCACACTTTAAGACAGTAAAATTCATTCCAGCGTTAAGTTTGTCCCAAAAAAACCCAATCTCATCCTTTTTCTGCAAATTCCTTTGATTCACGAAGTCTCTTTCCCAATTGCCATTCAAAACAAAACTGGTACTCTTCCACATTTTCAATACAAATTCGTGGTTTGTGTTGGTGTCCAAGTCATGAATATTAATCCTTGCACCCTCTACAGTTTCACAACATCAAGCAAAAGATCCATCCAGGTAAGGTAGAATACCTGAATACACATTGTATCGGGTCAATAGCAACCGACTAGAAGAATCAGTATCACTTTTTGTTAATGTTTTTCCCCTAGAAAAATACAGTTGGATTGTTCTACTAGTTCATGTCTTCTACTTGAACCTCCATGTTCAGTCTTTTGCATCGCTTGTGTCTCTATCACTTGACCAAAAAGTTTGAAGGATTTTAGACCGGAACCAACATTTGCTTCATCCCTTTGGTACTCAGATTGTTTGTTGTTTTCCATGGGACTTGAAAATTTTATTGAAGGCGAGGGGAGAGAGATTAAAGATGTTATTGATATAAATTCTGGAAAGATTGATAATACAATATATTGAAACATTGGACATATATATAGGTAGTAGATGAATGTTCTAGTTTTCCTCATTTCAAATGTAGAATGTAAAAGGAGGCAAAAAAATTTCTACAATAGCAAAACGGAAAAAAGAAAAGGAAGGAAACATGATTCAAAAGTTCATAAAAGTTTTTTTTTTATTATTATTTATTATATAGATATATCTGTTTTTCTTTTCATTTTTTCAAAAGGATGATCAATAGTGGTTTCCCACTTTCCTTTCGACATGACTCGAACTCCCGACCTACCGGTTGGAAGTGAAGCGTCTTATCGCATGAGCTGCGCTTCGTTATCTAGTATTATGTTATTTATTAACAAGACGAATTATGTCCTCATATGCATATGCTCTATCTATTTGTAATTAGTTTTAAAAAAATTGATAGCTTCAAAAGTCTAGTTGTAATTAATTCTTACAGACGTAGAGGTAATAAATTCGAATTCCTTCCCTGCTTCTTGATTCCCCCATTTATTATAATAGATAAGTCCCCCTCCCTCAATAAATTAAAAAAATTATAAAAAAAAATGCATATGCTCTATCTATTTGCAAATGCATAAAATAGGTTATGGTGTTTATATCAATGTCAAGAAATATAAAAAAAACATTTTTCTTAACGTTACTAAGTCTAGGATAATGTGTTATCAAAACATAGAGACCATGCCCGGTTCCAAGCATGTCTAAATTAACATGCAGAACCGGGCCTCTTATTTTGAAGGGCACCAAAATTCACTACAAGAAAACAGTTAAATAGCGACCGAAATTAGCGACCGAATTTTTCGGTCATACACTTAACGACTGAATAACAACCGAATAGCCACCGAAAACATAACGGTCGTTAGTTCGTCGACATTCCGTCGGAAATATCGGTCCCGTTGACTAAATTGAATAGTCATCGTTTTTGTCACCCATAACGACCTATCACCGACGGAAAGTAACGACCGAATACAGACGGAAGTTTAACGACGGAATAACGACCGAAAATGTAACAAAACGACGTCGTTTCAGTGTTGGAACTCAAAAAATAACAGTCAAAGTAAAAATCGTTTGAAACCATCGTCGCTCTCTCCTTCTCCCTTCTGACAAACCTCGCGGACGCTCCACCATCTCCTTCCATCCCCCTCCACTCCCCATTTCAAATCTTCTGAAGCTCCACCATCTCTAAAAAAAAAAAATAGTCCATTTATAAGTATGGTCCAGTTTTATTACAATTATTTATTATAAGACCTCACCAGAGGAGGAGTAGTAGAAGCCCGTTGAGCGGGTGCCTCGTGAGGGGAGTATAAGACCCACACAAGGGAACCCAAAGAAATGACAATTAAATCATTCCCCTTGTGTGAGGTGGGTATCGAACCTGGACCTCTCGGTCACAGGCAGTGGAAGCTCCACCATCTCATTCCTTCCCCCTCTCTTCTTCTTCCTTTTTTTTTTCTCTTTGTTGCGGCTTCTCTTTGCCGATAGAGAGCCTCTTGGCCTCAGTTCACCGCCGCTGCTCTTCATCTTCTTCGGCCGTCACCATCTCCGATCTCCCTCAACTCCAACGAAGGTACATCTCTCTCTTTTTCTCTTCTTTAATTTTCCCCCAATTCTTATTACCCTAAATTTTTACTTTAATTTATTCTTACGTTTTTTTTCTCTTTTCCGGCGACCACCGTGTCCTTGCCGCTGCCCTTAGTCTTCTCCGGCGACAAGGCTAGCATTTTAACTTTCCTTTTTCCTTTTATTTTCTGTTTTATTATTTTTATGTCTTGTATCTCTATTATTATTATTTTTTGTTTCCTTCTCAGTATCTCTATTGATTGCTCTTATAATGTCTTTAAACTGACTCAACATCTAAAGATTGTAGCAGTGAAGAATTATGCCAAATTCTTCTCTTATTTTTTAAATTCCTATTCTCTGAATATGCCAATTCACTATTGATGGGCAATAGTAAGTGATGAATATAAGCCACCAGATGGCATTTCATTTATAAGTCATGTAAAAGTCAATTAGATTGAATACAAATTGTCTAGAATATAAAATTTATAAGTATCTTCCTATCTTTTATTTAGCAGTTCCGAATCACAACTCCCCTCTCCTTTATTTCTTACTGCTGCCAATTTTTCTGTTCTGTTTGTCTGAGCATCCTGTTGTTGCTTGTGTCTATTTGTCTTTTGATAAACCACTTTGTTGTCTATTGGTTTGTTATTCTGGGAAGGTTGTTATGTGATGTTCTCCTTTAGGTTTTCTTGGCATGCTCCAGCCTTGGCTGTAGAGTTGTTGCTGGGATTGAACTTGGGAGAATGACATGTGTTGATCTCATTTGAATTCTCTTTAATTTGTTACTCCTTTGATAAAGTTGGAGTCTTTAAATGTGGGTCAGAATCTAAATCTGCTTTTAGTTGATGAATTTGTGACGCATGAGAACATTTTATATTGTCAGTATCTAAGTGTTCTTAAGCTTTACTTGGATAGTGATTGATTTTGATACGAAAATGTTAATAGTTAAATTGTTTATAAGAGTATATGTGGATCCCAAAACCTTAAATTTTGTGTTCCGTTTCGAATTCCTTGACCTTCGGTTTAGTCAATTATGGGAGGTTACCCTTCCGGCTCTCTAAAATCAACCACTGATTCTCATTCCACCAACCTATATCATTAACACACGCACACACACACACAGATATATATATATATATATATATATATATATATACAACTCCGAATGTTTATTGTGTATAAGCCACAAACTGAGTTTACTGTTTAGCTACAAACTTTGTATTTCTTTTGTTGGTTATGGAAACTGCTCATTTATGTGTTGATTATGTCCTAACTTTTGAGCGTGTGGATGAATTTCTGTTAATTGTGTCTTTTAAAAGTCGGTCTTTGATTGTGCTTGTGAATACTTTCCATGTATTTCAGAGATGCCTCCAAAGAAAAGTATTCGAGTTTCCTTACCATTTGGTTCGCCAGCCACATCTGCTCCGGCTTCCGCCTCCAAGCCTGGTTCATCACCTGATTTGGTGTCGACACCGCCATCTGCTCCCATGCTTGGTACGACACCTCCATCACAGTCTGATGATGCACAGACATCTCAGGATGCGTCTGCGTCAATACCCGCCATTGAGTCTACACCGGTAGCAGGATCGGCGACTCACCAGTCTACTGTCCCACAGACAGCGTCTGATACTGGTGGAATTGCGGCTACAGTAGATACTCGTATTCTCCTGCAGCCTACCCTTGGCATGTAAGTAAATTCATTAATTATTTCCTTTAAGCTAATTATACTACTTGTCGTGATTATAGTAACTAATCAAATTTTTTCTTTGCTATTATAGTTTTAGGTTGGCATCTAGCTGTTCCGCCGCCATTACTTTAATATTTCAAGATCGTTTCAAGGGGGCATATAGCACCATCAAGGATGTTCCCCAGGCAGAAGAAAAATTGTTGTGGGACGAGTTCAAGGTAAGTAAATTAGTAAATAAGTTTGAATTTAGAAGTCTTCGAATTTAATTATCTAACATTATTTCAAATTACAGAAAAAGTATTGCTGGGCTCCTGAGCATGAGGATGGCGTCAAGACAGGTTGGCGTACCATACTTACGAGGAGACTCAGCGGCATTATGAGCGACGCTCGGAAAAAAATAAGAGGCCCACATGGGTTTTTGAGACCGATTGGCGCGACTTCAAGAGTACTGGCAGACTCCGAAATTCAAAGCCAAGTCGGCATAGGCAACAAAAAACGGGATAGAAGGGAGGGGTGGCAAAGGCCCGATGAAGCACACGGGCGGTTCGCTCAGCCACATTAAGCACCACATGAGACTGATACTTAAATATATTAATTGATGTATTCTTATATTTTATGTGTTTTTTGTTCGTATTTAAATGTTTTAATGATTTTGTTTAACAGGAAAAGGAGGCCGGACATGCAGTCCCATTCACAGCCAGTTACGATCATCTTCATCAACACCATATCGGCCCAAAGAAAGGCGAATGGGTTGATGAAGATTCTAGAGAGTTGTCTGTAAGTATTTCATTACATTTTCTCCTTTTTTGGTATTAGTTATTTAATGTCATAACCTGACATTTTATTTGACAGCGGGTGTTCCATGAGGTTTATGAAGACGCTGCAAGCCAAGCAACTCAAGTCGGACTGCCTCCTCCGGATTTGCTGACTCAGATTGAGTTGTCTGCTGAGGGTTGTGGGTGGGCTAAGAAAGGGACGTGTCCAAGGACTCGGTTCATTTTGTGATGTGGTAAAGACAATGAAGCGAGGCAGCCAAGCGGTCTCGCATTCAGACATGGAACAAAAAATGAGCGAAATGGAAGCAAAGTTTAATAAAGAGATGGCCGAGAAAAAAATAGAATTCAAGATGAGGGTAAAGAAAAGAAACAAGGGTTTAGCTAGTATATTAGCTGAAATTTTAACAAATAGGGACCATGTTGTATTAAGTGCCTCTGAGATAGAGGATAAATTGAGTAGTATCTTAGACGATGAGTTAGAATCAGACAATGACGATGACCCCTTAACTGTCGATGACGTTTTAGGGAGTCAATAGAGTACTTTGTTAATTTTGTAACTATTGTTATCTTTTAATGCTTTTTGTTATCTTTTAATGCTTTTTTTTTTTAAGTTATGTTTTGTTATTATTTTGCAATTTATATTTTAGGTTATATTTTATGTTGAATGGAAGATACCTAAATTGTGCAGGGGGTCTGTTCTATAGGTACCCTGTTCTGCTACTGGAAAATTGGTTTCATACCGACCGCATAGCGACAGAATAATGACTGTTTTAGGGTTTAGGGTTAGGGCTTAGCGACCGATTAGCGACAGATTAAGCTCGACGACGTCGTTTTGAAAATATGCGCTGCAATTTATCATTGGGGCGACTAATACAGACATATCCGTCGCGAATAGGATATTGGGCGACCGACTAGCGACCAACCTTGATACCTCGGTAGTAATTCAGTCGGTATATTTCTCGGATTCCGTTTTTTATAAAATAGCGAGGTTTTTACGGATATATAAAAAGATTTGCCTATTTTAGTAATATATACATATGTACACATTAACCTGAATAGTGAAACAAGTAAAACTTATACTTATTCACAAAATACCTGTATAAACTGGAAGCAGAACAATTCAAGTAATACATTTGTGTGTACATTTACGTGAATCATTAAGTAATGTAACTAAAATTTTAATAATTGCCCATTAATGATCAAATAATTATTACAATAATAATATTAGTTCGTATTCGCATTCTGAGAGATGTCGGTTTTGGAATTTATAATTGTTTAACATGTCCGTCGCTATCCATATACTGGACGACCGAATATGCCAGGGCGGTCGCTATTCGGTCGCTAAAGTTAAATGCCGAAACGGTGTCGTTTTGTCAAGTGCGCGGGTTCATTATTTTGAAAACTGTACAAGTGTTCAGACATTTTGATGGGCGATCGAATATGCCCTGGCGGTCGCTAGTCACTCGCTAATGTTAAATGCCGAAATGGTGTCATCTTGTCCAGTGCGCGGGTTCATTATTTTGAAAACTGTACAAGTGTTCATACATTCTGATGGGCGACCGAATATGCCCTGGCGGTCGCTAATGTTAAATGCCGAAACGGTGTCGTCTTGTCCAGTGCGCGGGTTCATTATTTTGAAAACTGTACAAGTGTTCAGACATTCTGCTGGGCGACCGAATAGAGACCGAATTGTTATCGGTCGCTAGGGTTAAATGCCTAAATGGCGTCGTTTTCTGCGTTTTATTTTTCTAAAAATATCTATGACCAGAATCCCTCCCCCTTTACTCATTCTGCACACAACCACAATTTCTACCTCTACCACCACCTCTTCTAGTGATTTCTTCCCAAATCCACCGTGAAACCCCTCCCTCCTCCCATCACCACCCCTCCGGCAACTCCAAGACGGCGCCACCACCTTCGCACCCGCATGACTTCCCCACCACCTCCGATTTCAGTTGGGTTTTCGGCGAGAATCTTGTCTTTTCTATATATTATAATGTTATTAATGTCAATATTAATGCTCTTGTACCATTTATTCTTTAGCTTAATCACATGTGGTACAAGGGATCACAATAAAAGAATGAGAGCAAAAATTGTTCACAAAGAATCAAATTTTAGGGTTAGGTTTACGGCATACCTTTTAATTTTTGGGTTTGGGTTGAAGGCAAGGTGTTTGATGATATGCCATGGTAAATACGAGAATCAAATTTTGCTCTAATTATTTTAAAGCTAAGAGTTTGACTATTTTTTTTTTTTTTGCATAATAAATGATGATATCAAAGTGGCAAAATTTTCTAAGTTTACTAGCTTTTTACCTTTAGTTTAGGGTGTAAAATTTCAGCTTTATTCTCACATTGAAATTTTGTTAATGCACACTAAGAAAATTGTCACATTTGACCAATATTTATTTTTTTGAGCAGTTTTCGATCACCCAATTGCTAGTTTGCACGTGAAATGTGTGTTTCAACTGCGTTGTATTTATGTGACCTGGCATGAAGACCTTCATAGTATTATCTCCCCGGTTGTTTGCATCTTAGTATTATCCCCCGGTTGTTAGCATCTTTCTTTGTATTATCTTGCCGATTTTTTGAATCTTTGTATTTATATATATCCCCGTTTTATGCTTCTTTGTAATATCTCCCCGTTTTATACTTCTTTGTAATATCTCCCCGGTTTATGCATCTTTGTATTATCTCCCATGATTTCCTTTTTTTTGTATTATCTCCCATGATTTTCTTTCTTTGTATTATCTCTCATGATTTTCTATCTTTGTATTATCTCTCATTATTTTCTATCTTTGTATTATCTCCCATGATTTTCTGTCTTTGTATTATCTCCCATGATTTTATATCTTTGTATTATCTTGCAACAAACAAAATAATGTTGAAAATCATCGAAATAGTTGACAAAATGCCATTTAAAATAGTAGACAAGATGCCATTATCACACGTTAATAATTACTTGGAAAATAAGGGTGAGAAATCATCAAAATAAGATCCAAAGTTAATATGCATTTAATTATTAAGATTTGATATACGCAGATATTGTGTTTGTAATGGAGGACCGTAGTTGGATGTATGTGGATTTGAAAACGAATGGTGGACCTCGTCATAGTCAAGAATTTATAGCGGGATTGACACGATTTATGAATTTCGTAGTTAGTACGTCTGCTAATGTACAAATTGATGGGATTAGGTGTCCTTGTCGGGTTTGTAAGAATAAGTATTTTCATATGCCTGATACTGTGAAGTATCATCTTGTTATGAACGGATTCTTCTCTAACTATTATAATAGGACATGTCATGGTGAGGCATTCATTCCCATGCCTCAAGTCCCGTTTGTTCATGAAATGGATAATTATAAAAGACATACGATACTGAACAATTATCGAGATATGGTTATTGATGTTGTTGGACCAAGTTTTAATGAGCAGCAAAATATGGACGTGGAAGAACCTCCCATTCCAGAGGCACAAATGTTCTATGACATGTTGAAGGCTGTTGATAGCCCACTGTACAATGGTTGTACAAACCATTCACAGCTTTCAATGACTGCTAGGATGTTGAGCATTAAGTCCGAAGATAACTTATCTGAAACTACAATAGATAAATTTGCGCAGTTGATGAAAGAGGCGCTTCCTCCACAAAATAATGCTTTAGACGACTTTTACCAAATGAAGAAATTGGTTAAAGGCCTTGGATTACCGGTGCAAAAGATTGATGTTTGTGTTAACGGTTGTATGTTGTACTGGAAAGATGATGTTGAGAGTAGAGAATGCAAGTTTTGTGGCCATGCTAGATACATTAAGAAAAAGAAATCAAAAAATATACGACAAAAAAAAATTGCTTGCAAAAAGATGTATTATTTTCCAATTACTCCGACATTACAAAGATTGTATGCATCTAAGAAAACTGCAAGACACATGACATGGCACTCAGACAGTGAGAGGGAAGAGGGAATAATGAATCACCCACGGGATGGAGAAGCTTGGCAACATTTTGATAGAACACACACCGATTTTGCAGAGGAACCTCGGAATGTAAGGCTTGGGTTATGCACAGATGGTTTTGCACCTTTCGGCATGTCAGGGAAGCACTATTTTCTTGGCCAGTTCTTCTAACACCTTATAATCTCCCCCCTTGGATGTGTATGAAGAACAACGTAATCTTCTTAACTATCATTGTGTTAGTAGTGCCCTAGGACTATTATCATATGTTGTACGTTTTATATCTTTTTGAGCATTTCATCTGAATAGTTAATTTTGCTTATGAACATCAAATGCGTGATTTGATAGTAAAACTCATTTGCTTATGTAATTACTATTCTAGTTGTGCCTAGTTTTATGTAATCTACTTTACAATGAAATAAAACTAGTATGATGTTTGATTGATGATTATGTTTTACTAATCATGTGTAATGAGTACAAATCATATCATAGATGCAATATATAGGGATACATTGTATTGGACGTGATCCGTTAGAGAAGTAATACTTCATGGTCCTTAGTCATAAGTATTACTTCCTCAATACTATTTTAGAAACCTTAGACCTTATGTCTCCATTGATTCTAGCATTAATGGAGCCACGTTTTGACTCAGTCGGACGTTACTTTTAATCGAGTAATCAGTACGATTGATGATCGGATGTAGTGTCCTATCATGGCTTGAATGTGAGAGGCATTGTAAGGAATTTGTCCCTCTCTTATTAGAGAGAGATATCCATGGGCCCCTCGATAGGGAAGACTGTCTAAATGCATGGCCGTGCTCAAATGTATTTGATAAAGTGGTTATCAAATACTATTTGTTGGAACAGTCTACCTGGAGATCGAGGACGACTACCATGCCTTATGCTTAATTAGGATATCGCGAGACAAAGGGATTAAATAGTAGATTGATATTAGGTTCCACCGTAAATTCATTCACTTTGGGTAGTCACAATGTCCTGCTAGGGACCGCATGTGATTTATGAACTCACGCTGCTACTAAGTGTGTTTTCATTGCCATTGTGATATGAACCTACAGGGTCACACGCATAGACGAGTTAATGAGCTTCATGTCCAGATTCAATGAATCTAGAAGTGTCTAGGTTCATTGTATCTGACATTTATTTTCTGAGAATAATAAAATTGTTAATATTTCGAATTAGAGAGTATGAGGGGTATTTTTGGTATTTGGTTTTAACAGGGATTACGTGAGTTATTATCCGATAAAAACTCCCACTACCAGTAGAAGTCTAGGGGACGTGGGAGTTGAAGACTCCCACTGCCAAAAGAGGTGGACAGGACGTGGGAGTTGTTCTTGAAACAAACTCTCACAACCTATATAAACCTCTCTTGGCTGAAATCCTAGAATTAATGCTTGAGCCGCAATAAACCAATTTCTCCCGAAATCAGATTTCTGGATTTCTTCCCTTCTCTTCTTTCTATATTTCCGAAACTCAAAAACGAAGAGCTACCACTCGCTGCTCGTTTCGTCGCGTGGATAACAGTAGAAAGGGATTCCGCAAGGAAAGGCTTTTGGTGGCAGCTGCACACATCCGAAAGACAACATCTTTAGGCGAAAAATGTAAGTAATTTTTCGCTGTTTTCGATTCGTTTTTTGTATGAGCGAATCCTTCAGGGGAGGACTCATGAGTGTTTAGAACGAGTTTCTGCCAATGAATCCCTTCACATTGTACTTGGACCCAAAATCCAAAACACAAGATCGATGTGTATTTGCAGCCTTTAATCGATGAATTGAATCAACTGTGGGGTGAAGGTGCGAAAACTTATGATATCTCAAAAAAAAAATTAAATTGAGGGCTTCATTACTGTGGACAATTAGTGATTTCCTAGCATATGGAATGTTGAGTAGATGGAGTACAGCTGGCATTCACGCTTGTCCATATTGTATGGAGGAAACAGAAGCGTTCCATTTGCAGTCTGGCGGGAAACAATCGTGGTTTGATTGCCACTGATGCTTCTTGTCACCTGATCATCCTTTTAGAAGAGATGCAAAGGGATTCCGAAAGGACCTGCGACAAGAGAGAGCAGACCCGCCATCTCGCCTTACTGGTGATGAAATGTTGGTTAGAGTTAGAGATTATCAAAAAATTACCGATACAGCTGAAGAGATCGGTAAAGAGCAAGGCATGGGTCAGATCATAGTTGGGCCAAACGTAGTTTATTTTGGGACTTACCTTATTGGCGGACACTTTTGATAAGACACAACATTGATGTCATGCATAATGAAAAAAATGTGTTTGATAATGTCTTTAACACCGTGTTGGACGTGAAAGGTAAAACTAAAGACAATGTTAAAGCTAGAGCGGATGTTGAAAGGTATTGCAGTCGTCCGGAATTGAATATTAAACACGATGGCCGAGGTAAAGCAACAAAATCGAAGGCATGTTTCACTCTTACCAAGGCACAAAAAGAGATGGTTTTGTAGTGGGTTAAAGAATTAAGGCTCCCAAATGGCGCGATGCGTTGATATGAAAGAGTTGAAAATGTCTGGAATGAAGAATCACGATTCTCATGTATTCTTGGAGAGACTTATCCCTATATCACTTAGAGAAGTACTATCGACAAATGTTTGGGGACCCTTGGCTGACCTTAGTATGTTATATAGAGATTTGTGTTCCCCAAAGTTGAGTGTGTCGCATATGCAAGACTTGGAGGACACTATCGCTATTTTATTGTGCAAGCTAGAGAGAATATTTCCTTCGGGATTTTTTTATGTGATGGAACACTTGCCGATTCGCCTTCCGTACGAAGCCAAGGTTGGTGGCCCGGTACAGTTTAGGTGGACGTACCCGTTCGAGAGGTAACAAGCAATGCCTTAAGTTATCTCAACTTCATTTTTATTTTTCATGTACGTATTTACAATGTGATTAACTACATATGCTTTAATTAGATACCTGCACCATCTGAAAAAGAAGATAAAGAACAAGGCCATAGTTGAGGGGTCAATTTGCAATGCATACTTGGTCGAAGAAGCTGCTACATTCTTTAGTTATTATTTCGAACCCCACGTGAAAACGAGAGTTACAACCATTGGGCGAAATGATGGTGAAGACGAGATTAGCGGACCAGATCTATTATCAATTTGCAACTTACCCGGAAGATCATTTGGAAAAAAAGAAACGATTCTATTATCTGATAAAGATTATAAAACAACCATGAATTATATCCTAATGAATTGTGAAGAGGTCGAACCATATCTTCAGTAAGTAAACCTATCTATTGCTTCATTTTTGTTATACAATTAAAAGTAGCCAAATAATAATATTGTCATTTAATTTGTAACTCAGGAAATTTGTCAGTGAAGTACATGACCAAACCCTGCAGATAAAGGAGTAATGACTTCAAAGCAAGGGTTTATAATGATTTTTCCAAATGGTTTGGAACTCATGTAAGTTGGTATTGTGTAGAAATGTACTTGTCTTAAGAATGTATAATTAAAGTAATTTAACTTTTGTTGTTCTCAACAGATACATAGCCTTCAGGAACATTCCGAAAGTTTGTTGAAAAATCTGTCTTGGGGCCCGTCAAGGAGAGTGATCTCATACACCGGTTACTTTGTTAACGGTTATAGATTTCACACAAAAGCCAACAGCGATGGAAAAGGAACGACAAACAGCGGGGTATGGGTTAAAGGAGATTATTACGGTGAGTTGAAACAAGTAATTGAGGTTCAACTTGCTGGACTACCTGACAAAAAAATAATTCTTTTCAAATGCGACTGGTTTGATTCTACACCAAATCGAGGTTTAAGAGTGCATCCTCAATATAAACTTGTAGAAATCCATAAGAAAAAAACCTACCAGGGTTACGATCCATTTGTATTTGCTTCCCAATGTCAACATGTCTACTACACACCTTATCCGGTTAGTAAGACAACATCTAAGGATGATTGGTTGGTTGTATGTCATTCCAAACCACGTCTATTTGACGTTCCTGGTGTTCTGGTACCGTATCAGGACGAAGTACGCGAGGAGGAGACCAGTCGCATTGATCCAACTATTACTGAAGTTGGTCAACTTGCACACCGGTCAGGGGAAATTGAAGTTGTACTTGTGGCCGGTACGAGCCGTGTTCATGAAGATAATGACGATGATGAAATTATGTCGGGTGATGACAATTTTGAAGAATATGATGAATTTATGTCGGATGATGATTTAGAATGATTAAGCTTTTCTCGCTTCTTGGAATTCAACATATTGAAGGTGAGTAATATTTGTTGGTTTTTTTTGTACTTTATTACCATAAATTAATTATCATATTTTATAACTTTTTAACATAATTCAAAGTAGTAATTTTATTGTCATAAAATAATTTGATTCTTGAATTTTCAGATTGCAAATCATGCATTTCCAAGGATATACATATGAATAACATCAAGGAGTTTATGAGAAGTGCACACTTTGATTGTGAGTTTTGATAATTCAAAGTGTGCACTTTGATTGTGAGTGTTGTAATGTAATGTGCACACTTTGACTGTGAATGTTGTAATTCAAAGTGTGCACTTTGATTGTGAGTGTTGTAATTCGAAGTTTGCACTTTGATTGTGAGTATTTAATGTAATGAGAAGTGCGCATTTTGATTGTGAGTGTTGTAATGCAAAGTGTGGACTTGATTGCGAGTGTTGTAATGTAATGAGAAGTGCACACTTTGATTGTGAGTGTTGTAATGTAAATGAGAAGTGTAAACTTGTGTTTTTTAGTAAGATAATTGGCTATGTAATGTTATTTTTAGGTTTATTGATTATTTTTGCTATTTGGGATCTTAGTAATAATATTGTTTCCTGTTTGTATTTTTGGGCGTATTGCTGTTTTTTTATAATAGGGATTTAATTAAATTTCAGATTTATTTTTTTAAATAAAAAACAATTTAGCGACGGAATAACGACCGAAACAGTCATAGTCAAAAGCCAACAATGTTGACCATTCAGTCGGTATTCGGTCGGAAAATAGCGACCAAATCTCGGTCGGTAAATAGCGACCGAATATTCGGTCCCTAGACTTTCCATCGGTATTCGGTCGTTAACCAGTCAAAGTCGAAAGCCAACAATGTTGACCATTCGGTCGGTAAATAGCGACCGAATATTCGGTCGGTAATTTGCTTAGCGAAGAACAATACACGACCACATCATTCGGTCGTTAATCGATCGCTAAACTGAGTTTAACGACGGAAATGTACGTCCCTGTTACACAGTTTTCTTATAGTGATTATTAAAATTACTTAATTTTCGAGTACAATTATTGCATACAAAATTTTGTCAGCTATTTCTTTGACGGTTGTATCTACATAAATAAGTTTTTCTAAATTGAACTTGTTGAAGTCCGGTATGCATCTACAATGTCACAATGACTCAATAGATTAACTTTGATAGCAATTGAGAATGATATTTTAGAGAATATCCATTATAACAACTCAATTGGCGATTTCCCTTTAAAGAGTGTTAGAAGGATGCCCATTCTTTTAAATAAAATATAAATTTTATGATGTCTCGCACTCTTGAAACTTGAGTTTTTATAATTATGTTATACTTTAAAGAAAATTAGGGGCCTAAATTTAATAACTAGCACATGACCTCAATATTATTCGAGACGGCCCTGATAGAGACCATACTAAATACGCACACGTGAAAGTGTCAGTAACAGATGTTATGAACATTGGGCAAAAATATCATAGTCTACCAGAGTTAACAAGAAATACAAGAAATTATCATAGTAAATGAGAAGGCAGAATTCAAACAAAATGGAACACACTGAAGGACTTCATAATCCTTCTTTGGTAAGAGGAGGAGAGGAAAACATCAAGATATACAGTAAAACAATTTTCCCTCCTTCCTCACAAGATCTAGATTAGAGACATTGTGACCATATTTTTCACACTCGGTACGGACATAAACCAGAGATTGTTCTAGTTTCAGTTGTGATATGTTTATTTTTTCTTTTCAACTTGGCTTTGTTACTTGATGTATCACAATCTAAAATTATTTTATCAATGTGACAATATTGAGTCACCATAATTTTATCGTGTTCTATTATGTTGGAATGGTTCACATAAATGCTCTATACGCTGAAGGAAAAAAGCATGGTATTGTGCATATAAATCAAAATGGTTATTGGGTTTGTTTTATGTGATTCCATTTTGGCTTTGATTCATGGGCATGAGTCCTTAACAAACGTGACAATATCGAGAGTATGATTTAACAGCTTATTCTTTTCGCTCTTTAGGTAATCTATCCATCTTTGATTCCATTCTTGAGTAGCTTTTTGTAGAGACTAGCCCGTCTTTGAGGGCGCTTAAAGTGGCCTACGACACAGGGCCCCAAAAAATCAGGGGTCCCAATTTTTTGTTACTTATATACATGTGTGTTTTTTCTGAAGAAATTTGAGAATTCTTTTGTATTTTTTCCAAAATTTGGGATAATCAAGTTAAATGTATGGATTCTCTTTTTTATTTTTGTTCAAAGATTACATAAAAAATAATAATATTATAATGCTAATACATTATTTGTTAATCTATTAAAAACTAGATCAAATAGATGAATAAAAATCACGACTATTCTAGTTTACTTTGGTTTTTGAAATCCAAAAACCGTATTATATTTTGACATTTTTTACAATTTATATTTTAAAAAAATTAGCGGTCTAACTTTAATAAGTAGTACAGGGCCTCAATATTATTCGAGAAGACCCTGTGCAGAGGGAGTTAACTTATTGTGTCTGATTCATTTTTCACTCAGTGTGATTTAAGAACATTCAGCATTTCGTTGGTACTTTTATACTTGTGTGTGCAGTTTAAGATTCCTTCACTTAAACCACAACAAAACATGTTTAGAGAAGTTGAGACTCAGTTTGACATGATCATTACTATCATATTCCTCTGTGTTTTTTCAATCATGATCCTATTATCAATCTTAACTGGTAACAGAGGTCCTTCATCAATAATCTTCAGTAGATAAGGATTGGTGTAGCATACAAAGGCATTGAAGTTACTTCTCCACTTACAGAAGATTGTGCAATCAAAAAGAGGTGGAGTACATTGAGAGACTCCCTTGTTAGAACACTTATCAACATATATGATCTTTTTTTCAAACGGGTAAGCTTTGACAACGAAGACGCGGGCTTTGATACCAACTAAAAACACAAAATGAGGGTGAATTGGGTCCTTGATTTCTTTTTACCTATTTTTAAAGATTGACCATTTCATTTCAGCATTTCTGAAGATATAACACCTTGTGATCTGTTCTTTTAAAAAATCAACAGAAAGCTCACAATATTAAGAAGAATCAACAAACAGAGTACTCGCTCAATCACAAACAGAAACTGTAAGCCCTAAGGGCGAACAAACTCAGTTTTTGATAATGGACAAACATTTGATGTTGTGTCTAATGCTCTCAATCTTTGTGATAGAATATCGGAAGTCATAATGGAAGCTCTAAGTACTTCAATCAAGCCATGATCAAGATTCAAAGTTATACTTAAAGGCACATCTCAGCGAGATTGAAGATTGAAGACTTAGGTTTGGTTAGGATAGCTTTGTCTTTATAAGTCTTTATCTTATAAGCTCCAACCAACACTCTAGTCTTGCATGCATCATAAACACGTTTTCAAAAGGCTAAGTTTCAAAATGATCCTTATGTGTTCTTATTTCAAAAGCCTTTGTACTCAAAGTATAAGTCCTTTAAAACGGTTTTCCAAATGTTCTTACTTGTTACCTTTTGGGAAAAGCTTTTAGACTTCAAAAGATTTCAAAACTTGTGAAAAATCAACATCTCTTAAGCTCAGGAAAGTCGGATCATCCGAGCCCTTGCACGGATCATCCGAACCAAAACAGAGAGTTGAGGTTTTGAGAATTGTCTGTCTCGGTCGACCGAGGTACACTTAGGATCATCCGATCCATTTGATCGGATCATCCGAGATCTTTTGCGGTCGATCGAACTCTGCAAAAACTAGCCGTTATATTACCGTTTTAAAAGCTGTTTTTTGGATTCTTTTGAAAAGTATAAAAGCTCTATTGCAGAGGAATGTTCAGACACCAACCAGAGATAATATACATTGATTATCCATAAAGCTTTAACACTTTCAAAGCATATTCAACTTTATTCATGTATTGAAAAGTTCAAAATCATCATCTCTCTTGCAAGACACAAAGTGTTGATTCAAAAGTTCTAAGAGCATTAAAGTAAGATCTTTAAAGGTCTATCTTTCACTTTTTAAAGTGTGTAATCTTTCTCATTATATCTCCATCTTTCCCTCTCTTAGTGAGAGGGTATTTATTGTGTGTCAATTCCTACTTGGTGTGGGCTTTGTACTCTTAGTGAGTGGAGTTGATAATAGTGGTTATTTGTGTAAAACTCTTTGTGAGTTAGCCACTTGTGTAATTACTTTGATTAGTAAAGTTATTAAAAATCCTTGTGTGAAGCTCAAGGTAGTGGACGTAGATTCTTTGTGAATCGAACCACTCTAAATCACGTGTCTTACTATCCTTGCTTTTATTTGTGCTTCATACTCTCCATACTACAAATACAAGTTTCACATACAAGAATTTTGAAAAGAAAAAGAAGCCACTTTTATAAAAACCCAATTCACCCCTCCCCCCCTCTTGTGTTTTTCAATTGGTATCCGAGCCTCGTCTTCACCTTTAGCTTAACCGCTTGAAGTAAAGATTATGGCCGGAAATTCCGCTTTAGCCTACCTAGAGGGATCTTCCACAAATAGACCACCTCTCTTTGATGGAAACAATTTTAATGCTTGGAAAGACCGATTCAAAATCTATGTGTGCTCTATAGACTACTCCTTATGGCATATTTTTGAAGAAGGTCCTTATGTACCTATGAAAGAGGTGGATGGTGTTCAAATTCCAAAATTGGACAATGAGTTTAATGAAGATGAGTCCAAGAAAATGACTCTTAATTTTCGAGCTATGAACATCATTAGTTGTGCTCTTAATCCGGATGAGTACAATCGGATACGTGGAAGCAAATCCGCTCACAAGATGTGGAAAACCTTAGAAGTCACCCATGAGGGGACTAATCAAGTCAAAGAATCAAAGCTCAACATGCTTGTGAGGGAATATGAGCTTTTCTCTATGAAGTCAAATGAAACTATAAATGAGATGAACACTAGGTTCACCAATGTTGTCAATGGGTTGAGATCTTATGGAAAGGAATACTCTATGGGTGAAATGAATAGGAAGATCCTCAGCTCACTTCCTAAAAGTTGGGAAGGCAAAGCTCTAGTTATTGAAGAAGCAAAGAACTTGAAAACTTATCCCACGGAGGAGCTCATTGGTTATCTTCTCACTTATGAGCTCACACACAAAAAGGATGAGCATATGGAAAAGGCAAAGAAGAGTATTGCTTTAAAGGCTATTCTTGATCTTGATGAATCCAATCATTCAAGTGATGAAGAAGACATCAACTTAGATGATGAGACCATGGCTTTGGTGGTAAAGCGCATGGAAAAAATGTTTTCCGGGAAAGGAAGAAAATTCTTCCAAAATAGAAGAAAACAAAATCCTAATGGGATAAGATGCTATGAATGTGGAAGCAACCAACATCTCATAGGAGAGTGCCCCTCCGCTAAAGAAAAAGAGCCCAAGGAAGACAAAAAGAAAAAATTCTTCAAACCAAAGAATGCCAAGGGCATGCTAAGCACATGAGATCAAGAAGGGAGTGGTGATGAAGAAGAAGAGGAAAACGCAAATGTTTGCTTCATGGCTTTCGGGAATGAGGTACATCTTACACCCTCTACTTCTAACTCCCTTGATGATGATGAAGATGATCCTAATGAACTTTTGTGTGATATGTTTGATCAACTTAAGAAATGTGCTAAGCAAAACCAAGAAATGAAGCTTAAAATTGAATCCTTGTTTGAAGAAAGATCTAGGTTGCTTAGTGAAAACAAAAAGCTATGTGATGATGTTGATTGCTTGAAAATCGAAAATGAAAAGCTTATGACTACTTGCAAAACTTCCTCATTGAAATATCAAGAAGCATATGATAAATTGTCTTCTCTTGAATGCAAACTTGTTGAGTTTGATGGTTTAAAAACAAAAGTTGTTGATCTTACCTCACTTGTTGATAAGTTCACCAAAGGAACAAAAGATCTTGATCAAATTCTTTGTATGCAACGTACTTCAAATGTTAAACATGGATTAGGCTATATACATTCGACTCACTTTGATATTGCTAGCTCTTCTAAGTTACCTAGAAAACATTTTGTGCATGCTAGTACCTCACATAAGCATAATAGATATCATGAGCATGTTCACAAGTTTTCTAAGCCATCTACTTGTTGTACATATTGTGGAAAATTTGGACACACTAGTGTTAGATGTTATGTGAAGAGAAAAATTGAAAAGGGAGTAAAAACCGTTTGGAGAATCAAGCGTATTTTGACTAACCCTCAAGGACCCAAACAAGTATGGGTTCCAAAAGTCACTCCTCCTCCTTTGTCTTAGGTACTTGCAAGCAAGGTAAATACTCCGGCTCAATGGTTTCTTGATAGTGGATGTTGTCGCCACATGACCGGAGATGCCTCATTAGTCAAAGACATGGAACCTATCTATGAAGGTTATGTCACATTTGGTGACAAAAGGAAGGGTAGAATCCTTGGCATTGGAAATGTTGGTAAAGGTTCATCAACTCTTGTTAAGCATGTTCTTCTTGTTGATAGCCTCAAATATAATTTGCTTAGTATTAGCCAACTTTGTGATAATGGTTTTGATGTTAGTTTTAGCAAAAAGGCTTGCTCTATTGTTGATAGCTCTTCTCATGAAAAAGTGCTTGTTGCTAATAGAACCGGTAATGTTTATATGTTGTCATTGGATGATCTTGTTGCATGCGATTTTAAATGCTTATCCATAAATGAAGATGATGCATTCTTGTGGCACCGTAGGCTTGGTCATGTGAGCATGGATCTCTTAAATACTCTTTCCTCTAAAGAGCTAGTACGTGGGCTTCCAAAAGTGAAATATGAGAAAAATCGTCTTTGTGATGCTTGTCAATTTGGAAAACAAACAAAAACGTCTTTTAAGCCAAAACAAATGGTTTCGACTTCTAAACCACTTGAACTTGTTCATCTTGATCTTTTTGGACCAATGAAGACCACTAGCTTAGGTGGTAAGAGGTATGCCTTTGTTATTGTGGATGATTTTTCTAGATTCACTTGGGTAATTTTTCTTGCTCAAAAAGATGACACATTCCATGAGTTTTCAAATCTTTTCAAAAAGGTTCAAAACTCACTTGAACTAAAACTTGTTTCCTTGAGAAGTGATAATGGAAGGGAATTTAACAATCAATTGTTTGAAAAGTTTTGTAATGAACATGGTATCACACATAACTTTTCGGCTCCAAAAACGCCTCAACAAAATGGGGTTGTTGAAAGGAAAAATAGAACTTTACAAGAAATGGCTAGGTCTATGCTTAGTGAAATTTTTTTACCAAAATATTTTTGGGCCGAAGCCGTGAACACTTCTTGTTATATTGTTAATAGAGTTCTTTTAAGGCCTTTTGTTGGAAAAACTCCTTTTGAGCTTATCTTTGGAAAAATACCTTCAATCTCATATTTCAAAGTTTTTGGTTGCAAATGTTTTGTGCTCAACATTAAAGATAGCCATGGAAAATTTGACAAGAAATCCGACGAAGGAATATTTCTTGGCTATTCTTCAAACAAAAAGGCTTATAGGGTATATAATAAAAGAACCTTGTGTATTGAAGAGTCCATGCATGTGTCTTTTGATGAATCTAACATCTACTTGCCTAGAAAAGATGATGATGATATAGGTATGCCCTTGGAAAGTGTAAATGAAATCCATCAAGCTCCTATGTTGGATGATAATTCCAAGGATAAGGAGGACATTGAAACTACTCAAGATGATCCCCAAGTCACTCAAAGCAATGATCCTTCAACAAATGAGCTACCAAAGGATTGGATATACAAGCAAGGTCACCCTCAAGAGCAAATCATTGGTGATCCATCCGTTGGCGTCAAAACAAGGCGGTATTTCATAGATAATCTTGCTCTACTTTCTTCTATAGAACCTAAGAACATTCATGATGCTTTACGTGATTACTTTTGGATTTTGGCTATGCAAGAAGAACTCAATCAAGTTTGGACTTTAGTCCCCAGACCTATTGATCGCCTCATTATTGGAACAAAATGGATTTTTCGTAATAAACTTGATGAGCTCGGGGAGATTATTAGAAACAAAGCTAGACTTGTTGCCCAAGGATTCAATCAAGAGGAGGGCATTGATTTTGAGGAAACTTTTTCCCCCGTAGCTAGACTTGAATCTATTAGAATGCTTCTTGCTTTTGCTTGTTTTAAAAGTATTAAACTATTTCAAATGGATGTGAAAAGTGCATTTCTAAATGGCTTTATTGAGGAGGAAGTATATGTTGAACAACCTCCCGGTTTTGTGCATGAGAAATTTCTAAACCATGTTTACAAACTTACAAAAGCAATGTATGGTTTAAAACAAGCTCCTCGTGCTTGGTATGAGCGTTTGAGCAAGTTTCTCATATCTATTGGTTTTTCAAGAGGTCTTGTTGACACCACCCTTTTCATTAAAACAAATGCATCTCATGACATCTTACTTGTGCAAATCTATGTTGATGACATTATTTTTGGTTCAACTAATGAAGTGATTTGTGAAGAATTTGCTAAACTAATGCAAGATGAATTTGAGATGAGCATGATGGGAGAGCTCAACTATTTCCTTGGATTACAAATCAAACAAACAAATGAAGGAATTTTCATCAACCAAGCCAAGTACACTAAAGAACTACTTAAACGGTTTGGAATGGATGTTGCAAAAGAAAGCAAAACTCCGATGAGTGCAACCATCAAGCTTGACAAGGATGAAAAAGGTAAACCGGTAGATGAAACAAGGTATAGAGGTATGATTGGCTCTCTTCTTTATCTTATCGCTAGTAGGCCGGATATAATGTTTGACGTATGCTTATGTGCTAGATTCCAAGCATGTCCTAAAGAATCACATCTCATTGTCATTAAACGCATTCTTAGATATCTCATAGGATCATTTGATTATGGTTTATGGTATCCTAGAAGTGCATCTTTTGATTTATTAGGTTATTCGGATGCCGATTATGCGGGGTGTCGTATTGAGCGTAAAAGCACTAATGGGCATTGTCATTTTCTTGGTCTTGCATTAGTCTCTTGGTATAGCAAGAAACAAGCATGTGTATCCCTTTCCACCGCCGAAGCGGAATATATAGCTGCCGGTAGTTGTTGTGCTCAAATTCTATGGATGATGCATACTCTTGTGGATTTTGGCTTTGCATTTCAGCATGTCCCCATATTATGCGATAACACGAGTGCAATCAACTTAACTAAGAATCCCATTCAGCATTCTAGGACTAAACATATAGAAATTAAGCATCATTTCATTAGAGACCATGTTGCTAAAGGTGATGTTTGCATAAATTTCATAAGCACGAATGAACAACTTGCTGATATTTTCACAAAGCCACTTGGCACTGAAAGGTTTGAATATCTCAGGCGTTGCCTCGGAATCACAAAATTCCAGGACTGATGTGTGTGTTAAGTGTGCAGGGAGAAACAGGGGAACCTCGGATCAACTGTCCAGGGAACGGATGATCCGAAATCGGACGGTCGACCGAACCTTGAGATGATATACCGAACCATCAACTGATGAAGCTACTGGATTGGTTCGGTCGATACCTCGGAAGACCTCATTAGTGAACGGTCGACCGAGATGTGCGGGTTAAAACCTATATCCGAAATACTCAAACCTCATTTCATTTAATCCTCTCTTCTCATATCAATTTTCTCTCAAATTCTTCCTCCCTAAAACCGATTTCTCTTAACCCAAACCTTATTTATCCTCAATTTCATCTTTCAATCTCTATTTCATCATCAATTTATTTGGAATTCATCTATATTCCATATCTTTTCATCCTCCCTTGGTTCAAATTACCCCTAATCCGAACCTATTTTTCTTTATCACAAATGGTGAGGACGAAAAACCCTAACAAAGGAGGAAAAGATGTTGCCAATACACCTCCTCACAAGAATCCTCAGAGAAATCTACCTAAACGACCACTTGAAAAAGGGATTTCCATCAAGGAACCCACTCAAGCCACACCAAAGAAAGGACGAGCAAAAATGGTGGCTCGCAAGGTCGTGGGAAAGGGCAAGAAAATTGTGGATACCGATTCTAGCAACTCGGAGGACGATTACTCGTCTTCACCTTCAAGGGTATCTCCACCTTCAGATTTCGAGGTAGGAGGATCATCAAATTTTTCAACGAAAAAGGTAACGACTCCGTTTTACAATACCGCTTCTAAGCAATTGTTTGACAAGCTTAAGAAATCAAATAGAGGTTTCATGACAACATATTTTAGAAATGATATTATGTTTGCTCAAGGTAAAGGGCTAGATGAGGTCATGGGGCTATTTGATGATATGGGGTGGGTTAATCTGTTTGATGTTGATGAATCTATTTATCCCTCCATTGTTTATGAATTAGGTGCTAATTTGAGGAAGGACGAGGGTTATGAGACTGAGATTATATATAGATCTTGTGTTGGAAAATTGGAATTTGCATTCACTGAAAAGATGTTTTCTGAGGCCAAAGGAATCGAATATGTGGATCATGCCAAGAGATTTTATAAGAATACAATGAATTCAGATGATATCGGTCTTCTTGACATAAAACATTTTAAATCTCAATTTGGAATTATAGGCAGTTTCTCCGATTCTAAGGAAAGAGAGATTGGCAAGTTGGATGAATTTGGCCGTATCCTACACTTCTTCGTATCCAACATTGCGGCCCCGGTTAAAGGGCACAAGTCTTCAATTACTTTCCTTCAAATGGTAATAATGCAACATCTTTTGTAAAGGAAATCTTTGAATTTTGCACACCTTGCGCTTCAACACTTTTTGGCGGCTATCAAAAGTTCAAGGAATTACATTCCGTATGGAAACATTCTTACAAGGCTCTTCAAACGATTTGGACTTGATTTGAATAATCCGTTGAAGAAAAAATTTGTCAAAATTGATGAAGCATGTTTCCATCGAATGAAGATGATCTATATAGACAATCAATGGAAATTCATTCGAAATACCACAAATGATGAGCTGGGGGCTGCTATACTTGCTAGAAAGGTGTCACCTTATATGCTTAAAACTCTTCTAAAGATTGAAAAGAAAAGGGGTGGAGCACCTTCAAAGTCTAGAAGTGATCCTACAAGTGATGAGCAAGAAGATTTCGAAGAACGTAATTCAATTAGCTCAAGCGAAAAAGCCTCATCTGAAAATGGTCAAGAAGAAGAACCTGATTCTCCAACACAAGCAACTACCAAGAGTCCGCCTCAAAAAGTAACACGGATAAATAAGATGTTTGCCTTGATGAAGAAGATGGCAAGAAAATTGAGGCAATAGCGGAAGAGATGAGTTGTATCAAAGAAAAGGTGCAAACAGTGTCCGACAAAGTGGACAAGGCTGTACAAATGCAGAAGAAGTTAGCCAAGGAGTTAAGCCTTTCAAGTACAGATGAAGATGATCAAAGTTGAACCTTGAAACTTTCTTTATGTTTGGAACTTTTATGATGTTTTGAATCACTACAAGAATGAGGATTTTCAGTGACGATATTTTAGTGACGACGAATTATATTGTCACAAATAAGAGGTTTATTGTGACAAAATATTTTATGGTCACTATTGTCGGTACTTATTGTAACGACTTATTTCTCCGTCACTACTACATTGTAATTGTGACGATTAAAAGTCTTTCACAATTAAGTTGTCACTATTAATAAGTTAGTAGTGTCGAAACTTTCTTCTTCACAAAAGTATTGTCACTAGTAGGATAAGCAATTTGGCACCAACTGTACTTTTGCAGAAAAGGGACTTACTTGTGACCAAACTTTTTATGGTCACTAGTACTTCAACTTTATGTGACGAAACATTCTTTGTCACCCTAGTTTTTTCTTTTTGTGACAAAAAATTGTGTCACAAAAATGTCAATTAGTTAGTGTCAACTGACTATTTTCACAATAAAAAACCTATCGCTTATGGATATACTATCCACAATTTTTCTTATAAAACATTTTCTAATTAACCACTTTATTTATCAATTTTGTCATTATTGTACAAATATTACTGATTAGAGATTACTCATCATCATTGATTCTTTAACAATGCTATTTGCAATCAGTTCTAAATATTTTCTTATAAAATACCTAAATAACATATATGGAAAATCTAATAGTAAAACTTAGCATATGAAAGTGCTAGATGTGTAAATTTTAACCATAATTAGATAATTCGGGGTAAAAGTGTAAAATATCCCAAATCCTTTTTATAACCGAACCAACTCGAACCATGAACACCCATAAACTCGGTTGGACCACATTATAATTTTTGTATGGGTTAATTATATAATAGTTTAATGGGTCTATTTATCTGTAACCAGAAACAATTGTCATGGTAATTATATAGTTCTTTTCCCTTTTTTCTTATACAACCTAGGAGACGATCGTGACAAATATGGGACGATATTGAATTTTCTAATACATATTCTGATACACAAATTTAATTGTTATGTATACTAAAGTAACTCCATAGGTTTAGACTAAATATATTTCTTCAAATACCATAATTTCATCATTGTTTTAAACAATGTACTAGACATCTAAAATATAGTAATCAAGGATATTTGAAAAATGATTTTTTTTTTCTTGGAAAGAAAGAATTGGATTCTAATTGGAATATGTTTCCAATTAAACTCCATGGAATTTACGTCTATGGAGATCCAATAAAAAAAATGTGGCCAAATAAAGGGAATATCAATGGAATTAGGAAAATAATTCTAAATCCTAAATCTATTATTAAAAAAAAGGAAAAATAAAGATATAATACTATTGATTCCCTCTCGATTAGTTTTAGGCATTAAAAAAATTAAAACTTTCCACTCAGTATATGTCCCTTAAAATTACTTTATCCTAAAGTCCCTCGAAATTAGTTTAATTTTTTTGTAAGTTCCTTCCTTCTAAACCCTAAAATGGGGCACTTATTTAGTTATCTATATATGTTGCCGCTTCTGCCCATTCTGCACATCCTGCCTCGTTCTCATTCTCTTAGAACTTGAAAACCTATCCTTTCTCGCTCTTTCAATTTCAACCTCGTTTTTACCGTCAAATGATTTTGGATTGTGTTGCCGTCTATTGTGTTTGTATCAATCAACCGAATAGTAAGTATTAACTCTTTAACTCTAGATTGTTATACAAGGGTTTTCCAAGTCAGCTATTGCAATGTGATTACTTTTGTCATATGATTTATTTTTCGGAAAAAAATTATATCTTTTATGAGAATTACTTTGATTGATATTCTAAATATAATGAAGTCTTTACGTGCAATATTTGATCACTAGCCAGGCATCTGATTTCATAGAGACAGAGTCCTTTTAAATTTGTTTCACTGCCTATTGTGTATTTGTAGGAATCTACGAATCTTTTTCACTTTTCCTACATGTAGGAATTTGAGAATCCATGGCCTCTCTTGGTAGTCCGTTTCTTAGGGCCATTAATATATTTCAATCTATTTGACAAGATTTTTATTGACTCAACAAGGTAGGCAAAAACGGGAGAAATCTTGTACTTATTGTAAATTACTTTGTCACAGTAGCATTTTTGTTTCCTTAAATTATAACAAATATAGGTGTTTAGTAATTTATTGTCTTTATGTTTTATAAGATGATTAATTGATACTATGTTTGTTTATTTTACAGGAAATAAACACATCAAGGACATCGATTGGTATTTTCCTTCAAGAGTAGATTAGGAAAATAATAAATTCCGTGATTGTATTTTGAGTTTTAAAATTTCCGATTACATATTGTAGATTAGGATTTTGAAGAATTTGAATTTTTTTATTTATTTTAACATTGTATGAATGGGTTTTATGTACTTTTATGGCAATGCACTCCATTGAAAGACATCGTTTAGTCTAAATATATAAATTAATTAATTAATAATTTTTAATTATTATTTGTGAAAACATAGAGCACATTAATGATAAAACGTAGCGTAACAAATACAATTTTTTAGGTAATGACAATCTTATTGTAACGAACAATGTTCATAATAGTGACAAATTAGTTAGACGATAGGGTAAGTAATACAAATTTCTTTGTCTTTCATAAAAAAAAATACAAATTTCTTTGTCACCGATGTTAGCTACATTTTTTTAGTTAATAGTGACGAAACTTTTTCTAACACATCATTTTTTGTTTTCGTGACAATGTAATTTTCACTAGTGGCAAAAGTATCATAACAAATACCTCCATTATTTGTGACGTAATCGTTTAAAAATGGTCACTATTTCAGATTGCACTATTGATTTGAATGTCTTTTTGTGACAATAATAAACATAGTGGTGGCAAAGGCTTTATAACAAATAAGTTAAATATTGTGAGGAAAACTCGAGAGACACTATTTCATAAAGCACCAGTTACAAAGAATCGGTCACTGATAAGAATATTATAAGTGACAAGGATTTTATCACTACTCTCAAGAATTTTAGTGCCAAATTTCTCGTCACTATAAAAATGGTACTGTCTCGACTTTTTTCGTCACAATTTAGTGCCTTTTGTGTCGAAAATATTGTCACATGTATTTATATTTATTGTGACAACATTTTTGTCACTTATTCTAAGGTTTGTAGTGTCGAGAATTTGGTCACCAATGCATCATGTAGTTGTGACAAATTTTCAAAAGTCGTCACTACTTCATCAGTGACGGAGGTATTAGTGACGGCTTGTGACGACCTCAAAAAGTGGCCACAAATTATTTTAGTGACCGAAAAACTACCTTATTGTGACGACTTCCGTCATCACTAAAAATGCATTTTCTTGTAGTCTTTTTGATTATGTCAAAGGGGGAGAAAAATAGTGGTTATCTTTTGATTATCCTTGCTTATTATTATGCTATCATTGCTTATCTTTATGATTATTGTGTTTATAACTGACTGTTGTTTGTGTGAGAAAGTAAAACTTTCAGGACAGCTCAGTTGCAGCAAAGTGCTGCAGAATTTTTGACAGAGCTCGGTCGACCGAACTCCCTGACCAAAATCTCGGATGATCCGAGATCAGTGCAGTTTCTTGATTGAAGTCTTGCTTGGCTTCTGTAAACTGCTGAAACATAAGGGAGTTCTCTTAACTTGTTTTTTATCTTTTTCCTGGCATGTTTTGAGGGGGAGCTTATTATATATCTTATTTCTCAAAACATTTATTATGGAAGGAAGGAGGAAAGGAGGTTGGTTGGGAAATAGAGCTCTTCTAAGAGTCCCTAGATGCAATGGCAAAAAGAAGTTATCATACTAGTGCTTTTGGTCTCCCGGGTTGTATCTTCTATGCACTAGTATTTGTTCTTAATTGATCTTTGTCTTTTTGCCTTGTTTCCTTGTTCTTAAACTGTCCATATTTGTTTTATGTCCCCCTCTCACCCAATGCTTTGCCAATTCGGCTTTATTAATAAACGGGGGTCCGCCCCACCACGCTGGTGGCTTTTAAAAACTGTTCATATTCTATCTTATTACATCAAAGTTTGTCATAATAAAAAAGGGGAGATTGTAAGCCCTTAAGCGAACAAACTCAGTTTTTGATAATGGACAAACATTTGATGTTGTGTCTAATGCTCTCAATCTTTGTGATAGAATATCGGAAGTCATAATGGAAGCTCTAAGTACTTCAATCAAGCCATGATCAAGATTCAAAGTTATACTTAAAGGCACATCTCAGCGAGATTGAAGACTTAGGTTTGGTTAGGATAGCTTTGTCTTTATCTTATAAGCTCTAACCAATGCTCTTAATGAACTTAAGCGTACAACACACGAGTCTTGCATGCATCATAAACACGTTTTCAAAAGGCAAAGTTTCAAAATGATCCTTATGTGTTCTTATTTCAAAAGCCTTTGTTCTCAAAGTATAAGTCCTTTAAAACGGTTTTCCAAATGTTCTTACTTGTTACCTTTTGGGAAAACCTTTTAGACTTCAAAAGATTTCAAAACTTGTGAAAAATCAACATCTCTTAAGCTCAGGAAAGTCTGATCATCCTAGCCCTTGCACGGATCATCCGAACCAAAACAGAGAGTTGAGGTTTTGAGAATTGTCTGTCTCGGTCGACCGAGGTACACTTAGGATCATCCGATCCTTTTGATCGGATCATCCGAGATCTTTTGCGGTCGATCGAACTCTGCAAAAACTAGCCGTTATATTACCGTTTTAAAAGCTGTTTTTTGGATTCTTTTGAAAAGTATAAAAGCTCTATTGCAGAGGAATGTTCAGACACCAACCAGAGAGAATATACATTGATTATCCACAAAGCTTTAACACTTTCAAAGCATATTCAACTTTATTCATGTATTGAAAAGTTCAAAATCATCATCTCTCTTGCAAGACACAAAGTGTTGATTCAAAAGTTCTAAAAGCATTAAAGTAAGATCTTTAAAGGTATATCTTCCACTTTTTAAAGTGTGTAATCTTTCTCATTATATCACCATCTTTCCCTCTCTTAGTGATAGGGTATTTATTGTGTCAATTCCTACTTGGTGTGGGCTTTGTACTCTTAGCCTACCTAGAGGGATCTTCCACAAATAGACCACCTCTCTTTGATGGAAACAATTTTAATGCTTGGAAAGACCGATTCAAAATCTATGTGTGCTCTATAGACTACTCCTTATGGCATATTTTTGAAGAAGGTCCTTATGTACCTATGAAAGAGGTGGATGGTGTTCAAATTCCAAAATTGGACAATGAGTTTAATGAAGATGAGTCCAAGAAAATGACTCTTAATTTTCGAGCTATGAACATCATTAGTTGTGCTCTTAATCCGGATGAGTACAATCGGATACGTGGAAGCAAATCCGCTCACAAGATGTGGAAAACCTTAGAAGTCACCCATGAGGGGACTAATCAAGTCAAAGAATCAAAGCTCAACATGCTTGTGAGGGAATATGAGCTTTTCTCTATGAAGTCAAATGAAACTATAAATGAGATGAACACTAGGTTCACCAATGTTGTCAATGGGTTGAGATCTTATGGAAAGGAATACTCTATGGGTGAAATGAATAGGAAGATCCTCAACTCACTTCCTAAAAGTTGGGAAGGCAAAGCTCTAGTTATTGAAGAAGCAAAGAACTTGAAAACTTATCCCACGGAGGAGCTCATTGGTTCTCTTTTCACTTATGAGCTCACACACAAAAAGGATGAGCATATGGAAAAGGCAAAGAAGTGTATTGAAAAGAAAATGAAGCCACTTTTATAAAAACCCAATTCACCCCCTCCCCCCCCCACCCCCCTCTTGTGTTTTTCAGAAACATACATCGCACAAAGATTTGTAGTGGTTCGATCACGCCGATCTACATCCACTACCTTGAAATTCACCCAAATATTCCCTCCATTCCTAAATATAAGACTCTTTAGACCATTTTAGAAAATGAACTTGTCATTTTCACCAATAGTTCTAATATTACCCTTTCTCTCACATCTATAGTATAAAAAAAAAGAAAGGAAAAAATAGGGATGGCAGAGACCGCAAATAAAAGAAAATATCGAGGGTATAATTGGAATAAATTGTTGACAACTAATAAAAGAGCCGTAAATGATAATTAATTTGGATATATATATATATATATAGATCTCCTAAACAGGAATTAAATGGGAATGGAGGGAGTATTTCACATCATTCGACTAATACATCCTTTTTCAACACATTGACAGTGGGAAACTGAATACACAAGGTGGATCACCCAAGGTATCACTTATGATTTTTCAAAGTAACCACCACAACACAATACTAAGTGTATCACGCCCCCAGGGTTTTACTAAGCACTCCACAACACAACCGAATATATATCCTCCAAGGCACCGCTTATGGAGAGATCTAGCACAAACAAGCCTCACTCAAGGCAGATTTTGAGAGCACACACCAAATTATCACACTATATGCGATGGATACTACAATTAAGATCATAAATAACACTTTATGTGATGCATATGACTTTTCTAACTCCAACACTCTTCACTGACTTCAAAAAAATCAAACGAAATTGCCACAAATGCGAACTCAAAATGAATCGAAAAGTTATGAAAGATATAGACACTTAAGAACGATTTTTATTTACTCTCTTACCTCTTTAACAGCTCTAAGAGATTTTATAGAAGGGAAAATAACAGTTTGAAACTCAAATTGTCATTTGAGCAACAACTAGTTTTTAGCACGATGGAGATAGTGTGGTACTGAATTTATATGTAGAAGCTTCTTCATATATTTGTTGAGGCACTGAATTCGGCCCAATTCAACAAACCACTAGGTCCATTGGTAAATATTAACCTGGGCTAGACATGAAACAAAGGCTCACTTGGGAAAAGAGTTTTATGCGTTGGATTTAAAAAACCCGCCTAGGATTAAAAAAAAACAAAAATAAAGATTCTTGACAGGTCCACTCCAACAAGAAAATGCAACCAAGAATGATTCTATCAAATATCGGAGGCATTCAAGATGGATAATGGGTCCGAACATTTGTCCGAAAAAGAAAACAACTGGAGGCCCATGTCGGGATTGTCTGATTGAAGTACGGGGAGTATTAGGACTCTTTTCATAGTTAAAAGGGTTTTAAAAAAGAAAAAATAACTACAAGGTAGAGATTAGTACTGTGAAACGGGGCGGTCCGGCCCGCGCGGGCTTATTTCAAAGCGGGGCGGGGTGGACCCATTTTTTGCGGATCATTGAAACACATGCCTATACCCGCACCGCACAAAGCCCGCGGGCCCACTCAATTTTTTTTTTTTTTTGTTGTTAAATAAAGATTTACCCATTAATCATAAAATAGTCAAGGCCATTACAATCAAAAGATAAAACGCAATTACAAGAAAAATAAAAGTTATACAATGGTGTAAACACCATGATAATATGTTAATATATACCATATTATATATACCATCAAGCGAGTAGGAAATATGTTAATATATACTCCCTCCATTCCCTATTAATTGTCGTTTAGGAGATATCTAGGTATCCAAATTAATTGTCGTTTAAGGTTCTTTTATTAGTTGTCAACAATTTATTCTAATTATACCCTCTACATATTCCTTTCTTTTCTTTATGACGTATAAGTGAAAGAGAGGGAGGGTTGGGTAATATTGGAAGTTTAGGTAAAAATACAACTTCCTTAATTTTCTCAAATTGTCTAAAGAGTCTTATATTTAGGAATGGAGGGAGTACCATATTATATATAATATATATATACTTTTCCAAAAAATATTATATATAATATGTATACTTTTTTTTTTTTACCATCAAGCGAGTAGGAAATATGTTAATATATACCATATTATATATATATAATACATATACTTTTCCAAAAAATATTATATATAATATGTATACTTTTTTTTTTACCATCAAGTGAGTAGAAAATATGTTAATATATACCATATTATATATAATATATATACTTTTCCAAAAAATATTATATATAATATGTATACTTTTTTTTTACCATCAAGTGAGTAGGAAATATGTTAATATATACCATATTATATATAATATATATACTTTTCCAAAAAATATTATATATAATATGTATATATTTTTTTTTAAAAAAGCCCGCGATCCGCCGGCACGGGCCGCGGTCTAAAAAGCCCGCATTTTTGTGGATCAATATTTCCTAAGTCCATACCCGGTCCAGTCAGTGGAGAAGCGGACCGGTCTGCGGGCTTCGGCCCACTTTGACAGTACTAGTAGAGATGTCTACCGTGGAGTCTCCTGGAGATTATCAATTCTAGGTTTTGCATCTACAAAAGCCGAAAAGAAGAGAAGGGAAGACACAACAAAATTGCTCTTTCGCATTACTTCAGTCCTTATTGCACCAAACGGGGGTCCAATCTAACCTCTTGTGTTATATGAAGGCCTTTGAATATGAAAAAATAAGTTAAAGGAAGGATTCGATCCCACGGCTCCTTTAATCAGCTACTGAGTCGGGTCAATGCACGGGTTTTCCCAACCCGATTGAAGCCTATAAATAGAGCTCAACAAATAAGATTTAGGCATTCAGATATTTTGAGAGCTGGTTACAACTAATATTCCCTCTATTTTCTTTATCTCCTTTCCCTCACTGTCTCAGAATCATCCATTGATTCTGCTCTAATTTTTCTATTCTTCTTTACCTAGCCCATTTATGTTTGTAATCGAAGAAGTTGAGCAATAAAGTGGGGTTTCAATTGTTCATTTGACTTTCAATTTGTGTAGACACAACAAATTTGGTATCAGAGCATGATCCTTAGCTTCGATGGTGACAACAAGGACTCAGATTGGAAATCCACAAGCTATGACTGCTAATCCACCTTTGCTTCCTAATCCTGATGGTGCGAACCTTAGAATACCTGTTGATCAATAGGAACAATGGTTAGTAGACTTGGAAGTTTCAGTTAAGAGAATTGATTGTCAAATTGATGATGTTAGGCATGTATTAGCTACTGTTAATTATGATATTAGCCTGTTGAAGCAAGACAAACTTGATACTGATGAAAACTTAATCAAATGATGGAACAAATGAATAAACTAACTCAGATGATGAAGGATAAAACTTGTGTGGGGCATACTAGTAGAGCACAGGTTAACACTCCTCCTGTGAGGCCTCTTATGACTGATTATGACTTTGGAATGGATAATAAGCCTAATCCTACTGCTAATATGAATGTAGATACTATGTTTGACATAGGCCATGGAGATAGAAGATGAGTGAAACTACCTAAGTTGGAATTCCCTAAATTTGATGGTGAATTACCCAGTGAATGGATAATTCAGGCAGAGCAGTATTTTAAACTGCATAAGATACTTGATGCACTCAAACTTGATGTGGATATCATGTACCTAAGGGGGGAGGCATGTCTTTGGGGGCACAGTCATGCAGCTGAGTTTGGAACTCAAGATTGGCATGGTTTCATCAAAGCCTTGTATATAAGGTTTGATACTGTTAACATTATTAGCACATTTAGAACATGTTTAATAGGTTTATATGCACAATTATAGGAATTAGATTAATTAGATTGATTCTAGGAATTGATTGATCCTTATTGATTCTTTCCTTTATTTACTTTCCTATTCGGTTTTCCTAGAAATGCATATTTATGTAACACTTCTTCTATATGAAATACAACTTGAGTATTCAAAATTCCTAATTACTGTGTTACATGGTATCAGAGCAATAGTGGATTTGGGTTTGAGTGAGATACTCGTTTGGGAAAATCTGAAAAATTGTCAAAATTAGGGTATGACTCTCGTTTAGGATCTCTACTTTGAGTTGAGAGTTGTTTGACATCGAGATTCCAATAATCATATCGCCATTGAAATTTCGGCGGTGTCTCGGCATCGAGATTTCGACGGTGGGTTTCTCGGCAACTCGAAGCACATATACGTGCTCGATTTGGTATTTCAAAACATATATGATTTTTCATTCTAGTCCATTTTGTTATCTTTTGTTGCTATGCTCAATTCAGGTAATCCAAATACATGTCTCATTTCTTCATCATCTAAATTCGTCATTCATTCGGGGTGCAACATACCATATGTCGGGTAATCCTAACTCTTTCACCATATATCAACCTTATACCCCATCAAATGTAACCCTAGCTGATGGTTCTCCATATTGTGGGTCTGGCGCAGTTAACTTAAGTCTTGATCTTTCACTCTCTAATGTCTTACATTTGCCATATTTTTCTTTCAATTAGTTGCCCGTTAGCCAAATCACTCGAACTCTTAACTGTTGTGTCTCATTTTTTCCTGATCATTGCTTATTTCAGGATCTTATGACGAAGAAGATTATTGGTCAAGGATATGTGTTATGGGGCTCTACATACTTGACAAATCAACACGCAAATTTCTTGCTTGTTCTAGTGTTTCATCTGCTTTCAAAGTACATTGCCGTCCGGGCAACCTATCTCTCCCTTTGCTCAAGAAACTTTACCCTGAGTAATCTAAGGTCTCAGTTTTAGATTGTGAGTCATGTCAATTTTCTAAACATCACCGTCTTAGTTCTAGTCCTAGAGTCAATAAACGAGCTGATTCTTATTTTGAGTTAGTTCATCCTGATGTTTGCGATCCTTGTCCCATCCAATCCAAACCTTGTTTAAGATATTTTTTACGTTTGTTGATGACTATTCTCGTATGACTTGGTTATTTTTGTTGAAAAAACGTTCTGAGTTATTCTCAATATTTTGTGTGTTTTATGCTGAAATTAAAACTTAGTTCAAAGTCTCTATTTGTACATTAAGGAGTGATAATGCAAAAAAATATTTTTCAGCAGCATTTCAAACCTTTATGATACAAAATGGCATTATTCACCAAACTTTATGTGGTTATACACCATCTCAAAATGGGGTAGCAGAACGCAAAAATAATCATATTCTTGAGATTGCAAGTGCTTTTTTGTTTCAGATGAATGTTCCTAAATCTTTTTGGGCTAATGTAGTGTCAACATCATGTTTTCTAATTAATCGTATGCCTTCATCAGTTCTTCAGGGTGAGTATACTATTTTTCCGACCAAGTCACTATATTCCATTAACCCTAAAATCTTTGAGTGTACTTGCTTCATATGAGATGTTCGTCCCTCTGTCACTAAATTAGACCCCAAGTCCTTAAAGTGTGTCTTCCTAGGAGACTCTCGTCATAAAAAAGACTATAGGTGTTATTGCCCAAGTCTTGACAAATACTTGGTCTCCAGAGATGTTACATTTCTAGAAGATGTTAGTAGTGCCCTAGTAAAACTCATTTGAATAGTTAATTTTACTTTTGAACATCAAATATGTAATTTGATAGTAAAACTCATTAGCTTATGAAATTACTATTCTGATTGTCCCTAATTTTATGTAATGTTCTATACAATGAAATAAAACTAGTATGATGTTTGATTAATGATTATGTTTTACTAATCATGTGTAATGGATACAAATCAATCATAATAACAATATATTGGATATATTTTATCGGACGTGATCCGAAAGAGAAGTAATACTTCATGATTCCTTAGTCATAAGTATTACTTCCTCAATACCATTTGGAATACTTAGATCTTATGTCTCCATCGTTTCCACCATGAATGGAGCTACGTTTTGACTCAGTCGGGCGTTACATTTAATCGAGTAATTAAAATGACTGATGATCGGATGTAGTATCCTATCATGACTTGAATGTGAGAGGCATTGTAAGGGATTTGTCCCTCTCTTATTAGAGAGAGATATCCATGGGCCCCTCGATAGGGAAGACTGTTTAAATGCATGGTTGTGCTCAAATGTATTTAATAAAGTGGTTATTAAATACTATTTGTTGGAACAGTCTACCTGGAGATTGAGCATAAATACAATTAAGCTTTATAAGGGTGACAACTACCATGCCAAAGTGAGAGAGCTTCTGATTTATTATGCCTCATACATACAGATGTATGTGAACCAATAAACACAAGTGCTAAAGGAGGTTTTTTGTACTTCATCACATTCACAAATGATTTCAGTAGATATGTCTACGTCTATCTAATGAAACATAAATCATAATCTTTTGGAAGATTCAAAGAATTCCAAAATGAAGTACAAAATCAACTTGGTAAAAGTATTAAGATACTTCGATCAGATCGAGGTGGCGAATACCTTAACCAAGAGTTTGACGAACATCTTAGAGGTTGTGGAATTGTTTCGCAATTAACTCCTCCTGGCACACCACAATGGAATGGTGTATCAGAACGAAGGAATCACACCTTACTAGATATGGTTCGATCTATGATGAGTCAAACAAGTCTTCCATTTTCCTTTTGGGGCTACGCCCTAAAAACTGTTGCATTCATATTGAATACAGTTCATTCTAAAGCTGTTCAGAAAACTCCATATGAGATATAGATTAGGAAACAACCTAGTTTGTCGTTTCTCAAAATTTGGGGATGCGAGGCGTATGTAAAACGCTTGTTATCTAATAAACTCGCCCCCTAAATCCAACAAGTGTTTGTTTGTGGGATATCCTAAAGAAACTAAAGGATATTACTTCTATCTTCTATTAGAGAGAAAGTGTTTGTTGCTCGTAATGGTTTATTCCTTGAAAGGGAATTTATTTCCAAAAAGGATAGTGGGAGTAAGTCCCATCTTGAGGAAATTCAAGATCCCCAAACAACATCTGAACCAGTTTTGGAACTTCAAGCAAGCTCACGTGCTGATACTGAGCTTCAATCTTTGACACAAGGCCCAAGGAGGTCAAGTCGGGTACATCAACAGCCTTAGAGATATGTATTTATCGTAACTGATGATCATCATATTGAACCGATTGATCAAGATGAACCCACTACCTACAAAGAGGCAATTAGTAGTTCTGAGTCAGATAAGTGGCTAGAAGCTATGAAGTCTGAGATGCAATCCATGTACGATAACCAAGTGTGGACTTCGGTTGACCCACCCGAAGAGTGTAAGGTCATTGATAACAAAGTCTTTCAAAAAGAAAACCGACATGGATGGTAATATACACACTTTTAAATCTCAGCTAGTAGTTAAAGGTTATAGACAAATTCATGGTATTGACTATGATGAAACCTTTTCTCCTGTCGTTATGATAAAGTCTATTAGGATTTTCCTTTCCATAGCTGCATATTATGATTATGAGATATGGAAAATGGACGTTACGACTGCGTTTCTTAATGGAAACCTTCTCGAGGATGTGTATATGACACAACCTGAGGGGTTTGTTGATTCGTAAAATCCTAGCAAAGTGTGTAAGATTCAAAGATCTATTTATGGATTGAAGCAAGCATCTCGAAGCTGGAATCGTCGCTTTGATGAAGCAATTAAATAATTTGGTTTCATAAAAAATGCAGACGAGCCTTGTTTTTATAAGAAAGTAACTAATAATGCAGTAGTGTTCCTTGTGCTTTGTGTAGATGACATCTTACTGATTGGAAATGACATTCCCACATTACAAAGCGTAAAAGCTTGGTTGGGGAAGTGCTTTTCCATGAAAGACCTAGGCGAGACTACATACATTTTGGGTGTAAGAATCTATAGAGATAGATCCAACAAAATGATTGGCCTAAGCCAGAGTGGATACATTGACAAGGTACTGAAACGGTTCAGTTTGCAAGATTCCAAAAAGGGATTCTTGCCCAGGTCACATGGCATTAAACTCAGCAGAAATCAAGGACCTTCCACAAAGGAAGACCAAGAGCGCATGAGTAAGATCCCATATGCTTCAGCCGTTTAGTCTATTATGTATGCTATGCTATGCACTCGCCCGGATGTCTCATTCGGGTTAAGCATGACTAGCAGATATCAATCTAACCCTGGAGAGTCATATTGGACTGCAGTCAAGAGCATTCTTAAGTACTTGAGAAGGACTAAAGACATGTTCTTAGTTTACGGAGGTCATTAAGAAAGTCTGGTTGTAAATGGTTACATAGACGCAAGCTTCCAGACCGACGTAGATGATTTTAGATCGCAATCTGGTTTTGCGTTTTGTTTGAATGGAGGTGCTGTGAGCTGGAAGAGCTCAAAGCAAGAAACCGTGGCCGACACTACAACAGAAACTGAGTTTCTGGCTGCCTCTGAAGTAGCTAAAAAAGCTGTTTGGATCAGGAAATTTGTTGATGGATTAGGTTTCATCCCTAATGTTTTGAACCCAATGGACCTTTATTGTGACAATATTGGTGCCATTTCACAAGCTAAAGAACCTAGATCTCACCAACGATCCAAACACATTCTCAGGCGTTTCCATTTGATTGGAGAGATCATTGACAGAGGAGACGTTAAAATTTGCAAAGTTCATACCGACGACAACATTGCAGATCCATTGACCAAGCCACTCACGCAACCTAAACATGAGAGTCATACTAGGTCAGTGGGATTGAGGATCATGTATGATTGGACCTAGGGCAAATGGGAGATTGTTAGTAGTGCCCTAGGACCATTAGCATATGTTATACGTTTTTTATATTTTTGAGCATGTCATTTGAATAGTTAATTTTGCTTTTGAACATTAAATACGTGATTTGATAGTAAAAATCATTAGCTTGTGCAATTACTATTCTAATTGTCCTTAGATTTATGTAATGTCCTTTACAATGAAATAAAGCTAGTATGTTGTTTGATTGATGATTATATTTTACTGGTCATGTGTAATGGATACAAATTATATCATAGATGCAATATATTGGGATATATTGTATCGGACGTGATCCGTTAGAGAAGTAATACTTCATGGTTCTTTAGTAATAAATATTACTTCCTCAATACTATTTGGAATACTTAGACCTTATGTCTCCATCGTTTCCACCATGAATGGAGCTACGTTTTGACTCAGTTGGGCGTTACATTTAATCGAGTAATTAAAATGACTGATGATCAGATGTAGTATCCTATCATGACTTGAATGTGAGAGGCATTGCAAGGGATTTGTCCCTCTCTTATTAGAGAGATCCATGGGCCCCTGGATAGGGAAGACTGTTTAAATGCATGGTCGTGCTCAAATGTATTTAATAAAGTGGTTATTAAATACTATTTGTTGGAACAATCTACCTGGAGATCAAGCAAAAATACAATTAAGCTTTATAAGGGTGACAACTACCATGCCTTATGCTTAATTTGGATATCACGAGACAAAGGGATTAAATAGTGGATTGATATTAGGTTCCAGCGTACATTCATTCACTATGGGTAGTCACAATGTCCTGCTAGGGACCGCTTGTGATTTATGAACACATACTACTAAGTGTGTTTTTATTACCATTGTGATATGAACCTATAGGGTCACACGCATAGACGAGTTAACGAGCTTCATCTCCAGATTCAATGAATCTAGAATGTGTCTAGGTTCATTGTATCTGACGTTTATTTTCTGAGAATAATAAAATGTTTTTATTCGAATTAGAGATTAAGGAGGGGCATTTTTGGTATTTGGTTTTAGCTGGGATTACGTGGGAATTATTATGCGATAAAGACTCCCACTACATAAAGAGGTTGATAGGACGTGGGAGTTGTTTTCGGAACAAACTCTCACACCTATATAATCCTCTTGGCCGAAACCCTAGATTATTCTTGCTAGAGCCACGATAAACCAAAGAACCCGAAATCAGATTTCTTGTTTTCTGCCCTTATCTTCTCTCTAGATTCCCGAAACTCCGAAACGGAGAGATAGCAGTCACTGATCGTTTCGTCGCGTGGATACCGGTAGAGAGCAACTCCGTAAGGGAAGGCTATTGGAGACAGCACGAAAATCAGGATCTTTAACCGAAATTCGTTAGTATCTTTCGTCTGTTTTCGATTCCCATTGTATAGCGGATCCTCAGGAGATGATTCATGGGTGTTTAGAACGAGTTTCTGCTTATGAATCTCTTCATGATGATCTTCTTATTGCACAACGCAAAGGTAAAAGCCAATGCACTTACCTCATTTCCACTTTTGTATCTTATGTTCATTTGTCACACTCCGCGTGTTCCTTTATCGCTTTCATTGATTATATAACTATCCCTAAATCTGTCTATGAAGCTTTATGTCATCCTGGCTAGCGTCGTGCAATGATAGAGCAAATGGATGCTTTAAATGATAATGGTACTTGGGAGTTAACGGACTTACTTGCAGGGGAGAAATATATTGGATGCAAATGGGTATTTACTGTGAAAACTTATCCTGATGGATCCATTTCACGGTTGAAAGCTCTCCTTGTTGCTAAGGGATATGCTCAGATATACGGAGTTGATTACTCATATACTTTTTCTCCTGTTGCAAAACTAACCTCCGTTCGTCTATGTATTTCTTTGGCAGCTACCTATGATTGGCCTCTGTATTAGTTAGATATCAAGAATGATTTTCTTCATGGTGATCTTCGAGAAGAGATATATATGGAGCAACCACATGTATTTGTTGCTCAGGGGCATGAAAAAATGAAAATGAAGGTTTGCTATCTTAGGAAATCTCTGTATAATCTAAAACAAAGTCCGCAGGTTTGGTTTGGAAAATTTAGTTAGGTGTGTAAAACACAAGAGGGGGGGGGGGTGAATTGGGTTTTAACAAATCTTGGCAACTTTTTCGAATCTTTGCAATGCAAGTGAAAGTATAAGCAAGATGAACAAAGGCTAAAGCAAAACCCAATCAACAAGACAAAGGATTTATAGTGGTTCGATTCACTTAGAATCTACCTCCACTACCTTGAGCCGCACCCAAGGATTTCAAACACTTCACTAAGAAGATGCCCACACAAAGTAGGACTTTTACAATTGCCCACACAAAGTAGGACTTTACAACCAAAGGATGCCCACACAAAGTAGGACTTACAATAATAACCCTATCACTAAGAAAGGGAATTAAGAAAGGTTAAGTACAAGGTTGTTCACTCTTCTAAGTGAAAGATATAGTACCTTTGAAGCACAAACAATTTAGCTCTTGAACATATGAAGTCCACTCTTTGTCTTGCTTTTGAAAGAATACTCTTGAATGCTTTAGATCATAAGGATGAAGAGTATTTTGCTTTGAAGGTGTTTTGGCTTGATGAGAGATCAATGAATATTTGATATGCAAGCCTTAGAATGTTTCTCTAGCTTTGGAGTATTTATACATTTCAAAATAGGCTGAAAATCGAGTCTCCAACGGTCAAATAACGGCTAGTAAAAGCAGAGTTCGGTTGACCGTTCAGGAAACCTCGGATGACCGAACCAAGCTTCGGTTGACCGAAGCCATGGTCGGTCGACCGAACCAGGCCAACTTCGGATCCACTAAAGGGAACCTCGGTCGACCGAAGTAGGGAAAGGTCGACCGAACTGAACTTTTCCAAGTCTCAGTTTCTCTTCGGTTGATCCGAGCTTGAGCTCGGTTGACCGAACTTCCAAGCTAATTTTTCACACGTTTTGAAATCTTTTGAAGTCTTTTAAAGTCTAAAAAGGTTTTCCTAAAAGGTAACAAGTAAGAACACTTGGAAAACTTTTCTAAAAGACTTATCTATTAAATCAAAGGCTTTTTGGATAAGAACACATGTAAAGATCATTTTGAAACTTAAGCCTTTTGAAAACGTGTTTATGAAAACATGTATGCAAGACTAGAGTGAGAAGCTTATGTTCATAAGAGCTTTGGTTAGAGCTTTAAAGATTACGACTAATGACGACAAAGCTAAACTAACCAAACTAAGTCTTCAATCTTCAATCTTCATAGATGAGCCTTGAATAGTATGACTTTCAATCTTGAACATGGCTTGATTGAAGTACTTAGAGCTTCCTACAAGATTTCCAATATTCTATCACAAAGATTAAGATCATTAGACACAACATCAAATGTTTGTCCAATATCAAAAACAGAGTTCGTTCGCCCTTAGGGCTTACAATCTCCCCCTTTTTTATTATGACAAACTTTGATGTAATAAGATAGAATATGGACAATGTAAGTACATGGAAGCATGGCAAAAGGATCTAAGAACAAATAAGTACAAAGACTAATGCTTAGAAGATACCAAATGTATACGATACCAATTGTAAAGACAAATATATGCAAAGACATAAGCACTAGCATTATAAGTTCTTTTGCCATATAAACTAGGAACTCTTAGAAGAGCCCTATTTCCCAACCATCCTCCTTGCCTCCTTCCTTCCATCTAAAGCAAGTTTTGAGACATAAGATATATACAAACATATATGAAGCTCCCCCTCAAAACATGCCGGGTGAAAAGATACAATATAGATAGAAACATGTTAAGAAGGCTCCCTAGATATCTTTTCCCCTTTTCTACATTCAAGCTAGAAGCATGTAAAGATAACTCCCTAAATTTCTCCCCCTTTGGCATAATCAAAAAGATTTTAAACACCAAAGAAAATATGACAGTTAAGAACAAGGGAACATGCTAGTAAACACAGCTTGAATTCATCCAACAACAAGAGTATGTGATATCCATAAACTTCTAGCACATCAACTACCGGCGGCTATTAAGTCCGCTTTGGTGGTGGAAAAGGGATACACATGCTTGTTGTGAAGCTAAGACAAAAGGAGATAAGGAATAAAACTAAAAAGAACAAACTCCCCTTTTATCAAACAACCCATGTTAGCTATTTGAGATGGAAACAAGTTGAATACAAATTGTAATAGTCATAAACACATTGATACCAATTGAAATACATATGAAAAATATAGCTAACAAGAGTTGGAAGCAATACCATAAATACATAAGTAAAGCATATGTATTGCAACCAAAAGATTTAGAGGAAGTATAAGATGACACTTCAAGTACATCCCTCTAATAATTTAATGGTTAGCTAAATGAGTATTACAACTCTAGAAGCTAGACTAACCAAAAACTCTAATGAGATCACAAAGGATATGAATTTCAATTGTAAAGAATATGATCTCATGTTTATTTAAGGAGAAGACATGTTAGAATATGAACTTGTATTACATGTGTGACTCCCAAAATAACTCACACATATTGGCTAAATGATATGAAAGATGAAAAACCAAGCCAACAAGTGTTAATATCTCTAAATGATGCAACATTTTAACATGATGATCAAGGATGATAAAGATCAAGCACATCATGTTAAACATATGTAAATGAGGATCAAGCACCAAAGAGACATGGTATGTGCATTCTTGAAGATATTGATACCAATTGTGATTGTGTTTGTACTTTAAGCAATTAAGATCTTATAAGTAGAACACAAGACACATTATCAAGATAAAAGAACAAATGCACATTAAAAAGAGAGTTTCAATAACCAAGTTTATGCTTTTAAACCATCATTCTTGTCAAGTATGGAATACACTTTTAACATGTTGACAAGCAAAACATGATGTACATAAACCATAATCCAATAAGCACAAACTCTCTAGTCAACTACTTAACTCATCAAATAATAGCCCATAAGGATCAAAAACACATAATGACCACTAATAAGGAATGAGTTAAGCCTTGTACCTCAATGCTCTTTGAGCTTGGACTTCTTACCATTTTGGTAGATCTTCTTTGTCAATCAAGTCCATTGAGGCATCTCGTGTGATCCTTGGCATTTAACTCTTTTCTTGGAGTCTTAGCTCATTTGTGCCTTCCTTGTAGTTCATATCTTCTTCTTGAAGTGTTAGAACTCTTAGTTACCTACAAGGAATTCTTGAGAACTAATTTGGTACCTTTTCAAAGGTCCATCAAGATTAGCTCAAAATCTCAAGTAACACAAATATGCATAAGGATCAAGGTTATCAAAAACCAATACAACTAGATGGATTCTTAAATGAATATGACATAACAAAACAAGAATCAATCAAGTTGCATATGCTACATCTCATCATAGATACCTTAGCTAAACATAAGCATGAATAATCAAGAGCGTGCTAAAGGTTATCTATTTGAATATAAAAATCAAGAATTGGAGATGCAACATGTATAAGAGCAAGCATATAAAAATATATATACCAAAAACACTTAAACACATTAACTAAAGTGTTAAGATAAAGTGATTTGATACCTTTGCTTTCTTACCAAGTGATGAAGACATTGGATTAACACTTTGACTCTTGTCATCACTTGAAGCTTTGCTCTTAGTAACTTACCAACTTGGTTCTCCAATTGATTGTCATTTGAGCTTTGAGAAACCAAGTGTTAAGGAGTGCTTTTGAATTTCTTCTTTTGGCACATCTCCTTCGATTTCTTCCCAATGCCACTTCTCTTTGAATCTATAACATTCAAGCTTTGTGGCATACATCTAACTTATAAGAACCTATGAGATCAAGGGAAGAGTAGCTTTTGGTACCCACTTTTGTTTGGGTCCATGGGGGTTAGTTAAAAAACGTTTAACTTTCCAAACAGTTTTTACCCCCTTTTCAATCTTCTTCTTAACATGGCATCTAGCATTGGTATGACCATGTTTACCACAATATGTGCAACAAATGTGTGGCTTAGAAGATTTGTGAACATGCTCATAATATCTATTTTGCCTATGTGAGGAACTAGCATGCACAATGTAATTCTTAGGCAACTTAGAAGAGCTAGCATGATCAATGTGATTAGCAATAAAACCAAGACCATGTTTATCATGTGAAGCACGTTGCATATCAAGAATATGATCAAGCTTTTGTTTTCCTTTGGAGAACTTGTCAACTAGTGAAGTAAGCTCAACAACTTTGATTTTCAAACTATCAAATTCAACAAGTTGACATTCAAGAGATGACATTTTATCACATGCTTCTTTGTATTGTAATGAAGATGTTTTGCAAGTAGTAATAAGATTTTCATTTTCACATTTCAAGCATTTAACATCATCACACAATTTTTCATTTTCATTAATCAACTTTGATCTTTCATCAAGCAAGGATTCAATTTTAAGCTTCATCTCTTTGTTTTGCTTTGCACATTTTTTCATTTGCTCATACATATCATATAAAAGCTCATTAGGATCTTCCTCATCATCATCATCATTAGAATATGAAGGGGAGGGAGAAAGATGTACCTCATTACCAAAAGCCATGAAGCAAACATTTGAGTTTTCCTCTCCTTCTTCATTTTCTCTCTCATCTTGATCCCATGTGCATAGCATGCCCTTTGCATTCTTTGATTTGAAGAATTTTTTTCTTTTTTGTCTTCCTTGAGGCCCTTTGCTTTGGCGGTTGGGCAATTTCCTAAGAGATGTTGATTGCTTCCACACTCATAGCATTCCATCCCATTAGGATTTAGTTCTCTTCTATTTTGATGGAATTTTCTTCCTTTCCGGGAAAACATCTTTTTCATTCGTTTTACCATTAAATCCATAGTCTCATCATCTAGGTTGATGTCTTCCTCATCACTTGAGCAATTTGATTCCTCTAGATCAAGAAAAGATTTTAGAGCAATATTCATCTTGGACTTGTCAATACGCTCTTCCTTTTTGTGAGTTAGCTCATATGTGAGAAGAGAACCAATAAGCTCCTCCGTAGGATATGTTTTCAAGTCCTTGGCTTCTTCAATGACTAGAGCTTTTCCTTCCCAACTTTTGGGAAGAGAGTTGAGAATCTTCCTATTTATTTCACCCAAAGTGTAATCTTTACCATATGACTTCAAACCATTTACCACATTGGTGAATCTTGTATTCATCTCATTGATTGATTCATTTGGCTCCATGGAGAATAACTCAAACTCTCTAACTAGCAAATTCAACTTTGACTCTTTCACTTGATTTGTGCCTTCATGAGTAACTTCAAGCATTTTCCACATAGCATGAGCCGATTTGCTTCCACGAACACGGTTGTACTCATCCGGATTCAAGGCACAACTTAGAATGTTCATTGCCATATAATTTCGAGTCATTTTCTTGGACTCAACTTCATTTAGCTCATTATCCGGTTTTGACATTAAAGTACCATCAACAATCTTCAATGGAATAAAAGGACCTTCTTCAAATATATGCCATAGAGAATAATCAATGGAGCACACATATATCTTGAATCGGTTTTTCCAAGCATTATAGTTGTTTCCATCAAAGAGTGGTGGTCTATTTGTAGAAGAACCCTCTTGGTAGGCTAAAGCGGAAATACCGGCCATGATCTTTGCTTCTAGTGGTTAAACTAAAATTGAAGACGAAGCTCTGATACCAATTGTAAAACACAAGAGGGGGGGGGGGGTGAATTGGGTTTTAACAAATCTTGGCAACTTTTTCGAATCTTTGCAATGCAAGTGAAAGTATAAGCAAGATGAACAAAGGCTAAAGCAAAACCCAATCAACAAGACAAAGGATTTATAGTGGTTCGATTCACTTAGAATCTACCTCCACTACCTTGAGCCGCACCCAAGGATTTCAAACACTTCACTAAGAAGATGCCCACACAAAGTAGGACTTTTACAATTGCCCACACAAAGTAGGACTTTACAACCAAAGGATGCCCACACAAAGTAGGACTTACAATAATAACCCTATCACTAAGAAAGGGAATTAAGAAAGGTTAAGTACAAGGTTGTTCACTCTTCTAAGTGAAAGATATAGTACCTTTGAAGCACAAACAATTTAGCTCTTGAACATATGAAGTCCACTATTTGTCTTGCTTTTGAAAGAATACTCTTGAATGCTTTAGATCATAAGGATGAAGAGTATTTTGCTTTGAAGGTGTTTTGGCTTGATGAGAGATCAATGAATATTTGATATGCAAGCCTTAGAATGTTTCTCTAGCTTTGGAGTATTTATACATTTCAAAATAGGCTGAAAATCGAGTCTCCAACGGTCAAATAACGGCTAGTAAAAGCAGAGTTCGGTTGACCGTTCAGGAAACCTCGGATGACCGAACCAAGCTTCGGTTGACCGAAGCCATGGTCGGTCGACCGAACCAGGCCAACTTCGGATCCACTAAAGGGAACCTCGGTCGACCGAAGTAGGGAAAGGTCGACCGAACTGAACTTTTCCAAGTCTCAGTTTCTCTTCGGTTGATCCGAGCTTGAGCTCGGTTGACCGAACTTCCAAGCTAATTTTTCACACGTTTTGAAATCTTTTGAAGTCTTTTAAAGTCTAAAAAGGTTTTCCTAAAAGGTAACAAGTAAGAACACTTGGAAAACTTTTCTAAAAGACTTATCTATTAAATCAAAGGCTTTTTGGATAAGAACACATGTAAAGATCATTTTGAAACTTAAGCCTTTTGAAAACGTGTTTATGAAAACATGTATGCAAGACTAGAGTGAGAAGCTTATGTTCATAAGAGCTTTGGTTAGAGCTTTAAAGATTACGACTAATGACGACAAAGCTAAACTAACCAAACTAAGTCTTCAATCTTCAATCTTCATAGATGAGCCTTGAATAGTATGACTTTCAATCTTGAACATGGCTTGATTGAAGTACTTAGAGCTTCCTACAAGATTTCCAATATTCTATCACAAAGATTAAGATCATTAGACACAACATCAAATGTTTGTCCAATATCAAAAACAGAGTTCGTTCGCCCTTAGGGCTTACAAGGTGATTAAGGTGCTTGGTATGTTGAAGAGAAGACCTGATCACAAGGTGTTCTATAAAAAGTCTAGTGCTAGTATCATCCTCTTAGTTGTTTATGTAGATGATATTATCATAACAGGGAGTGACACTGTGGGCATATCATCTCTTAAGTCTTTCCTTAAGACTCAATTTAATACAAAGGACTTAGGAATGTTGAAGTATTTTTTAGGTGTTGAAGTCATGAGAAGTAAAAAAGGCATATTCATGTCTCAAAGTGAATATGCGCTTGATCTGTTGACAGAGACAATGAAATTGGGAGCAAAACCATGCCGAGCTCCAATGCTTCCCAATTCTCAACTCACGAAAGATGGAGAATTATTTGAGGATCCTGAAAATATCGAAGACTGGTTGGGAAATTAAACTATCTTACAGTGACTCGTCCAGATATTGCTTGCTCAGTTAGTATTGTAAGTCAATTCTTATATTCTCCAACAGTCCATCATTGGGCTGCTTTGGAACATATCGTATGTTACTTGAAATGAGCACCTGGACGAGGTGTATTATATAAAAATCACAACCACTCACGTATCGAGTTCTTTTCTGATTCTGACTGGGCAGGTTGTAAGATGACTAGAAGATCCACGACAAGTTATTGTTTCTTTGTGGGAGGAAATTTGGTTTCATGGAAGAGTAAGAAGCAACATATTGTTTGTCGTTCTAGTGCAGAAGCAGAATATAGGATTATGTCGCAATCGTCGTGTGAAATTATGTAGATATACCAGCTCTTGGTTGAAATTGGCCTTAACTTTTCTATTCCTGCAAAGTTGTATTGTGATAATCAAGCTTCTCTTCACATTGTTTCTCATCCAGTTTTTCATGAGCCGACCAAACACATTGAGTTAGATAGTCATTTTGTATGTGACAAAATCGAAAATGGTTTCATTTCTACGATTTCAATGTCAACGAGGAACCCTCGATTGTACCCATTTGGATTGGGTTTGAAGGTCTACCCATTCATCTCTACAATAAATCAAAATTGTTTTCTATTGCTCAAGCCGTTGGACAGCCAATTGCGTTGGATGCTCCAACAGCTGCGGCTTCAAGGCCGAGTATGGCCAAGGTTTGCGTTGAAGTGAATTTGCTATCGGAATTGCCACAACGTATCCGCATCACTCACGCCAAAACCGGTAAGGGTTATTGGCAGTCTATTCTCTATGATGAATTGCCAGATTACTGCTTAGGTTGTATGAGAATTGGGCATAATGAAAAGCAATGTTCAAGGAATCAATTGCCAATTCATCCGGCTAAAGACACTTTGTTGCCGAAAATTAAGGATAAGGCAGTGGCGGGACCGAAACAGCCACCACAGAAACAGCTGATGCGTCGGGCACCGGATTTAATTACTAGAAAGCTGACCTCCGGGATTGTGGTTAGCATCCCTTCAAATCCGATTTGGATCAAAACCAGGTCAGCTATGGACCCGGGACCATCGAAGGTGCCCCCTTCAATCCCAAAAAAGCCGACTGTTGCAGGGGAAACTCCAATGGTGCTAGCCAGTCCGGCGGCGAACTCCCCTATTTCGTCTGTTTTGAAGACAGCCGCTACTCCCCAGGTTGCTGTCTTGGTCCCTGCTCCGGCTATTGCCGATAATGTGATCCTTCGGACTCCTATTTTGGCATCGCGAGGGGTGGATGATATTTCAGTTGGCTGTGATAAAATCCCTACAGTGGTACCACGACAATATCAATCTGCCGGTGGTAGGTCCTCCATTCCACAACCACAAATCGTCGAGCAATTACACCTTCTGGCTGCGGCTACTACTGCCCAGCTACCCTCGGCTTTGATTGATAATATTTTGGTCTCAGAAGTCCTGGTTCCGGCGGTTGTTGAAGGGCGGGAATCGGTGGATCAAGGCCCGGTCACAGTGTCTGCAGAAGGTAGACATGTGGACACGGTTGAACAAGGCCCGGTTGATCCGGAGGAGGCCGTGGTCACTCCTGGTATTGAAGAGGAGAACTCACGGAATTCGACGGTGATCTGGATGATCAAGCCCCGACTTGCCTTGATAACAGTGTTTCTATTCCTGAAGTTGAAGGGGGGATTGAATCATCTGTAGAAGGGCAGCTGGATGACCTTCATATGATGAATGTTTTGACATTACCCACGGTGGAGCAGCCGACAAGTGGTACGCACACCACCCACACTGGAAAGACAAAAAAGTAAATTGTGGCTGCTTCTCGTAAGTCTTCTCGCCTTGAGGAGAAGGCTAAAGGTAACACCCTTTGATGGGTTCTTATATTTGATATTTTATTTCCTTATGAATAAGTTCAATCTATTGTTTTGGAATATTCGGGGAATTGGTAATAATGATTCGGTTGCACGACTTCGCCAACTTAAGTTCGATAATAATCTTTCTTTACTACCTATTATGGAGCCTATGATTAGTAGTTCTGAGCTTTCTTTTTATACAAGTCGGCTTGGTTTTGATGAGAGAGTATCAGTAATGCTAACGGTAAAATATGGTTGTTTTGGAACGGTTGTCTTGATATTTCACTTGTGGGGAATTCCGAACAAATGTTGACTGTCTTGGTTAATAACTATGCTGGTGCTTCGGTGTATATATATTTTGTTTATGCTAAATGCGCTTATACCCAGCGAAGAGCATTATGGGATGAGCTAAGAACTTTCAGCTCACAACATGATGTTCCTTGGCTCGTAGGCGGCGATTTTAATGTGGTTTTAAGTGTTTCAGAGAGTCTTGGCTCTGTACCGGCATCTCTACCGATGGCTGAATTTGTGGAAATGGTGGGAGATTGCGGACTTTCTGATGTTGCTTTTGTAGGCAGTCCCTATACTTGGTGCAGGGGTTCACTGCCTCTTTTGCGCCGACTTGATCGTCTTTTGGTGAACACTAAGTGGCTGGAATTTTTTGCTCTTACCAAGCTTGAACATTTACATAGGACGGTTTCAGATCACTGTCCTTTGTATGTTAATCTCGTTAGGGAGAATCGTGTTCACTCTTCTTCTTTCAGGTATCAGAACATGTGGTCCAAACACTCTCAGTTTCAGGATGTGGTGGCAGCCAGTTGGCGGAATTCTCTATATGGGAACGGGATGATGGTGTTATCTGGAAAACTGAAGAGGTTAAAAATTGTTTTAAGGACTTGGAATAAGGAGTGCTTCGGTAATGTTGTGTCTCGCCTTAAAGAAGCCGAGGCTCTGTTGGCTTCGGCTGAAGCAGATTTTGATGCTTCTACGTGTGATCAGCTCCGGGATGTGTGGTTGGAAGCAAAACAGCAGTATCTTTTTTATTTGGGTGCTGAGGAAACATATTGGCGGCAAAAATCAAGAATCAAATGGATAAAAGAAGGGGAAGGTAATACTAAATTTTTTCATGCGGTTTGTAATAACAATAGGAAACGTCTCTTTATATCTACTTTGCAGAATGATCAAGGAGAATGGATGTCTGATCAAGAAACTATGGGCGCGGAGTGCCATCGTTTCTACTCTACTCTATATTCTGAGGATGTTTCTCTACAAGGGGTAGACCGAATTTTGGACCCAATCCCACAGTTAGTGCATGACTCTGATAATTGTGTGCTCTCGGGCCTTCCTTCTCGGTTGGAGGTACGTGCTGCAGTTTTTTCTTTGGATAGAAACAGTGCTGCTGGTCCAGATGGGTTTTCTGGGGGATTCTTTCAGGATTGTTGGGACATAGTTGGCGATGATCTTTTGCAGGCAGTATGTGATTTTTCTTCCGGTTTACCGATGCCGAAGGCTTTGGCGAGCACGCTAATTGTGTTGTTGCCCAAGACACAAAATCCCATTCATCTTTCCGGTTTCCGGCCTATATCTTTGTGTAATTTTGCAAACAAGGTAATCACTAAGGTAATGGCCACTCGGCTTGGTTTTCTCTTGCCGTCTATAATATCGCTGAATCATACAGGTTTTGTTAAAGGTAGATCGATCTCTGATAATGTTTTGCTGGCTATGGAACTAGTACATGCTATTAATCACAAGGTGAGGGGTGGAAATTTGGTCATTAAGCTTGACATGATGAAAGCTTTTGACCGGGTTTCTCACTCTTTTCTACTTCAGGTATTGCAGCGATTTGGTTTTGAATCTCATTTCCTAAATCTTATCCGTAATGTTCTTAGCTCGAACTGGTTTTCTGTACTACTTAATGAGGTGTCGTATGGTTATAGTCATGCTAGCAGGGGGTGAAGCAAGGAGATCCTCTTTCTCCTTTGCTTTTCATTATTGCGGCTGAAGCTTTTTCAAGGGGAATTAATGCCTTGTCCATGTCTGAGAGTTTTTTTGCCTTATTATATGCCTAAGCAGTCTGTCATAGTTACTCACCTTGCTTTTGCTGATGATATTATTATCTTTACTAATGGGCAAAAAAGAAGTCTGTCTGTTCTAATTGACTTTATAAGGAATTATGAGCAGGCATCCGGTCAACGTGCTAATGAGGGGAAATGTTCTTACTATACATCAACAAAAACAGCTGACAACCAACGGAATATGATACAAGAGGTGACGGGTTTGTTGAAGGGGAGTTTCCAATGATCTATCTTGGTTGTCCTATTTTTCCAGGACGATCCAAAGTCCGGTACTTTGATGGTCTACTTGAAAAAGTGGCGGTTCGTGTGGAGGGTTGGCAGCGCAAACTGTTAAGTATGAGCAGTCGGTTATTACTTGTTCGTTCGGTGCTTAATTCTATGTCTATTCATATCCTGGCAACGTGTAATGTACCAAAATTAGTAATGATTAAGTTGGAACGCATGTTCTCTCGCTTTGTCTGGGGTCAAACGGATGGTAAGGAGCATAAGCATTGGATGTCTTGGCCTAGATTGTCAAGACCAACAGAGTGTAATGGTGTGGGTATGCATTCGGTTGTACAATTTTATGATGCTTTTACTTGGAAACTGTGGTGGAATTTCAGGAGCTTAGAGTCTTTGTGGGCTAATTTTTTAAAAGCAAAATATTGTACGGGGCTTCCCCATGTGACACAAAGTGTTATTGTTGCGGGTTGCTCTCCAACATGGCGACGCATGATTGCTGTTCGGGATGAGGTGGAAAAGCATATTGGCATTCTGTTACGAAACGGTCAAACTAGTTTTTTCTATGAGAACATCACTCGTCAGAGAGCTTTAAATACCTTTGTTCCTCTCTCCGCTCGGCTTGCTGGAGCATCCCGGGATTTCATTCATGATCACTCTTGGCAGCGGCGGGAGCTAGCAACGTTGGTTCCGGGCAGCTTTATGGATTTATTGCCTGATGTTTATTTGTCTGGGGAGAGTGATAAGCTTATTTTGATTGATAACCCACGGGGGAGGTTTTCTATAGCATCTGCTATGGATTTCATGCGTATCTCGGAGGTCACACAATTGTCACGCATTTGCATTTGGAATAAGGTACTCCCACTTTCTTTGTCTTTGTTTATGTGGAAACTGCTTAATCATTTTCTTGCCCTTGATGAGGATAGAATAAGGTTTGGGGTGTTTATGGCGTCTCGTTGTGTGTGTTTGGGTGATGTTGAAACATACGATCATGTTTTTATGCAATGTAAACTTGCGCGGGTGGTATGGAGGGAAGCGGCCTCTTCGGCTGGCATTCTTCTACCGGCACTTGCAATTAATGATATTCGTGGTATGCTGTCCTTTTGGTGGTACGCCGGGAGTTCCATTTCTCGCAATATATTGATCATTCTAGCCTGTTCTGCTTGCTGGATTCATTGGAAGGCAAGATGTCGATTTGTTTATGAGGCAAAGGTTACCACGCTGTCAGCTATCTTATTTCAATTTCGGGATTATACTACCACTCTCCTGCATGCTCGGGGTCTTACACTTGGAACCCCCAGGATCCGCATCCCGCGTCGGTCTTTTGTTGTTCGTTGGAGAAATGATATTACTCCGGGTGTGGTGCTTAATATAGATGGTGCTTCGAAAGGAAATCCAGGCCCTGCAGGCATTGGAGGCATATTTCGACCTAGTAATGGGGTCTTTATTTCAGCTTTCTCTATTTTTATCGGGGATAGCAGTACCAGTATGAGGGCTGAATTACAAGCTTTGGTTCATGGTTTACAAATGGTTCCTCAAGGCGGCACACATGATATTCTGATTCAATCGGATTCAAACATTCTGGTAAAGGCGGTTTCTTCAGGTACGATTTCTAATTGGTCTCTGGATACTTCTTTTCGTAGAGCTGTCTCTCTTCTTGGCTATTGCAGGTTGGTACATGTTTTTCGGGAAGTTAATTCGGTGGCGGATGCTTTGGCTAATCATGCCATTTCTGATAGGTGTTCGGCCATTTTCTACAATGTTGACTCCTACCTTCGCAGATTATTGGTCTTATTAAATTGGACCAATGTAACACGCCATATTTGCATCTTAGATAGGATTTGCATATTGTAATTCTTCTTTGCATTTAGATCTATAGATTTCATTGTATACATCCTTGATCATATTATAAATGTTCAAGTCTTGCATCTAGCATAGTCTAATGTAAGCAGTGGATTTGTTTCCACCTTTTGTTAGGAGGATTGGTATTACGTCCCCCTCCTTGTATTTTTATTTAGCCAATTCGGCTTTATTAATAAACGGTGGTCCGCCCCAGCACATCTGGTGGCTTTCTTATAAAAAAATAAAAAAAATAAAAAATTGCTTGGAGTAAGTTGCCTATGGAGGATGCAAATGAGTTTTTGAAGAAGTGTTCTAATTTATAATGGTCATCTTGAGGACAATATGATTCTTAAAGGAGGAGGAAATGTTATATGAAGGCCTTTTACTATGAGGAATAAGCTAAATGAAGCATTCAATCCCACAGCTCCTTTAATCAGCTCCTGGGTCGGGTCAATGCGCGGGTTTTCCCAACCCGAGTGAAGCCTATAAATAGAGCTCAGCATATAAGATTTAGGGCATTCATAGATTTTGAGTGTTGGTTACAACTACATTTCCTTCTTCATTTCCTTTCCCTCTCTGTCTCGGAATCATCCATTGATTTTGCGCTAATTCTTCTGTTCTTCTTTACCTAGTCCATTTTCGTTTGTAATCAAAGAAGTTGAGCAATAAAGTGGAGTTTCAATTTGTGTAGACACAAGAGATTGGGTTATGTTCGATTAGTTCTCTTCTGGATACATTTCAGATTAGTTCTCCGTTTTCAATCATGGGATTGTATTTCCCAATAGTTTGGAAATTCGGTTTGTTTTGAAGAAAAGTCCTTGTAAAACACAAGAGGGGGGGGGGGTGAATTGGGTTTTAACTAATCTTGTATACTTTTTGAATTCTTTGCAAAGCTATTGGAAGTTTAAGCAAGATGAATAAAAGCAATGCAAAACCCAATCAACAAGACAAAGGATTTAGAGTGGTTCGATTCACTTAGAATCTACATCCACTACCTTGAGCCGCACCCAAGGATTTCAAACAACTTCACTAAGAAGAATGTTTACAAATGTGGCTAACTCACTAAGAGTTTTACAACACAACCACACTACAAAGAAACTCACTAAGAGCTTGCCCACACAAAGTAGGACTTTACAATTTGCCCACACAAAGTAGGACTTTTACAAGAATTACCCAATCACTTAGAATGGGAATTGAATGTTTAAATACAAAGATTGATCACTCTTATAAGTGAGAATGTATACCTTTGAAGCACAAACAATTTTAGCTCTTGAACATATGAAGTTCACTCTTTGTCTTGCTTTTGAAAGAACACCTTTGAATGATTTAGATCATGAAGTGTTTTTGCTTTGAAGGTGTTTAGACTTGATAAGAAATCAATGTCAAATGTATTTTCAAGTCTTGGAATGATTCTCTAGCTTTGGAGTATATATACATTTCAAAATAGGCTGAAAATCGAGTCTCCAACGGTCAAAAAACGGCTAGTAAAAGCAGAGTTCGGTGGACCGAACAGAGCACTTCGGATCCACTTTGCCCAGGGTCGGTCGACCGAACTCCCCTATGGTCGACCGAAGCTCCATTTTGTACCTCTCAGAATCTGCTCGGTTGATCCGAGCTTGAGCTCGGTTGACTGAACTTACAAGCTGATTTTTCACACGTTTTGAAATCTTTTGAAGTCTTTTGAAGTCTAAAAAGGTTTTCCTAAAAGGTAACAAGTAAGAACACTTGGAAAACTTTTCTAAAAGACTTATCTATGAAATCAAAGGCTTTTTGGATAAGAACACATGTAAAGATCATTTTGAAACTTAAGCCTTTTGAAAACGTGTTTGTGTGAATGCAAGACTAGAGTGTAGAGCTTATGTTCATGAGAGCTTTGGTTAGAGCTATATAAGATAAATACTTATAACGACAAACCTAATCTAACCAAACCTAAGTCTTCAATCTTCAATGTTGAAAGATGAGCCTTGCATAATACGACTTTGAATCTTGATCATGGCTTGATTGAAGTACTTAGAGTTTCCAATATTAGTTCCGATATTCTATCACAAAGATATAAACATTAGACACAACATCAAGTGTTTGTCCATTATCAAAAACCGAGTTCGATCGCCCTTAGGGCTAACAATCTCCCCCTTTTTGATTATGACAAACTTTGATGTAATTAGATAGGATATGGACAATTTTAAGTACAAGGAAGCATGGCAAAAGAATATAAGAACAATTAAGTGTAAAGCTAAGTGCTTATAAGATAAACCAAGATAGAACTAGAAACATAAGCACTAGCATGTTAAGTTCTTTTGCCATATGCATTAGGGACTCTTTTAAGAGCCCTATTTCCCAACCAACCTCCTTGCCTCCTTCCTTCCATAATATAGCTTTCTTGTGTGTATTATTCATACCTTAGTTTACACAAGAAGCTAACTTACCATTTTCATCAATGTTGATGTGAGTGCTAAGGATCCTATTAAGAAGAACATGCTCACACAAACATTAGAACTATCAATGGTTTGTTGTCATCAAAACAACATAGGATATTTTGCCCTTCGGGCTAACAGTCCTCCATTGTTGCGTTATTCTAAATAAAATAATGTATTTGTTCTGATATATTTAATTATTACCCCTTAATCATTTCCCAAGTACTTAGAGTCTTTATAAAGGTAGATCACGAACTCACAATTTATTTTCACATTCCTCAAATGTTTGATATTTTCCCATTTTTCCAAAACATGGGCGGCACATTCAAGCACTATTAGTTCGCTTAGTTTATGGATAAATAATCTAAGGGACATTTATTGAAATAGTCAGGGAGAGAAAAACGATGTAGATGTACATGAACTATTTCTGCTTTTCTATAAATAGCACAAAGATAAAATTAGAGCCCCCGTGTACATGAACAATTTACGGGACTGCTCTGTTTTTCAAATTAAGGATTCAGGCCAAATTCCGTCAAACAAAAGCCATGTGCCGCGCACATGGCACCGGATTGAAGGGCAAAATGGCCATTTTATACAGCACCACCCCCCCATCCCACCACCACCACCTCCACCTCCACCTCTCACACCACCATCACCACCATCACACACCACCATCACTCCAACCATCCCCTCCCCTTCCGCCACTCCCTCCTCCTTCATCCTCTTCCTCCACCGATCAAAACCTCACACATCACCACCACCACCACCCTCCCATTCCGCCACTCCATCCTCCTTCTTCCTCCACTACACCCATCACACTCCATCCTCCTTATTCCTCCATTCCACCATCACCCTCCCCTTCCGCCACCCCACAACTCCAAAATACACAATTTTTTCCCCAAAACCCATTACCCAAAATACACAATTTTCTCCCCAAAACCCATTACCCAAAATTGGTCTACTATGGTCTACTATTACACCATTCAAAACTTTAAAGGGCTTAGTTCTAAGTAGAGGTGGAATGGAGGAAGAAGGAGGATGGAGTGTGATGGGTGGAGTGGATGAAGAAGGAGGATGGAGTGGCGGAATGGGAGGGTGATGGTGGAATGGAGGAAGAAGGAGGATGGAGTGGCAGAATGGGAGGGTGGTGGTGGTGGTGGGATGGGGGTGGTGGTGGTGATGTGTGAGGTTTTGATCGGTGGAGGAAGAGGAAGAGGAAGAGGAAGAAGGAGGATGGAGTGGCGGAATGGGAGAGTGATGGTGGAATGGAGGAAGAAGGAGGATGGAGTGGCGGAATGGGAGGGTGGTGGTGGTGGGGGTGATGTGTGAGGTTTTGATCGGTGGAGGAAGAGGATGAAGGAGGAGGGAGTGGCGGAAGGGGAGGGGATGGTTGGAGTGATGGTGGTGTGTGATGGTGGTGATGGTGGTGTGAGAGGTGGAGGTGGAGGTGGTGGTGGTGGGATGGGGGGGGTGGTGCTGTATAAAATGGCCATTTTGCCCTTCAATCCGGTGCCATGTGCGCGGCACATGGCTTTTGTTTGACGGAATTTGGCCTGAATCCTTAATTTGAAAAACAGAGCAGTCCCGTAAATTGTTCATGTACACGGGGGCTCTAATTTTATCTTTGTGCTATTTATAGAAAAGCAGAAATAGTTCATGTACATCTACAACGTTTTTCTCTAGTCAGGGAACCAACAATATCTTTGGGGTTGAATGATTAGGTGAAATAACTTGGAATTTCTCTTGCACCGAGGTGCATTTATCTGACTTAGATTACCTATTTTTCAGTTGTCGTACTACAACAAGAATTTGGATGCATTTTTGCGTTTTTATGCTAGTTGTTATTCTCTTGTAAAATCCCAAGCCTCTAATTTTTTAAGCAAGAATACTTAGTCTATTTCATTAATCTTTTTCTGATATGTTGGAACCTTCGGAATAATATTTTATATTGATGTTTTGTATACATATAAATCTTGTCATTGAGTATCTTTGGGAATGATCAACAAGCATTTGCCTGAGCTAAGATTTTTTCGTTGATTTTTATTCTGATTCATTCTCTCAATCGAGCTTGTCTCTTTAAGGTTATGTTATGCATAGGGAGCTAAAGAGGATAAGGCGACTTTTATTTAACATAGATAGAGCCTCTAAAGGTAACCCGGTATTGCAACAACTTTGTTAAAGTGACTTCTTACTTTTGGATAATATGATTAAGGATTGCTTTTGAATTCTTAGTGTATGCATGGTTTATTTAAATATTTCGGAGTTTTGATCCAAAAGTTTTCTATTCTAGTTGGTGCATGTATATCGTTAAGAAATGAGACCACAAATGAGCTAGAAATGAGACACAAATGAGCTAAGACCACAAATATGAGGACTTAATATGCAATTAAACTAAAAGGAATGAATGTGGGTTATGGCTGGGATCTCTTGATGTTAGCATTTGCCAAAAACCGCCGAGAGAAAGAAAGGAAAGAGAAAAGAAGAGAGGAAAATTTCTGGCAGCCTTTGAGTTTTCAATTGAGTGAGTAATCGGAATCCGTTTTGGACGATCCTTATATCAAAACGATCGTGTTCGAAATACCTACGAGTGAGAACAAATGGAAGTCGGATCGGAGTTCGGGGTGGAGAGATATCACACAGAGAACGAGGCTGATTTCTGGAAAAAAACTCAAGAAATCAGTTATTTTAATGTTGATTATAAGCATGAACTGATTTAATTGCTTTAATGTTGTGAATTGTTTTATAATTGTCATTATCGTTTTGGATTTCTTTTAATGTTTTCCATATTGATATTAGGTTATTGATTTTCATATTTTGGTGTAAGTGTTAAATTGTTGGTCATCGTTGAATCGTCCTAATTGGTTTAGTCATCGTGTTGTCTATTTGGTTTGGTCAACCGAGTCGTCGCCCATATTTTGAGCTCTTGTCTTGTGAATGTGTACTTCTTGGGCATTAACCTGACGAGGATATCATTGGGACTGTAATGGTTTTGTGGAGTCCATAGTGATGGATGATGATACAATGTTAGAATTGATCATTAAACCTTGGGCCCATCGTTTAGGGGATTTTACCGAACCCACTAGTTTGTACTTCTTGGGCTGTCCTAGTTTGGACTATAACTATGACCATTACAGTTATTGTTAGTTAGAAGTGGTTAGATGATTGAGCTCGAATGCTGGGATGTCGTGTCATAGCAGTAGTTATGTTCGTAGTGTCTAAGAGATGTTGTGATCGTTTGTACCGTATGGGCAAAGCGTGGTGCTTATCGTACATTCGGTTGTGTAAGAGTTTAGAAACGAAAAATATGGCTATCTAGCTTAATTGTTGTTTTTAACTTGTTTGTCCTTTTTTTGGTCATAATTGTTACTTGGTATAGAGTCTACAAATGGTCATTTTTTAGGTTGGGAAGTGTTGGTGCAGAAATGGTATATTTGTGTTAAAGTTTGCACTTGATTTTTTTATTTTCTGCAGGTCGAGACAAACCATTCGTCCTATCATTAGTATACACAGCGTCTGAGGCTACTGCCTTGGTGCAGAAGATACTGCGGACGATCCCTTCATTCGCGGGTACTTGCGGTCGACCGGTTGCGGACGATCCCTTTAGTTTGGTGTTAAGTGAAGTTTTCCGCGGACGATGCTTTGTCTGCAGGCTGTGTTGTGAGGTGTTGCAATTCTGTTCTTTCAGTGTTCGTCTACAGTATCCTGTGGGAGTTGTGCAATGTGATATCAGTGTACCTAGAGTGTTTTATAGAGTATGTCCGGCATGCCAAGTATATTTTTCAAAGGGGTATTTTGGGAAACGGGAAACTATTTTTGTGTCTATCTGTTACTTCATTCCAGGGGTCGTATGGTCCTTATTGAGCATCGCAACTGAGACTATTCTCTTTATTATTTTGCAGGTGACGTGGATATTGAACCATACTATGAGGAGGATACCTGGGAGGGGTCATATGAGGTGTGATACTAATCTACTTAGTTATTGAACTCTAGTTTATTTTTCAGTATTTCTTTTGGAACTTTCGAACTTATTTAAATTATGTAATACATAGAATCACTTCATTTCTGTAATTTAGACTTCTGTTGTTGCACTTTGGGATTTTATGGTTAATACATAATGAATTCCATTTTTTGGTAAACTCTGTTGTGGGATTTGTTATCTCATTAGCCAATGAGACACTTCCATGTCATCATTTTTGTTACAGGGTATGACATAAGTGGTATTAGAGTAGGTCGAACCTTAGGGTAAAATATGGAATGAACTTAGGAAAAACATGAAACATAATGTGAAGTGTGTGATGGGTAAAAACCATGGACAAGGATATCTTCGTTATTCTTACATGTTATACCATGTTGTATGATTCTTTGTGCTATGCTTACCATGCTCTAGTTGTCTTTACTTCACAAGTCCAGTTTGTTACTTGTTTTAGTGCTTCCCTTATTTGCTATATATTTGTGGTGGTTAAGATGGATTCGAGTAAAGGAAGCAGTGACAACTACGACCTACCTATAGCTGCATTTACTCGCCGGGGGTAGAAGGGTGGAAGACACCAGTATGTTGGGTCTTCAAGTCAGCAACAACTATAGGCTCATCAACAACATAATCCGAATGGGAATGCGAGGTTTGTGACACCACCTCCACCACCACCATATAATCTACCACATCCACTACCACCATATAATCTACCACCTCACCGCCACCATATAATCTACCACCTCCACCACCACAAACTATCTCACTGCCGCAACAATATAATAATCCACCACCGCCACCACAATACAACCCGCCACCACCACAACACTACAATTTCCCTCCACCTCAGTACAATATACCACCACCACCACCACCCACCAGCCAATGTGAAAGGAAAAAAAATTGTAATCCCCATATAAAAGCAGCGGAAAGTAAAATGGGATTACGTTCATTTAAAGGATCTACTCACCAGAAAGAACTAATACCCTATGATAAGAATTATACCTTTTCGATCTGATCAAAATTTCCCGGATTCTGCTACATTGAATCACCAACGAAAACCTTAAGACTCCTGTCTCTACCGGTATCCACATCGACCAACCTTGAGCTTGTTAGCTGTGCTTGTGTTGTTAGTCACGAAAGCTACTAACGTTGAAGACGATATTCGTGAGCTTCGTTGATATAGAAATTTGAAACTGGAATTGGTAGACAAGAAAGACTATTTTTCTTTCCCTTTTGTGCTCTTGAGAGTGTATATTAGAGAGAGAAAATCAAGAGTTTTCTCTCAATATTTTCGGCTAGACTGTTATGGAATGGTGGGGGATAAATTTTGTGTTTAGATGAACACTTTTTCAAATGGAGTTAGTGGAATCGCCCACTTACTCCACACACCCACATTTCTCTCCCTACTACTCGTTAACATGCACAAACTCTGTCACACAAGACATGTGCCGATTTTGAACTGGTCCAACTGGTTCGTTCGACCGGAGAAATGGTTCTCGGTCGACCGGAGTGACAAACCGGTTCGGTTGACCCGAGACAGCTCTCGATTGACCGGATACGGTCCAATCGGGTCGGTTTTGCCCAATCCAATTGAGTCTGCCTAATGTAATTGAACACCTATATCAAATGTAAACTCCAATAATCCCAATCCATTTTATTATAGTGTGCGACCCTTTAGGTATTTTCTATGTTGGTCGTGACAACAACTGTCAACAGTAATGAGAGGTATCTAGCAACACATCATTACTCCCGATTCACAAATAGTCTGGTGAATCAAGTAATCATAAATATGATCATTTTGTATTAATCCATTTGTCCTCGATATCTAGATTGAACATAATTCATGGAGAATGTCACACTTGTATAGTTCAATCAAATCAGTTTCTTGATTCCCGAGTAGACTAATTAAATGACATTAATATCTCATATTAATTCACTTGTTCATGGTCATGAATTAGTCTCACTCCATCAAGGGCCCAATATATCACTCATGTCGTATAGGAGGAACAAATCATATATCTATCACATCACATCCTACACATGGTTCATAAATACACCCAACAAATGTCTATATAGCCCATCTAGTTACTGACGACGTTTGACACCATCAAAGTATACCATTTGCCATGTAGGAAATCTTGTGTGATCTCAAGTCGGAGGATTCCTATACAAAGAAAATCATTATAAGAACATTGTTGACATTTATACAACAATCCATGAAATGTTCTTATAAGCGGGTCAGTCCAATATCAAATACCCATGTTTTTTTACTTAATATCACATATTTAATCACAACACATACTAGTCTCCACACATTATTTTTTTTCCCTTAAAATTCCTCAATAATACTAGGGACATTTTAGAATAGTTCAATGTAACAATTACATAACTATCTAAGGACGTTATTATGTTTTATTACATATGCACATCCGTAATTAAAACACTAATAATGGAATTCATGACTTAATATTTCATCACATGAAAGAAAATACAACAATCTCCCACTTACACCAAAGACAACAACCTTGCCTTTTAGTGTATATTGTACATAAGAACTATCTCTAAGACCAGTTCTCTTGGTATCTAATACCCATGCTACAAGTATAGCGATCATGCTACTGCTCTCTCAGCGACTTCGTCACTGGGTCGGTAATGTTATCGTCTGTGTGAAATTGGCAAATCTTCACATCTCTTCTATTAATGATCTCACGGAACAAGTGATACCGCCGCAGTATATGTTTGGACCTTTGGTGAGACCGTGGTTCCTTTGATTGAGATATGGCTCCATTGTTGTCATAATAGAGATCAATCACATTATAAATGCAAGGCACCACACCAAGTTTAGTAATGAACTTTCAGATCCAAACGGCTTCCTTAGCAGCATCTGATGCAGCTATATACTCGGCTTCGGTTGTAGAATCCGCAAAGGTAGCTTGATTTGAACTCGTCTAGCTCACAGCACCACTATTTAGCCAAAATACATAACCCGATTGTGATCTAAAGTCGTCTCTATCAGTTTGGAAACTAACATCAGTGTAACCACTTACAATGAGCTCATCTTCCCAACCATATATTAAGATAATCCTTCGCAAGTACTTAAGGATGTTCTTGACGATTATCCAATGAAGGTCATTAAGGAAAGCATATAATCTAGTGACGGTCATGAAGGGAAGCATATAATCGCAATAAATGCGATATTAATCAGATTAATGACAGGAAACATATAATCGTAGTTTATGCATAATTAATCAAATCAATAACATACGATGGAATCTTATGCAATATTAATCGAATTAATGCATATCGAATCATGCGAATAGACATATAAATCAGATTAACATATATCACTTATACATATTAGAATCACATAAACAATTTTTCTGTTTCAGACATACACATACCAAATCGAGATTGATACGTGTTATGATGTGATTAACAATATCGAATTCGAATAGCATGAGCAAGGCTCTGATACCACTGAAGGGATTCATGGGCAGAAACTCGTCTCTGATACCACTGAAGGGATTCATGGATAGAAACTCGTTCTAAACAACCATGATTCCTCCCCTGAAGGATCCGCTCATACTATGGGAATAAAAAATTTGACGGAAAAAGGACTTACGTTTATCGTTAATGGTTTCTGATTTGTGGTGCTTAGCTGCAACCAGCAAAAGTCCTCCCTTGCGGAATTACTCTCTATCGGTATCCACGCGACGAAAAAAGCAGCGAGTGCTAGCTCTTCGTTTTCAGAGTTTCGGGAATCTAGAGAGAAATGAGGCAGAAATCGAATTTCGGATGATAAGTTTTCTTGCAGCTATCAAAAGTCTAACCCTAGGGTTTCAGCCAAAAGTGATTATATAAGCGTGAGAGTTTGTTCCGAAAACTAACTCCCACGTCCTGTCAACCTCTTCTGGTAGTGGGAGTTTTTATCGCATAATAACTACCACGTAATCCCAACTAAAATCAAATACCGAAAATGCCCCTCCGTAATCTCTAATTCGAATAATAACATTTTATTATTCTCAGAAAAATAAATGTCAGATATAATGAACCTAGACACATTCTAGATTCATTAAATCTGGACATGAAGCTCGTTAACTCGTCCATGCGTGTGACCCTGTAGGTTCATATCACAATGTCAATGAAAACACACTTAGTCGTAGTATGTGTTCATAAATCACAAGCGGTCCCTATCAGGTCATTGTGACTACCCAGAGTGAATGAATGTATGGTGGAACCTAATATCAATCCACTATTTAATTCCTCTGTCTCGCGAAATCCAAATTAACCATAAGGCATGGTAGTTCTCACCCATATAAACCTTAATTGTATTTATGCTCGATCTCCAGGAAGACTGACCCAACAAATAGTATTTAATAACCATTTTATTAAATACATTTGAGCACAGCCATGCATTTGAACAGTCTTCCCTATCGAGGGTTCCATGGATATCTCTCTCTAATAAGAGAGGGACAAATCCCTTACAATGCCTCTCACATTCAAGCTATGATAAGATTTTACATCCGATCATCAGTCGTATTAATTACTCAATTAAAAGTAATGTCCGACTGAGTCAAAACGTAGCTCCATTCATGATGGAAACGATGGAGGCATAAGGTCTAAGGATTCCAAATAGTATTGAGGAAGTAATACTTATGACTAAAGAACAATGAAGTATTACTTCTCTAACGGATCACGTCCGATACAATATATCCCAATATATTGTATCTATGATATGATTTGTATCCATTACACATGATCAGTAAAACATAATCATCAATCAAACATCAAACACCATACTAGTTTTATTTCATTGTAAATAACATTACACAAACCTAGGGACAATCAGAATAGTAATTGCATAAGCTAATGAGTTTTACTATCAAATCACATATTTTATGTTCAAAAGCAAAATTAACTATTCAAATGACATGCTCAAAATATATAAAACGTACAACATATGCTAATGGTCCTAGGGCACTACTAACAAATCACCGTAAGTAGAATGGTATCTGCTCGTTATACTCAAAGTATACGAGACATCTAAGCGAGTACACAACATTGCATACATGATAGATCAAATCGCCGAAGCATATGGAATCTCACTCATTCGTAAATTCTCATCCATTGGCTTAGCACAATGTTTTCTTGAAAGAACCGTACCAAATGATATAGGACAAAGGCCATTTTTGGACTCTTGCATGCTAAACTGATTTAGCACTTTGTCTATATATGTACTCTGACTTTAGCCAAGGAGTCTACATGATCTATCTCTATAGATCTTGACCCTTAAGATGAAGCTTGCTTCACCTAGGTCCTTTATAGAGAAACATTGCCCCCAATCAGACCTTCACAGATTCCAAGGTTGGAATGCCATTCCCTAATACTAGTATGTCATCTACATACAAAACCAGGAATATTGTAACAACCCGTCTTTCAAACTCCTCATGTGCACAAAAATCTCAAAATATGGATTAGAACCGCGCAGCTGCTATAAAAGCAACTGCTCAACAGTTTTTGATTTGCAGCTACTTAAACTGCTCAACAGCTTTTGACTTGCAGCTGCTCAGTAGCTTTTGATTTGCAGCTGCTTGAACTGCACAGCAACTTCTGCTTTGCAGCTGCTTAATTAAAGTAGCTGCTCAGCAGCTTCCATTCTTCTATAAATAGTTCATATTTCTTAATTTCAGTTTCATTCAAAAATTCTCTCATCTTCTTCATTTCTTTCTTTATACCATATGATTTTGTAATCTCTACAATTGAGCCAAATTCTAGCATTGTTTATTGGAAGGTTTGGTCTTTTATTATGGCAAAGTTCTGTTCTAGGATATATTTGGAATTTGAAGAAAGTCAACTAGTCGGGTGAGTGATCCTAACCCTTTTTACAAAATTATATATATATATATATATATATATATATATATATATATATATATATATATATATATATACGTATCGTGTGCTCATTAATTGTTCATTGCACTCATGGTCCGGATCCATTCATGATATACATTGGATACATTTGCATTACACCATGAAACGTTTTCTGAAATTGGGGCCTTATTGTTATTGTTATTGGAAATGAAATGTTTTTACTGAACCTTGAACGAGATCTGTCCTGAGATTATTGACATGGCATTACGAGACTGTGAATATATTGATTCGGGCCTAAATGAAAGGAATCGAAGGAACTGCGTGCTACACCAAAGGGTGGGAGCCACCTCTAGAATCCTGTCGATAAATGTCTAGATCGAGGCCCGTATGAAATGTGATTTAATGTTATTGGAATGCCATTGTCAATCTGATCTCGACAGTCTTGAACAATTGTTCCAGAAATCAGGTCCCTTATTATAAGAGTATATATATGATTTTCTTATTGTGCGAGCTATTTTTGATATAAAAGTATTTTCCAAAGAAATGATTTTAAAGACACTGGCACCACTTGCACGGCCCTCGCTGAGCTTCGGCTCACGTTTTCCAAAATGTTTTCCCCCTCCACAGGTATCTGAAGTTGGTGCAAGATATTGGTATCAGAGTGCGCATCGAAAGCTTGGGATTAGAAATCTGTAGATAGGGATTCTTCTTTTGTATTGTATTGAATTTCATTGTACTTCCTTTTGTATTGTAAAAGATAGAACCCAGTGCCGAGAGGCACGCGGCAGTCCAGGCCCGAGAGGGACGGGGTGTCACAAATATAATCGAGTTTCCACTAAACTTCTTATAAACACAAGGTTCACCAACATTCTTGATAAAATCGAACTCGTGTACGGCTTCGTCAAAACGTCGATTCCAGCTTCTAGAAGTTTGCTTTAGTCCATAAATGAACTTGTTTAGCTTGCATACTTTATTGGCATTCTTTGGATCGACAAAACCTTTGGGTTGTATCATATACACGTCCTCATCAAGGTTTCCGTTTAGGAAAGTTGTTTTGACATCCATTTGCCAGATTTCATAATCGTTGTATGCAACTAAATCAAGCAAGATACGAAAAAAATTGAACATAACTATAGGGGGAAAGGTCTCATCATAGTAAATACCATGAATCTGCTTAAAAGCTTTCGCGACAAGTCGCCCCTTGTATGTTTGAATGTTCCCTTCCATGTCAGTTTTCAATTTAAAAACCCACTTGCACCTTATTATGGTCACCCCCTCAAGTGCATCTACCAAGATCCATACCTGGTTAGTGTACATGGAATCCATTTCGGGTCTCATGGCCTCAAGCAATTTCTCAGAATCTGGACTAGTAATTGCTTGTTTGTAGGCTATAGGTTCATCGTGAACAATAAACATAACATCTCCATGTTCTATTACGAAAAATCCATTTTTTCCGGGTGATCTACGAATTCTACTGGACCTACGCAATTCTTGTGTTTCTGGAACTGGCTCCACAATAGCTTTTGTAGCTTGTTCCAATTCCACCTGGTCACTTGTGCCTGGAACTTCACCAAGTTCCCTTGGAATTTCACCAAGCTCCGGAACTTCATTAAGTTCCACATGGATCTCACTTGTTTTCCCAGAAAGAAACTCCTCTTCTAGAAAACTATGTTACGAGCAACAAGCACTTTGTTCTTGTTCGGTATGTAGAAATATTACCATTTAGTATCCTTAGGATACCTCACAAAAGTGCACTTGGCCGACTTTGGGTTGAGTTGTCTAAAGCTGGACGTTGCACAAACACCTCACAGCCTTAAATATTTAAGAAAGACATACTAGGACGCCTCCCAGTCCATATATGATATGGTGTCGTTTCAATAGATTTAGATGGAACTCTGTTTAGTGTTAAAGATGATGTTTCTAAAGCATAACCCCAAAAGGAGTTTGGAAGGTTCGCGTGACTCATTATTGATAGAACCATATCTAATAAAGTTCGATTTCTCCTTTCAGATACACCATTCCATTGAGAAGTAGTCGGAGGAGAAAGTTGTGAAACAATTCCATAACTCTTTAGATAGTCATGGAATTCTTGACTTAAGTATTCCCCACCTCGATCGGATCGAATCTTAATACTTTTGCTAAGATAGTTTTCTACTTCATTCTTGTACTCTTTGAACTTTTCAAAGGCTTCAGACTTGTGTTTCATAAAAAATACGTATCCAAAACGACTAAAATCGTTAGTAAAAGTAATGAAATATAGATAACCACCTTTTGTATGGATATTGAATGGACCCCATACATCACTATGTATTAGTTCCAACAAATACTTTACTTGTTCTCCAGTTCTGGTAAAAGGAGAAGTAGTCATATTACCTATTAAACAAGGTTCGCATGTATCATATGATTCAAAATCAAATGATTCCAGTAATCCATCTTTATGGAGTTTGGAAATGCAGTTTTAATTTATATGGCCTAATCAACAATCCCAGAGGTATGTAGGATTAGACTCTTTAGTCTTTCTCCTCTTTGTATTTATGTTATAAACCGGTAAATCTAGATCTAACAAGTTTAAACCACTCACCAAAGTAGCACTACAATAAAAGATATCATTTAACGATAACGACATTCGTTGGTTTTTAATATGAATATCAAAACCCATCTTGTCCAAACAAGATATCAAAACAATATTCTTAGTTAATGTAGGTACATAAAGACAACTGTCTAAATCTAAAACAATTCCATAAGGAAAAGTAAGACTAAATATTCCTACAACTCTTGCTCCATTGCCAACGCGCAGGTCCACGTCACCTTTTTCCAGCTTTCTACTCCTTTGTAGTCCATGAACATTAATGAAAATTTGAGAACCACATCCGGTATCTAATACCCATGAGGAAGTTGTAGTATACAAGTTGATGTCAATAACATAAATACCTGAGCCAGAAGCAACATTTGTTCATTTTCCAAACTTTTCCCGACAAGAAAACTAGAGCAGTTTCTCTTCCAGTATCCTTTCTGTCCACAAAGGAAACAATTTTCATCCTTAGCCACAGCGCCATTGGGTTTCAATGCTTTCTCAGAATGGTTAGGTTTACCCTTTAGGTTTTCCCGAAGGCTTGCTTTAGGCTTACCAAAACCCTTGCCCCTGTTGTTGTTGTTGACCTTGTAAATGGTCTTGGACTTACCTATTTCCTTCTCGGTAGTCCTCAACAGGTTCAACAATTATGAGAGAGGTTTGTCCATCTCATTCATGTTGTAGTTCAATATAACCTGACTGAATGATTCAGGTAACGATTGCAGAATCAAGTCAGTGAATAGCTCCTGGACAAGAGGAAATCCCAATCTTTCGAGGCTCTCAATATAGTATCATTTTCAGAACGTGAGTTCCGACTGGTGTTCCCTCTTTCATTTTACACTGAAATAGAGATTTCGACACATCAAATCTCTCCTGCGGGCTTGACCTTGAAAGAGTTGCCTTAGATGATTAATCATATCGAAAGCTCCCATTTCTTCATGTTGCTTCTGAAGCTCAGAGGTCATGGTCACTAGCATAAGACTAGACACATCTAATGTGTCATATAAGTGCTTACGATAAGCATTTCTTTCAGCGGTCAGAGCCCCTGCGTCTGGTGGATCAGGAATAGGAGTCTCGGGAAAATACATCTCTTTCTCGTGCTTGAGACCGATTCTAAAGTTTCTGTACCAGTCGCGGAAATTTCCTCCCTCAAGTTTGTCCTTGTCAAGGACGTATCCCAATGATAAAAAGTTTGATGCAACGATTTTATTTGCCATTATATCTTCAGATAAGAGTTTGCAAAATTTTAGTTGTCATATTTTAAAATCATTAAAATGACTTTATTAATTTAATGATTCTCCCACTATTTTCTTCAAATGAATAACCCTCAAGTATTCATTCGGAAAGTTCAAAACTTCCTGGTAGGACCAAGATCCATATTTCATCATTCTCATGGCAACTTTGGCTAATATACTCAAGAAGACGCTTTAGGTAAAAAAACACTTGCTAATCACATCAATTATGTGACTCTTGGTTCGTTAAGTAGGTAATGAACTCAGTACATAAATGCACATCTCAACCCTTTTACCTCCAGATTCTCAACCATTGAGGTAATCCGGTGACCCAAGGTTGACCGGCGGATATCACTAACTTATCCTTCGCGTCTCACCCAGATAGATAGGCGCTTATTCCACTCGGAAGTTCACACTACTGTCGATCTAGGCCTTGACGAGGGCCCCTCTTGGAAGGCAATAAAACCGTGCAAAAACATGCATGTCATGCAAAAATAGTAAATAAAGTCGTGACATAGCAATAACCCCTATAAGGATTTTCTAAGCCAACGGAAAATCTTTAGTCAATCTAAAGGTGAAAAAGCAATATCTCATATCTATTGTCTTCTGACTCCTTGTGGTTTTCTCCATCGATGGACGCCTTTCTTCATCACTTGTTACATATCAAAATATATAAAATCTCATTTTTTACTTTTACATAATTGAAAGAATTTTCGAGTTACATTCGAGATTAAATTTACAAAAAGAATGAATAGATAAGACACGACTCGCAAGCCATATTATAATAAAAACCACTAGGTCAACGACTATTATTCACCATGCTCAAATAACACGACAATCATGCTAAAAGCACAAATATACACTGTCTGCCCCTTTTCGGTTGAAAAATAGGAAGAAAATAATATAATAAAGAAAGAGTATTTTAATAATCTCTCCAGAAAGCTCGGAGGTCCAGCAAATGATCTCTTGCTCTGCTTGATAGAGGTAATAAAAAACTGAATAATTATATATATATATATATATATATATATATATATATATATATATATATATATATAGTGAAATATTTTTTATTTGCTGGTAAATTTTTTCTGGGTAATGTGGTTTCTTTTGTTCTTTTAATGTTTTTTTTTCTCTTGATTTTTTTTTTTTTTGTGAGTGAAAATGGATTCCCAATTGGAAATTTAGAAAGCTGAAATAGCCGTTTCTTCAGTATTCTTTTTTAGATTTTCGTTTGCTCTGGAAATTTGTTTTTTGTGAGAAGAAATGGATTCCCAATTGAATAACTATATTAATTCGTTTTCCAAAGAATGAAATTTTGGGTTAGAAGATCTTGGAAAAACTGTATTACTATTTGCAATAAAGTTGAGATCTTTTTTATTTTATCTTTCTCTCATCATTTTCATTGGGTTTGGATCGTATGTGACAGTAAGTGTAGAACTCGTTGTAACATATACCCTAAATTAAGAGGGGTGTATTCCATCTAGATTCTATAGGATTTTTGACGAGTTTTAAAGTCTATAGATATTCAATTTAGATTTTAAAAAGTCCATTAATCTAGAGGTATTCAATTTAGATTTTAAAATTTTCATTCAAATCTAGAGGTATTCAAAACTCTATAGATTTTAAAAAAATTCATTAAAAGGAGGATTTTAATGAATTTCATAAGCTTATATGTATATTGAGAAATCTTTTCTTTTTACTCAAGATTTTGATTTTCTCTCATTAATATTTGAATTAAATGTCTTTGATAATTTTATCTTAGATTACAAATTTTTTAGTGATCTTAAAATTAAAAGAAAAATAAAGAAATATAAAAACTCAAAAATAAAAAAAGGAAAAATTTCACATCATTAAAACACTAAATATGAAATGTTTATTTCACGAAAACAATATATATTTTCATAATATATAAGCAATTTTCTTCCTGATCATCTTCAATAAAAATTTAAAGAAAGCAAACAATTTCTTCCCTATCTAACCACAATTTTTTTATTTTCCAAACATGTATTTCATTTCCCTGAAAGAGAAAATCAAAGGGAAAAAAGAATTTAAACAAAACTCATCACAAAACATACCTTACTTAAGCCAAATAAAAAATATGAATAAGTAAAGTAAATTACTTATTCATAATTAATTTGGTCCCGGGTATAGAAGACCCGGCTCGGATACCTGAAGTTGAAGTGGGAACCAAAAAGGAAGATGAAGCCCCGGAGTACCCGGATGAACTAGAAATCTTACCTGTAGATGAAGAGGGTAGTTTTTCAATTCTACTCGGATCAATGGAGGACCAAGCTTTGTTTCAGAGTACTGCGGATACCGCACCGGCCGCTACAGCCTTTATCCCTCCTCCAGTTCAAGTAGCTGCCGAGGTGGCGGGTATTCCTCCTGTTATTGCACTCTCCAATCTAACAGTGGATATCCCCCTGGTTAAGAAAGGAAAAAAAGGTAAGCAGGCTCAACTTCCTTTGAGACGATCTCCTAGACTAGCGGGATCCACTCCTCGTACTATTTAATGCTTTGCTCATATTTTTGCATCAACTCTATTTTTTAATGAATTACATCATTTGGAATATTAGAGGGATTGCTAATGAAGGTACTATTTCAAGCATTCGTCAGTTAAAAAGGGAACATAAACTTAATTTTGTTGTGTTGTTGGAGCCGATGGTTGCTTTTCTGAACTTTCTATGTATGCTCGTCGATTGGGATTTGACTATTGGTTTGGAAATTGTACTGGTAAAATCTGGGTTTTGTAGGATGATAGGGTGGATATTGTGGTTGTCAAGGATTTGGAGCAGGTCATTCATTGTCAGCTTAACATATTTTCGGCCTCGCCTATCTTTTGTTCATTTGTGTATGCTAAATGCTCGTATGTACAGCGGCGAGAATTGTGGACTGAATTACGCAACTTTCAACAAAATAACTGTCCATGGTCAGTAGGGGGCGATTTTAATGTTGTTTTGCGTATAAATGAAAGTCAGGGATCTGTTCCGGCTTTATTACCTATGACTGAATTTGGTGAGACAATACATGATTGTGGGTTATTGGAAGTCCCTACTTCGGGAAGTCCTTACACTTGGTGTAGAGGGGGTGTACGCCCTTTGCTAAGAAAGTTAGATCGTTTTCTTGTCTCTAATGATTGGAATGCTACTTTTCAAAATACCACGGTCACACATTTGCCACGCACTATATCTGATCATTGTGCTCTTTTAATTAATTTTTGCTTAACCACTGCTCGAGGTAGTTCTGCTTTTCGTTTTCAAGATATGTGGGTAAAACATCACACTTTCATGGATGTTGTTTGGAATTCTTGGGCTGCTGATATGTCTGGTTCGGGAATAATGATTTTGCAGGGTAAACTTAAACGTCTGAAGCAGGATCTGGGGACCTGGAACAGAGAAACCTTTGGTAATATACATACCCGAGTAAAGACATCCGAAAGGGAGGTGCTTTGGTTGGAGGGGCTGCATGATATTGGAGTTACTTCTCAATTGCAAGATCAACTATTGGCGGCAAAGTTACATCATGCGAGAAATCTTGAGTTGGAAGAGATTTTCTGGCGTCAAAAGGCTCGGCAGAAATTGCTAAAAGATGGAAATGCTAATACAAGTTATTTTCATTCTTATTGTAGGAACAAACAAAGGAGACTCTTTCTTAATAAAATAAAGGCGGTTCATGGAACTATTTATACAAGTCAAGAGGACATTGGCTCGGCTGGAGTCCGATTTTATGAGCATCTATTTGCTTTTGATGCAGGCCCACGTCCTGACACTCAGCTACTAGATTTATTACCTAAGCAGATTACTGATACAGGTAACAATTGTTTAGATTCTTTGCCTACATGTTTGGAGGTTAAAGAGGCTGTTTTTCCCTTGTGCCCCTCTAGTGCTTCGGGCCCCGATGGATACACGGGGAGATTTTTTCAAACCTGTTGGGCGGTTGTGGCAAATGATGTGATTCAGGCTGTGAAGGATTTCTGGGCGGGGATACCTTTATCACGACCTATTGCGAGTTCATTACTAGTCCTCATTCCGAAGACAGATTTCCCGGAAACGTTTGGTGAGTTTCGTCCTATCTCTTTGTGCAATTTCTCTAGTAAAATCATCTCTAAAGTCATGGCGAATCGGCTGGCAAAATTACTTCCAAAGATTTTGAGCAGAAATCAATCTGGTTTTATTAAAGGGAGGGTGATATCAGACAACATTCTTTTAGCTATGGAATTGGCGAACTCACTAAATAAAAAGGCGAGAGGTGGTAACATGATCATTAAATTGGATATGATGAAGGCGTTTGACCGGGTATCTCATGATTTTCTTTTGTCTGTGCTTCATAAGTTTGGATTCAGTCCACATTTTATTCACCTAATTCGTAACTTATTGACTAATAACTGGTTTTCAGTCCTTATTAATGGCACTCCTTATGGTTATTTTCGCTCTGGGCGTGGAGTAAAACAAGGAGATCCTTTGTCCCCTTTATTGTTTATTATGGCAGCAGACGTCTTCTCAAGGGGTTTGGATAGACTGATTCATTCTGGGAGTATTGGACGGTATGTGGTCCCACACTCATCTAATCTGATATCTCATTTAGCTTATGCAGATGATGTAGTTGTTTTCTTGAATGGAGCTAAGCGTGGTTTGCAAGCTTTGATAGATTTCATTCGGAAATACGAGGACAGCTCGGGTCAACGTATCAATGACCAGAAGTGTTCCTTTTATGTGACCGATAGAGCGCTGCCAAGACAATTGGAAATGATCACTCGGGTGACGGGTTTTACTCAAGGAAAGCTTCCCATGATATATCTCGGCTGTCCCGTCTTTTCTGGGCGACGCAAGGTAGTAAATTACTCTTCTATTGTTGATAAAATCACTCTCCGTCTGGCTGGATGGCAAAGGAAATTTCTTGACCTTGGCGGACGCCCTTTGATTCGGTATGTATTATTATCCATGCCTATGCACATTCTTGATGTGTCTAGTCCACCAAAACAGGTCCTGGCTCATATGGAAAGGTTATTTGCTAATTTTCTATGGGGTAAAACGGAGTATGGGGAACGGCGTCACTGGATGTCTTGGAAGCGACTTTGCCGTAGCACTTCGCAAAATGGTTTGGGAATTTCTACTTTAGAGTCATACCAAATTGCTTATTCTCATAAATTGTGGTGGCGTTTCAAGACTTCGGAGTCTCTCTGGAGGGATTTTTTATTCGAGAAATATTGTCAAATGGATCCTCATCCAACTTTGGTTCCAACTCGCCCTTTTGATTCCCCTGTTTGGCGAAGGCTGCTTACGGTTCGTGCTTCGGCAGAGGCTCACATGGGCCTTCTGACTCGAGATGGTGGGTCTTCATTCTGGTATGAAAACTTTACTTTTATGGGCCCTTTATTGCAAACTGCAGGATCAGCAGCGGACTCCTCGGTCATTCGGGATCATTTGTGCGAGGATGGCTGGTCTGCGGTAGCTACTTTGACAATAGCTCAACAACAAAATCTTCCGAATGCTCGGCTGTCCCAAGGTCCCGATATACATATATGGAGCCTTGTCCCAACCGGGAAATTCAAAATTTCTTCTATCTTGCAGATTTTACAACCAAGTGGAGTATCATAGCTCTCCCGCACACAGGTTTGGCAGTCTTCGCTGCCATTGACGCATAAACTATTCATATGGCGGCTGCTCCATGGTTTCTTAGCTTTGGGTGAAGTCCGGAGGCGTTGGGGAGTATCTTTGGTCTCACGATGTCATTGTGGCCATGGGGAGGATACCTTTGCGCATATTTTTACGGAATGTAATATGGCTTCGCGATTGTGGACGCATGGGTGTGCTTTGGTTGGGATTACCTGGAACACTATCAGGTTTGACTCTTATCTGTGTCTTCTGAAATTGTTGTGGTGGAAGGGAAAAGACAAGTGGCGAGATATTCACTTAATTATTTTTACAAGTGTTTGTTGGGTCCTTTGGCGGGCTCGTTGTCGTTTTATTTTTTATGGTAAAACATCGGGATTCAGTAGTCTTCTATGTGAATTTGATAGCCACTATATTTCTATTTTGAAATGTGCGGGATTGTTAGAGGTGTTTACGGGAGGCACATACTCTATAGGATTGAGCCGTGTAAAGGCCATCACTTGGCGATGTAGTTTGGCATCGGTTATTCTCAACGTCGATGGCGCTTCTAGGGGTAATCCGGGTATTGCAGGTGCGAGTGGAATTCTTTGCACTTCTTCTGGCTCTTTTATTGGAGCATTCTCTAATTTCCTCGGTTTATATCTCTCAAACTCGGTGGCTGAAATGGAAGCAATGATCATTGGTGTACGTTATGCTACTTCTTTGGGACTTCATGATGTCTGTATTCAATCGGATTCAAAGCTTCTATGTGATTCTGTTAAAAAGGGACATGTTTCATCTTGGAAGCTTGATTCTCTTTTTCAATGTTTACTCCGCATTTCTGGATCAGCCAGTGTTCACCATATATACAGGGACGCGAATCAGGTCGCAGACAGTTTAGCAAATGAAACATGTGATTCTCGAAACACGGTTGTTTATTCGCAATTTTCGACATTACCCCTACTTACTAGGGGTATGTGTCAACTTGATCGTGCAGGGACTCCATATCTACGGAAAACTAATGGATAGAATCATTTGCATTTTAGTTTAGAACATACTAGCATTGGCTTATCTGTAGCATACTTGATTATATTATAAATGATCAGGTCTCTTGCATTTTGCTAGCTTTTATGATAGGAGTGGATCTGTGTCCACGTATATTGGAGGTTTTGGCATTACGTCCCCCTCTTTGTATCATTTATGCCGGATTTGGCCATTTTTAATAAACGGGGGACCGCCCAACACAGCTAGTGGAATTCCTAAAAAAATAAAAATAATAATAAAGTAAATTATACAAACCTTGAATGACATGATCTCTAAAAAACAAAGACTCTTCACCAAACTTTTTAAATTTTTAATAAAATGATTTGATTCAAAAATAAAAAAGATTGATAAACATATATTAACTTGGAAAATTCAAAACAGTTGTATCTATATAATACACCACTGAATCAGTATTTCTTTATTTTTTGGTATTATTCAAATAGTCTATAGACTTTATAAATCAAATGAAATCCTGATAAATCAATCTAATAGAATCTGCGTAGAGTCTGCATAGGGTTAAACAATCCATAGAGTCAGCAAAATCAATATACTTTCGAAAATCAGTTAAAAAATTTTAAAATTCGGATTGAGTACACCCCCTAAACCTGATAAACTTGTGTATGGATAAGACAACAATTAGGAATGTTGCAAGGAGTGTGGATCTGATGTGATTTTTATTGCATATGAGAATTGCTTACTTCCAGTAGTTCTTTAATCATGTATTAAATAATGGTTTGATTCCAGGGTGCAGCTCTTTATTATGGAAATCATTTCTTGCCATTCTGTAAGTAACCGCTACACTTTAAAATTTCAAGGAACAGCAAATCAGAGAAGCAAAGGGTGAATATGGTGCTCCTGTGAACAGTGGTTATTGGAAATGGAAGCCGAAACTGAATATTCACTATGAAAAAGCGGGTCCTGACAACGCTGATTCTCCATCCGTTCTCTTTCTTCCTGGTTTTGGCGTTGGTTCCTTCCATCATAAAAAACAGCTAAAGGATCTGGGTCGTGTTTTTAGAACGTGGCTTTAGACTTTCTTGGCCAGGGATTGTCATTACCCTGTGAAGATCCAACTTTGAATAGGAAAGTTGGTGATATATCGGAATCAGATGTAAACAATCCTTTATGGGGCTTTGGAGCTGAATCTGAACCTTGGGCGAAAGAGCTCGTTTATTCTATTGATTTGTGGAGAGACCAAGTGCACTATTTCATAGAGGAGGTAATCTTGCAACATTGGTTGTTTTCCTTTATTTGAATTATAGCATGGTACTTAAACTGATAATTGATATTGTTCCTTAAGTTGCTCAAATCACCTTTTTTTTATTTGTAAGTTGATTTTATCATAGTTTTTTTTTTGGACCTCACCAGAGGAGGAGCCCATGTAAGGCGGATAGAAGCCCGGCTGAGCGGGTGCCCCGTGAGGGGAGTAGTAGAAGCCCGACTAGCGGGTGCCTCAAGAAGGGGAGTATAAGAACCCACACAAAAGGAACCAAGAATAGGAAATTAAATCTTTCTTTTTTGTGTGAGTTGGGTATCGAACCCACAACCTATTGGTTGTGGGCAGGCCATCTCCTCACTGGGCTATGGACCTTGTGATATTTTTGCATAGTTATTGATTGCTCTTAGGGAAATTAGCCTGTTTAGTCCCCAGGAATTTTCGGTTAGCTTGTATAGTCCCCAATGTTTAATTTCAGCATGTTTAGTCCCCCAGGAATTTTTGTTCAGCCTGTAAAGTCCCCCGGGAATTTTCTTTCAGCCTGTAAAGTCCCCTATGTTTAATTTCAGCATGTAAAGTCCCCTAGGAATTTTCGTTCAGCATGTAAAGTCCCCCAGAAATTTTCGTTCAGCTTGTAAAGTCCCTTACCTAGTTCCAAATTTTTTGTATTTTGTAAATTTTATAGATTAAAACTGACCATTATTCCTCCGCTGAAATTAAATAGGTAAGAGACTTTACAGGCTGAAATTAAATAGGTAAAGGACTTTACAGGCTGAACGAAAATTTCTGGGGGACTTTACAGGCTGAAATTAAACATTGGGGACATTACAGGCTAACCGAAAATTCTCGGAGGACTAAAATGGCTGATTTCCCTTGCTCTTATAATGTCTTTAAACTGATTCAACATCTAAAGATTGTAGCAGTGAAGAATTATGCCAAATTCTTCTCTTCTTTTTTAAATTCCTATTATCTGAATATGTCAATTCACTATTGATGCACAATAGTAAGTGATGAATATAAGCCACCAGATGGCATTGCATTTAGAAGTCATGTAAAAGACAATTAGATTCAATACAAATTGTCTAGAATATAAAATTTATAAGTATATTTCTATATTTTATTTAGCAGTTCCACGTCAAGCATCCGAATCACAACTCCCCTCTCCTTTATTTCTTACTGCTGCCACATCCCCCCGCCTGTCTTAGAACATATCACAAGTAAAAATAGTCCTGCGATGCTTTACCATATATATGTTGGGCCGTGCATGTGTAATTCTGTTAATATCCGAAGAGGAAGCAGCAATCAATTTTATGCACACTGAGGATATCTCTTTCTGAAATATCAGACAAGTCTTGTCTGAAGTTGTATACTTTCTGATGTTACAAGTAATTTCATTTAGGTGAAACATGTTTAACTGCCTACTTAGTTTCCTTATAACATCTAATCATTGGATAGGGCACAATTTATTCTTCTCAAAGTTACATTCCTTTTTTTTTTGTTTTGCTAGATTACATTGTAACTTAGAGTAGAGAAGTTCCTTTTTGCTGCTGCAACACAGATGAACATAAAAGTATAGACCATCTTCTTGCATTATGTACTGTACTGCTACCATATTTCCAACATAAACTTCATGTTTGCCAGTTTAGGAATGTTTGGATTAATGATGGAGGAAGATAGAGAAAAAACGATGGAGGAAGATAGAGATATTTTGGGAATCATTGAGCTATATTTTAATTCAATTGAATTTTTTTTTCAATTACTTGGGTTTTTTCAGTAATTAGTGTTAGCTTTTTTTTTACAAAGTACTAGCCCACTTATTTGCCTATGTGTTATTTTTTAAAAAAGAAAGAATATGAATTTCAAAGAAACTTACACATTTCCATTAAAGAAAAAACTCTAATCAAAATCGTATTTTTTACAACTACTTGGGCTTCATTATTTTCATAGTATTTATATTTTTAATATTTTATTTAAAAACTTTTAAGTACGTTTGGAAAACAATTATTATGATACGATTGTAATTATTTATTTATTTATTGTTATTTTTACATGAAAGTCTATTTTTCGATTATATAGGGCATTATTTGAAAATTTAGTACCAAGCCCCAAAATGATTGAAACAGTACTGCTAAAAACTAGGAAAATTAGCCTATTTAATCCCCCAGAAATTTTCGTTTAGCCCGTATAGTTCTCAAAGTTTAATTTCAGCCTGTAAAGTCCCCCAAAAATTTTTGTTCAGCCTGTAAAGTCCTCCAAAAATTTTCTTTTAGCCCGTATAGTCCCCAATGTTTAATTTCAAGTTCTAAAGTTCCTTATCTATTTACGGGTTGCATATAGAGGTTCCACCACCTCTTCTGCGGCGGAATCAGGGCAGCCCCAAATTCAATGTCATCCACGTGCTTAATGAGCGGGGGAATAATTATCTGTTCCAATCTATAAAATTTACAAAATATAAAAAATCAGTATAAAAATTGTTATAAAAAGGAAACCCCAAATTCTATTTCTCTAATTTGGAGGAACCCATTTTCCCTAAGTCCTCCGTATAAGAGGTGGTGGAACCTCTATATGTACCCCGTAAATATGTAAGTGACTTTAGAGGCTGAAATTGACTATACGAGCTAAATGAAAATTTCTGGGGGACTTTACATGCTGAAAGAAAATTTCTGGGGGAATTTAAATACTGAAAGAAAATTTCTGGGGGACTTTATATGCTGAAATTAAACATTGTGGACTATACATGCTAAACAAAAATTTATGGGGGACTTTACAAGCTGAAATTAAACATTGGGGACTATACGGCCAAACGAAAATTTTTGGGGGACTAAATAAGCTGATTTCCCTAAAAACTATTTGTACACTGCTAATAAACAATAAATTCAATTATGTCTTTGGTAGATTTCGAACTCAAATTCTATGGGCAGTGAAAAACTATCACAAAAACACTTACTACTCATATCTCGAGAGACAATATCTATATACACAAATAGTGTATATATATATATATATATATATATATATATATATATATATATATATATATATATATATATATGTGTGTGTGTGTGTGTGTGTGTGTTTTTAACTAGTTCGCATAGCTCATTAACCCGAACATAAAATATAATCATTGAGAAAAACTTTCAGCGATAAAAAAGTAAAAACTAATGAAAGTGACTAACTATAAATAAATTGATGACTAAAATTTTTATATCCGGGACTTTTGCTTACGTGTTGCATGACTGGTAATTTATTTTTGCATGATTAATTGCTTAAGTATGAATTTATTTGGTGTGATTACGTGATTTTGAGCCTATTTAATTTATGACATGCTATGTGTTATATTGGGGTACGTTTGGTTAAGGGGAGTTTTGTACCTGTTAGGAAGCTTGAGGCTTAAGTGTGAGAGTTTAGGAAAGTTGGATGACTTTTTAGAGTTTGTTGGAAAGACTCCTAATGGAGTAATTAGTGCTAGAGTAATTAGGGGAGTTATTTATGGGTAGTAGATGAAGTTAAGGAGTCTAGTTAGGGAAGGAAAACAAAAAAGGAAAACGGAAAGAAACGAAAAGAAAGAAAAGAAAAGGGGAGCAACATAGAGAAGAGAAAAGAGAATCTAAGAAAATGGATGGATGCGGGGTATTTCAGGTGTTTGACCTAGTTAACGACATCGGAATTGAGAAATTTTTAGTGTGTTGGAAAGGTAATTGAAAGAGCTTCGCGTGAGCGTTGACGGATTCGAATTCTAAGTTCCATACAGAGAGTAATTGCAATGGGAAGTTTTGGTTTTAGGGCTTTTTGGTGATTTCGGGATTTGGGGAAGAACTTTGTCTAAGTCGATCAAAGGACCCTTCACTCTTATTTTTCAGACCTAAAAGTATGCATGATGAAATACCCTTTGAGGGTATAGAACCTAAGAGGAGGAGGGGAGGTGAAATAGGTTCTTAAAAACTTCTTTTGCCTAAGTGTTCACCTTAACAACAAGTATGTTGTTTAAGCACATAAGGTGATTCAATTATGATCAAGGAAACTTAGATGACTTAAGTGAAACAATTGTATAAAGCAAGGAAGCATAAGCATGTGATAGTTTCTCTCCTAAACACATATGTTCATATAATCAAAAATACAAGTTATAACAAGTATATGAACAATGAAGTAAAGGAGTAGGGATAGAGAAAAGTAACACGCTGATTTATAGTGGTTCGATTCACAAAGAATCTGCATCCACTACCTTAGGTAAATCCCCAAGGATTTCAACATCCATTAATGGATACTCTTCACAACAAATGCAAGGTGGGTTATACTTTTTTACAATTGCCTAAACAAATGAGGACTTTTTCTTCACAAAGAAGACTCCACTCACTTATGTTAGCCCTAAGGGCAAACGAACTCGTTTTTGATGATGGACAAACACTTGATGTTTGTGTCTAATGTTTTCATTTATGTGATAGAATATTGGAACTCAATATGGAAGCTCTAAGTACTTCAATCAAGCCTTGATCAAGCTTCAAAGATATCATTCAAGACACATTTCGTCAAGCTTGAAGATTGAAGACTTAGGTTGGTTAGGTTAGCTTTGTTGAAAATGGTATTTATCCTTAAGCTCTAACCAACGCTCTCTTGGACATAAGCTCTACACTATAGTCTTGCATTGCATGTTTTCATAAACACGTTTTTGAAAGGCTAAGTTTCAAATAGTGTTCAGTATTTCAAAAAGCCTTCGATTTCAAAGTATAAGTCTTGTAAAATGGTTTTCCAAAGTGCTCTTACTTGTTACATATTAAGAAAACATTTTAGACTTCAAAAGATTTCAAAAGCGTGTGTTAAGACAACTCTCGAATGCCCAGAAAGTCGGTCAACCGATATTTTCTCGGATCAGCGAGGAAGAAAGCGAGAGTTGTGCTGTCCAAACTTCGGTCGACCGAGGTCCTGGACGGTCGACCCGAAGTAGCCAAGTTCAAGAGGGGGGGTGAATTGGGTTTATATAAAATGTTTTGAATGATTTTCTCGAACTTGGCTACTTCGGTCGACCGTCCAAGGACCTCGGTCGACCGAGTTTGGACAGACAACTCTCTGTTTCTTCCTCGGTTGATCCGAGAAAATATCGGTTGACCGACTTTCTGGGCATTCGGAGAGTTGTCTTAACACACGTTTTGAAATCTTTTGAAGTCTAAAATGTTTTCTTAATATGTAACAAGTAAGAGCACTTTGGAAAACCATTTTACAAGACTTATACTTTGAAATCGAAGGCTTTTGAAATACGAACACTATTTGAAACTTAGCCTTTCAAAAACATGTTTATGAAAACATGCAATGCAAGACTATAGTGTAGAGCTTATGTCCAAGAGAGCGTTGGTTAGAGCTTAAGGATAAATACCATTTTCAACAAAGCTAACCTAACCAACCTAAGTCTTCAATCTTCAAGCTTGACGAAATGTGTCTTGAATGATATCTTTGAAGCTTGATCAAGGCTTGATTGAAGTACTTAGAGCTTCCATATTGAGTTCCAATATTCTATCACATAAATGAAAACATTAGACACAAACATCAAGTGTTTGTCCATCATCAAAAACGAGTTCGTTTGCCCTTAGGGCTAACAATCTCCCCCTTTTTGATTATGTCAAACTTTGATGTAATTAGATAGGATAAGGACTAAATTAAGAACAAGGAAGCATGGCAAAAGGATATAAGAACAAGTAAGAGCAAAGACTAATGCTTATAAGATAAACTAATTAAACATGGAAGCTAAAAGCATTAGTAGGATTACTTCTTTTGCCATATTCATAAGGGACTCTTTGAAGAGCCCTTTTACCCAACCAACCTCCTTGCCTCCTTCCTTCCATCAAGTAGCATTCTTGTGTGTAATATACATACCTTAGTTTACACAAGAAGCTAACTTACCATTTTCATCAATGTTGATGTGAGTGCTAAGGATCCTATAACAAAGAACATGCTCACACAAACATTAGAACTCTCAATGGTTTGTTATCATCAAAAACATCATAGAGTAACTTTGCCCTTAGGGCTAACAATCTCCCCCTTTTTGATGATGACAAAACATTGATGCAAATGGGAATAATATACAAAAGATAAATCTTTAAAGTATATAAACATGAATGCATGAGATAAGGATATTAAGGATCTAGACAAGTAGATAACAAATTATTCTACTCCCCCTATTTTAGAGAATCCCTTATCTCTCCCATTTTGCAAAGTTCTAAGCTTTCTCCTTTTTGTAAAATACTTCTCATGGCACATTTGCAACACTAAAAATTCTCCCTCTTTTTGTCAAAATCAAAAAGGGATATCAGAGCGCCAATAAGAAAAGCATTTTAACGAAAAGTAAAGATTAATTTAGGAGAAGCTTGATGAAATATACGAATTCTCCCTTTAAAAAAAAATGATACCAATTAAAAAAAATTTAATACCAATTGAAAACAAAACTGATATCAATTGAAGAAAAACTTTTTTAAAAACAAATGAGAATCCGTAATGGTTTAAAAGATCAATCTTAAAGATCATAAATCATTTTGAGAAAGGATTGATCAAGAATAAGCTTGGTTGATTTTAAACAAAGAGGAGTCCATAATAACACATAAATCAAAAGATGGTCATATATGGCTCAAAAAGAATATCAACCTAAGCTAAAACAAAGAAGATGAGGAATAAACCTTAAAGAACAATCTCCCCGTTTATCAAACAAAACATGTTAGCTCTTTAAGATGAAAAACAAATTGAAAAAAATATAGCTAACAAGAGTGGGATGTGATACTAATTGTTAAAACATAAAAGTTAAGCATATGTATCACAACCAAAAAAAAATTTAGAGGAAGTGTAAGATACCAATTGTAGTACATTCCTCTAATAAGTTACTGGTTAGCTAAATGAGTATAACACTCTATAAGCAAGACTAACCAAAAGCTTAAATGAGATCACAAAAGAATAATACCAATATCAAAGTATATGATCTCATAGTTATTTAGGGAAAACACATGTAGAATATGAACATGTATAACATGTATAACTCCCAAAATAACTAACACAAATTGGCTATAAGATAAGAAAGTTGAAAACCAAGCCAATAAGTGATGTGATGATGTAAAATATGAAAAATTGAGAATACATCACATATAAGGGGGTATAAGATAAAAACATATGAAGACTCCCCCTATATCTCTTAATGATGCAACTTCTTAACATGATACTCAAAAAGCGATAAAAATCAAGCGCATCATGTTAAGCATATGTAAATGAAGTTCAAGCACCAAAGAGATATAATATGTGCATTCTAGAAGATCTAGTTACCAATTGTGATAGTGTTTGTACTCTAAGCATAATAAGGTCTAGAGATAGCACAAAACACATTATCAAGATAAAAGAACCCATGCACATAAACAAGAGAGTTTAAATAGACAAGTTTATGCTTTTAAGCCATCATTCTTGTCAAGTTTGGAATACACTTTTAGCATGTTGACAAGCAAAACATGATGTACATAAACCATAATCCAATAAGCACAAACTCTCTAGTCAACTACTTAACTCATCAAATAATAGCCCATAAGGATCAAAAACACATAATGACCACTAATAAGGGATGAGTTAAGCCTTGTACCTCAATGCTCTTTGAGCTTGGACTTCTTACCATTTTGGTAGATCTTCTTTGTCAATCAAGTCCATTGAGGCATCTCGTGTGATCCTTGGCATTTGACTCTTTTCTTGGAGTCTTAGCTCATTTGTGCCTTCCTTGTAGTTCATATCTTCTTCTTGAAGTGTTAGAACTCTTTGTTACCTACAAGGAATTCTTGAGAACTAATTTGGTACCTTTTCAAAGGTCCATCAAGATTAGCTCAAAATCTCAAGTAACACAAATATGCATAAGGATCAAGGTTATCAAAAACCAATACAACTAGATGGATTCTTAAATGAATATGACATAACAAAACAAGAATCAATCAAGTTGCATATGCTACAACTCATCATAGATACCTTAGCTAAACATAAGCATGAAAAAACAAGAGCGTGCTAAAGGTTATCTATTTGAATATAAAAATCAAGAATTGGAGATGCAACATGTATAAGAGCAAGCATATAAAAATATATATACCAAAAACACTTAAACACATTAACTAAAGTGTTAAGATAAAGTGATTTGATACCTTTGCTTTCTTACCAAGTGATGAAGACATTGGATTAACACTTTGACTCTTGTTATCACTTGAAGCTTTGCTCTTAGTATCTACCCAACTTGGTTCTCCAATTGATTAACATTTGAGCTTTGAGAATCCAAGTGTTAAGGAGTGCTTTTGACTTTCTTCTTTTGGCACAACTCCTTTGACTTCTCCCCAATGCCACTTCTAATCGAATCAATAACATTGAGGCTTTGTGGCATGCATCTAACTTATAAGAACCTAAAAGATCAAGGGAAGAGTAGCTTTTGGTACCCACTTTTGTTTGGGTCCATGGGGGTTAGTAGAATTAAACTTCACTTTCCAAATTGTTTTAACTCCCCTTTCAATCTTCTTCTTAACATGGCAACTATCACAAGTATGACCATGTTTTCCACAATATGTGCAATGAATGTGTGGCTTAGAAGAATTGTGAGCATGCACATGATTTCTATTTGGCCTATGTGACATACTAGCATTTACAACATGATTCTTATGAATAAGAGAAGAGCTAGCAATATCGACATGATTTGCAATATAACCAAGGCCATGTTTATCATTTGAAGCACATTGCATGCCAAGAATTTGATCAAGATTTTTCTTACCCTTTGAAAAGTTTTCAACAAGAAGGGTAAGGTTTTTAACTTTGTTTTCCAAAAGATCAAATTCAACAAGCTTGTTTTCTAAAGATGACACTTTAACACAAGCTTCTATGTGTTGTAATGAAGATGAATTGCAAGTAGTAATAAGATCATCATTTTCACAACTTTTTATTTTCATCAACCAACTTGGCCTTTTCTTCAAGCAAATATTCAATTTTATGCTTCATTTCATGGTTTTGCTTTGCACATTTTTTCAATTGATCATACATATCAATTAAAAGCACATTAGCATCATCCTCCTCATCATCATCATAAGAATTTGAAATAGAGGGAGAAGGATGTACCTCATTACCAAAAGCCATGAAGCACAAGTTGGCGTATTCATCATCACCGTTGTCACTTGAAGAGCTTGATCCTTCCTGAGTATCTTCAAGCGTTTTCCACATGGAGTGGGCGGATTTTCTTCCAAGGACACGGTTGTACTCCTCCGGACTTAAGGCACAACTAAGAAAATTCATTGCCTTGTAATTTTGAGTCATCATTTTGAACTCAACTTCATTTAGCTCATTGTCCTTCTTTGGAGTTTGAACACCTTCCACCATCTTCTTGGGTACATATGGACCTTCTTCAATTATATGCCATAAAGATAAATCAATGGAGCACACATATAACTTGAATCGATCCTTCCAAGCATCAAAATGATTTCCATCAAAAAGTGGTGGTCTATTGGTGGAAGACCCCTCTTGGTAGGCTAATGCGGAATAACCGGCCATTAATCTTTGCTTCAAGCGGTTAAGCTAAATATGAAGACCGGGCTCTGATACCAATTGTATACGATACCAATTGTAAAGACAAATATATGCAAAGACATAAGCACTAGCATTATAAGTTCTTTTGCCATATAAACTAGGGACTCTTAGAAGAGCCCTTTTACCCAACCAACCTCCTTGCCTCCTTCCTTCCATCAAGTAGCATTCTTGTGTGTAATATACATACCTTAGTTTACACAAGAAGCTAACTTACCATTTTCATCAATGTTGATGTGAGTGCTAAGGATCCTATAACAAAGAACATGCTCACACAAACATTAGAACTCTCAATGGTTTGTTATCATCAAAAACATCATAGAGTAACTTTGCCCTTAGGGCTAACAACTTAGAGTGTTTTGCCTCACAAAGAGGACTTGTGCCTACTCTTTGGACTTTTTGCTTCACTAAGAAGACTCCACTCACAAAGAATGTTTGCCTCACAAAGAGGTCTTGTGCCTACTCTTAGGATTTTGAAACACTCACCAAGAGTGAAGCTCTCTAAGAGCTTTTTCCTAGCTCACAAAGAACTAGTTCTCAACTTATGAGAAATTTGGGTAACCTATCTATTTTAAGGAGATTTACAATTTATCTCACTACAAAGAATTGCCTCTTGGGATGGATTTACAATATAAGCTCTAATCACTCTTTGAGAATATAAGGCAAGATGAAGTTTAAGCTCAACACAATTGCTTTGAATGATTTTGCAATTAAGCACAAAAATGTAAGCTTGTGTGTTTAGAAAGTGTATATGCATATGCCATCTTATGGCTTGATTAGTTATGAAAAATTCAGCTTTAAAAGCTTTTTACAGGGCAAGAATACACTAGCTTTGTTACAACGGCTGTAATTTTGGCCTTGAATTTACAGCTCCGGTCGACCGCTACTAGACAGTAGGTCGACCTGAGTGCCTTAAACCAAAGGTTAAAGGCCCTTTGTATCTATCTCGATCGACCGTAATTCAGTGGTCAGGTCTACCGAAGCAAAGGTCGGTCGACCAACTTAATATCTTGGTCGTTCGGATAGAATATAGTCGTTGTAGCATTGAAACATTCAAAACTTGAATAAGGACAAAAACACATTGGTTGGCCGGTTCAACATGGGTCGGTCGACCGAATATCACTGGTCTTCCGAGGTTTGGCCTAGGTCGACCGGATGACAGTTTAGAAGTGGTTTTTACACTTAGTTAAGTTTCAAATGTTCTTATGCACATGCCTAAGTGTTTTGTAAAGATATAAAACACATTTTAAAGTACTTAGACATTGACCAACCTTGTTTTCAAAAACCTTTTCAAATAAATGTAAACATGAGGTTTTGAAAACATGCAATGTTGAGCTTTAAACATTCTTATATCCTAGTAGTCTCAAAGGAAGATTAGTCACAAAGAAAATATCTATGTAGATTAGATTAATCTTCTTGGAGGTCTTCAAGTTATTTCTTCTTAGAGCTTGGACTTGAAACCTTTGATCAACATCTTCTTGAAGTGATGAAGTCCTATAGCAATCTTGAGTTGTAATGTATTGGGCTTCACACTTCTTCTTGTCAAGGAGCATACCACTTGATTCTTTACTTGGATTGAGTAGCTTTGACTTTGTTGATCCTCATTCTTCTTGACTTTACAAGTACTTCCATAGCATGTGGATTGAGTTCATGCTTGTGCTATGAAGTCTTGCAAAGTGTAGCTTTCTTGTGTGTAATATACATACCTTGGTTTACACAAGAGCTAACTTACCATTTTCATCAATGTTGGTGTGAGTGCCAAGGATCCTATCATTAAAAACAAGCTCACCCAAACATTAGAACTATCAATTGTTTGTTATCATCAAAACAAGATTGATCATTTAGCCCTTAAGGATTACACATTAACTGTCTCTTTTCTGAAAGTATTAAATTGTCTCGAATTGGATTTTAAATCATGTTTTCTTGCATCGAAAATTGGATGAGGTATTGATGTTATTTGCATTGATGTTAATTGGAAAACTGCGTTTGGTAATTGTTAATTGATTGCTTATCTAATTTTAGAGTCGATATGTTTGATCTGTAGTAGAGTTCTTGTCTGTCAATAATCATAATCTATGAGGCGGTCCAAATTATGTATGTTTATTGAGCCCATGAGTGTGATCATTCTGCTCCGTCAGACTCGGTACCTAACGAGGATAAAAAGTAGTTTATGTTTGTTATTGTGTCCGGGAGCAAGACCATTCTGCTCCGTCATATTCAATGCCTAACGAGGATAAAAAAGTGGGATCAATTCGTTTACTCTTATTATATCAGACTCGGTTCCTAACGAGTATAAAAAATTTGGCTCCGTCAGACTTGGTACCTAACGAGGATAAAAAGTTGGCTGCACAGACTCGGTACCTAATGAGGATGCAGACTCGGTACCTAACGAGGATAAAAATTTGGCCTTAGTTAGAGACTGTTATAAGGTATAGGGTTATAACCAGACAATGAGCTCAATTGTGTGTTGTAATTGTGTTATGCCATTGTTTGCATTATATTCGATGGTCTTACATGATTATCTGTCTGTAGTGCATGAATATTATGTAATACTCATAACATGATTTTCGATCCGGTTATGACAGATTTAATTGATATAGTTTGATCAAGTTAACTTCTGATATGTACAAGTTTAATATGCATCTGAGAGTCATAAATGGGGTTTTTGGGCTAGGATATTTGAAAGTGCAAAAAACTGTTTTTCCTTTGTTATTTTGTGCAGGAATTGGTATGTTCTACAGTCTGGACCATTAGTTCGGTCAACCGCACCCTCTTTTCGGTCGGCTGACCAAACTATTGGGAGCTACTAGATGACTTCTCTTGGTCAAACTGATCGACCGGTCACCTTTTGCTATCGTCCGGAGTAGGTTCGGACGACCTCCAGTCCATCGAATCCAGTCTTCCATCGTCCGGATTTTCTAATTAAGTTTCTGTCTCGATTTCGATCGACCGGATCTTCTGTCTGATAGTCCGGATTCTCTGTTTTGTATTTGTTATGTCTCCGTTAAGTCTTTAGTTTTCATTTATGTTCCGTATCAATTTAAGGTTGTATATTTACTATTTTAAATGCACTTTCAAGTTATTTTTATTACAGTTTTGTTACAATTGATTTGGGTTGGGTAAAATGTTTGGAGTCCGTATTCGATGCTTCATCCCAAGGGTGTTAGGACCTTACTTGCTAGTTTAGTAGCTCAGTCCTTTATTTTCTTTTTTGCAGATGAGCAAGTTGATGGTAGATGTGGTCATGACTGGAACGAGGACTTAGTGTGAAGTCATATGTAATAGCATGAATATGATTTCCTTTATTGTTGAACATTTAGTTTCATTTATTTTGATGTAAGAATTTACATATTACAAATGTAACCTTACCTTTTAGATATTTATGCATTAAAGAGATTTCCCTTTTTAGAATAAAGTTTTGCGGATTTTCAGTATTTCCGTTTGGGGTTCGGTGTCTCATCGGTGAATGAGGCACTGCCATGTCGCCTCCAGGTTACCGAGTGTGACATAAGTGTTATCAGAGCAGGTCGAACCTTAGGCTTGAACATTTTGTTAAACTAGGTATGGAATTAACATAGAATGTGAACTGAGAGTAGAGTCTGGGAATAGGACATAAGTGTTTATTTATTGCTTTATATATGTTATTGTTCGCATGTTATACTTTGTTTGGCTTATCTGATATCACATCAAGTTCATTAATGTGTTATGCCATGCCTACTTTATATGCTATGTCATGTCTACCTCTTTATGCTATAACATGTTACTCTAAATGACTGTGAATTATTTGTTTATCTTTCGTTTCCTATATATATGAACTGTTTTTGGGGTAAGATGGACAGTCAAGAAGATGATAACATTGAGATAAGCGACTCCAGTACACCGATTGCTGCATTGATACACCGAGTCCCGAGAATATGTGGGCTCATAGACAGTATGTGGGGGTCAACAAGTCAGCAACGACATAATCCGCTTCCTCCATGGGCCCCGGCTATAGGAAATGAAACCAAGTATGAGAATGAATATGTGGTACCTCCACAACCAGTTGATATACCTCCTCCACCACCACCGGTTAACATTGGAGAAACTAATGAAAAAGCAGCGGCCTTGAAAATGATGGCACAACTTATGCAAGCACAACAACAACATAATCAAAACAAAAATCAGAATCAAGGATTTCAGAGGGCTCAGAGGGTTGAGGTTGATCCAGGGGTATACTTTGGGCGGATGAAGAAAATGAGAATGGTCTCATTTGATGGTAACATAGGGGCCAGATCAGGTCGAGAATTGGTTAGAGAAGATTGAGCAGCTGAAGTCGCCGAATGGTGGAACGGCGTAAGCCTTATATACACACAAGGAGTCAACCTATCACCTGGGTTCGGTTTAAGAGTTCCCAGGAATATTTAGGATGGACCGCCAGAATAATTTTTTCAACTTGAGGCAGTCGGAAGGGATGACAATTTCAGAGTATGCGAGCAAGTTCAATGCTCTTGGGTAGTATGCTACATCGATCATTCAAGATCCAGAGATGCAGACACAACAGTTTGTAAGGGGTTTGCTGTCACATATTAGGGGGGGGCTCTCCGGCTTATAACATTGCAAAGCCTGCGCAACCCACTTCGTGATAATCTCAATAACATTCAAAACAAAGCAGTGTAACACATAATAAAATTTACTCAAATCAGGTAAGGGATTTTGGCAAACCTTAACTTATGATGATTTTCCAGATTATTGCACGAATTGTATGTCCTTGGGTCATGTTAATGAACGTTGTAAAAAATGACATAATCAATCAAAATTGGAGCAACCTATGATTCGTGAATCTGTTAAAATGGTTAAGGGGGTTACGTGCTTCAGTGTTTCAACGACTTCGTCTGGCTTTGAATGGGAGCCGGAATACTTTGGAAGCCTCGACTTCGGGTACCGCTGGAGATGACAGTATTGAACTAGTGGCTGCTGCAAAAATTAATGTTCAAGGTTTGGAAGGTGTGGAATCTCAGGTCAGGAAATTGGCTTGGGCGCTGTTCTTAATGATGCGAAACCGTGATGTTTTATATAGGTTCGGCTTTTAAGCAGATCTTTCTCTCTCTCTCGAAATAGTTTCTATGGGAATATACTCAACACAACCCCGGGCAGGCTAAGTATCAATGAAGGCTGAAACACCACAACTAGAGAAACAAGCTAGTTGATACAGTAACTCAAAGAATATGAAGTTCTACCGGAAATTCATAAACAAGTATCTAAGGAATAACCTTAATCAAAATATCAATATATCAAGTCTATTTCAAAAGGTGGCCAAAATTGCTCTATAAGTAGAACAAGACTAGATGAAATCTTATCTTGACTTACAAAAAGTCCAAGGAAAAAGTATAAGAGTTTATGTAACCAAACAAGAAAAAGATGTGATCTTTACCTTTCTTGATTTTCTTTTTCTTGAAATAGCTTGTTCTTGAAATCTTTTCTTACCTTCTTACCCGAGACTTACCCTTATCTTGGCCACAATATCAAAAGCTCTTGATTGATGACGGTTGTGCTTGATCGAAAAGTCTTGATTGTGGCTAATTCAAGATGAAGAGGGAACAAGAGCCAATTCCTTTATACAAAGGAAGTTTGCTTTTGGTCTTGATTCCTTGTCTATTTTAGGCTAACCCGACTGCCAATTTCTTTACTTCCGGATGGCTTTTATGATGGTAAAGTACCCGAATTGTGTATAACCCGGCTGCCAATTTCTTTACTTCCGGGTGGCTTTTTCGTTGGGGTAAATTTTTTTTTTTTATCTTTCGGCTATTTCAAGCAAACAAGGAAATTGTTTTTCAAGAAAGCAATAAAGGTACACCAAGATAGAGATCAACATTTTGCTCTGATACCACTTGATGCGAAACCGTGATGTTTTATATCAAGGTTCGGCTTTTAAGCAGATCTTTCTCTATCTCAAAATAGTTTCTATGGGAATATACTCAACACAACCCCGGGCAGGCTAAGTATCAATGAAGGCTGAAACACCACAACTAGAGAAACAAGCTAGTTGATACAATAACTCAAAGAATATGAAGTTCTACCGGAAATTCATAAACAAGTATCTAAGGAATAACTTTAATCAAAATATCAATATATCAAGTCTATTTCAAAAGGTGGCCGAAATTGCTCTATAAGTAGAGGAATTTCGGTTCCAACATAAACAAGGAAAAGGAAATAAGAGTCCTTGAAGAATTAGAACTCTTGAATAACAACTTGCTATCAAGTAACTACCTAAACAAGATAATAGGCACATGTTCCTATTATCTTGGCGGCTAGAATATAAACAACTACCAAATCTATGAAGAGTCTTAGTTGCATTAGGACTCTTATTAACCAACTAACTAACACATGGACAACATGTCCTTTATTATAGCAACTAATTTCTATACACGAAAATAAGCCTAAATATAGTAAATAATATGCTGAAAATAATTAAAGTCTAGAATAGACTTGAATGTACAAAAGACTAAAATGCCCTTTAAATTCGTCCCAATTCTGGACAGCTTGTTGGGCCAACTTGCACGACTATATTGGATATCAAGAAGGCAGAATCTGGTCTTGTGATCTCATAGAAGTTGTAGATCTGCCTCTTATCTTTACTATGCAATTGGAATCAGCTTCATTGGATGCCTATATAGAAAGATATGATCATTATACCAAACATTAGCAAAGCTGTCCATTCCATGTACACTTGTGATACTTAAGAGTTTGACTTGTACAACATTCCTAGATGTAATTTAGAGTCCTCTTTGTATTTGAATGCATGTTTCCTTGAGTTGGGCAGCCCCAAGGTTGGTACCGTATCACCTAAAGTCATTAAACAGGTCCAGGTTTGATTGCTGGGTTGAGAGATACCAGGTTTTCCACTATAGAAACTGGTACATTGGTTAATATTGATGAAATTGGAGGGGGAATGGGCATTAACCCGTTGGCACACTCAGCTATGGAAAGGGTTGATCCGCCTACTCGGGTTAATTTGGAATCGTGTATGGTTACGACTGGTTTAGTGGGTTCAGGCGATGATCAATTTTTGCAACCTAATTCTGAGAATGACATTGGTATTTTAGGTGATATGATGGTTTTGGATCAGGGTCATTTGTTTCCCGAATCTAGTGTTGATGATGAGAGTATCAAACCCTCCATTTTGCTCGATTTGATAACTTTGCCAGCTCAGGGGTTGGGTAAAGATGATTTTAATATAAACTTCGGTTCCAAATTACCGATTTTAGCTGCTAGACTAGTCTGGTCAGCCACATTGAGGAGCACGACATCCATCACGGATGAATGCAAAAAGGTTATGTGGGGGAAATTTGTTGATTTTGCAGCCAAGATTCGTATGTCGGGTTTGGAATTTGTCATGGAACCTAACACTCTTCAAACTCAGCATGGAGGAGGAGAGATATTTATGGATTTGTCCCAAAATTTGGAGCTATTTGTGGAACAGGGGGATTGGCCTCCAATGTCCCGCATTAAACAATATTATGTCACATCTCGAAAGTCCACCAGACTTGCGGGTAATCTTGCTAATTTGACCCAATAACGGGTATTCTTTACTTCTCTTTTATTGTTTTATTATGAATATTACAATTTGGAATATTCGTGGCATTGGTAATACTGAGTCGATAGCGAGGATTCGACAAATTAAATCAGAAGATAAGGTTTCTTTGTTTGCTATTTTGGAACCTATGCTAAATATTAAGGATTTTCCTTTGTATGTTAGAAGATTGGGCTTTGATTATGATTTGGGTAACATTTTGGGTAAAATTTGGTTCTTTTGGTATGGTGATTTGTATGTGTCGGGTGTTGGTAATTCTGAACAAGTTATGACTGTTTTAGTGAACAATTTTGTTGGTAACCTTGTTTACTGCCCTTTCATTTATGTTAAATGCTCTTACACACAATGGAGGGAATTGTGGGATGAACTACGTGCATTTAGTTCTCTACATGATGTCCCTTGGTTTGTGGGGGCGATTTTAATGTGGTGTTGAAAGTTTCAGAAAGTTTGGGATCTATTCCAGCTTCTTCCTACTTCTGATTTTTCTAAGGCTTTGGGGGATAGTGGCAGTTTAGATATCCCGTTCTTAGGGAGTCCTTACACTTGGTGTCGTAGTTCTCCTACTCTGTTGTGGCGGTTAGACAGAATTGTAGTTAACGCTCGTTGGAATGACCTTTTTGCTATGACTAATGTGGAGCATTTACATCGTAGCGTTTCGGATCATTGTCTTCTTTTATGTAAAATGAGCCGTGTAGGGCAGTCTAAGAAGTCTTCTTTCCATTATCAGAACATGTGGTCGAAGCACCAGACTTTCAAATATACTTTAGTTGCTTGTTGGGGGAGGAATCTGAATGGTAATGGGATGGTGGTTCTTATTAGTAAACTTGAACGTCTTAAAGGGACTCTCAAGGATTATAACAACACTCAGTTTGGTAATGTTCTTACTCGGGTAAAGCAAACAGAGCAGCAAGTTATTTTGGCAGAATCTACTTATGATGCTAGTCCTACTGAGATTAATTTGAACCTCTGGAATGAAGCGAAACAGATATACCAATTTTACCTTGAAGTAGAGGAGACTTTCTAGCGCCAAAGGTCTCGGGTTAAATGGTTGCATGAGGGGGAAGCTAACACTAAGTATTTCCATGCTCTATGCACTCATAAAAGACGTAGAATGGCAATTACTAAGCTTCAGGATGATACTGGTAATTGGTTGACCGAGGATGGGGATATTGGAGTTGAGGCTAAGAGGTATTATAATGACTTATATATGGACTCGGGGTCACCTTACTGTGCTTCAAACCTTCTTGATGTGATCCCCGAGACTTATTGATGATGCTACTAATATGCGGCTATCGGCAATTCCTTCTGTTGAGGAAGTTCGGGAAGCGGTCTTCTCTCTAGGTAAGAAAAGTTCAGCAGGTCCCGATGGTTTCTCGGGTGATTTCTTTCAAGATTGTTGGGACATTGTGTTCAAAGATGTTTGGCAGGCTATCTGTGACTTTTGTACTGGTTTTCCTATACCGAAATCTATGGCTAGTACTTTGATTGTTTTGATCCCGAAGAGCTTAAATCCTTCACCGGTGAGTTTAGACTGATCTCATTTGAAACTTCGCCAACAAGATTATCTCTAAGGTAATGGCCTCTCGACTTGCTTTTATTTTGCATTTGATTGTTTGCCATAATCAGACTGGTTTTGTTAAGGATCGCTCGATTACTGATAATATTTTGTTGGCTATGGAGTTGGTGCATTCTATAAATCAGAAGGTACGTGGTGGTAATTTGATTATTAAACTTGATATGATGAAAGCATTTGACCGTGCCTCTCATTCTTTTTTGTTGGATGTTCTGTCTCGATTTGGCTTTGGTATGCATTTTGTGAATATGAATCGTCGCATCTTGAGCTCTAATTGGTTTTCGATTTTGATTAATGGGGCTTTTTATGGTTATTACAAAGCTACTAGGGGGGTTAAGCAGGGTGATCATTTATTTCCTTTCCTTTTTATCCTTGTTGTTGAGGTCTTTTCTAGAGGTTTAAATGCTCTTGTTAATTCGGGAATAACTGTGCCTTATCATGTTCCTAGGCAGTCTATCGTGGTCTCACACCTTGCATTTGCCGATGACATTATTTTGTTCACTATTGTCACAAGAAAAGTTTAAGTGCTCTCATATGGTTTTTTGTGAAAATATGAAGTCTTATCGGGTCCAACGGGTTAATGTTGGTAAGTGTTCTTTCTATGCTTCATCAAAAACCATGGCTGCTCAACGTGGCATTATCCAAGGTTTAACTGGTTTTGCTGAGGGTGATTTTCCTATGAAATATCTGGGCTACCAACTTTTCCTGGGAAGGGCAAAAGTAGAATATTTACAAGGTATGGTTGACTCTATAGAATCTAGGATTGAAGGTTGGTAGCGTAATCTTTTGAGTATTTGTAGCCGCTTGATTTTGATAAGGTATGTCCTTAATTCTATGACCTTACACATTATTTCTTATTGTTGTGTTCCGCAACTTGTTGTTGATAAATTTGAGCGGCTTTTTGCTCACTTTCTTTGGGGTAATTCTCATAGGGTGGAGAGGAAACTTTGGATGTTTTGGAAGCGTTTGAGTCGTGATGTGGAATGTAATGGGCTCGGTTTGAGATCGGTTCACACTTTTTACACAACTTTCTCATGGAAACTTTGGTGGTGTTTTAGAACTAGTCATTCTCTTTGGTCGGATTTTCTCAAACAAAAATATTGTGGTCATGTTTGTCATGTGACTGAGAGTAGTGCCGAAGTCGGATGTTCGCCAATTTAGCGTATAGTGCAATCGGTTAAATATGATGTTGAACAAGAGATCGGTTTGTTAATCCGTAACGGAGAAGCTAGCTTTTGTTTCGAGAATTTAACCTTGGTGGGCAGCTTGGGTAGTTCTTTAATATCCCCGATTGATCAGCTTTGGAAATCTCAAATGAAGTACTTTATGGATGAGAACAGATAGACTAAGAGTAGGCTCCTTGCCCACATTTCGGCCTCCACTTTGGATGCAATCCCTGATGCGGTTTTGGGTACTGATGATGGTGATGACAAGTTCATTTGGAAGAAGTAGGTGAAAGGAAATTTTACCCTCTCTTCGGCTATGTCTTTATTTCAAGGCTCGGCTATTAAACAATTCACAAGCGAATGCATTTGGTTGAAGGTACTTTCTCTTTCTATCTCTATCTTTATGTGGAAACTATTGAATAGATTTCTGGCTTTAGATGAGGATCGTATGAGATTGGGTATTCCTATTGTGTATGTCATGTTGGACTTGAAATATATAACCATATTTTTGTTTCTTGTTCATTGGCTCGGGCTCTTTGGCGGGAGGCGGCTAGTAGAGCTGGGGTGCTTCTTGGTAACAGACAATTTACTCGGCTTACATGATATGCTAGCACTTTGGTGGTATACTGGTTCGGCAGCCCATCACAAATATTTGGTGCTTTTATCTTGTTCTGTTTGTTGGATGTTATGGAAAGCAAGATGTTGATTTTTCTATGAAGCAAAAACTACTTCTCTATCGAGTATTTTGGCTCAGGTTAGGGACTACACTCATTCTTTTTTTTATGCTAAAGGTTTGTCCACTTGTCGTGGTAATGTCACCCCTACCTTGTGGAAGACTATTGTTCTGCAATGGCGTGATGTGATTGGGGAAGAGCGGGCTATTCTTAATATTGATGGGGCTTCTAAGGGGAATCCAGTGCTTGTTAGGATAGGTGGTATTATTAGACCGAGTGCTTAGAGATTTATTGCTGCTTTATCTATCTTTCTTGGCGTGGATATCATGAGCATGAGAGCTGAGATAGAAGCTTTTTACAGGGGGTTGGCTTTGGTCCTTCAATATGGGATCTCTCCTGTATTGATCCAAACTTATTCGGCAATTCTGGCTCAAGCAATCACTAATGGCTCTATGTTTTCTTGGACTTTGGATCATCTTTTTCGGAAGGTTCTTTCACTCATGGAATCTGGGACCATTAAACATATCTATCGGGAGGTTAATCGGGTGATAGATGCTCTGGCAAATGTAGCTTACGTTTCACGGTCTTCCACCTATTATATTTCTTATGATGCGCTTCCTTTCGAGGTAAGGGGTGTTGTCAAGCTTGATCGTTTAAGCTCTCCTTATCTTCGTATATCTTAGATTAGATTGCATGTTGTATCTTCTTTGCCTCTTTAAGGTATTTCTTTTTACTGTTTTGCACCCTTAACTATACCGTAACTTTGTAACACCTGATCCATGGTTATAAATGGCTCAGATTTGCATTGTTTGACCTTTTTATGGCTTTGCATTTTACTGTTTTACATTTTTTTCCTTTGTAACACCTGATCCATGATTATAAATGGATTAGCTCTGCATTTGGTTTATTCATATTCTTGTTTGCATCTATGTTGCATGCTAGAATAGACTTCTTATGTATCACCTGGACCATAAATAAATGGTAAGAAGTGGATAAGTGGATCTGTTTGTTTACTTATAAATGGTCTACCTTGCATTTACTCTGCCATATTCTACTTGTAAGAAGTGGATAAGTGGATTTGTTTCCACCAATTTGGAGGTATTTGGCTTAGTCCCCTTGTACTTTTTGCCTTATTAATAAACGGGTAGGGGTCCATTCCAACCCCCCTCTCCCCACCACATCAGGTGGCTTTTATTAAAATAATAATAATAATAAAAAACCAGGAATACTACTTTTTATTCATTTTAAATGAAAAATATGAACTTCCAAAGCATTTATAAATCATGAGAATATTAGAGAATTGTTTTTCTAAAATTCAGTTTGCACATAACAATAAGTAAAATATGTCATGCCTTCTTCTCTTCTACAATAATATCCCTTGTACAAATTAGATGAATTCATCAAAAGAGATTGTTATCTTTTCTTTCTAAAAAATGCATGTCAAAATTTCATCTCCTACCCATGTATACAACTACATAATCAATCTCTATTTCTTATAACAAAAAGTCAACCATAAGAAAATAACTTTTTCTTTTGCTTATCAATCAAAACAAATTTAAGGGCAGTCTATTACGACAGATCGAAATCATTAGTAATACTACCTAAATTCGTTTAAGGAACAAGGATCACAGGACTGAGTCTAGTCTCGAATTTTCGTAAATAAAAAGAAAAACAGTATTCTTCCATCTTGTTCTCAATAGGCGACATACGACACATATAATTAGTCTAATCTTTGATCAATATCTCATACTTCTTAACATACCATACTTGATTCCACTTTTATATATGAAAGTATTACTTTTAATACAGTTCGTTTCACTTCTTTCCATCAGAACATTGCCCATTATCATCAATTTTAAATAAAAGAAGAAATCTAATTCCGTACCTCAACCCAATGATGGTTCTTCCTAGACTGCGAAACACCACATCACCAGTCTCCAAAATCCGTCTCTCTCCAAAATCCGCCTCCCTCTCGCCGGTGGGAAACACCGTAAGTTCTCCGGATACACGTCTCCGTCGGACTCTCTTTATTCTTTTAACGTAAAAGTTACTGAGACTCTGTATTCCCTTCTATAGATAGTCTGACATAGAAATATTCCCTAGAATCAAAATTTTATTCCATAGAATCCTAATTTAATTTATCCTCCAGATAATCATCTATCAATTAATAAAATAAATCATAATTGATTTGATTCTCAAGATGATATACTTTATCAAACCAAATAAATATCACAAATGATTGATCATCTAAGTATATCAAAATATTTATTTTATTTTATTGTATTGTATTTCCTTCTCTTCTCTTGGGTGGCGGGTTCTACAGAGGCAACTTCTTCAACTGGTATAAGAATATGAGGATTGTCCTCGAGCACGAGAAAAAGATGCATGTTCTCGAAGAGCTAATTCCTGAGCAACCAGCCCTTGGGCTTCGGCTGCTGAAAGAAGTGCTTATTGTAAGCACGACGATGATGCAATAGATGTGTCATGTCTTATGTTAGTCACCATGATCTCTGAGCTTCAGAAGCTACATTAGGAAATCTGTGCTTTAGACATGATTAACCATCTAAAGCAACTCTTTCAGGGCCAAGCACGTCAGGAGAGATATGATGTGTCAAAATCTCTATTTCAATATAAGTTGACAGAGGGAACTTCAGTCGGAACTCACGTTTTGAAAATGATAGGGTATGCTGAAAACCTTACCAGACTGGGTTTCCCTCTCGGCCAAGAGCTGTCTACAGACTTGATTATATATGCAATTGTTACCTAAATCTTATAGTCAATTTGTATTAAATTACAACATGAATGAGATAGAAAAGTCTCTACCTTAATTGTCGAATTTGCTAAGGACTGCTGAGAAGGAAATAAGCAAGTCCAAAACCATATTGATGATTAATAAAAGCAATGGCAAAGGTATCGGTAAGCCTGAAGGTAAGCCTAATGGTAAACCTAAGGGCAAGCCAAACCAATTCGGTAAATCATTGAAACCGAAAGACGGTATTACTAATGATAGAATTTCTCACCAATGTGGTGAGAAAGGGCATTGGCGCAGAAATTGTAAGAGTCACATTCAATCAAAGAGACATGCAAAATGTGCAAACGTTGCTTCAGGCTTATGTACTTATATGATAGTTACTTATGTTATAGAAGTCAATTTGTCTATAACTACTTATTATTGGCTATTTGATACCAGATGTGCTTCTCACATTTGCATGAATGTGTAGAGACTTCAAAGGAGTGGAGAACTGACAAAAGTCGAAGTGGACCTAGGTGTTGGCAATGGAGCAAGAGTTGCTGCCTTAGCCGTAGGAACATATTGTATTACTTTGCCTACTGGATTGTCCTAGAGTTAGAGAATTGTCTCTATATACCTACTTTAAAAAAGAATATTATTTCAATATCTTGTTTGAACAAGAAAGGTTTTGATATTTGTATTAAAAACCAACGACTGTCGTTTACATTGAATAATATCTTTTAGGGTAGTGCAAATTTGAATAATTGACTAGATGTGTTAGACCTTGATTTACCTATCTATAACATAAACCCTAAAAGGATTAAGAATAATTATTGAAATTCTATATTTCTCTGGCTTTGTCGTTTAGGCCATATAAATGAGAAACGCATTTCAAAACTCCATAAAGATGGTTTATTGGAATCATTTGATACATGCGAACCTTATTTAATGGGTAAGATGACTGCTTCTCTTTTACTAGAATTGGAGAAAGAGCAAACATTAGATTGAGATTAATACATAGTGATATATGTGGACCATTCTATATAAATGCTAGAGGGCATTATCTATACTTCATTACATTTAGTGATGACCTCAGTAGATATGGATATGTGTATCTTATGAAGCACAAATCAGAAGCTTTTGAAATGTTCAAAGATTTTAAAAATGAAGTAGAAAACCAACATGGATAGAGTATTAAAATACTTCGACCTGAATGAGGTGGAGAATACTTAAGACAAATGTTTCATGAGTATCTTAGAGATTGTGGAATTGTATCACAAATCTCTCCTTCGGTTACTCCACAATGGAATGGTGTATCCGAAAGGAGAAGCCAAACTCTATTAGGTATGGTTCGATCTATTATGAGTCACGCGAGCCTACCTAACTCTTTCTGGGGTAATGCCTTAGAGACAACAACTTTAACACTAAATTGAGTTCTATCTAAAGCGGTTAAAAAAAACACTATATGAGATATGGACTGGGAAACGTCCTAGTATGTCTTTCATGAATATTTGAGGCTGTGAGGCGTTTGTGAAACACCCAACTTCTGATAAGCTGAGTCATAAATCCATCAAGTGCAAATTTTTTTGGAATCCTAAGGAAACTAAAAGGTACTACTTCTATATCCCTAACGAGAACAAAGTGTTTGTTCCTCGAACGGGAGTAAAAAAAGAGTTTACTGCTCGAAAGACAAGTAGGAGTCAAGTTGAACTTACAGTTTAGCACTGATGTTCAGATGGAAATTGAATCAGCTACCCAAATAGTTGTGCAAGATGAGCCAGTTTAAGAAACACAAGAATTGCGTAGGTCTAGTAGAACTCGTAGATCACCCGAGAAATATGAATTTCTCGTAATAGAACATGGTGATGGTATGTTTATTGATCATGATGAGCCTACAACCTACAAACAAGCAAACTAAGCTAAAAACCGACATAGATGTAAACATACAAACCTACAAGGGGTGATTAGCGGCGAAAATTTTCAAACAGATTCACGGTATTGACTATGATGAAACATTTTCCCTAGTAGCAATGTTCAAATCCATAAGGATCTTGCTTGCAATAACATCATACTATGACTATGAGATATGGCAAATGGGTGTCAAAATAGCTTTCCTTTATGGAAACTTTCAAGAGGATGTGTATATGACACAACTTGATGGTTTTGTCGATCCAAATAATCCTGGTAAAGTATGCCAGTTAAAACGGTCTATTTATGGAGTAAAGAAAGCTTCTAGAAGTTGGAATAAACGTTTTAATGATATCTTACGAGAGTTTGGTTTCATTAGAAACGTAGATGATCCTTGTGTTTATAAGAAGGTTAGTGGAAATTATATTGTGTTCCTCGTATATATTGTATGTAGATGACATACTACTCATGGGGAATGACATTTAAGCCTTGGAATCTGTAAAGATTTGGTTAGGCAATATTTATGAAGGACTTAAGTGAAGCCATCTATATATTAGGTGTCAAGATCTATAGAGATATATCGCGAAGACTTCTTGGCCTAAGTCAGAGTACATATATAGACAATGTGCTAAATCAGTTTAGCATGCAAGAGTCTAAGAAAAGGTTATGTCCTATTGCACATGGAACCGTTCTTTCAAACCAACAATATGCTAAGACACTTGAGGAAAAAGAACGCATGAATGAGATATCATATGCTTTTTCAATTGGATCTATCATGCATTCCATGTTGTGTACTCGCCCTGATGTGTCGTATGCTTTGAGTATAAGTAGCATATACCGGTCAATATATGGTGAACGTCACTGGATAGCCATCAAGAATATCTTTAAGTACTTACGAAGGACTAAGGATACATTCTTAATCTATGGAGGTGAGGAAGAGCTCATTGTAAATGGTTACACTGATGCCAGCTTCTAAACTGATAGAGATGACTATCGCTCGCAATCAGGTTATGTATTTTGCCTAAATGGAGGAGTTAAAAGCAAGCTACCGTTGTTGATTCTACAACTGAAGCCGAGTATATAGCTGCAAGTGATGCAGCTAAAGAGGCATTTTGGATTCGAAAGTTCATTAGTTAGCTTGATGTGGTACCTAGCATTGAGAATGTTGTTGATCTCTATTGTGACAACAATGGAGCCATTTCTCAATCAAAGGAACCAAGATCTCACCAAAGGTCTAAACATATAATACGTCGTTATCACCTAATCCGAGAGATTATTGCTAGAAGTGATGTGCAAGTATGCAAAGTACATTAAGATGATAACATCACTGACGAAGCCGCTGTCACAACAGAACATGACCATCGTACATCTTCTATCGGTATTAGATATCATGAGAATTGGTCTTAGAGACAGCTCTATTTGTATCCACTAAAAGACCAATATTTAGATAGTGGTCTTTTGTGCAAGTGGGAGATGTTGTATCAGATTGTATAAGTATTATATATTGTGATATATAAAGACATGATTCCATTATTATGTTTATTGCTTCTGTGAATTAGTATTATTCATAATAACATCTTTTAGAATAGTTATTATAAATTGTTATAATACTTTTCTTAAATGTCCCCAGTCAAACATTATTATGGAATGCCAAGGATAATAATAATGTGTTGAGACTAGTATGTGTCATCATTGATATTGGATATCTAATCAACACATGGATATGTGATATTAGATATCATAATACTAGACCGACCCTCTATAAGAACACTTCATGGATTGTTATATAAATGTCAATAGTATTTCTTATAATGAGCGTGTTTGTATGCATAAATCATTCGACTTGAAATCTCACAAGATTTCCTACATGGATAGTGATATGTTTTGATGGTGTCTAACGCTATCTGTAACAAGATGAGCAATAAAGGTATTTGTTGGTTACGTTAAAAACCATGTGTAGGATAAGGTGTGATTAAGAAAGGATTTGTCCCTTCTATATAACATGAGTGATATCTTGGGCCCCTTGAGGGAGTGAGACTAATTCATGGACACATATTGTGATATCTTTGTAATTTGATTAGTCTACTAGAGAATCAAGAAACAAAAGATTAAACTATACAATTATGACACATTCCATGACCTGTCACTACAAAAAAAACTACCTGTTATGATGAACTTTTCGTGACGAAGTCATTTTTCGTAACGAAATACGGAATCGTTACGAAAAGTTGACCTTTCGTAACGAAAAAAATATTCGTCACTAAAAGTAGTAGTGACCTTTCGTAACGAAAACACATTTTCGTCACGATAGGTATAACTTTTCGACCTTTCGTAACGAAAAAGGTATTTGTCACGAAAAGTTTCGTCTTAATTTTTAAGAATATACATATATAAGTATGATATAATTTAGAATATAATTATTTAAGGGAAATTGGCTTGTTTAGTCCCCCAGGAATTTTCGGTTAGCCTGTATAGTCCCCAATGTTTAATTTCAGCCGAGTTAGTCCCCCAGGAATTTTCATTCAGCCTATAAAGTCCCCCAAGAATTTTCGTTCAACTTGTAAAGTCCCCAATGTTTAATTTCCCCCAATGGTGGACTTTACAGGCTGAAATTAAACATTGGGGACTTTACAGGCTGAACGAAAATTCCTGGAGGACTTTACAGGCTGAAATTAAACATTTGAGACTTTATAGGCTAACCTAAAATTCTAGAGGGACTAAACAGGCTGATTTCCCTAATTTTAATTTTTATATTTGTTTGGTCTTTATATTAAAAGTATTACTAAAAAATAGTATACATGCAACTAGAATAATTTTATTCTTATTTTTTATAACAACTTAATACACAAATACATTGACGAAAATGTATTAATTTCAATTTAATTCATAAAATAAAAAAATCACAACACAAAGAGAAATTAAAATAACTAAAGGTTCAAAATACAAAACTTCATTATAATAAATATAATAGGAACATTAAGTAACAAATGACCAACGTAGCTCAGTGGGCAAGTGCATGACATAGAAGTTGGAGGTCTTGAGTTCGATTCCCACTTCTATGAAAATGTGGAGACTTTATTCAACATTATTGTAGGGGTTTTGGCTCGGCTCGGCTCCATGGCTTTAAATTTTAAATTTTTGTAAAACTTTTAGTAACGAACTTTGATACTTTTAGTAACAAATATGTCGTTACGAATTCTCAACTTTCCTAAGGAAACTATATCGTTACGAAAGACCTTTAGTGACGAGAATGGAGATTCGTTAGGAAAGACCTTTAGCGACGGGGCTCTCAGGACGAACTTGGTGACGAAGGATTTTCGTTACGAAAGGTCTTTCGTAACGAATTTTTTTACCTTTCCTAACGAAAATTTTCGTTACTAAAGGTCTTTTTTTTGTAATGTGTGTTTAATCAAGATATCGAGGACAAATGGATTAGCTACAAAAGGTCATAAAATGTTATTATATTGAATCACTAGTAATATTTGTAACTAGGTGTGAGTCCCACGCGTTGCACGGCTTTGTTTATAATTAAGATTTGTTTGTAATTAAGATTGAAAGAAAAAAAAAAGTCATTGGATCATTAAGAAATATTGCAATAAATAATGGAAAAATATTTTAAAATCATACATATTAGCTTGAGAGATTTTGAAAATTGTTTTGATATTTACTAACGGTCTTCTTCTTTTTTTTACAAAGTGGATCTATACAATTTTTTTTATAGGAACAATTTACATAAAAATTCTATACTTTTACATTTAGGAAAAAACCAAAAACCAAAACCCTAAACTCTAGGCTTCTTTTTTCTTTAAAGGTAAAATTAAATAAAAATTCCAAATTTTTGCATACCATCAGAAAATAATAAAATAAAATAAATAAGATACACCTTCTACCAAGCAAAACATACGGTAAAAAACATAAATACCTTCTTATTATTCCAGACATCTATGTCACCATGCTTACAGTTTCTCCTCTACTTTCTTCTTCAGATTCTTGTCGCACCACAAACATCTCGTCACTGCCTCAAATTTCTCCTTCTCATTTGTTTCTTCATCATTGTTCAATTATGGAGTTCCAAATCATGCACCATTCAATCAATTTTGTATCGTGTATCAAAATGTCTAATCTTGATTGTGGATTATGCGATTGAGAACGGATGATATTTGATTCTCCACAAAATGGTTATAACAATAAGAATAACCATGTAATCTAAGAGCAAAATAAAAAAAGGATGATAAGAATTCGAGAAGCAAATCGAATGATTCTTGAAAAGTAATCTGGTAGTCTAAATATCCTAAATAGCTACCTTAATCTGTCAAAAGAGCAAAAGAAATCAACCTCAACGACCAAGAACTCACCGTCTATCGCAAAGACACCACATAATACATCAAGAAAAGCCTAATTTTCATCAGCAAAAATGTGAATTTAATCTTACCAAGAATTCTAGAAAAGCTCAATTCTTTTGAAACCCCAAATAAAATCAATAATTTCATGCAATCGAATAACAAAAACAGAATCCAATCAAACCAAAACCCAAATAAAAACCTCAATCCAAATTCAGAAAATACTTTTAAAACACTCTTCTCCAACTCTATTTCCTCCATCAGTTGATCGGGGCCTAAAAATAGCAAATTCAAATATTAAAATTCAATAAAAAGAAATATATTTGTACCACACTAAAACAACAATCAGTCCTTAATATGTTGGACAGTTTTAATCTAAGAAGGAGACGGGTGTTATTGACAATCTCATGATTGATTCGTGAGAATCTACATGTGAAGAAGATCTGAATTCAGATGGTTTAAAAGTAGAAAAAGAAATGATAAAAAAAGTATAGGGTTGAAGGAATGAGAGAGAATTGAACTCAAATGAGAATAATTTTTCTTTTATTTTGAAACTTTTGAAACGTTTTGCTTCTTGATTAACCAATTTCCAAGGAAACTTTTGAAATTCCATGGTAGTTGAAAAGACATTAGTTTTAATGCTCTCTTTAATACATTTTTTTTTTGTTTTTCAAAATAAGATTTGTGTTCATACAATTGCTCTTGTTATAAGCTAATTACCATAATAGAGTTTCTTCTATATACATGAGTATACATTTATATAATATACTAGGAAATTAAGCCCGTGCGTTATAATTTAGTTTGATTTGTAATAATAATTTTTTTTTTTTTTTACGATATGTGTTTTATGGGGAAAACTATTTTATCTAAAATAATTTTCATTAGATTTAATATTAAGAGAGTGTCTTCTAGTATGTATTAAAAATTTGTTTTTTGGACTTGTATTTTTAATCTGAAATTTAATAAAATATAAAGAATAACAATATATAATTGTATGTATATAAGTTCAATGTAAAATTGAATAATTACCTTATCGAAGCAACAAAAAAAATAGATTTTATACCGGGCCAAAGAAATAATTCGAAAAAGAGGACCACAACCCTACATTCTATCTTCTGCTTCTTCTTATCTAGTTCAACCGCAGCCCCTGATGTTTCTTTTCCTTCTGTACCTTCTCCATCAAATGTATGGACAATAATGTCATATTCTCCAAGTCACATAGAGGCGCCTTCCTTCTTTTTCTTCACCTACCATCAACTTCTTGTTCCTTACCGCCGTGAAGCCGCCACCAGCCATAGATTTCCCTCCCTCCAACAAAATTTCTCTCATTTTGTTTTTCACTTTTTGGTTATTGGAAACCTGCGATAAACAAAATCAAAGGGAATCAAAGTTTAGAAATATGAGTAAAACTCCAAATTGAAGAGAAGAAACATAGAATCAAATTTCTTGGGTTGCACACTTTTTCAGATTTTATCACCTTTAGTGTGTTGTTCATCAGATTTCTTGAGGTATGCATTCTGTTTCACTACACCCCTATCCACTATCCTCATATAGTAAGTCGCCTCCCCTTTTTTTACTCCATTCACCTATATAGACACAAATATAAAATTAAATGGCCACAAAGATTATTCAGAGAAAAAGATTTCAAAGAGCCTTCGCTTAATAGTCTCAAGAAATCAATTATTTCTCTGTTTTTGAATCTTAAATTCACGTTGAAGATCAGCATACCAACATCTGCACGAAGAGGAAACAAATCAGTAAGCATAATAACGGAAACTAACAAATAAAACACACGAAGAGATCAAAATCTCCATAAATTGTATTCTAAATATCTCTCTCTAGAGGAATATTTTGGGACTGTTTGCAAAACTAAATCTAAAGGGTTGTGGATTGATCTTTATAATGGATAGAGAGTAAATGCTATGAGATTCAAATGCCACCACTTCCAGACTCTTCGTTGTCTAATGTGTTTAAGAGGTCATAATTCACCAAATCAATATGGGTGTCTTTTTGAAATTCTATTGTGCTCCTCCTATAGCTATCTCTTTTATCAATAGTTTTTTAGATGATTGGAGATTTGGTTCATATATCAATTTAGAATTTTTTTAATTAATGTCTGTAGCTTTATATATATATCCAATTATATCAGAAGTCATTAAGATTATGAACTTATTAGCTGTTATTAATTCTTTGATTGATACATATTCCATTTGTATCTTATCATCAAGTAGTAAATTCATGTATGATGACAATTAATTAATATACATTTTGATGGCTTTATGAATTCCATAGCTGAATTTTCTCCTTTATATTTAAGTTTCATAGCTATATTTTTTGTTGTAAGCCTTTTAGAATTCATATATACATGTTATTTTCTTAGAATATGAAATCAAATTTATTATGGAAGACTTTTAGAATTACTAACAATTGAAAACTATTGAACTTCTTGATTTAAAAAAACAATTAAACTTTTTTATTTAAAAAAACTCATTGAACGTTTCCATTTAAAAAGAAGCAAAAATAAATAAATATAATTACTATAATAAAAGTTACAAAACTCTTCTACTTCATTCATTAATATAACTAATGAACTTTATAAATATGTAGTTATAGCCATTAGCCATAGAAACCTTCTCAATTTTTTTTATCTCCATAACAACTTAAAATTAGAGTTGAAGATTATAGCTCATGGAGAAGTAATTTTAAAGAGTAAATTAATGATAAAGTTGCCACATGGAAGTTTCTAATTGGTCCATATTCCACAAAATGCCACATGTCACATCATGAAGTTTCTACCTCAACTTTGCCTAACTTTATATATTATAGATTTGTGTTATGTAGATCTGGAGTGACTTTTCGCTAATTTTTTATGGGGGAAAACGGAATTTTCAGAAAGACGACATTGGATGTCTTGGAAACGATTGTGTAGAAATACTTCACAAAATGGTTTAGGGATTCATACACTAGATACTTACCAAACTGCTTATTCTTGTAAACCGTGGTGGCGTTTCAGGACTACGAACTCTCTGTGGCGTACCTATATGTTTGATGAATATTGCCAAGTAGCAGCTCATCCTCTGTTGGTACTTCCCCGGACGATGGACTCACCATTCTGGAGGCGTATGCTTAGTGTTCATGATTCCACAGAGAGTAATATGCATTTGCTCATTCGAGATGGGCGATCATCTTTCTTGTATGAAAATTTTACCTTTCAAGGCCGGTTACATGTTTTATCCGAAGTTGATGCGGATAATTCCCTGATCCGTGACCATTTGGATGAGGAGGGATGGCGGGCTTCGGCCCGTACTGGTCTACCGTTGCACACTATACAAAGCCTTCCCCGTACTGGTCTCTCGCAAGGTCGGGATATACATATTTGGAGTCTAGAGCCTACCGGTCATTTTACAATTTCATCGGTTTTGGCAACTCTACAACCTAGCGGGGTTTCACAACTTTCACGGACTCAACTGTGGGCTTCTCCATTGCCTTTGGCCCAAAAATTATTTTTATGGCGTCTACTTAACGGTTTCTTGGCTTTGGATGAGGTAAGATGTCGTTGGGGAGTATCCTTAGCCTCTCGCTGTCATTGTGGACATGGGAAGATTCTTTTGAGCATATCTTTGCTGATTGTGTCTTGGCTCGGCTGATATGGATGCATGCCTGTGCTTTAATCGGCATTCCATGGCATAATATTAGGTTCGGATCCTATCTTTCTATTTTGAAATACATGTGGTGGAAAGGAAATGCCAAATGGCGGGATATTCATTGTATTGTTTTTGCAAGTGTCTGTTGGGTTTTGTGGTGAAACCGTTGTCGGTTTGTTTTTTATGGCAAAATCTCTGGGTTTCGTCAGTTATTGCATGAATTCGACAATCATTTCAATCTTCTTTTGGGAAATGCGAGCGTTTTAGAGGTTTTTATGGGGAACACGGCAACTTTCCATCTGCGTCGACCTCCTGTGTTGGCGGTCACTTGGCGGGGCTACTCGGATCCAGTTATTTTAAATACGGATGGTGCGTCCCGGGGTAACCCAGGTGTCTCTGGTGCGGGTGGTATTTTGCGTACTTCGACCGGTCGATTTCTGGGTGCTTTCTCCACTTATCTTGGTGTTTCTCTTACCAATTTGATGGCTAAACTTGAAGCAATGGTTATAGGGATAAGGTACGCTACTTCTTTAGGGTATAATCATGTGTGTATTCAGTCCGACTCCAAATTTTTATGTGACTCGTTCCGGAGGGGTTGGGTAACTTCATGGGCATTAGATACTCTATTCCAATGTTTATTGCGGATTGCTAGAACTTCTACCGCCCATCACATTTATCGTGAGGCAAACAAGGTTGCTGATAGTTTAGCCAATGTGGCTTGTGATTCTAGAAATTCGATAGTGTTCTCAGATTTTGATTCGCTGCCTCTTCTTATACGCGACTTATGTAATTTAGATCAGGATGGGGTTCAGTATCTCCGCAAGCTTAAAAGCTAGCGGTCTTGTGTTTTTTTTCTTTTCATACATACATCCTAGCATAGTTTTCCTTGTATCATCCTTGATCATATTTATAAATGATCAAGTCTGCATCCTTTAGCTCATCTAATGTACGGAGTGGATTTGTTTCCACCTATTATTTGGAGGTTTTGGTATTACGTCCCCCTCCTTGTACCTTTCGCCTTTCGGCTTCATTAATAAATGGGGGTCCTCCCCACCACAATTGGTGGCTTTCCTAAAAAAAAAATGTAGATTATTAAAGAGTAATTATTACATATTTAATTATGAAATTTAAGTTTCATCTATTTAATATCTCAAATAAATTTCATAAGTTTCTAAGAGTCTTAAGATTCATCAATTATTAAAGTTATTTACTATAGATATTAGTTTATGAGGCATAATCTCATTAATTCAAGAAATGAAACGTGGCACATTCTGATTTGCAGAGAAACCAAAGTTGTCCACATGTCACTACCATAGGCTTCTTCCCCAACTTTATATTATATATAGATTTGGGAGTAATGATGGGTTGCTAGATACCGCTCATTACTGTTGACAAATTGTTGTCACAGCCAACATTGCAAATACCTAATGAGTCGCACTCTATGATAAATTGGATTGGGCTTGTTGGAGTTTGCATTTGATAATAGATGCACAAATTGGATTGGGTCCACCAATATCGGATTGGTTGAACATATCAAATGAACAAACCGGTGTGTTGAACCAGCCGGTTAACGGGATTCTGGAAAAAAACGGAAGTTGGGGAGTTAAAGGGAGTTAGTAGTTAGGATATTGTGGTTTATTATGGAATAAACCACCGCCCCCTATATGATCTACTTCCTGTCATAACATATGATGTCAGACAACATAAAACAAGAGATAAAAATTCGAAATTTTCTCTCACCTCCCTCCCTTTTTGTTCTTCTATTCGTTATAAACAAAAGAACTCTTTTGACGATTGTCTTCGAGTCTCATTGTTCTTTATCGTCTGGGTAGCACAAGGGAGTAGAACGCTTATTCAATGGATCGTGTGGATACCGTAGAGGCAAGAGATTTTTGAACGTCATATTCCTGTAGTGATCGACAACAACATTGTTGTAGAAATCGTTTCTGTTCTTAACATAAAAAAGGTATTAATTCTAACGAAAACTAATTGGTTCTTAATCGTGATGATCCTCTTAAGAAACATATTCCAAGTTAGTTTTCTGCTGCCTTTTATTGTTGGGAATCCAAATTTCTTTCTTACACCATTATAAGTGGTAATCAATTTTGCGGGTTTCAGCCCCATTCCCCTCGATGAAATCTCTACTAGGACTCTCGTTAGACCTTTTGGTAACAGATCCACTACATTTTCTTTGGATCCCAAATAGTCCAAAACTTTAACACCGATTTTCAAAAATTTCTCCATGGATTTATGTCTACGACGTATATGTCTAGACTTCCCATTATACATATTATTCCTTGTTCTACCAATAACTGACATGCTATCATAATGTAAACTAATTTACAGCATTGGTTTTGAAAACATTGGAACATCCTTCAAAAAACCACGTAACCATTTGGCCTCTTCGATTGCTAGATCTATAGTTATGAATTCTGATTTCATAGTTGATCTCACAATATAAGTTTGTTTGCACGATTTACATGAAACTGTTGCACCTTCTATTAAAAAAATGTATCCACTTGTGGATTTTATATTTTTGGAGTCTGTTATCCAATTTGCATCAGTGTACCCTTTATGTACAGCTGGATATCTTGTATAAAATAATCCATAGTTAGCAGTGTACTTTAGATATCTAATCACCCTAACTAAGTGTACCATTCAAGTACAGCTGGATATCTTGTATAAAATAATCCATAGTTAGCAGTGTACCTAAGATATCTAAGCACTCTAACTAACACTTTCTAGTGCTCATAACTGGGATTACTTGTATACATCGTCAGTATGTTGACAAGTTTGCAATACTTGGTCTAGTGCGATCCATGAGATACATTAGATTGCCTATGATCCTAGAATATTCAAGTTGTTGTACACCTTCTCTGCAATTCTTGCGGAGATTAGCACATACTTCCATAGGTGTTCTAGCAATTATATCACTTTCTTGCATCAATTTTGTCTAATATGTTTTCAACATAATGACTTTAAGAAAGTGAATATTCATCTGATGTTTTGGTAATCTTCATTCCAATTATTACATTAGCAAGTCTAAGATCCTTCATATCGAAGCTTTGCGACAACAATTTCATGGCACTTTAATGTTTTCTTTGTTACCAATAATTATCATGTCATCAACGTAGAGACCGACTATTACATGTTCGTTTTTGTTTCCTTTCACATAGACACATTTACCACTCTGATTTATTTGAAATCCATTTGATAGGATTACACTATCAAATTTCTTATGCCATTGTTTAGGTGCTTGTTTAAATTAATACAGTGATTTAAAAAGTCTACACGTCTTATTTTCATTGCCTGGAACAAATTACCCTTTTAGGTAGTTCCATGTATATTTCTTCTTCCAATTCTCCGTTAAAGAAAGCTGTTTTTACATCCATTTGATGGATTTCTAAATCAAACAAGGATGCAAATGCAATTATTACCCTGATTGATATTTTTCTAGATACATAGGCATAAGTGTCAAAATAATTGGCACCCTCAGTTTGTCTGTATCCTTTAATTACAAGTATTACCTTGTATCTCTCAATTATACCATCAGGTGTCATGTTTCTTTTAAAGATCCATTTGTGACCTAATACTTTACAACCTTGTGGAAGTTCCCCAAGTTCCCATGTATGGTTTTGAAGAATTCAAGTTATTTCACTATCAATAGAGGTCGGAATATGGAGAAGTGATTGCTTCTCTATAAGTCAAAGGATCATTTTCTAACAAATAAGTTATGAAATATGGACCAAATGACTTTTCCCTTCTAGCCATCTTGCTACGTCCGGGTTCTTCAACTTCCTCTTGAAATTCTTTTCCCCCCACAATCCTCTCAACTTCATTGTTTTTAGGGTCTAAGCTCGAAAGCTTAATGTAAGGAAAATCCCTTCAAAGAAGAAAGCATCACTAGCCTCAATAATTGCATTTACAAGCACTTCAGAGTTATCTGATTTATGCACTAAAAATCTATAAGCACTACTATCCTGCATATATCCTATAAACACGCAATTTACCGTTTTAAGTCATTTTCTCGTCCGCTTAGGGGCGTAATTGGAACCTTTTCTCAACATCCCCAAACTTTAAGTAACTTATAAGAAGGTGCGTGACCTTTCCATAATTCATACGAGATTTTATCTAGTATTTTATGTGGTAGACTATTTAGGATGTGATTTACGAAAAGCAAAGCTTCCCCCCACAAATTCTGAGGTGACCCAAAACTTAATAGCATTGCATTCATCATCTCTTTAAAAGTTCTATTTTTTGCGCTATGTTATTCCACTTTGTTCTGAATTATAAGGCGCAGTTGTTTGATGAATGATGCCACTTTCAGCACACAACTGTGCGAATTGAGATTCATATTCTTCACTCATGTTGCTTTTTAGCCTTTTAATATTTTTCCCAAGTTGGTTTTCAACTTCTGTTTATAATGACTAAACATGATTATTGATTCATCTTTACTTCTCATTAAGTAAACATAACAAAATATTGTGCATTCGTCAATAAGAGTGATGAAATAACTTTTTTCGCCTCTTGATTGCACATATTTTAAATCGCATACATCAATGTGTATTAAGTCTAACAGTTATGAACTTCTTTCAATTGAGTGGAAAGAGGATTTTGCTAGTTTTGCTTCAATACAAGTCTCACACTTGTAATTTTTATGCATGTTAAATTTAGGCAATAAGTTTAATGAAACTAACTTTTGTATACTTTTAATGTTTACATGATCTAGTCTATCATGCCATAAATTAAAAGACTCAGCAGAATAAGCAAATTTAACATCTTTATTAGCCTCTTGGGCAATTTTTCCAGCTAAGCTTATGGAAGCCTCAATTACACTTTTGTCAAGAGGCTCAGTACCTGGTAGTACTGTCATTACATTTATTTTATATAAATTGCCAGCTAAATATCATTTTCCTGCAAAGGCATCACTCTTGGTCAATATAAACGTGTCTGCCTCAAAGACAAGTCTAAAACCCTTCTTGTTAATCATCGCTCCCGAAATAAGATTTTTTCGGATCTCTGGCACATAGAGCACTTCAGTCAGAGTCAGCTCCCTTCAAAATGTCATCTTAAGGACAATATTATCTTCCCTTTTACTTTAGAGACCGCAGAGTTCCCCATATAGCAGGCTTCATCTTCAACACTTGATATGTATTTAACATCCATTTGTGTTAGTAGTGCCCTAGGACCATTAGCACATGTTGTGCGTTCTGTTATCTTTTGAGCATGTAATTGAATAGTTAATTTTGCTTTTGATTATCAAATGTGTGATTTGATAGTAAAACTCATTAGCTTATGTAATTACTATTCTAGAAGTCCCTAGTTTTATGTAATGCTAAATTACTATGAAATAAAACTAGTATGATTGTGGATTGATGATCTTGTTTTACTGATCATGTGTAATGGATACAAATCACATCATAGATGCAAATATAGGGATACATTGTATTGGACGTGATCCGTCAGAGAAGTAATACTTCATGGTCTTAAGTCATAAGTATACTTCCTCAATGCTATTTTAGAATCCTTAGACCTTACGTCTTCATTGATTCTAGTATGAATGGAGCCACGTTTTGACTCAGTCGGACGTTACTTGTAACAGAGTAATCAATACGACTGAGATCGGATGTAGTGTCCTATCATAGCTTGAATGTGAGAGACATTGTAAGGAATTTGTCCCTCTCTATTATTAGAGAGAGATATCCATGGGCCCCTCGATAGGGAAAGATCTGTTTAAATGCATGGTCGATGCTCAAATGTATTTGATAAAGTGGTTATCAAATGCTATTTGTCGAAACAGATCTACACGGAGATCGAGCATAAATACAATTAAGCTTAATAAGGGTGGCGACCACCATGCCTTATGCTTAATTAGGATATCGCGAGACAAAGGGATTAAATAGTGGATTGATATTAGGTTCCGTTGTATATTCATTCACTTTGGGTAGTCACAATGTCCTGCTAGGGACCGCTTGTGATTTATGAACTCACACTACTACTAAGTGTGTTTTCATTGCCATTGTGAGATGAACCTACAGGGTCACACGCATAGACGAGCTAACGAGCTTCATGTCCAGATTCAATGAATCTAGAATGTGTCTAGGTTCATTGTATCTGACATTTGTCTTTCTGAAAATAATAAAGTGTTTATTATTCGAATTAGAGATAGGGGCAATTTCGGTATTTTACCTATGGCTGGGATTACGTGGGAGTTATTATCCGATAAGGACTCCCACTACCAGCAGAAGTCTAGGGGTGCCGAGAGGAGTTGAGGATGTGAGAGTTGGTTATGGGAACAAACTCTCACACCCTATATAATGAACTCTTGGCCGAAACCCTAGATCATTAGTTTTTCAGCCGAAATAACACTGAGAATTAGAAAACGGTTTTCTACTCTAGCCCCTCCCTTTTCCTCTCTAATTCCCGAAATTCAGAAAAGACGAAGAGCTAGCAATCGCTGACCGTTTCGTCGCGTGGATACCGGTAGAGGGACTTTCCGCAAGGGAGATCAATTGGTGGCAGATTGAATCCAAGAAACGTCATCCTCCATTCAAGAAGCAGCTTCTTGAATCCGTAAAAATGTAAGTTTTTACCGCTATTTTCGATTCGTTTCATATGAGCGGATCCTTCAGGGGAGGATCCATGGGTGTTTGGAACGAGTTTCCGCCCATGAATCCCTTCAATTTGTTCGCCCATATAAAACGAGTGGTCCCTGTATCAACCAATCGCTCATTTTGGTTTCCTACAACAAAGTTCACCTCTGAAACAACAGCTACCAGATGTATGTCTTCAATCCAGAGTCCAGTATTCCATCCCTACCACATTTGCTTTGCTAATCTTTTAATTCCGGTTCTTGTTTCCAGTACCAGGGTTTCTCTTGTTCGTATTGTTGTTTACCCCGCAACTCGATTATAGAAATGCTTAGTTTAATGGTTCGGCTTTCCACACACATAACAGGTTCCATTAAATTTGGAGTTTGAAACCTTGGACTCATTTGGACGCTTTCTCTTAGCAATAGTCCTAGAGGTGTATGTTTCAACTACATTTGCCTTAGCAACAGAGCTACACGGCTTCTTACTCATCTTTTGCGAGTCCTATTCAATGGTTAGTCGAGAGGAAGAAAACCAATTTTGGTTATTTGGCTCTAAAATATTTCATGGAGAGTGTAAAAGGGACTAGGAAGTTCCTTTGCAATGGGAGCATGTTGACTTTGTTATTCAAGAAATATAGACTCAAGCTCACCAATCTCATGCCAAGAAGCGAAAGACACAATATTTACAATGAAGGCCTCTTCTACCAAATGCATATGATCCTATTTAATGCAAATGTAAATTCCACTCTAGATGTACCGATGATGAGTTAATGCCCGCGTTAGTTGCACATAGTAAGAGTCCTAAAGTGAGTGAGACTTTGAGGAAGCTCATTGGTTCAAGGATGGCTCAATGGCCAAATGTGCATCAAGGTGGAGATGAAAATGTTCAAGAGAAAAGAGTTGAAGGTCAATGATTTGAAGATGTACACATTGATCTTGATGAGAATTTTGGTGTACAAGAAGAAGAAATGGTAAATTAGGAGATTTCAAGATCTTATGTGGAAAGAGAAGTACCTACTTAAAGGGAAGACTCCAACCAAGTCACCAATGCTTTACTTGTGCAAATCATGTCAAAGTTGGAATCCTTCCAAGAGAACTTCAACAACAAAACGGAATCCTTTCAAGAAAACATCAACAATAAGATGAAAAATTTGGAGAATATGGTTGGAAAAGTTGAAACAAGATTGGATGAAATCGAATACAAGGTTGACAACATAATAAGCTACACAAGAACAAAGAAATCAACCGTTGTAGAAGAAAGTGAAAAAGATGAGGAAAATGATAAGGATGTTGAAGAAAGTGAAAAGAACTAAAGTGATGGAAGTGGTAATGAAGATTTTGATGAGGAAGAAAAAGAAGGAAATAAGGAAGATGAAGAGAAAGAAGATGAGGCTAGGGAAGTCAATAGAATTTCAAGTGAAAATGGTGGAAAAGGGGATGATGAAGGTAAAGAAGTTGATATGGAAATTGAACATGGTGATAATGAGAAAGGGGTTGATGAAGAAGGAAATGAGGTTGTTAAGGAAGAAGAATGAGAAAAAGATAAAGAGCAACATATGGAAGAAGCTTCAACAAATGAAGATGATGATGCTCAAGATGATCAATGAAGTTGAAAGATATCAAGAAAATCTCATGATGAGCTCAAAGTGCAAGATGCAAATCCACAAATCAATTATATATTTCTTAAACTCTATCTTATTTAGTGTTTTTCCCTGCCTTGTTATTCCTTTGCACCCTTAGTTTAGCTATTGTTGTCCTTAGATTTTCATATATGTATGAACTGCTTTTGAGGGCTGTTTTATGTTTTAAAACATGATTGGGCTTATGTTTGATGATTTTATTAAGCATGTGTTTAGAGAGCTTAATGATTTTATCATTTGTACTGAAAGCTCATTTTTTAACCCCTCCCCTATACTCTTTTTTTGTTATATGCCTATGAGGGAGTTTTAGATGTTATGTTTTGACTTTAACATGATCTATGTAGCGTAGGTTTGTTTATGTATTTATCTTCAAGCATTAAGCATGGGTCTTATGTGGTTGATCGTCTAAAAGCATAAGAGTGATGTATAAACTATGTTTGTGGATTTATATATGCTTTGGATGTGCCTATGGCTGTTTGGACTTGTATTGAACTGCAAATTGTAGGTTTTAAGCTTTCTGCTATAAGTCCAGTCAACCAGAGGCACTTACGCGGTCGACCAGAGCATCCCAATTTCAGCAAAATTTTAACTTTCCACTCTCTATCTTGTAAGTTTTGCTTTTGTTTTCACATGTGCATATCCTTAGAGAGAGTTTTACATGTTTTATATCTTATACCCCCCCCCCCCCACATATGATGTATGCTTATACATTCTTGATATCATATACATCATCACATCTTAAGTTGGTTTTGTTTTCATTTTTCACATCTATTAGCCAACTTGTGTAAGTTATATGGGAGTTGTATGATGCTAATAAGTGAATCTATTGTATCAAACTCCTTTATAACTTTGAGATAATGTGCTTTATATCCATATCTTTTTGATCTCATATAGTTTTTTGTTAGCTTGATGCTTAAGCGTTGATATACTCCTTTAGCTAACCATCTATTTGAAGAAGAATGTGCTTTAAAGTGTTAACCTTACACTTCCTCTTAGTTTTTTTTGTGTGATACATGTGCTCACCTTATATATTCATGGTATCATATCCAATTTTATTTGTTAGTTATGGTTTTAAACTTGATCTATCTTGATATAGCTAACATTGTCTTTAATAAACGGGGAGATTGTGTTTTAATGTTTATTCCTACATCTCCTTAGATTTTAGCTTGGGTTGTAAATTCATTTTTGAGCCATATCACAATACTTGATTTTATGTGTCATTATTTACTCCCTTTATTTTGATATCAACCAAGCTTGAAAACCTCTTCAAAAGTGTTTCTTTAAAAGCTTGTATTCATGTTAGTATAAGCAACCTCTCTTGGCTACTCATTTTTTTCTCTCTTCTAAATGGCCTCTTTCAAATGATGTGCTTGCCCTAGCTTTAAATATTTCCTTCTTTGTCTTAATTTGGTATTTAGATATGCCTCTCTTAGTTTATTTTCTTCAATCTATTTAACCAACAAGCTTCTCCAAGATTTCAAACTTCAACCCTATTTTAAGATTTTCATGTTTTGATCATTTGGATCTCTATTCTCAACAAAAATGAGGAGAAAATGCTTTTCATATTGGTGCTCTGATGAAAGTTTTTAATTTTGACTAAAAAGGGGTTGCGGGGAGAAAAATTAGCATTGCAAATGTTCCATGAAAAGTAGTTTTCCAAAAGGAGAAAGCTAAAGAACATGAAAAACGAGAGAGATAAGAGATTTTTTAAAATAGGGGGAGTAGAATATTTTTTCAAAACATCTACTTGCCTTGATTGAATGCATCCTTATCTCATGCATGGATATTTTGTGCTTATTTTCCTTGTCCTTTTGTTTTAATATTCCAATTTGCATCAATGTTTGTCATCATAAAAAAAGGGGAGATTGTAAGCCCTAAGGGTGTTAATGCGATTATTCTAGTTTTTATGATAACAAACCATTGGTGGTTCTAATATTTTTGTGAGCATGTGTTTATTGATATGATCTATACACTCACACCGACATTGATGAAAATGCTAAGTTAGTTTCTTGTGGACCAAAAAGGTATCATCATCTTTTATAGAAGAAGCTACACTTTTGCAAGACTCCATGGCACAAGCTTGAAGTACATCCACAAGCCTTGAGCGATTGCAAAGTCAAGAAGGAAGATCAAAGGGTTAATAGCTACTCAATCCAACATTGAAGAATCAAGTGGTATGCTCCTTAACCAAAGAAGTGATGAAGTATAATACACTACAACCTTGAAGATTGCTATAGGACTCCACCACTCAAAGAAGAGGTTGATCAAAGGTCTCAAGTCCAAGCTCAAAGAAGAAATCAATTTGAAGACTTGAAGACCTAGGAAGATTGGTCTTATGCTTATCGGTACATCTTTGTGACTAATCTTACCTTTGAGAATATTAGAACTTAAGTATGTTTAAAGGACACTCTTGCATGTTTTCAAAACCACATGTTTACTTTGAGTTAATCTTTCAAAAGGTTTTTGAAAACTTAGATTGGTTAATACCTAATATCTTTAAAATGTTTTAAATATCTTTGAAAACACTTAGGCATGAGTTTGAGAACATTAGGAATGTGACTAAGTGGAAAAACTACTTTAGGGCCCGGTCGAACCGAGACCGAGAGCTATCTCGGGTCGACCGGACAGTTTTGTCACTCCGGCCAGCCGAGAACCATTTCTCCGGTTGAACAGACCAGTTGGACCAAGTCAAAACCGGCACATGTCTAGTGTGAGAAAGTGGTATATGTTAAAGGGGTAGTGGGGAGAGAAATGTGTGAGTGTGGAGTTAGTGGGTGGTTCAAATTGACAAAATTGAATTGGTCGGTTTCGCATAGCATCCACAAAAGGTGTAAAGACGGTATCAATACAGCCTGTCTGATTCCCGAAAGGGGGACCACGGTAGTTGGAACATCAACCGGAACATTTCCGGAACCAGAACCAATGTCTGTTGCAGCAGATTAATTTTCAGTATTCGCCATTTCTATATAATAAAAAACATAACATAGAGTCAATAATTAATTAAATAGAACCCGTAACAACAAAATAACACAGAATAATTATATAGAACTTATGATTGTTGCATACTTTTCTAGTTTTATACTTTGAGAAATCCCCTATTACTAGCGTTTATCTATTTACGTATTTCTATTATTAGCCTTATCTTTTTTTTAGGCTATTTATAGCCGCATCTTTTTACGGGCCGCTATAAATGTCCAATTAGAAAATCCGGCCACTTTTCAGGCCAAAAATGACATGTGACTTGCACATGTTCCCCGGAGTGAAGGGCAAAAATGTCATTTACCCATCTTGCCTTCTTCCTCCACCCTCTTCCTCCACCACCACCGCCCTCCACCACCCTCCACAAACCCACTCCCAAACTCAAAATTTGCACCACCCTCATCCTCCTCTACCACCCTCCACCATTAAAGTAAAACAAATCCTAAAACAAATCAACCCCCTTCTCCTCCACCACCCTCCACAAAACCACTCCCAAACTCAAAATCCTCCTTCTCCTCCTCCACCACCTTCCACCATTAAAAGTCAAAAAAATCCCAAAACAAATCAACCCTCTTCTCCTCCACCACCCTCCACAAACCAACTCCCAAACTCAAAATTTGCACCACCCTCCACCATTAAAAGTAAAAAAAATCCCAAAACACAATGAAAACTTTCACAAAGGGAAAAATTTATACACAAAAAATAGGAAACTTTCTTGTAATTTCTTCTTCTATTGCAACTCTAAGAAACAATTGATGAATTCTCCAATATTTCCCTAAAAAAAATGCCAATGTTGTTAAGGGTGGCGGGTGGTGGTGGAGAATGAGGATGATGGTGGTGCAAATTTTGAGTTTGGGAGTGGGTTTGTGGAGGGTGGTGGAGGAGAAGGGAGTTGATTTGTTTTAGGATTTTTTTGACTTTAATGGTGGAGGGTGGTAGAGGAGGATGAGGGTGGTGCAAATTTTGAGTTTGGGAGTGGGTTTGTGGAGGGTGGTGGAGGAAGAGGGTGGTGGATGAAGAGGGTGGAGGAAGAAGGCAAGATGGGTAAATGACATTTTTGCCCTTCACTCCGGGGAACATGTGCAAGTCACATGTCATTTTTGGCCTGAAAAGTGGCCGGATTTTCTAATTGGACATTTATAGCAGCCCGTAAAAAGATGCGGCTATAAATAGACTAAAACAAAGATAAGGCTAATAATAGAAATACGTAAATAGATAAACGCTAGTAATAGGGGATTTCTCTTTATACTTTTAATAAAAATGGAAATGGTAAAACAATATACAAGAATAAAGCAAAACTGAACTAAAATGTTACAGATTGTTTATTCAAGAAAATAAACAAAACAGTAAAACAATTTAAAAAGCTTAATCGGTTTTGAATTTGATCTTGTACGAGATAGTAGTATACCGCGTGCCCCTTAAGTTCAATATGCTCGTCTTTATCGCTCAAGGCATCTAGAACACTGAACTCCCAAGATACAATGTCCAAACACACTGTTAATTGGAAGCTATAGTAACAGTAACTTCGAATCTTATGGAACATTAGAAATCTTAAACAAATTGATTTGAAAAATGCAGAAAAACAAGATAGTAGAAAGCAAAAGAAGAGGAGAATTTCGGATGAGATTTCTGACTGGGGAAGGCAACCTTTCATAACCCCCCAGAAATGTAACAGCTCTGATATAACTTTGCCATAATGCTGACTGTTACAGTCAACACGATAAATTAGAATGAAGTACAAGACCTGTAACAGTCTAGCAATAAGGCAGGTTTTAAATTATGTAACAATCCAAATTTGAATTGTTCTTTCTAGCAATTTAAAAAATATTCTGGACCAAAAAGATTATTACTGCCTAGCTGGTAGGGGCGCGATGCGGCAGGCGGACGTACGGACAGTGCGCGAGGGCACATTCTTTTCCCACTTCACTAAGCCTTCTTTAACCACCACCACTTATATGTAGCATTACATATTCCCACCGAATGCATGTGGGATGTGTGTTTAATATTTATTTACCACATTTCAATCACGAGTCCGCAAGGGCAGCCCACTTGGTTACGGGATGGTAGATTATGTACAAGAACGCAAGATCGAATCTTACCAGCCGCAATGTGGAAATTTCAACCCTCCAATGTGGGGGTGGCTTCTTGTTGTGTGCTAAGACAAGTCCTCCCACCTAGTCGGGCCGCTGGGTCACCTTAATTTACATCCTCCAAAATCTCTACCAGACTGGAGAGTGAGGGCCCTATGAGCGTGGGTAACGCTTTTGTGCACAAGGGGCACATCACGACTGTCTATATTTTACTATAAGAAATCATTTATTTGTTTTTTAAATTTTTTATTCTCCAAAACTAAAAATTAAAATCATAAGAGAACCGTCTCGGTGGATCAAAAGTCTCTTGCCCATTACTTAGGGGTGTTCATGGTTCGGTTGTTAGTAGTGCCCTAGGACCATTAGCATATGTTGTACGTTTTATATCTTTTTAAGCATTTCATCTGAATAGTTAATTTTGCTTATGAACATCAAATGCGTGATTTGATAGTAAAACTCATTTGCTTATGTAAATACTCTTCTAGTTGTCCCTAGTTTTATGTAATCTACTTTACAATGAAATAAACTAGTATGATGTTTGATTGATGGTTATGTTTTACTAATCACGTGTAATGAGTACAAATCATATCATAGATGTAATATATTGAGATATATCGTATCGGACGTGATCCGTTAGAGAAGTAATACTTCATGGTCCTTAGTCATAGTATTACTTCCTCAATACTATTTTAGAATCCTTAGACCTTATGTCTCCATTGATTCTAGCATGAATGGAGCCACGTTTTGACTCAGTCGTACGTTGCTTTTAATCGAGTAATCAATACGACTGATGATCGGATGTAGCGTCCTATCATGGCTTGAATGTGAGAGGCATTATAAGGAATTTGTCCCTCTCTATTATTATAGAGAGATATCCATGGGCCCCTCGATAGGTAAAGGCTATCTAAATGCATGGTCGTGCTCAAATGTATTTGATAAAGTGGTTATCAGAAACTATTTGTTAGAACAGTCCACCTGGAGATAGAACATAAATACAATTAAGCTTAATAAGGGTGACGACTACCACGCCTTATGCTTAATTAGGATATCGCGAGACAAAGGGATTAAATAATGGATTGATATTAGGTTCCACCGTAAATTCATTCACTTTGGGTAGTCACAATGTCCTGCTAGGGACCGCTTGTGATTTATGAACTCACACTACTACTAAATGTGTTTTCATTGCCATTGTGATATGAACCTACAGGGTCACACGCATAGACGAGTTAACGAGCTTCATGTCCAGATTCAATGAATCTAGAATGTGTCTAGGTTCATTTTATCTGACATTTATTTTCTGAAAATAATAAAGTTGTTATTATTTCGAATTAGAGAGAATGAAGGGTATTTTTGGTATTTGGTTTTAACTGGGATTACGTGGGAGTTATTATCCGATAAAGTCTCCCACTACCAGTAGAAGTTTAGGGGACGTGGGAGTTGAAGACTCCCACTGCCAAAAGAGGTGGATAGGACGTAGGAGTTGTACTTGAAACAAACTCTCACAACCTATATAAAACTCTCTTGGCTGAAACCCTAGAATTAATGCTTGAGCCGCAATAAACCAATCTCTCCCGAAATCAGATTTCAGGATTTCTTCCCTTCTCTTCTTTCTATATTCCCTAAACTCAGAAACAAAGAGCTAGCACTCGCTGCTCGTTTCGTCTCGTGGATACCGGTTGAAAGCGATTCCGCAAGGGAAGGCTTTTGGTGGCAGCAGCACACATCCGAAAGACAACACCTTTAGCCGAAAAATGTAAGTGATTTTTCGCTGTTTTCGATTCGTTTTGTATGAGCGGATCCATCAGGGGAAGACTCATGGGTGTTTGGACCGAGTTTCAGCCCATGGATCCCTTCATCGGTTTGGTTCGGTTTTATACATTTTTCAAACCTTTCGGTTTGGAAATTTTAAAACCAATCCAAACCATTTAAAATCTCAAACCGATGCATTCGGTTTGGTTTGGATTGGTTTGGTTGCTCGATTTTGCGAGACACGAAAATATTGATTATAAAGTTTTAAAAAATCTTTATTTAATTAGTTAGTTGCTAAAAATATTTTAAAAAAAAATATGTCTATTATTTTCTCAAGGTAAACACAATAAAATAAAACAAAATAATAAAACATAAATTCTTGGTCTTGATCCTTCTTGTAGTGTGCTAAGACAAGCCCTCCCACCTAATCGGACCGCTGGGTCACCTTGATTTACATCCTCCAAAATCTCTACCATACTGGAGAGTGGGGGCTGTCACGGGTCTGTGAGCGTAGGTAACGCCTTTGTACACAAGGGGCACATCACGACTGTCTATATTTTACTATAAGAAATCATTTATATGTTTTTTAAATTTTTTATTCTCCAAAACTAAGTATTAAAATCAGAAGAGAACCGTCTTGGTGGATCAAAAGACTCTTGCCCATTAATTAGGGGTGTTCATGGTTCGGTTTGGTTCGGTTTTATACATTTTTCAAACCAAACCGAAATATTCGGTTTGGAAATTTTAAAACCAATCCAAACCATTTAAAATCTCAAACCGATGCATTCGGTTTGGTTTGGTTGCTCGATTTTGCGAGACACAAAAATATTGATTTTTGTTGTAAATGAATGACCAGCCAGGCCCAACCCATATAGTGGAGGCCCATAGGCCCATGAACCAAAGGTCTTGATCTCTATAAATATAGACCTTTGGTTCATTTCAATACACACCTTATATCATATTCTCTCCCAATTTCTCCTCTCATTCTCTATTCTTATAACACGTTATCAGCACGAGACTCTGCCAATTTGAATTGAAGCAATTTTGAGATGAATCGTGATAGTATTCTTATTGAAAGTGCAACTACACATACCATTATTCAAAACAAAAAGTATTTTTTAAAGTTGACATTAGCTGAAAATAATGTTAACACGATATCAGGTGTATCAACAATGATGAGTCGAATAATTAACAACACACAAGGGCATCATTTAAAGAACCAGAATATTCTCTTGCCAAATAATATTTCATGTGTGCATATTCACAAGGCAAATTAGTTATTAGACCTTCTAGAATGAAGGTCAATAATGAATCTCGAAAGTTTTTAGAAAGAATACATGGAGATATATGTGGGCCAATACACCCACCATGTGGACCATTTTGATATTTCATGGTTTTAATTGATGCCTCAACGAGATGGTCACATGTTTGCTTGCTTTCAACTAGAAATGCAGCATTTGCCAAACTACTTGCTCAAATTATAAAATTAAGAGCTCAATTCCCAGATTACACAATTAAGAAAATACGTCTTGATAATGCTGCTGAGTTTAGATCTCAAGCCTTCGACGATTATTGTGTATCAATTGGGATTGAAGTCGAACATTCAGTTGCTCATGTCCATTCACAAAATGGTTTAGCTGAGTCTTTTATCAAACGACTCCAATTAATTGCTAGACCATTACTTATGAGGTCAAAACTCCCCATTTCTGCTTGGGGTCATGCCATATTACATGCTGAAACATTGGTCAGAGTAAGGCCAACTGCATATCATAATTATTCCCCATTGCAGCTTGTTTTTGGAAGAGAACCTAATGTTTCTCACCTACGAGTTTTTGGTTGTGCTGTGCAAGTACCAATTTCACCCCCACAACGTACCAAAATGGGTCCCCAACGAAGACTTGGAGTTTATGTTGGGTATGATTCACCATCTATTATTCGGTACTTAGAACCATTAACGGGTGATTTATTTACGGCAAGATTTGCATATTGCCATTTTGATGAAATGACATTCCCAACTTTGGGAGGGACAAAACTAAATCCCCAAAAACAAAATGATCTTTCATGGAAAGAAACAACTTTATGTCACTATGATTCCCGTAGTAATCATTGCGAACAAGAAGTTGAAAAGATCATTCATTTGCAAAAAGTTGCAAATCATGTCCCAGATGAGTTTGTGAACACAAAAAGGGTAACAAAATCTTATATACCAGCAAGAAATATGCCTGCAAAAATTGATGTCCCTATAGGACAAGTTGCTATAGCCAACAAATCTAATATACGCCAAAAACGTGGTCGACCAGTTGGTTCCAAAGATTCTGTACCTCGAAAGAGAAAGGTACAAGAGAAAAGCCAACAAATAGTTCCAAAAGAACAAGTTAAAGGAATGGTTGATCAAACAGATGAGAATATTAAAGTTCCAGCAGAATAAGTGTCTGAAAATAATGAAATCTCAATAAATTACTCATCATCTCATAAATTGTGGGAGCGAGAAAATATTGTTATAGACAATGTCATCGCATTTAATATGGCCCTTGAGATAATAGAAAATGAGAATCCTGAACCACAGTCTATTGAAGACTGTAAAAATATAGATGATTGTCCTAAATGGAAAGAGGCTATAAAAACGGAGTTAAATTCCTTAGAACATAGAAAAATGTTTGGACCTGTAGTTCGAACTCCTGAAGATGTTATCCCTGTAGGATACAAATGGGTTTTTGTAAGAAAGAGAAACGAAAAAAATGAAATTACGAGATACAAAGCAAGACTTGTAGCACAAGGTTTCTCTCAAAGACCAGGAATTGATTATGAGGAAACTTATTCTCCAGTAATGGACACTATAACATTTAGATTCCTAATAAGTTTGGATGTGTCACAAAGGCTTGATACGCGCCTTATGGATGTAGTTAATGCATATCTATATGGTTTACTTGATAGTAACATATACATAAAAGTCCCTGAAGGATTAAAAGTGCCAGAAGCAAATGAGAACTGTCCCAAGAATATGTTTTCAATCAAATTGCAAAGATCATTATATGGATTAAAACAATCTGGACGGATGTGGTATAACCGTCTTAGCGAATATCTGTTGAAGGAGGGATATAAAAATGACGATGTCTGCCCTTGCGTTTTCATAAAGAAAACAGATATAGGATTTGCAATTATCGCAGTTTATGTTGATGATTTAAATTTAATTAGGACTCCTAAAGAGCTCACCAAAACCGGAGAATATTTGAAAAATGAGTTTGAAATGAAAGATTTAGGAAAGACAAAATTTTGTCTTGGTTTGCAAATTGAACATTTCCCTGAAGGATTATTTGTTCATCAATCCACATATACAGAAAATGTTTTAAAGCGATTTTATATGAATTATGCGCATCCATTGGCATCACCTATGGTTGTTAGGTCGCTTGAAGTTGATAAAGATCCATTTCGCCCACTTGAAGATGGGGAAAAGATTATTGGTCCTGAAGTACCATATTTTAGTGCAATAGGCGCATTAACTTATCTTGCAAATTGCATTAGACCTGCATAGCCTTTCCTGTAAATCTCCTTGCAAGATATAGTTCTGCACCTACTCAAAGACACTGGAATGGCATTAAACATGTTCTTCGATACCTAAAAGGTACAATATATATGGGGCTATATTATTCAAAAAGCCTGAATCGTCTTTAGTAGGATATGCAGACGCAGGATACCTTTCTGATCCACACAAAGCCAAATCACAACAGGCTATTTGTTTACATGTGGAGGGACTGCAATATCATGGAGATCTGTTAAGAAAAATCTAACAGCTACATCCTCAAACCACTCGGAAATTATTGCAATTCATGAGGCAAGTAGAGAATGTGTACGGTTAAGGAACATGATGCACCAAATTCTATCATCTTGCGGATTAGCGTCAATAAAAGAGAGTCCAACCACACTATATGAAGATAATGCAGCTTGTATTGCACAACTCAAAGGAGGCTACATCAAAGGAGATAGAACAAAGCATATTTCTCCAAAGTTCTTCTACACGCACGAGCTTCAGAAAAGTGATGACATCGAAGTTCAACATATACGCTCAAGTGATAATGTGGCAGATTTATTCACCAAGGCTTTACCAACATCAACATTCAGAAAGATGATACATCAGATTGGAATGCGTCGTCTTAAAGACATTCAATGATCAGGGGGAGTAGTCGTACTCTTTTTCCTTCGTTCAGGTTTTGTCCCACTGGGTTTTCCTGACAAGGTTTTAACGAGGTGACAATTAAATACTCCAACATCAATTGTATTCATTTTCTTAGTTTGGTTAATTTTTTTTCCCAAATAAGTCTTTATGAGGCAATTGTTGTATAGATTAGTCATTCAAGGGGGAGTGTTGTAAATGAATGACCAGCCAGGCCCAACCCATTTAGTGGAGGCCCATAGGCCCATGAACCAAAGGTCTTGATCTCTATAAATAGAGACATTTGGTTCATTTCAATACACACCTTATATCATATTCTCTCCCAACTTCTCCTCTCCTTCTCTATTTTTATAACAATTATAAAGTTAAAAAAAAAAAACTTTATTTAATTAGTTAGTTGCTAAAAATATTATTTAAAAAATATGCCTATTATTTTCTCAAGGTAAACACAATAAAAAAAACAAAATAATAAAAGATAAATTCTTGGTCTTGATCCTTTCACTTCAAACAAATTACTTCAAAATCATCATACAAGAAAAACACAAAAATTACATAATTATTAGTTCAAAATAGTGAAATACAATAAAATCTTTTGGTAAATCTAAAATCGCATACCAAATGATGACTTTTTAATCTCTTGGTTTAACACTTGAAAATTCTAGAATGAGATACAAAAGTTAGCAATTATACTAGAAATCATTTTAAGGAAAAATATATTATATTGCAAAAAAATCCTTTAATATATATTATATATATTCGGTTTGGTTTATAATTTTTTTTAAACCAAACCAAAAATTCGATTTTAATTTAGCTCAAACAGAAACCAGTCCAATGTACCGCTCAAATCGAAAATTCGGTTTGGATTGGTCGATTTCGAGTTTTTCTTGAGCACCCCTACCATTACTAATGGCTAGGTTAAACATCCGGACATAACAATACAAAATTTCTCTTTCCTTAAAAAAATCATAAAATATAAATAATTAAGTCATGAAGTGAAGAAAGGGATATGGATAAAAAAAAAGTCTACTTCTCTAGGAAAACTTCAACAATCTTCATCTTAATCTCTAAAATAAATAATAACAATAATAATTCTCCATTGACGCAATTGAAAGTCTTCGTCTTCTTTCACTAAAACTTTCCACAACTGATTAATACTCTTAAAAATGACAAATGAATGTAGCTAGACAGATGAGTCGGTGCTTAGGGGCTAAATTCTCACCATCATGTTGACACTTTTCAAATCATTGAATAAGAAGATTTGGCGATCATAATATAAAATAACTATTTTTATTTTAAAACTAATTATTTTGCCTCAAAATAACTATTTTGCATTTTTGTTTATTTATTTATTTTTGAAATCAAATAACATTGTAACAAGGACAGCCGTTTTCGGGTTATACAACAATCTTGAACATGTTTAACTTCAAAATAAATTAATTGTCTGATATCAAAATCTGTGGTTTTGAAGCACAGTCCTGTCGCACACCAGATAAAAATGTTCGAAGTTGCTTTTGATCTATTCTGGAAATCCTCAGCAGCCTAAAAAACAAGAGCTCATTACATTGGAGAATCCTCAGAATATATGGACAAAGTCGTAAGCGAATTTAAAAAATATTTTGGACCAAAAAAATTATTACTGCCTAACTGGTAGGGTTGCGACGCGGCAGGCAGACGTACAGACAGTGCTCGAGGGCACATTCTTTTTCCACTTCGCTAAGCCTTCTTTAACCACCACACTTATATGTAGCATTACATATTCCCACCGAATGCATGTGGGATGTGTGTTTAATATTTATTTACCACATTTCAACCCCTAAACTTTATACCAATTTATCATTCACACCGTGAATTGGTTTTCTAACAAGTTATATATTTTCGCGAAGTTTACGCAACCCATTTCGTGATAATCTCAATAACATATAAACCGAATAATGTAACACATAATACAGTTGGTTAAAAAATTAATATTATCACAACACTTTAACTACAATTTAATTTTAACCATTAAAATCAATTCTCCTTTAATTTTTTCAAAATTAATCAAATATTGATTTATTCCTCTCTCCATATTTGTTGTAATATCAATTGCAACACAACGGGATGCGCATGCAAAAGATTGAATTATAGAAACACACCTTAAAAATAGTTCACTCTAGGCCTGCAATAGGTAAAGAGAGGATCAAGGGGCACATCTCGAGTCCTCAAAGGCAGCCCACTTGGTTACGGGATGGTAGATTGTGTACAAGAACGCAAGATCGAATCTTATCAGCCGCAATGTGGAAGTTTCAACCCTCCAATGTGGGGGTTGCTTCTTGTGGTGTCTTAAGACAAGTCCTCCCACCTAGTCGGGCTGCTGGGTCACCTTAATTTACATCCTCCAAAATCTCTATCAGACTGGAGAGTGGGGGCTGTCCCGTGACAGGGCCATGTGGGCGTGAGTAACGCCTTTGTGCACAAAGGGCACATCACGACTGTCTATATTTTACTATAAGAAATCATTTATATGTATTTTAATTTTTTTATTCTCCAAAACTAAATATTAAAAGCAGAAGAGAACCGTCTCTGTGGATCAAAAGTCTCTTGCCCATACTAATGGCTAGGTTAAACATCCGGATATAACAATACAAAATTTCTCTTTCCTTAAAAAAATCATAAAATATAAATAATTAAGTCAAGAAGTGAAGAAAGGGATACGGATAAACAAAAAAAAGTCTACTTCTCTAGGAAAACTTCAGTAATCTTCATCTTAATCTCTACAACAAATAATAACAATAATAATTCTCCATTGACGCAATTGAAAGTCTTCGTCTTCTTTCACTAAAACTTTCCACAACTGATTAATACTACTAAAAATGGCAAATGAATGTAGCTAGACAGACGAGCCGGTGCTTAGGGGCTAAATTCTCACCATCATATTGACACTTTTCAGATCATTGAATAAGAAGATTTTGCGATCATAATATAAAATAACTATTTTCATTTTAAAACTAATTATTTTGCCTCAAAATAACTATTTTGCATTTTTATTTATTTATTTATTTTTTAAATCAAATAACAATTTTGAACATGTTTAACTAGGGGTGTCAACGGGTTCGGGCCGGCCCGAACTCGGCTCACATAGCTCAAAAAAATGTGAGCGTGAGCTGAGGTAATGTGAGCGTGAGCTTAATATTCAAGCTCGCTTCTTATGTGAGTTGAGCGTGAGCTTGACCCCGCTCAGCCCGAAAAAAGCTCAAACCCGAATAAGATTAATATAATTAAAATATTATATATATATATATATATAATAATAATAATAATACTAATTTTAAAAAAAACTTATATACATTATAATTATAATTATAATTATAATGTGTGGATTAACTCAATAATCTTTTTTTGGGTAGAAATGAGATTATATTAAAGAAAGAGTCTTACAACAGGAGAGAGACAGATACAAAAGTTAAAGGAAGAGAGAAAACATGAAAAGACAGCGTGGGAAAACACGGTACAAAATACATTGGGATGAATCACAACAAAAAGTGAGATGGTGTAGAAGAATTCAATGAGATTGTCAAAATTGGAATTGCCACCGACAATGGAATTAAATCAATCTTTTGAAATTTGCAAATTTATCATTTGTTAAAATTTTAAGTGTATGGATTCTCTTGTTTTTTGTTTTTTTTTATATAAGACTCATTTTATTAGCATATCAAACAATTCCGAAACTTTTGCTTCTTTTTGTGTGTTCTTGTCCAAATTTAGTTTTAAGGCTCTTTGTATTATGCTATTCTTGAGACAGGATTTTGGTTTTCTTCGCTAATATAGGTGAGCCTGGGAAGCTCGTGAGCTAAGCTCGAGCTCGTGTTAAAATGTGAGCTGAGCGTGAGCTCAATGTTTATGAGCTTTTCCGGGCTGAGCGTGAGCGTGAGCTTTTGAATTTTTATGTGAGTTGAGCGTGAGCTATGTCAAGCTCAGCTCACATAGCTCGATTGACACCCCTATGTTTAACTTCAAAATAAATCAATTGTCCGATATCAAAATCTGTGGTTTTGAAGTAGAGTCCTGTCGCACCCCAGATAAAAATGTTCGAAGTTGCTTTTGATCTATTCTGGAAATCCTCAGCAGCCTCGAAAACCAGAGCTCATTACATTGGAGAATCCTCAGAATATATGGACAGTCGTAAGCGAATGTCCAGAGCAGCACAAATGACCAGAAAACCATCAAGAAGAATTCTGTTCCAGCTGTCAAAGTATGAATGAACAGAGAATCCGGCTTTGGCTGCTAGTCCAACTGATGTTATTGCCATAATTAGGAAGTAAAAGATAAATCCCGCCAGTCAGTCCCGAGATAAATCACTTTTGCATTTCTTTGAACACCAGAATCAATACGTTTAATCAGCTTTCATTATCGGCAGCTCATTCATGATGATATCTGTTGACTTCTCCTTCCTCAGCAACACCAGAATCAATACGGCTAGCCATGCTCTTCAGCTTCTCAAGTTCAATAGAAATTGCTGCTTGCTCCGACGAGTACTTCTGAAGCGAGAAACTAAACTCGCCGGCGGAGAGCGACGGTGGCAATGACTGAGGAGCTGAAGTATAATTTTGCATTATAGTTATCAAATATTTCGATGAGTAAAAATATCTGCACAATTCTAAAAATTTACCTCTTTAACGTCTTAACCAAAATCGTAACCAAAAAGTTAATTTTGTAATTGAATAAAGTGTCTGGAACCCCATATGAAATACATATACATTCTAATGTGGAAGCTTTCCATTAATTTACATGAAATACATATACATTATACTAGGACTATTGAGGATTTAAATAGTATGATGTGACTTAATAGGAGTTTATTACAAATTATATGTATATATATTGTTACCACGCAAGGGATTAATTATGTCTGTAGCAGAATTCAAACACTAACTTTACGAACACTGGAAATGTTTGCACAACATCACTTGTTACGTACTTTCTCCATCCCTTAATATAAGATTTTTAGGATATGTAATGAAAATTAAGGAAGTACATTCAAGATATTTTGTTAATCAAATTATTAATATTATTATCTTAAATAGTAATTGTTTGCCACTAATTCTATTTAAGAGAGTAATATTAGTATTTTGTTTAAATTACATATTAATTTTTTGCTTCCTTAATTTTTATTACTTGTCTTAAAAGTCTTATATTTAAGAATGGAGGTACTATTTTCTAACTATGTCACGAAAGATAATATATATATACACTAATAGTATATATTATGCTACATTATATAATGTGTTTTTAAACTATCAATTGCACTTGATATTTTGTTTTAGTCTTGACCATCCAGTGACTAATTCCGACGGATCTGACTAATTTGGATTGGGTACTGTAAATGTCCTAGAATGGGGCGACCCTCCCAATATCAATTGCACTTGAAATACTATATGGTGTACTAAATATCAAATCCTTGTATACTATTAATTTTATTTAAGAAAATAATATTAATATTTTGATTATAAAAATATCTTAAGTTATGATTTCTTAATTTTCGCAATGAAAGTACTATTTGGTGCAAGATGTGTGTATATATATATGTGTGTGTGTGTTGAACAAGCTTGCATAGCTCATTAACCCAAAAACATAAAATCGAAATCATGGGAGAAGTTTAAGACAATTGGCCATGCCAATTCAGTTGCTTCTTTGCCTGATGATGTCTTGCTTAGCCAACCAAACTCCAAATATCAGCACCGATCAATCAGCTCTTCTCGCATTCAAATCCCAAATCACTTCCGACCCTTTCCAATTCTTATCAAAAAATTGGACTTCTAATTCTTCCTCTGTTTGCAATTGAATTGGTATTACCTGCGGCTCTCGCCATCAAAGGGTAACTTCCTTAGAAATTCCAAATATGAGTCTTGTCGGAACCCTTTCTCCCTTCCTCGGAAATCTCTCATTCCTCATTTCCCTCAATTTGATGAATAATTCTTTCCAGGGAAATTTACCCCATCAATTATCCAATTTGCGCCGTTTAAAATCGTTGAATTTTCTTAACAATGTTCTGAGTGGACCGATTCCCGATTGGATTAGTTCGTTAACTGAACTTCGAGATTTGGTAATGGCGGACAATCAATTTTCCGGTATTATCCCGACCTCTTTGTCTAATTTGTCGAAATTAGAAGGAATATACCTTACGAATAATTCTCTAGAAGGAATAATTTCAAAGGGAATCGGAAAACTTTACCAATTGAAGAAATTGGTAATTGAAAATAACCATCTTTCTGGTACTTTTCCATTGGAGATGTTCAACCTATCAAATTTGGGGACTCTTTCTCTTGGTCTCAATAGTCTTAAAGGAAGTCTTCCCGGTAAACTCTGTAGTGGTCTTCCTAGACTTGTGTGGCTTGGCCTTGCTAGGAATGAGTTGACTGGTATGAATTACTTTTTTTTTCTTTAAATATTTTCCCCTTCATTTTCGGTTGCAATTTGGGTGACAACTATAAAACTTAAAAATAACCAAATCGAATATTCACATTTAATTTTCATCATAATCATCAAAAGAGTGCTTTGACCAAAAGGGTAGTTATCATAATATCATCATTTAGGTATACTAATGGTGTGACTTTTAAATTAGCGGACAGGTTGGTTGTGAAAATTAACGGAAAAAAACGTGTCTATTTTTATAAAGTAAACAATAATTTTAGAACAAATTAAAATTGAATTGGACATCCAAATGAGAGAGTATTATTTTGGGAGGGACAAGGGGACGGGAGATTGGGGTGGGGTTTTTATATTATTATTATTTTCATTTTCTGTACAAAAGATATTGTATCAAATTTTTTGTCACTTTATTATTTGTCACATTTTTTCCTGAAAAGTTTTACATTACTTTTAGATTTTAGACTTTTTAAAAAGAAAAAATAATATGTGGTAAAGTTTTACTTATGGAATAAAAAATGAAACACCAAAATAAGACAAAAGATTTGTTCTGCATTTTTGTATCATCCTTTGCCAATTTGTAGGGGATAACAATAGCATGAACATTATGGTTGAAAATTTTCCTTCCCTCCCTAAACCACTGTGTTTACAATCAGACAACACACCAAACATAATTTTCCTTCCCTCGCTAAACCATTGTCTCTAGGAATGTCAAACGGGCCACTGGCCTGTGGACCGGTCTGTGACCCGTGTTTTTTGGACGGATTTAAACCAAGCTATTCATACTATGTTTAAATGCGGGCCATTTTAGCCAGCTCCGTTTGGACCACGGACCAAGGCGGACCGGACCAGACACGGGCCAGCCCGCTCAAAAAATTAATATAAAAAATATATTTTTTTAAAGTTTACTTTTCTTTTTTTCAATTTGTTTTTTAAAAATAAATAATAAAAAAAGTCATTTTAAGCTTTATTCTCTTTTTTTTTTTTAATTTATTTTTAAAAATTAATTTGGTCCGCTGACTGGCCCGTTAACCCCGCAGATTATTATGGACGGGTATGGACTAGTATTTTCTTGGTTTGCAAAAATAGTCCAAATCCGGCCCTGTCCGTTTTAGGGTAATCCGCGTCGGACTGGACCGGGTTGGTCCGTTTGCCAGTGCTATTTGTGTTTGAAAAACACAGGGGTGAAATGAGTTTTTTTAAACCTTTTAACCATTCCTTCGAGTGAAGAGAAATGGCGTAAACAAAAAAATATGAAAGCTTATAAAGAAAAAGATCGAAGACAAAGGATTTAGAATGGTTCGTCTCACAAGAAATCTACGTCCACAACCTTGAGAATAACCCAATGATTTCAACGAAACACTAACTTCCCTATACAACAAATGAATGTGGGATCAAACCTCTTTTACACAAGTGGACAATCAAAAAGAGTTTACTCACAACCACTTCACAAGCCCACAAAGAGCTATTACAAGTCTCACAAAGAGAATAAAACTCACAATGAGCTTTCCTAACCCACAAGGATGTAATCTCAGAAAGAGAGGGAGAAAGTATAACCAAGATTATCACCTAGAAGTGATGGATTTTTATATGTGTAAGCACAAAACTTTCTTAAGCTCAAATGATTTTGATCACTCTTGTTTAGCACATCAAAGTGTAATGGATGAGTAATAAATGCTTCTTTGAAAGAGATGATATTGAATGCACAAAATGGGCTGGTTAGTTTGCAATAAATCAGACTTTGGTATAAATAGAGGGTTCAAAATTGAGTAGCATTAAATGCAATAACGGTTAGTATCTACCGCCTGAAAGGACCCTCCGGTCGACCTACGTGTAGTCCAGGTCGTCCGGAATCAACTAGGTGGTTCACTGTAAATGCTTCGGTCGACCTAACTAAAACCTCAGTCGACCGGATAGGAATCTCGGTCGTCCTGAGTAGAACTGAGGTCGACTGGATGAACTAGTCGTTAGAGTACAAAAGTATTTGAAAAGACTAAGTGACTTGACACACTTCGGTCGACCAGACGGTCGACTAACATTCAACAAACCGTCCGAGGTTTCACTTCGGTCAACCTAGGTGAATGTTCAAAGTGGGTTTTTACACTAACTCTCAAATCAAATACTATCTAACTCATGTAAAACTCATTTTTGCTGATGCGAACCTTTGAAATACCTTTTCAAAAAATATTTTAACAAGGTTGACCTAAGGATAAACAACAAGTTTTTGAAAACACAAGACATTTCAATATGAAAACGTTTTCGTGCATGCATTGCAAGAGGGAGAATTATCTTTGAGCTTATATCCTAATGGTGATTATAAGATATACAAATGTAATCTACCATATCATATACATAAGTCTTCAAGCTTTCTTCATGTAGGCATCTCTTGAATATTCAATGTGTAATGATAACATTATCTCTTGTTGAACCAACTTGAATGAGTTGGTACTTTTTTTGATATCTATCACATAAATAAATATACCGTTAAACCTCATCAACGGTTTGTCTTTCAACAAAATAGAGAATTTAGCCATTATGGCTTACAATCTCCCCATTTTTTACTATGACAAACTTTTATGTAATGTGATATGTAATAAAAATATAAAACGCAAGGAAATATGACCTTTGAATGATCAAGGATAAGAATAAGGTCATCTATGTGCTTTTAAGATTTTACAAGATACTCAACCTTAGGAAAAAAATAGAGATTTACTTAATGAATTCTCCCCTTGAGGTTGTGCTCGTGCTATAAGGAAACAAAACAGAAAGATAAGAGATTAGATTTCACAGTTTTGCTGGGACAGAGCATTCCGGTCAACCGTATAAATCCTTCAGGTCGACCGAACTTCTGCGACTTTCCAAGGTAACTAGTCCAGTCGACTAGATGTAAGGCAAAAACCGTATAAAACCTGGAAAAAAAATAGTTCAAAGCATTTCCAAATGCCACCAACTCATAATATGCCATACCAATAGAGTAAACCACAAGTTAAGCCATATAAGATCATACAAGTATAACATTTGTGGATTCAACATAAAACCCCATGCTACATAAACTAAGCCATTTACCAAGTTAAACACATTACATAGCACATTTTTCTCCCACTTTGCCATAGATCAAAAAGAGTCGGGGGAGGGGTTAAGGGTGAACTCTCATCACAAGGATATCATCATTGAGCTCTCTAAACATGCATAGAAGATCAAAAGATATAAAAAGCATAGCATTTATAAACCTCAAGTAAAAAGTTATACAAAATATATGAACTATAAATAACAACACTTGCTATTCTAGGAGTACATAGGAATAACAAGATAACAAAAAAACCATAAGAAATAAGAATTTAGAAAATTCTCGTGGATTTGTAGATGTTTCCAAGAAATCTTCTTAAATCTCCTCATTTCCCCCAAAATTTCCTTGAAACTCAAAGTCTTTTTCATTTTCCACTTGAGTGCCCTCATCTTCAACTTGCACATTCTCATGTTCTTGGCCTTCTTCGTCTTCTCTTGGTTGAGTAGCCTTAGATTGTTGAGCCTTTCTTGCATCAATAGTCTTTTTGATTGTACCTACAACCTTTTGGCTAGCTCCTTTGATAATGACGGCCGCCAATAACTCATCATCAGTTCACTTGCTTTGAAATTTCCAATGTCCACCAGCAAGTATCATGTGCATCTTGTGAAAATGTTCTTCATTGTAGTTATTGTAGTGTGTCTCTTTGCACCAGGTTTGCAGGCTTAAGATTAAACTTCTTGAAGGTCCTAGTGAGCATGCTTCTATAGGGTAAGAAGTTCCTTGCACTCTTCACACACTCACTAAGTGTCTCAAAGCTAGATACCCAGAATTCATCTTTTTCCTCACAACAAGTCATTCCATAATGGTCATTTGGATATAGCTAACAGAACTTTTGTGGCCTTTGATAGGGAGGACCACATTAGAAACCATGTGATAGAGGATTCTACCATACTCATCAAGATTATTTCTCTCCCTCTTCGTAGACCTACTAAAAGCCCCTTCTATTTTGAAATTGGCCTTGAAACTCTTCAAATCTAGAATCTCCTCATCCGGCACACTCCCGGAGTTATCAAAGTGCCTAATTGCACTTCCACCTAGTTCTACCCCCAAGATCTTCACAAAAAGTAGCTTCCGAGAAGCTAAACTCCAAATTATCAACACATGAAGTCCACCAAAAATCACCTTCCTCTTGTCTACCTTTTTCCATTAGGTTTGCTCCAAACTCATAAATAACAAGGGGGTATAACTCCCAATCATGAATGAAAGTATTCAACCACCCCATATCACTAAATAGATCTATGATAGAGTCAAGTCATTTTCAAAGGTTTTAGTATCCCTTACATACCCTGACAATATCCTTCTTTTATACTTCACCAGCGAATCATAAACTTTATTACCTTGAGGACTATGGAATCTAGAGGATACCCTTTATGGCTGAAAATTTTGAAGACTCTCATTGGTGTTGTGAAGGCCTCAGAGGTGGTGGTGAAGGAGGTCTCTTATCATCAGCCTCCGTTTCGAAGTCATCGCTCCATCTTTCAACTTGTTTCTTTCCTTTACCCTCTTTTGGACGATCCCTTTAAACCTTTTCTGAGAAGGATTGGCTCCTTCTTGAATAGAAATCTCTTTCTCTAAGGGTCTTTTGGTAAGTGGTTTCTTTCTGGGAGGATTTTTCTTTGGTTGGGCTTTTTGAGGTTTTGATGGAGGTTGATTTGTCTTCATGATGTTGAATATGGATGATTTGTGGAAGGAATTGAAGTTTGGTAAAGTATGGGATTTTGATTTTGAGAGAATATTTAGAAGAGACATAACTTGAAAACGGAACAGAAAATATTTCAGAAATGGTCAAAACAGGGATCGTCCGAACCCTTCGTCTGCAGTATTCCGTCCGAGGAATCGCATGGTCCGGTCGACCGAGGGTAGTCTGGGGTCCAGGTAGTAGCCTCAACATTTCCTCTGGACGACCGGAGGCTTCTTACGGTCAACCGAAGTGGTCGTTCGGGAATCAGAGGGAGCCCCAGTATATATCAGGGTGATCGAAAACCATCTGGTCGACCGGAGAGGTCGTCCGAGTTTCAGAAAGGCCCTTTTTTAGTGCAATTTAACAAATAATATTCCATTTTCTGCATTTTAACATCTCAACCCCAAAATACACATTTTGACCATTTTCAACATACAGTAACATGAACAATACAGAGTAAGACCTACATTTTCATATCTAACACTTTGTGTTACGAGCACCATGAACTATTCATAACATACCAGACGGACATACATCAAATCAGATACTACGAATATCGTTCTTACATACATGGGATAAAATTCACCAATCGAGCTCAATCATATAATCATGACTCTAAGGAAACTACTAACAGCCCCAACTATTCACCTATTGGGCAATGTCAGACTTGTCATGGGTCCAGATATCAACCCCCGGACGAACATGACCAGTGAAGTAAGTATGCATCACGTTATGTCACCACTCACCTTAGTGGAATCCACAACGACTGTTAGTAGCCCTAACTTTTCACCCAACTAGGGAGTGGCCAAAATATATAACATGTCATCGCAAACGCCTAGGTTCAGTGATATACAAATTAGGATGGATCATGCTATAAAGTCATTCATAGACAAGAGCTCTAGATTGGGAACGACCAAATAGTGACTTTACAGAATAACAACAATCAATTATTTACATTTCATACACACATAGACACGACGATCAACCATACAACAATGCATACATAATTCAACGCTTCATCCATTTTGATGCAATAAAACATATAAAGAAATCATTTCATCACATTACATACTTAAAAAAAAGTACCATATCATGCTTTTAGGATAGAAAACCAACAGTGTAAGAACCTTACCTCAATTGCTTAACAAATCTTCAAAGGTTGTGAACTACTACTTTTTCCAGATTTTCAGCCCTATGTTCAAAATGCTATAGCTTCGAAATTAGTCGTTGGAAATCGATCTATACCGTTTAGATTGAAGCCATAACAGCCCCCGCAAGTTTCTAACATAAACACTTAGGTCCTCCTACTTTCTAATCTCGTCGAGCGCCCCTAAACAAATAATAACACAACATATAACACATAAAACAATTAAACACACCAAAATCAAAGAAAATTACACAAAACTTGCAAGCAAAAAGCTACGTGTATCACACCATCTTCTGAGGATAGATTAAGACATTTGATGAGTCATTGCACTGCAGGATGGTTCTCATTCTTAACCCATATGCTGTCAAGAATTATCTCAGTTTTCTCTCGTAGCTGCCCCTAATTTTCATGAACCAGCAAATCAACTTTTGACAAGACACCATTCCCAATTTCTCTCTTCAACTGAGCTTCTAATTTCTTTTTGTTCCCCAAAATTTCAATCCTTATCGTACTATTGATGAGTTGGTTGGTCACTAAAGTAAGCACAATTTGCTTCCAATGCATCTCCAAATGCTCTAAAGCTACATGCATTACCTTTGCCTGTGGATGGAGTTTACCTCCAGCTATGAATTCTCATACCCTTCCTTCAATCTTAGGACACTACATCCCGCATCTTTCTTTGCACCACTCTCGCTTATTAATCCTTTGATTTCTTCTACATCATTTCATTTTCTCTCCAAGACATACAAAATCTTTGCTGCAATGTAGTATCCGCCGTTCTGGAGGTAAGGAATGAGTTGAAAATATGGGTTGATATGCCAATTCCTATTTTTTTTTATCGAATGTTTTAATTTTTTGGATACAAAATCGTTATTAACCAAATTTTAGTTTGTAATTAATAGAATTCGAAATCACAATAAATTGATCAGTATCTCCGTGGCACACGGCGGCCAATGCAATAAGACATGGAATATGCCATTGTCCATAGGTTTGTTTAGAGAAGAATAAGAACAAAACAAAACAAAAGGAAACTAAATTGTGAAATAACGGGGTCTATCATTTAAAAATAAATTATGCCCACAATTGACATAAGATGGTAAATTCAGGGGTTTATTTGTGAATTAATCACAATTTTATTTTGTTCCAACCAGTTTATCCCTCACCACTCTCTATAACTGCCTAATTTCACTGTGTAATGGTAGATTGACACCTCGTAAATAGTTGAATGGTAATATTAGTAGCCAAATAGATTATGGTGATTATGGCTATTCAAAAATAGATTAGAGGAAAATATAGTTAATTTCTCTCTTGATTAACTTAGATTTCATAAAAATAAAACCATCCTCCAATACACCAATAACACAACAAAATATTACTCACAAATAATTGAGGTCAGCTGCATTAATCAAAATAAGAATTTCATGTGGTAGTTGATGTGAATACGTTCTGTCTATTACTTTCTATCCAACATCATCCTCTCATAGTCTACTAAATTCATATAACTCTTTATGACTTCGCTCTAAATCTCGATTTCCCTCTACCTCTTACAACATCATGCTTCCACCATTTAATTTTCAAACAGGCGCATCACCCTCCATATATCATCTAATAAGTAGTAAAAAAAATCCCCAATTGAATGTTCACTTTTCACTTCAGTTTGTCTCAAAATGAATGTGCACTTTATTCAAATGCATGTATGCTCTTCCTAAACTCCCATAACTAACCTTATATATTTAAGAGGTGCAAACTTCACTAACATATGTATCCTGCTATATTTAAGAATATTGTTGTAACTTACTCAGAGTTAAACTACTTTTCTTAATATTTATGAAAATTAACTATAAATACTTAATTTGAGACGGAGAAATATTATTCTATATAAAACTCAATTATATGATCCGACAATTGATAATTAGTCTACAGGTACCCCCAAGAAAACGCCTTCCACTACTTTTAACTTTAACCCATCTTACATCTTTCATCAATTTAATCAACTGAAAGTTTGATGCATCAACCCACAAAAATATGGCAAAAAATCCTTAGTCCCCGTTCTCTATTCCCACGAATAAATACTTTCCACGTGTACACTTTGTCCTATTGTTCTACTATTTCTTTTAGATTATAATTTTTTAATTAACAAATTAACGCATGTCAATTTCTTATCGATGGAAAAAGGGAATGGGGACAGAGGATTCATAGCCCAAACATATTAGGTAATGAACTACTACCACTATTTCTTTTGCAGGAATAATTCCAAAAGAAGTGGGTAATTTAACTATGTTGGAGCTTTTACAACTCTCAGAAAACAATCTCGTAGGTAAGCTGTTGTTATTTACTCTGAATTCATTGTAACATTCATAATCAGTATACTTTAAAGGTAAAGACGTTTGAAACTTCCATACATTTTGTTTGTTAATTAACTTGACTACTTTTTTTAACAGGTGATATTCCGCATGAGCTTGGAAATCTACTCAATCTAGAACATCTTAGATTAGGATTCAATAATTTGAGTGGTCACGTACCAAAATCAATCTACAACCTCATCCAAATACTGGTAATTGATTTTGCCAACAATTTCTTTGAGGGCTTTCTTCCATCGAATATTGGCTCTTCACTTCCCAATTTAAAAGAATTATATCTTTTTAGAAATAATTTTTCTGGAGTTATACCTCATTCGATATCCAACTCTTCTGAGCTAAGAGTTGTAGAACTCGGTTCCAACAACTTTATCGGTTCTATTCCAGAGTCACTTGGTGGTCTAAATCATCTCCAGAAATTGAATCTCGGTGATAATCAACTAAGAAGCAAATCTTCTTTTGAAGATTTAGATTTCTTTGTTTTCTTGTCAAAGTGTAAGGAATTACAATATCTAGGGGTGGCCAGGAATCCGTTGGAAGGTCTTCTTCCTTCTTCAATTGGTAACCTGTCGAAATCTATTCAACTAATAGACGTCGGGTATTGTGAGATCAAAGGAAATCTTCCAAGTGGACTTTCCAATTTGAGCAGTTTAATTCAGTTAAATTTATACTTTAATCAATTGACTGGATCTTTGCCATCTTCGATTCGAGGTCTGAAAAATCTTCAAGCACTTCATCTTTCGTCTAACAAACTCAGTGGATTTCTTCCTCCCGATCTCTGTAGTTTGCCCAAATTAAACCATCTAAATCTTGATAGAAATGAATTCTTCGGATCTCTTTCGGGTTGTTTCGGTAACATGACATCTTTGGGAATTTTACTTCTAGGTTCCAACAAACTCAATTCCGAGGTACCACCAAGCTTGTGTAACCTCAAAGATCTCTTGGTGCTTGACCTCTCATTGAATAACTTTAGTGGTTCTGTACCTATTGAAATTGGAAATCTAAAGGCTGCATACTGGATGGACTTGTCAAGAAATTTCTTCTCAGGAGATCTTCCCGGCACGATTGGAGATTTGCTAATGTTGGAGCACCTTGATTTATCAAGAAATACGTTGCAAGGATCAATTCCTGAATCATTTGGTAAGATACCAAGCTTGGCATATTTAGATCTATCGCGTAACGATCTATCAGGTTTTATTCCAAGATCATTAGTAAATCTTAAATATCTCAGATACTTTAACGTTTCTTTCAACAAGTTAAGAGGTGAAATACCATCAGAGGGCCCTTTTGCGAACTTTACAAGCCAAGCTTTCATATTTAATGATGCGTTATGTGGAACTCCAAAGTTTAATGTCCCGTCATGCTCAGACATTCCATCCGAACTTAAGAAACATCGTCTTATGTTTCTTATTCTCATCCTGGCACCAGTTATGGGGCTAATGTTTCTAGCACTAGTATATGGGAGATATCCAAAGAAAGATAAGGCTCCAAATGAAACAAACCCATGGTCAATTTTAACACCAGAAAAAATCTCGTATCGTGAACTCTTAATTGCAACAGATGAGTACAACGAGAGCAATTTGCTTGGTGCAGGAAGTTTTGGAATTGTTTACAAAGGTATCTTCAATGATGGCCGAATTTTAGCCATAAAGGTGTTCAATTCGGGGTATGAAAGAGCTTTTAGGAGTTTCGAAGCAGAATGTCAAGTACTATGCAATGTTCGCCATCGAAATATTACTAAAGTCATCAGTTGTTGCTCTAACCCCGACTTTAAGGCCTTAATACTTGAGTTTATGCCGAATGGAAGCCTTGAGAAGTGGTTATATTCCCACAACTACTTCTTAGATATCATGCAAAGATTGAATATAATGATTGATGTTGCACGTGCTTTGCAATATCTTCATTTTGGTAACACGCTACAAGTTGTTCATTGTGACCTAAAACCTAGTAATGTGTTACTTGACCAAAATATGATTGCACATGTCAGTGACTTTGGAGTTGCCAAGTTATTGGACCACGAGCAAAGCAATGCACAAACAAAAACGCTAGCTACAATGGGATATGTTGCTCCAGGTAAATTTTATAACTTTGCTATAGTTGTAGACTAGTTTTTTTTCTTCTAATTTTTCCAATTAAAAATTACTAATTACATTTTTTTATTACATTTCTTATTTTATAATGTTGGCTTCAGAATACGGATTAGAAGGATTTGTTTCCCCAAAAAGCGATGTTTATAGTTATGGGATTTTGCTGATGGAAGTCTTCTCAAGAAAGAATCCTCAAGATGAAATGTTCAATGATGGTTTGAGCTTGAGAGCTTGGGTTAACAATTTGATAGCTGACACACCTATTGAAGTGATTGACCCTAATTTGCTAAAAGATGGTGAAAGATATCATGTTGAAAAATTGAAGTGTTTGTCATCCATATTTGAAGTGGCCTTGAATTGTTCAGTGGAATCTCCAAGAAACAGGCAAAATATGGAAGATGTTCTTATGACATTAGAAAATATCAAAAAGCAATTCCTTCTGTATCATGTAAATATGTAGATACTTTCAAATATATTTTTATCTCTAGTGTATGAGTAAAAGGTGATTGTAATGTACTTTTTTCTATTTTTCTTGACTGAATAATTGTACTTTATTATTAATTTGGAATAATAATAAGAGTTCTTTTACTCAAATAAAAATCAACCGAATAGATACTACAACTGAATAGTATCTTACAGAACTTTTTCTTTAGAATTTTTTTATATCTAAGGGTCATGTAATGTTCTGGCCCACTTGATGACTATATATTTTCTATATATTTTCATCATTTCAAAGGGTAGGGGATCCCTCGGAATTGCACCTCCCTCGTGTAGTTTTTTATATCGATTAATGATATTACATTTACTTTAAAAAATATAAAAAAATATCCTAAGTGACAAGTGAATTCAGTTAAGACGACTTTACATTTGAGTCTTATTCATAGTAAATGTTATACGTAAAAGTTCCACATATATCAATTCTTAGGTCATTTTAAAATTTTAATTTGCATATATCCCAACCAAAATAGTAGAATTGATACATGATCACATGTTTATATAAAAACAAAAATAAAAAATATCTCTGAATATAAAGTTTAGCATTATCAATATTGGCCGTCTTCCTTGACAGTAGTTTTAGTAAATTTTGGATCATTAATTTGTTAACTTTGGAGATCTTTATGACAATATAAATACTCTCTTAGTCCATGCCAAATACTTCTAAGAATAGAAAGCAAAGTAACATTTGAAATACAAATAAAACATCTTTGTTTTTAACCAAATAAGACGTACTTACAGCCTTACTTAAAAACCGAAATAACTTCTGCCTTCTTTTCTTTTTTTGTCGGGAGAATTTTTGTCTTTTTGTTATTCACAGAAAAAACGGATAATTCGCCTACTTTGTCCATTTCGTTTTTTGTATTTATCGTTAAGATCCTCTTAGTATTTATTTGACTTTTAAGATGCTAAGTATTTTTTCGATCTGTCAAAAGAAGAAATCCACCCATTTTTCTGTCTGTTTTCCATCTATCTAGTCACGCTGTCAAAGCCTTTCATTTTTCCCAGGGGTATTTTCGTCCAAACAACACACTTAACTCAATAAAACCCTAGTATATCTTAGAAAATCTTCCTTCTTCTTCTTGAATGAACATATGAAGATGAAGTTCTTCTAGGCGTGTAAATCACTTTCCTTAAGTGATATTTGCTCCATGTGGAGTAAGGTTGTGATGCAAATTCACTAAGGATACAAAGAAGCCTTACTTGAATTTGAGTGCACTCTCAAATTCAATCTTAGAATGTTTGGTTTGTGTGTTAGGATTTCTCTTGATTTTTCTTATCATTTCACTTCTTTGAGCATCTAGTGCTTTTATAGATAGATTAGTACCTCTGGTTGGTGGATATGATCCTTTATCTTAACTATTAATGGTTTCTTTACTTGAACAATCATACCTAGTATGTACATTCATGTTCCTTCACTATTAGTTACTTACATATGGTCATTGCCTTTCCAATTGTTCACACATTTCCAACTGGAAATGTTTCCAACAATCCCCCGCCATTTCCAATTGATAATTTTAGTCATCGCAACACAATAAATCAGACCTAATTGCCTAATTGCCTAAATGCTGGTATCTCGCGATTTGAACCAACACTTAGTGAAAAGACAGTAAGCCCTAAGGGCTAAATTCTCTATTTTGATGAACGACAAATAGTTGATGAGATTTAATGTTATTATTGTTTATGTGATAGGTCACAAGCAAAGTATAAAGTCTATCAAAAAATCATACACATGACAAAGACAATCTTACATATTAAAGATCCAAGAGATGCCTACATGAAGCACTTGAAGTCTTGTAATCTCCCTTAGGAAAGCTCAAATCATGTTGCCCATATTTTGCCATGCATGCTCTTAAAATGTTTTCATGTTAAAACGGTTTTGAAAAGGTTTTTCAAAGTGTTTATAGAGCCATACAAAGTTTACATATGTGATAGATAGCATTTGATTTGAGACTTCGTGGGAAAACCACTTTTAACCTACATCTCGGTCGACCGAAGTATTACTACGAAAGATCGGTTGAAGGTCAGTCGATTGAGACGTGGTTAGGTCGATCAAAGTGTGGCACAACACCCAGTCTTTTCAAATGGTTTAAATCACCTAATAACTATTTTGGTAAGGTTGACCTCAATCCTATTCGGTTTACCGAGATGAGGCCCCTGCCGACCGAGATAGGGTTAGCCCATCCGAGACCGAAATAGAGTTTTTTTCCCAAATGGTTCGAAACCACCTCGGACGACTAGGACCATAGTCCGGTCGACCAAAGTGTAGATTTCTGGCAGTTTTCTAGCCGTTGGAGCATTTATTGTCAGCCAATTTCTCTTCCCTATTTAAACCCCAAGGTTGATTTTTTGTAAGGAATTGATTCCTTTAAGTGCATCCAAGTTATTCTCTTTCAAAACATCATTTATTACTGCTTGCTAACATTTTCATGTGCTAAAAAAAGTTGAACAAAATCATTTGAGCTATAGAATATATTGAGATTTACACCTGTAATATATCCATCACTTCGATATTTGATTATTCCCTCTTCCCTCTTATTAGTGAGATAAGCTCTTTGTGAGCTTGTTGTGTGGTTAAAGTAAAACTCTTTGTGAGTTGTCCACTCTTGTAAAAGATTGATCTTACCTTACATTTGTTGTGAAGGGAACTTCTTAATGAAGTGTTGAAATCCTTGAGTGTGTTTTAAGGTAGTGGACGTAGATTCTTTCTGAATCGAACCACTCTAAATCTTTTGTCTTTTATTCTTCTTCTTTACAAGCTTTCATTATTATTGTTATTTACTCTTGTCTAAATCATTTCAAAGAAAGTTTTAAAAAAGTATACAAAAACTCTATTCACCCCTAGTGTTTTTCAGTTGGTATCAGAGCCATGTCTTCTCTTTTTGGATTCACATCATTGAAGCAAAGATAATATGGCGGACATTCCGTCACTGGTATATCTTGAGAGGTCCTCTACTAACCGTCCTCATTTCTTTGATGGTACAAACTACAATTCTTGAAAGAATAGATTTCGCATCTATGTGTCATGCGTGCTCTATCAACTTTGAGCTTTGGAGGGTGATTGAGGATGGACCATATATTGCTATGAAGGAAGAAAATGATTCAAGAATTGAGAAAGAAAGATATGAATTTAATGACTTTGAGGTCAAGAAGATGACTATGAACTTTCAAACAATGAATATTTTGAGTTGTGCTCTTCATCAAAATGAATATAACCGAGTGCGTGGTAGTAATACCGCTCACGATATGGGGAAGACACTGGAAGTTACCCATGAGGGTACCAATCAAGTGAATGAATCAAAACTTAACATGCTTGTTAGAGATTACGAGTTATTCTCTATGAAATGGAATGAGAACATAAGTGATATGAATACTCATATTACAAACATCATCAATGTACTAAAGGCCTTTGGCAAAAAGTACTCTTGTGAGGGGAAGCAAAGCATTGGCCATTGAAGAGGCCAAGGACTTGAAGGCTTATCCCACTGAAGAGCTTATTGGCTCTCCTCTCACTCATGAGATGAAGTTAAAAAAGGAAAACTAGCCTTGATCATGAAAAGGCTCCAAAAGGAGTTGCATTAAAAGCTAAAGATCACAAAATATCTCATGAAACAAAAAAGACTGATGAGGAAGAGGACGATACTGACGATGAGGCCATGGCCAAGATGGTGAGATTGATGAGAAAGGCGTTCTATGGGGGGAAAGGGCAAGAAGCCTTTCCAAGAAAGAAGAGGACAACCCTCTCAAAATCCAAATGGAATGAAATGCTTTGAATGTGGAAGTAAGGAGCACTTTATTGGAGATTGTCCAAAAGTAAAAAACAAGGACAACCAAGGTGACAAGAAGAAGAAATTTGTCAATGCCAAGAATGCAAAAGGCGTGATTGGCACATGGGATGAGGAGATTAGCAAAGAAGAAGAGGATCATCCCAACAATCAAAACACAAATATTTGATTCATGGCAATTGAAGATAAGGTACAATCAATTTCTTCTTCTTCTTTATATAGTTGCAATAAAATATGTGGAGAGGAAGACCCTCATGATTTGTTAAGTGATATGTATGTAGAACTAAAATGATTTTCAAAACAAAGTAAGGAAATTAAATTAAAACTTGATGTTTTGATTAGTGAAAACTCTACCTTGACTTGTGAAAACAAAAGACTTATTGAGTGTTTGGAAAATAGCAAGATTTAAAATGAAACTCTCATAACTACAATGAGATCATCCATCTCACAACATAAGGAAGTCTTTGGCAAAATAATGGTTTTTGAAGAAAAACTTTTTGATCTTGAAGTCTTGAAGAAAAAAGTTGTTGATCTTACAACCTTTGTTGAAAAATTTGCCTATAGTAAAAAGAACTTAGATAAACTTCTTGGAGCTCAACGTATTTCAAATGACAAGAGTGGATTAGGGTATGTTCATAATGGAAACACCTCATCTTATATTACTAGCACTTCTTCTCATCATGCTAGTACATCTAAATCTACCATGCCATATAAATCTCATACTTTTGCTAGAAAAGGAATTGGTTATGAAAACAACATTCATATTGTTAAACCTAAGACAATTACCTCTAGGCCTTTCACATTCACAAAATCTCATGCTAGATGTACATATAGTGAAAAACATGGGCATAAAGTAACTAGATGATTTGTTAAACATAGAATTGATCACGGGGAAAAATCAACTTGGCGTATTAAAATTGCTCAAACTAACCCCAAGAAAATTTGGGTACAAAAAGTCACAATTTTACCTCCTTTCTTGGTAAAACAAGAACGAAAAGCACCTCCGGAAAAATGGTTTCTTGGTAGCGTATGTTCAAGACATATGATCAGAGATGCTACTCTCACGAGGGATGTGAAGGCAATCAATTAAAGATTCATCACATTCGGTGACAAATTAAAAGGCAAAATCATTGGCATTGGAAATGTTGGTAAATGCTCCTCTATTCTCATTAGACAAGTGTTTTTAATTGAACTTTTAAAATATAACTTGCTTAGCATTAGCCAATTATGTGATAATGGCTTTGTTGTTCTTTCAAGAAAGATGCATGCTCTATCTTTGATAAAAACTCTAATGAAGTCATTTTTGCGGCAAATATTGTTGGTAATGTGTACATGCTCTTCCTTGATGAATTGCTTGCATATGATGTCACATGTTTAAATGTTAATGATGATGATGCTTTTCTTTTGCATCGTAGATTAGGACATGTTAGCATGGACTTACTTAACCGGTTATCGAGCCAAGAACTTGTACGTGGTTTGCCAAAAGTAAAGTTTGAAAAGAAACGTTTGTGTGATTCAGACCAATTTGGAAAACAAACCAAAACCTCTTTTAAGCCTAAGAAAATGGTATCCTCTTCAAAACCTTTAGAGTTAGTTCATCTTGATCTTTTTGGACCTATGAGGACCACTAGTCTTGGTGGTAAGAGGTATGCATTTGTCATAGTAGATGATTTCTCTAGATTTGTCATAAAGATTACTCCCTTATTGAATTTGTCGCACCCCGTAACCAGAAGGTGACTTGGAAATGCCTCATCTATCAATGAGACAAAGAACCCATAACAGAATATACTCTTCCAAACCATAAACTTAACGGAAAACTTAAACATTATTAAAAACATCGTCATGATCAGAAATTACATAAACTTAAAACTAAGTTGTTCAACTTAATAAAGGTTCACTATTCTATTACATCATTAAATTCTACTCGACGTGCTCCTCGTCCCAAGTCTCATCATTAGCATCATCTACAAAACATAAGAAGATAATAGGATAAGCCACACTAACTTAGTAAGACTCGATCGCCCTTGGGATGAAGGACCAAAAGTGACACCAAAACATTCTCTATTTCCCAAAACATTTGAAAATACACCTTGACTTGTCTTAACTTGTAGATATCTTGAAACTATTTATAAACACTTCAAAACATAACATAAGAATTCAGAACTCATTTGAGCAGGACAGAAATCAGAACAGTATAAATATAAAAGTAAATCTTGGAATATGGATAGAAGTCCTCGGTCGACCGATAGGGTTGTCCGTGTTGAAGACAGAAACATTTTACAAAAAGTCCGGTTGACCAACACGACAAACCGGTTGACCACATTAACTCCGATCGAGAGGATTTGTGTAGGGTCGACCGTAATTCCTTTCCCATCATCCGAAATCAGCCCCAGTAGTTTGATTCGGACGATGAAACTATGGTCCAGTCGACCGAGATCCAATGAGGTCATTTTCAAGGCAAATTTTGTGAAGGAAAAGTTATTTTCTGCACATTCAGAAATCCTAGCCCAAAATACAGTTTTTAGACTCTTTATAACACTTAGAAAAAAATATCAAATCATACACATAACATGTCATACCAATACTTAACCAAATCGATCACATACATATCAGAAATCGTACTCTGAGCCTTCCAATACATATAAACTTGACATGATTAGTATCAAAATGACATGCAAAAACTAATTCTACAACCGAGCTCAATATCCAACATTAACACTATTCAACTATTAACAACCCCAAACTTATTGTCGTTTAGGAAGGCCCTCGTACTTGTAATCATAACGTAACTGGTAAGACACTTTATAAGATATTTGAGGATATATTCATGTCAAGATTCATCCTCTTGAACTGCATGACACTGTTAACAAGCCAAACCTTTTACTCCCTCAAGGTCCGGGACAAGAGGCCGAAAGCGCTCTCGGGCAGTTATATTTGTAAATTTGGAATATATCCTGGTATAGGGTCATAATTAGACAAGAGGTCTAGATTGAGAATATGCACATGCTGACTCTCATGTAATGCATCCAACAATTTATAAATAACATACGCAAGAATCAACCAGTATAATCATGCAACAACAAAAATATCATTCGGTTCGTCATCCAAAGTTTTATACAATAAAACATGGAAAACTTCATACATTTTATAACTTTGTTAAAGAACCAGTTCATGCGTTTTAGGACTAAAAACAAGCGTGAACGATCCTTACTTGATATACTTAATCGAACTCCGAATGAAGAGCAGAAAACAAGAAACCAGATTCACAGTCTCTACTTCCTGAGGCAATAACTATTAATTGAACCGTTGAAATTTAATCTCCACCGTTCAGAATGTAGGCCTTCAAGTCCTTAAACTATAGGATCAAGAATAACTCTAATCAGATACAATATGACACTTCACTTTAACAATCTATCTCCAACACTCTGGTTTTACTCGAACTGCCACAGCCTTGCACTCCGAAGAAGATATCTCTCAATCCATATATATTCTGCAAATCCCTCCAGTCAGAATCTAGTTTAGGGAGTCTAGTATCTATGGTTAAAATATGAGGAAGATCAGAGATCGTTTACTATGTTTGCCAAAGCGTTCTTACTTGCTGCGCAGATTTCCATCGCTATGGTTTTCTCTATTTTCGTTCTTGTTCTTTCTCTCATTCTTCTCCTTCCTATGTCCTCTATTTATAGGCTACAAAAAAAACTCCAGATTTTTGTAGTGTTGTGACTCTAAAAACATTCAAAAAAAACTCTTTGATCTTATCTTAAAAAGGCAAACCTTCACATACCAACTAACTCCCTCCAAAACTAACAACCAAAAAACTAACCAAAATATTCATCTTATACAATTAAATCCTCTAACTTCAAATCCTTGCTAGTGCGCCCCTAAGACTAATCAAAATAAAGGTAACATATAACACACAAAATACATAAGCACATAAAACATGCTATCAAAAGGTCATGGGTATCATAGAATTCTCAAACCTCTTTAAGAAAATTCAAAAATCTCTTGACACGCAATTGATTTCTATTAGAAGTGATAATGGTGGAGAATTCAACAACCAAAGTTTTGAAACTTATTATAATGAACATGTCATCAATTACAATTTTTCGGCCCCTAGAACTCCTCAACAAAATGGTGTAGTTGAGAAGGAAAAATCGCACTTTACAAGAAATGGTTAGGTCTATGCTTTTTGAAAATTCTTTACCTTTGTATTTTTGGGCCGAATGCGTAAACACCGCTACCAATTTGAAAGAAATCAAGTGTGGACACTAGTTCCTAGACCCGTAGAAAAACTCATTATTGGAACAAAATGGATCTTTAGAAACAAACTAGATGAATTTGGTGATATCATAAGTACAAAGCTAGATTAGTTGGGCATAGACTTTGAAGAATCCTTTGCACTGGTGGCTAGACTTGAATCTATTAGAATGCTTTTAGCTTTGGTATGTTTTAAAGGTTTTAAACTCTTTCAAATGGATGTAAAAAAGTGTGTTTTTAAATGGCTATATTGAAGAGGAAGTTTCTGTTGAACAACCTCCCGGTTTTGATCATGAACAATTTCCAAACCATGTTTATAAACTCTCAAAAGCTTTGTATGCTCTTAAACAAGCTCCTAAAGCTTGGTTTGAAAGACTTAGCAATTTTCTTCTTGCAAATGGTTTTCTAAGAGGAAAAGTAGGCACCACACTCTTTATTAAAACAAATGAGTTCAATGACATCGTGCTTGTGCAAATTTATGTTGATGACATTATTTTTGGTTCCACTACTATTTCCTTGTGTGAAGAATTTGCAAAGTTAATGCATGATGAATTTGAGATGAGAATGATTGGCGAATTAAACTTCTTTCTTGGACTTCAAATCAAACAAACAAATGAAGGAATTTTCATCAATCAAGCAAAATATACAAAGGAGTTGCTCAAAAGGTTTGGAATGAGTAATGCAAAAGAGAGCAAAACTCCCATGAGCTCAACACTTAAACTTGACAAGGATGAAAAGGGTAACAAAGTGGATGAGTATCTTATAGGTTCTTTTACTATGGTCTTTGGTATCCCAAAACGGAGACTTGTGACCTATCGGATATACCGATGCCGACTATGCCCGTTGTAGAGTCGAGCGTAAAAGCACTAGTGGTCATTGCCAATTACTTGGACATTCTCTTATTTCTTGGCATAGCAAGAAACAAGCTTGTGTTTCTTTGTCTACCGCTGAGGCTGAATATATCGCCACTGGTAGTTGTTGTGCACAAGTGCTATGGATGAAGCACACTTTACTTGATTTTGGTATTGTCTTCAACAATTTACCTATCTTATGTGACAACACTAGTGCCATAAATATGACTAAAAACCTCATTCAACATTCTAGGACAAAGCACATAGAAATTAAGCACCACTTCATTAGAGATCATGTAGCTAAGGTTGATTTATGCATTGATTTTGTGTGTGCTGATAATCAACTCGCTTATATTTTCACTAAACCTTTAGGTTTTGAAAGATTTGATTACCTTAGGCGCTGCTTAGGAATCACACAATTGAAAAGTTTATGTGCTTGTTAAGAATGGGAAGGAAACAATGGAATTGAGGACGACCAGATAAATGGTAAAATCTTCCAAATACAAAAATAAATGCATCTCGGTAGATCGAGAGAGCTCTGCGGTCGACAAAAATCAAGACAGAAACATTCCAGAATTTACTTCGGACGAGGTCTAAATGACTGCTAAAGAGGCCCGGTCGACCGGACCATCGGGAATACAAAAATAAAGGGTTATCAACAGTGCAAAAATTCAAAATTTTCATTTCCCACACTTTCCAACTTTCAAATCTTAGACTTTCCATCTCAAAAATTAAAAACCCAAACTCCTCCATAATTCACATCATCATGAAAACAAATCAACCACCATCCAAAGCACCAAAGTCACAAAACATCAAAGCCAAGAAAAATCTTACCAAAAGAAAAACTCCCTCAAATAGAATTCTTGAAAAAGAATTTACTATCCAAGAATCAAGTGAGCCTTCTCCAAAGAAAATCAAGAACACAAATCAAAGAGCGATAAAGGCAAGATGAAAATGGAATGACACTCCGACGAAGAAACGGAGTCGGATGAAGAAAGTTTGGTTCCTTCACCTGTACAACGATTGCGAAGAGATTCCTCGAACTATGCGGCTACAAAGGTAACTCCTAGATTATATACTCCTAAATCCAAGAAAACCATTTAAGCCCTTGTAAGAGAAAATAGAGTAATTATACCAGGGTATATTAGAGATGCCAAATTTGATAAGAGGTTAGATGAAATCTTTGAATATTTTGGAAATATGGGGTAGGTGAAATTGTTTACTCGTGATAATGAGATATATCCTTTAGTCATTTATGTGTTTTGAGCAAATTTAAAAGAAGAGGGAGAAAGAGACGATGGCAAATTTTGGTGGACTTCTAGAATAGAAAGATGGGAATTAAGTTTTTCGGGGGCCATGATTTGTGAAGGCATTGGGGTTGAGCTTGAGGAAGGGGCCACAAGATTTTATGATAGAACCGGGGGTATTCCAAATGAAAAAATCTTAGACTTGAGACACTTTAGAAACAAATTCAACATCAAAGGATCATATAGCATAGCTTATGTGTGTGTGTGTGTGAGAGAGAGAGAGAGAGAGAGAGAGAGAGAGACCAATAAGCTAGATGAGTATTGTCGGATTTTGCATCATATGGTAGCCAATGTTGCCTCACCGGTAAACGGCCATAACCACTTTCTTGCAAATGATATTGATGAATTGGTTAGTTGAGAGAACCAAGGACAACTTTGATTATTTGGCCTTAAGACATTTGAGTTGTAATACCCCGGAACTTTTTGCCTATATTTTATTTTATTTTTTTTTTAAATAAAGCCACCAGCGTGGTGGGGCGGACCGCCGTTTTATTAATTATTGCCAAACCGGCAGAAGTGATGAGAGGGGGACATAAAACCTAACCTCCCAAATACAATAGAATATGCAAAAAGTGCAACCTTGGGCATTTATATATATGCACAAGGGTGAAACAATATATGGCTAGACTAATATGCAAAGCAGTAAAACAGCTATACAATACTAGTATGCATCAAACTAAGAAGCTAAAGAGTTTATCCTTTGGTTTTCCGTAGATATGGAGTCCCTGCATGATCCAGAAGACACTTACCTCTAGTGATGCGAGGGAGTGACGAAAACTGTGAATAAACAACCGTATTTCAAGAATCACATGCTTCATTTGCCAAACTGTCTGCGACCTGGTTCGCTTCCCTGTATATATGATGGACTCTTGCGGATCTAGAAATGCGGAGTAAACATTGAAAAAGAGAATCAAGCTTCCAAGAAGAAATTCGTCCTTTGTTAAAAGAATCACATAGAAACTTTGAATCCGATTGAACACAGATATCATTAAAACCCAATGAATTAACATACCGTATACCAATGATCATTGCTTCCATTTCAGCCGTGGAGTTTGAGAGATTTAAGCCAAGGAAATTAGAGAAAGCACCAATAAAAGATCCCAAGGAACTGCGAACAATACCACCCGCACCTGCAGGACCCGGATTACCCCTAGAAGCCCCATCTATATTTAGAATAACCGAGGGTGCCAAACTACCCCTCCAAGTAATGGCCTTAACTCGGCTCACACCTATTGAGTATGTGCCTCCCGTAAAAGCCTCAAACAAATCAGCACATTTCAATAAAGAAAGATAGTGACTGTCAAATTCACGTAAAAGGCCCTTAAATACCGATGTTTTACCATCAAATATGAAACGGCAACGAGCCCTCCAAAGGACCCAACAGACACTAGTAAAAATAATGAAGTGAATATCTCGCCACTTGTCTCTTCCTTTCCACCACAACAATTTCAAAAGAGATAAATAAGAGTCCAACCTGAGAGTATTCCATGCAATTCCAACCAGAGCACATCCATACGTCCACAATCTTGTAGCCAGTTGACATTCTGTAAAAATGTGCGCGAAGGTATCCTCTCCATGTCCACAATGACACCTTGAGGCCAAAGATACACCCCAACGTCTCCTGACTTCATCTAGTGCTAAAAACCATTGAGCAGCCGCCAGAGAAACAGTTTATGCGCCAATGGTAGTAAGGACTGCCAAACTTGTGTGCGAGAGAGCTGTGAAACTCCACTTGGTTGTAAAGTCTGCAAAATAGAAGAAACTGTAAATTTCCTAGTTGGGACAAGGCTCCATATATGAATATCAGGACCTGGGGACAGCCGAACCAAAGGAAGGCCGTGTTGTTGAGACATCGTCAAAGGCTCTACCGCTGACCAGCCATCATCACCCAAATGATCTCTAATGGCCGAAGAATCCACCTCTGCACCTACTGTCCGCAATAAAGATCCCTGCAACGTGAAATTTTCATACCAAAACAAAGACCCACCATCTCGAATCAGGAGGCCCATGTGGGCCTCTGCCGAAGCACGGACTGTAAGAAGCCTGCGCCAAACAGGAGAATCCATAGGTCGAGAAGGAACTATAGTAGGATGAGGATACAACTGACAATATTTCTCCATCAGGAAATCTCTCCACAGAGACGTCGAAGTCCTGAAACGCCACCACAATTTGTGAGAATAAGCAATTTGATAAGACTCTAAAGTAGAAATTCCCGAACCATTTTGCGAAGTACTACGACAAAGTTTCTTCCAAGACATCCAATGACGTCGTTCCCCAAACTCCGTTTTCCCCCACAAAAAATTAGCAAATAACATTTCCATATTATCAAGTACCTGTTTTGGCGGATTAGACATAGCAAGAATGTGCATAGGCATGGATAATAATACATACCGAATTAAAGTGAGGCGTCCTCCTAGATCAATAAATTTCCTTTGCCATCCCGACAGTCGAAGAGTGATTTTATCAATAATAGATGAGTAATAAATTACCTTTTGTCGCCCAAAAAAGACGGGACATCCGAGATATATCATGGGAAGAGTTCCTCGGACAAAACCCGTCACCCGAGTGATCATTTCCAATTGTCTTGATGTCGTTCTCTCTGCCATATAAAAGGAGTACTTATGGTCATTGATGCGCTGTCCTGAGATGTCCTCGTATTTCCGAATGAATTCTATCAAAGCTTGTAGACCCCGTTTAGCTCCATTCAAGAAAACAACTACATCATCTGCATAAGCTAAATGAGATATCAATACAGATGAGTGTGGGACCACGTACCTTCCTATGCTCCCCGAATGTATCAGTCTATCCAGACCCCTTGAAAAAACGTCTGCTATAATAAACAATAATGGCGACAAAGGGTCTCCTTGTTTTACTCCACGCCCAGAATGGAAAAAACCATGAGGAGTACCATTAATAAGGACTGAAAACCAATTATTAGTCAAAAAGTTTCGGATTAAGTGAATGAAATGTGGACTGAAACTGAACTTTTGGAGCACATACAAAAGAAAAGCATGAGAAACTCTGTCAAACGCCTTCATCATATCCAATTTTATGATCATGTTACCTCCTCTCACCTTTTTATTTAATGCATTTGCCAATTCCATTGCTAACAGAATGTTATCTGAAATTACCCTCCCCTTGATAAAACCAGATTGATTTATGCTCAAAATCCTAGGAAGTAATTTTGCCAGTCGAATGGCCATGACTTTAGAGATAATTTTACTAGTGAAGTTGCACAAAGAGATTGGGCGAAACTCACCAAAAGTGGCCGGGCAATCAGTCTTCGGAATAAGGACTAGAAATGAACTCGCAATTGCTCATGACAAAGGTATACCTGCCCAGAAATCCCTAACCACCTGAATCACATCATCCGCCACAATCGCCCAACATGTCTGGAAAAATCTCCCCGTGTATTCATCAGGACCCGAAGCACTAGATGGGCTCAAAGCAAAAACAGCCTCTTTAACCTCCAAACCTGTAGGCAAAGAATCTAAACAATGATTATCAGTGTTATCAATCTGTTTAGGAAGTAAATCGAGTAGTTGAGTATCAGGACATGTGCTTGCATCCAAAGCAAATAAGTCCTCATAATAACGGACTCCAGCCGAGCCAATGTCCCCTTGGCTTGTATAAATAGTTCCATCAGCCCCTTGTATCTTATTAAGAAATAATCTCCTTTGTTTATTCCTGCAATAAGAATGAAAATAGCTTGTATTAGCATTTCCCTCTTTTAGTCATTTCTGACGAGCCTTCTGGCGCCAGAACATTTCCTCCAATTCAAGATTATTCTCATGTTTTAACTTTGCCTCCAATAACTGCTCTTGCAATTGAGAAGTAGGTCCCAAATCATGTAGTTCTTCCAACCTTAGTACCTCCCTTTCGCTTGTCTTAACCCGTGTATGTATATTACCAAAAGTTTCCCTGTTCCAGGTCCCCAAAACCCGTTTCAGACGTTTAAGCTTACCCTGCAAAATCATAATTCCTGAACCAGACAGATCATCAGCCCAAGAATTACGAACAACATCCATAAACGTGTGATGTTTTACCCACATATCTTGAAAACGGAAAGCAGAACTACCTCGATCACTTGTTAGGCAAAAATTAATAAGAAGAGCACAATGATCAGAAATAGTTTGTGGCATATGTGTAACAGTGGTATTGTGAAAAGTAGCATTCCAATCATTAGAGACAAGAAATCGATCTAACTTTCTGAGCAAAGGATGTACTCCCCCCCGACACCAAGTATAAGGACTTCCTGAAGTAGGAACTTCTAGTAACCCACAATCATGTATAGTATCACAAAATTCATTCATAGGTAGTAAAGCCGGAACAGACCCCTGACTTTCGTTCAAACGTAAAACAACATTAAAATCTCCCCCTACCGACCAAGGACTGTTATTTGGTTGAAAGGTGCGTAATTCCGTCCACAATTCTCTCCTCTAGACATACGAGCATTTAGCATACACAAATGAGCAATAAATAGGGGAGGCCGAAAATATGTTAATCTGACAATGAATAACCTGCTCCAAGTCTTTAACAACCACAATATCCACCCTGTCATCCCATAAAACCCAGATTTTGCTAGTACAATTCCCAAACCAATAATCAAATCCTAATCGACGAGCATACATAGCAATTTCAGACAAAGCCACCATCGGCTCCAACAACACAACAAAGTTAAGTTTATGATCCCTTTTTAATTGGCGAATGTTCGAAATAGTACCTTCATTAGCAATCCCTCTAATATTCTATATGATGTAATTCATTAAAATATTGAGATGATGTAAAATATAAGTGAAGCACTAAATAGTATGAGGAGTCGATCCCGCAAGTCTAGGAGATCGTCTCAAAGGGAGTTGATGATGCTTATCTTTCTTACCCTTCTTTTTAACTATTGGGATATCCACAGTAATATTGGAAAGTGCAATAACCGGAGTAATACCTGCCACGGCAGTAAGTACCTGTGTCGGAGGAGGGAGAATGGCCTGGCCATCCACTGTACTCTGATCAACATTTTGGTCCTCCATTGATCCGGGTAGAACCGAAAAACTACCCTCTTCACCTTCAGGCAAGTTTTCCAGTTCATCCGGGTACTCCGGGGCTTCATCATCCTTCTCGATTCCCACTTCAACTTCATGTATCCGATCCGGGTCTTCTATACCTGGGACCAAAATTCCCAAACTGGCTCCCAGGCTTCCCGATACATTCATTCCATCCACCCCTTGTATTTCCGAACCGACTTCAGCTGGTAAGGAATCAGTAATGTTCTGTGAAACTGGATGCCTCAAACTTGGTACAAATGAGCGTAGTTCGGCTAGAATAACCTCCATTGGCTTTGTCGATTTACCGCCATCAGAGCGTGTAAATCGCGAATTAAAAGGGGATTTGTCACATCCTACAATAATACCATCAATACCCCTTGGACTCAACACAACAGGCTCAATTTCCAAACTATAAATCTCCTTTGAGGGTGTTTTTTCATTTCCTGGAAGCTTTGTAAAATCTGGACAGATTACAGAATTTACCTGCTATGTTTCCCCTGTTTCCAGCGCCAGAACCGGTGTAGTCTGAGGCTGTGAAGACGCTGCAGATGGCCTGTCCTCGGCCAGAAGCTCCCGCGCCCCAATCTGTTGTGTAGGCGCTACAATGTTGCTGTCCTCGGCCAGAAATTTCTGCTGTGCAGCGGACATATTTTTCTGCTGTGCAGCGGGCAGATTTTTCTGCTGTGCAGCTGGCAGATTTTTCTGCTGTGCAGTTCCTTGATCTCTAATTACCAAAGCAGTTCCCGATGGACCCGGTTCTCGCCGCGATCGCACCGGAACCCACTGATTATTGGGAACTGTAACTACAATTCCAGACTTAAGAATACGGGGCTCCGAAACCATGGCTTGCTTTCCTTTGATTTTTACGGACTGTACCGAATGAACAATATGAGATGTTTCCAATTCAACTGGTTTTTTAGAGTTACATTGCTGATTATGATGACCAATTCTTTTACATTTCACACAAAATTCCGGCAAGTCATCATATACAATCGATTGCCAAAACCCATTTCCCGTATGAGCATGTGTAATACGAATACGCTTAGGTAAATCCGATAGTAAGTCTACCTCTACACATACCTTCGCAATACCCGGCCTTGAGGCAGCAGCTGTAGGGGCATCCAATGCAAGCGGTTGTCCAACCGCCTTTGCGAGTGAAAAAATCTTGGATTTGTTATACAAGTAGATCGGTAGACCCTCAAAGCCAACCCAAATGGGAACTATTGATGGTTCTTCATCGACATTGAAATCGTAGGTCCACTTGAAGACCCGCATTGTAATTCCATAGAAATTCCATATTCCTTGTCGCCAAAATCGACAATAATCCTCTTCGAGGTCAAATTTGATCAAAACGTGACGTTGATCCATCCGACCAATTGAAAAATTCCCTTTAAACCCAATTTTGTGAAAAGATTTCCGCAAAGAGTCAATAGACGGGACATATTTGGTGAATTTGCCAACCAAAGCAAATCGCCAAGGCCGAATCAAAAAATCAATTTCATCCGCGGGGATGATTAGATGAGGTTCTCCCTTGAATACCTCCAATTTTGTAGTTGGAAGTGTGGGTGTGGCAATTGAAGGACCGGTCAAGAGTTCCGCGAAGCTTTTTGCTTTTCACGGTGAAGGATCAGGAGCGGGAGCCACGGTAGCCACTGGGCCGGCGGCCATGGCAGCCGAAAAAGAAAGAAGGAATCGGCAAGCTTCCTATTTTTTAGGAAAGTCGCCTAACAATCGCCAGAGAAGGAAAAAAATCCGACAAATATTCTTTCTTTTTTTTTTTTTCTTTTTGCCTAGTTTGCCAAATGAGGAGTTGAAAGAAAAGAGTGAAGATTTAGAAGAAAATATTGATCTTGTAATTACATCCCCCGATTTAGAAGATTCGAGGACGAATCCTTTAATAGGGGGATGGGATATGAAAGTTTTTCAAGAAGGAGAGGATGATAACAGCCATGAAGCTTAGAGAGGTCATTTGGATAAATGACCTCATCCTTAACTCATACATCCCAAATACGAGCTTCAAAGTCAAGCCTTTGTTCCAAATGTTTAAAGTCTCTAATCTAAAGGTTCAAGATGTAAAGAAACCTTCAAAGAAAGCTAGACACAAGGATCAAAGCCATCGAATATCATTTGAAGGAAAGATACATAATTGGAAGGAAAACGGTTGAAGGGGTATTTTAGGAAACTTGCAAATTAAAGTCTATTAAAGACTTTAATTATATTTTCAGCTTTATTGTTTATTTTAATTAGCCATTTTGGCCAAAATAAGCTAGCTAAATAATAGGACATGTTGTCCTTGATGTTAGTTAGTGTTTTTAGTTATCTAGGAGTAGTAGAGTCCTAATCTTTAAAGGACTCTTATTTGTGGGTTCTTTTTGGACGAAATTCCACTCTATTTAAGAGGGATTTCAGCCATGATATTGGAGGATTTGATATGATATTTTAAGGTTATTCCTTAGTTACTTTGTGTTTGATTCTCTATGTCGAATTCATTCATCCTTTGAATTACTGTATCAATAAGTTTGGTTTATACTTATTGTGGTATTTCAGCCCCCATTGATAATCAACCTTATGGGAGGATTGTTGATTATATTGCCCATAAACTGTTCGAGATAGAGAAAGATCGGACCTTTAGCCGAACCTTGGTATTCTGTACTTCGGTTTCGCATCAAAAGGAGATAGGAAAATAGTGATTTCCATAAGCTTAAACATGGTTCGACTTAACTAGTCTATCAAAATAGTTTTGAGCCTAGGGCATAACATGGAAAGTAGCCGGACATGTAGATGTCCTTCCCATGGGATTGATTTTACTTTGATTATGGGTGATAAGCCAAAGCTTACTTATAACTATCGTAAAATGGTTTTCTCCACTATTTATCAAGTGTTGAAATTGTGGACAGTTTTTTGCTCAAAAACTAATTAATGACTTTGCAAATAATTTTTAATGTAGATAATGGAAACCAACACTTCACACAATTCATTGCGATCTGTTCTTGAAAAATAAAAACTGAGTGGGTCCAATTTCCTTGATTGGGCCCGCAACTTAAGGATTGTCCTTAAGTAGGAAAGAAAGTTATATGTTCTCGACACTGATATTCCTGAACATCTTACAAACAACGCCCCTAGAGCTGAGAAAGATGTTTGGAAGAAGCATTATGATGATTCTAATGATGTGACTTGTCTCATGTTAGCCACAATGAGCTCTGAGCTTCAAAAACAGTTTGAAGAGGTTGAGGCTTTCCAGATGATGGGCCAGCTCAAGGAAATGTTCCAAGAGCAAGCCCATCAAGAAAGGTTCCTCACCACTAAGGCGTTGACCAGTTGCAAGATGGCCCCTAGCACCTCTGTGAGTGTACATGTTCTTAAGATGAAGGGCTATCTTGTCCAACTTGAGAAACTTGGGGCTCCCGTAGGTCATGACATGGCCACATATATGATCTTGGGCTCACTCCCACCTGAGTAAGACCAATTTTTCATGAACTTCAACTTGCATGCCATGGAGAAGTCCATACATGAGATACACATGATGCTTAAGCAGGCTGAACTGAACATTAAGAAGACCCTTGATGTCTTAATGGTTTAAAAAAGGAAATTTCAAGAAAAATAAAGGAAAGGGAAAGCCTATGGCCAAGAAGGACAAAGGTAACAACAAGCCCAAGCCCAAACCCAAGGCCAATGCACCAAAGAAGGGGTTTGCTTCCATTGCAATGAAACATGTCATTGGAAACAGAACTGCAAGCTCTACTTGGAAGAGAAGAAAAAGGAGAAATCCAGTTTGATTGTCTCTCCAGGTATTTATGTTATTGAGATTATTATGTCAGCTCCTACTGCATAGGTATTAGATACCGATTGTGGAATCACATTTTTGCAAATGTGCAGGGATTCAAAAGGAGTAGATCACTGGCAAAAGGAAAAGTGCACCTGAGAGTAGCGAATGGAGCAAGAATTGTTGTTGTAGCTACAGGGACATTTAATTTAGTTTTGCCAAGTGGCTTTGTTATTGAACTGAATAATTATCTTTATGTTTCAACTTTGAGTAGGAATATTATTTCAGTGTCTTGTTTGTATATTGATGGTTTTGAAATAAACATTAAGAATAAGATTTGTACCCTTCATAACGATGGTATCTTCTATGGAGATGCATCTTTGATAAATGAGATTTATATTCTTAACATCGATGAATCCATTAAAAGGCATATCTATAACATTAATATATAGAGGTTTAAATCAAATGACTTAAACCAAACCTACTTTTGGCATTGGCGTTTGGGTCACATCAACGAGAAACGCATATCAAAACTCCATCAAGATGGAATTTTTACATCATTTGACTTAGAGTCTTATGAGACATGTGATTCTTTCTTGTTAGGAAAAATGACTAAAGCTCCCTTTACTGGACAAAGTGAGAAAACTTCCGATTTATTGGGCCTCAAAGAATTCCAAAAAGGGTAAAAGTATTAAAATACTTAAACTCAGCAAAACTCAAGGACCTTCCACAAAGGAAGACCAAGAGCGCATTAGTAAGATCACATATGCTTCAGCCATTGGGTCTATTATGTATGCCATGATATGCACTCGCCCAAATGTCTCAGTCGCGTTAAGTATGACTAGCAGATATCAATCCAACCCTGAAGAGTCACATTGGACTGCAGTCAAGAGTATTCTTAAGTACTTAAGAACGACTAAAGATATGTTCTTAGTTTACGGAGGTCAGGAAGGAAGTCTGGTTGTAAATGGTTACACAGACACAAGCTTCCAGACCGATGTAGATGATTTTAGATCGCAATCTGGTTTTGTATTTTATTTAAATGCAGGTGCTGTGAGCTGGAAGAGCTCAAAGCAAGAAACCGTGGCCGGCTTTACAACATAAGCTGAGTATCTGGCTGTCTCTGAAGCAGCTAAAGAAGCTGTTTGGATCGGATAAGGAAATTTGTTGATGGATTAGATGTCATCCCTAGCATTGTGAACCCAGTGGACCTTTATTGTAATAGTACTGGTGCCATCTCACAAGCTAAGGAACCTAGATCTCACCAATGATCCAAACACATTCTTAGGCATTTCCATCTAATTAGAGAGATCATTGACAGAGGAGACGTTAGAATTTGCAAAGTTCATACAGACGACAACATAGCAGATCCATTGACCAAGCCACTCCTGCAACCTAAACATGAGAGTCATACTAGGTCAATGGGATTGAGGATCATGTATGATTGGACCTAGGGCAAGTGGGAGATTGTTAGTAGTGCCCTAGGACCATTAGCATATGTTGTACGTTTTAAATATTTTTGAGCATGTCTTTTGAATAGTTAATTTTACTTTTGAACATCAAATGTGTGATTCGATAGTAAAACTCATTAGCTTGTGTAATTACTATTCTAGTTGTCCCTAGTTTTATGTAAGGTTCTTTACAATGAAATAAAACTAGTACGATGTTTGATTGATGATTATGTTTTACTAATTATGTGTAATGAATACAAATTCCATCATAGATGCAATATATTGGGATATATTGTATCGAACGTGATCCGTTAGAGAAGTAATACTTCATGGTCCTTAGTCATAAGTATTACTTTCTCAATACTATTTTGGAATCCTTATACCTTATTTCTCCATTGATTCTAGCATGAATGGTGCCACGTTTTGACTCAGTCAGACGTTACTTTTAATTGAGTAATCAATAGACTGATGATCGGATGTAGTGTCCTATCATGACTTGAATGTGAGAGGCATTGTAAGGGATTTGTCTCTCTCTATTATTAGAGAGAGATGTCCATGGGCCCCTCGATAGGGAAGACTGTCTAAATGCATGGCCGTGCTCAAATGTATTTGATAAAGTGGTTATTAAATACTATTTGTTGGAACAGTCTACCTGGAGATCGAGCATAAATACAATTAAGCTTTATAAGGGTGACGACTACCATGCCTTATGCTTAATTAGGATATCGCGAGACAAAGGGATTAAATAGTGGATTGAGATTAGGTTCCACCGTACACTCATTCACTTTGGGTAGTCACAATGTCATGCTAGGGGCCGCTTGTGATTTATGAACACATACTACTACTAAGTGTGTTTTCGCATAGACGAGTAAACGAACTTAATGTCCAGATTCAATGAATCTAGAAAGTGTCCAGGTTCATTGTACCTGACATTTATTTTCTGAGAATAATAAAACGTTATTATTCGAATTAGAGATTAAGGAGGGGTATTTTCGGTATTTGGCTATAGCTGGGATTACGTGGGAGTTATTATGCGATAAAGACTCCCACTACCAATAGAGGTTTATGGAACGTGGGAGTTAAAGACTCCCACTGCCGGAAGAGGTTGAGAACTTGGGAGTTGGTTATGGGGAACAATCTCTCACATCCTATATAAACATATTTTGGCCGAAACCTTAGGTTAGACAATTTTTGAGCCGCAATTCCAAAATCCCAGAAATCATATTTCTTCCTCCGTTTCTCTCTAATTCCCAAAACTCAGAAAAACGAAGAGCTAGCACTCGCTGCTCGTTTTGTCGCATGGATACCGGTAGGGAGTAATTCCGCAAGGGGGGACTTTGGTGGTAGCAGCACACATCCAAAAGGCAGAATCTTTAGTCGAAAATGGTAAGTAATTTTTCGTTGGTTTTCGATTCGTTTGGTATGAACGGATCCTTCAGGGGAGCACTCATGGGTGTTTAGAATGAGTTTCTGCCCATGAATCCCTTCAAAGTGTTTGTTTGTGGGGATATCCTAAAGAAAATAAAGGATATTACTTCTATCTTTGATCAAAGAACAAAGTATTTGTTGCTCGAAATGGTCTATTTCTTGAACGAGAATTTAGTTCCAAAAGGGATAGTGGGAGTAAGATCCAACTTGAGAAAATTCAAGATCCCCAAACAACATATGAACCAGCTTTGGAACTTCAAGAAAGCTCACGTGCTGATACTGACCTTCAATCTTTTATACAAGGCCCAATGAGGTCAAGTCGGGTACATCAACAGCCTGAGAGATATGGATTTCTCGTAACTGATGATCATCATATTGAACTGATTAATCAAGATGAACTCACTCTCTACAAAGAGGCAATTTGTAGTTTTGAGTCAGACAAGGGGTTAGAAGCTTTAAAGTCTGATATGCAATCCATGTACGATAACCAAGTGTGGACTTTGGTTGACGCACCCGAAGGTGTAAGGTCATTGATAACAAATGGTGTTTCAAAAAGAAAATCGACATCGATGTTAATGTACACACATTTAAATCTCGTCTAGTAGTAAAGGTTATAGACAAATTCATGGTATAGACTATGATGAAACCTTTTCTTCTGTCGTTATGATAAAATATATTAGGATTTTACTTGACGTAACCACATATTATGACTATGAGATATGGCAAATGGACGTTAAGACTGCGTTTCTTAATGGAAACCTTCTCAAGAATGTGTATATGATCTGAGGGGTTTGTTGATCCATCAAATCCAAACAAAGTGTGTAAACTTCAAAGGTCCATTTATGGATTGAAGCAAGCATCTCGAAGCTGGAATTGTCATTTTGATGAAGCAATTAAACAATTTGGTTTCATAAAAAACGAAGACGAGCCTTGTGTTTATAAGAAAGCAACCAGTAATGCAATAGTGTTCATTGTGATTTATGTGGATGACATCTTACTGATTGGAAATGAAATCCCCACATTACAAAGCGTAAAAGCTTGGTTGGGGAAGTGTTTTTCCATGAAAGACTTAGGTGAGGCTACATACCTTTTGGGTATAAGAAACTATAGAGATTGATCCAACAAAATGATTAGCCTAAGCTAGAGCAGATACATTGACAAGGTACTGAAACTGTTCGGTTTGCAAGATTCCAAAAAGGGATTCTTGCCCATGTCACAAGTCATTAAACTCAGCAGAACTCAAGGACCTTCCACAAAGAAAGACCAAGAGCGCATGAGTAAGATCACATATGCTTCAGCCATTGGGTCTATTATGTATGCCATGCTATGCACTCGCCCGGATGTGTCATTTGCGTTAAGTATGACTACCAGATATCAATCTGACTCTGGCAAGTCACATTAGACTGCAGTCAAGAGCATTCTTAAGTACTTGAGAAGGACTAAAGATATGTTCTTAGTTTACGGAGGTCTGGAATGAAGTCTGGTTGTAAATGGTTACACAGACGCAAGCTTCCAGACTAACGTAGATGATTTAGATCGCAATTTGGTTTTGTGTTTGTTTGAAACCGAGGCCGACTCTACAACAGAAGATGAGTATGTGGCTGCCTGTGAAGCAGCTAAAGAAGCTATTTGGATAAGGAAATTTGTTGATGGATTAGGTGTCATCCCTAGAATTGTGAGCCCAGTTGGCCTTTATTATGATAATATTGGTGCCATTTCAAAGCTAAGGAACCTAGATCTCACCAACGATCCAAACACATTCTCAGGCGTTTCTATCTGATTTGAGAGATCATTGATAGAGAAGACATTAAAATTTGCAAAGTTCATACAGACGACAGCATTGCAGATCCATTGACCAAGCCACTCCCATAACCTAAACATGAGAGTCATACTAGGTCAATGGGATTGAGGATCATGTATGATTGGACCTAGGGCAAGTGGGAGATTGTTAGTAGTGCCCTAGGACCATTAGCATATGTTGTACGTTTTATATCTTTTTGAGCATGTCTTTTGAATAGTTAATTTTACTTTTGAACATCAAATGTGTGATTTGATAGTAAAACTCATTAGCTTATGTAATTACTATTCTAGTTGTCCCTAGTTTTATTGATGCGGGACCATCTCGAGGGCTGCCTCATATAAGGCATCCCTTATCAAACATCATATGACCAATGACTAGATGAAGAACCAAGCAAGTCAATCAACAATTATCTACATTGATCCGAGAGCTAAAGCACAAAGAGGAATCAAAGCTAAATCTAGAAGATGAAGTTCAAGTTCAACTAATAACTCTTGAAGACATTCAATTCGGCCCAAACAAGCAAAGTGGCTAAAAAGGGCATTTTAGTCTTTTTACACATTAAAGTCTATTCTAGCCTATTCTAGACTTTAATTATATTCAGCAAGTTATTTATTTTATTCTTAGGCGTGTGTAGCCTAATTGCTTTAATAAAGGACATGTTGTCCAAGTGTTTGTTAGTTAGTTATTAAAGATTCCTCATACTTCAAGGACTCTTCATTTGTTTGTTATTCTAGCCGCCTAGAATGCAAGATAATAGGACATGTTGTCTATTATCTTGTTTAAGTGTTTTACTTGATAGCAAGTTGTTTTCCAAGAGTCCTACTTCTTCAAGGACTCTTTTATGCTTTTCCTTTTTATTGTTGGAACAGAAATCCCTCTATTTAAAGAGTGATTTCGGCCACCTTTAAACTGAGACTAGATATTTTGATTAAGGTTATTCCTTATATACTTGTTTATGAATTTCCGGTAGAACTTCATATTCTTTGAGTTACTGTATCAACTAGCTTGTTTCTCTAGTTGTGGTGTTTCAGCCTTCATTGATACTTAGCCTGCATGGAGTTGTGTTGAGTATATTCCCATAGAAACTATTTCGAGATAGAGAAAGATCTGCTAAAAAGCCGAACCTTGATATAAAACATCACTGTTTCACATCAAGTGGTATCAGAGCAAAATGTTGATCTCTATCTTGGTGTACCTTACGTTTTCAAAAATATATATTCTTGTATGCTTGGAATAGACCGAGAATATTACAAAAATTATTACTACCATACGCAAAAGCCATCCGGATTTAAAGAAATTGGCAGCCGGGTTATCCTATTAAGACGTAGATCAAACCAAAAGCAAACTTCCTTGTCCGCTTGGACACAAATGAATTGGCTCTTGTTCTTGAATTAGTCGCCATCAAACTCATCAAATCAAGGTAATATCTTCCTGACACGGAGTTCTTGATAAAGGCGGCCAATAAAAGAGTAAGTCTAAAGGTAAAAGGTAAAGAAAGAAATCAAGAAATCAAATTTTAAAAGATTTTAATTTTTCGACTACTGTTCACAGCACTATTCATCCGAGATTTAAAAGCAATTTTCAAGAAAATCAAGAAGCGTAAATGTTACATCTTTTTAACGTTTACTCTTATTCTTTCTTTCTGAACTATTCGTGTAGGTCAAGATAGGAATTCTTTCCACTATTTTTCAGCGTTTCATCAACACAACATTAGGAACCTTTAAATTCATCTAGAATTGGAAGTTCTTGACAAGTATTGTTGGAATATTGAGATCAAAATTTTTCCTACCTAACGATATTGTGTGATTCTTTTTCTTTGCAAAGATAATGTCTTTTGATGAAGTTACTTCGCATCAAGGTGCCATTGATGGTGATAAGCTCTTTAAAGAATCAATGCAACAATCAATGAAAACTTTGATGCAATTCATCAAAGATCTTCAATATCGAATGGAGAATCTTGGAATCAAGAACCATTCGGATAAGGGCAAAGCCGCGGTAAAACATGATCAAGAAGATCAAGATTCTCAAGAATCCTTTGAGCAAAACTTAAGGGACAATTTTCGGCACCATAGGGGCTTTCAGCCGAGAGTCATTCCAAGAATGATGGACAATTTGGCCGATGAACCAAGACCAAATCATCAAGAACAAAGGTATGAGCCGAGAGCATATGTTCATGATCAAAGGTATGATAATAATCTTTGTGCTATCAAAACCAAGATCCCTTCTTTCCTAGGTACAAATGATCCTCAATTATTTTTAGATTGGACTCGCAAAGTTAATGATGCGAAACCGTTGTACGAATACCAAGGTTCGGCTAAAGGTCTGATCTTTCTCTATCTCGAACAGTTTATGAGGGAATACAATCAACAATCCCCCCGTAAGGTTGATTATCAATGGGGGTTGAAACACCACAATAAGTATAAACCAAACTTATTGATACAGTAACTCAAACATGAATGAATTCTACCCAGAGAATCAAACACAAAGTAACTAAGGAATAACCTTAAATCAATCTATCAAGTCTAATAATATCATGGCTGAAATCCCTCTTAAATAGAGTGGAATTTCGTCCAAAAAGACCCACAAATAAGAGTCCTTTAAAGATTAGGACTCTACAACTCCTAGATAACTAAAAACACTACCTAACATCAAGGACAACATGTCCTATTATTTAGCTAGCTTATTTTGGCCAACATGGCTAATTAAAATAAACAATAAAGCTGAAAATATAGTTAAAGCCTTTAATAGACTTTAATTTACAAGTTTCCTAAAATACCCCTTCAACCGTTTTCCTTCCAATTATGTATCTTTCTTTCAAATGATATTCGATGGATTTGATCCTTGTGTCTAGCTTTCTTTGAAGGTTTCTTTACCTCTTGAACCTTTAGATTAGAGACTTCAAACACTTGGAACAAAGGCTTGACTTTGAAGCTCGTATTTGGGATGTATGAGTTAATGATGAGGTCATTTATCCAAATGACCTCTCTAAGCTTCATGGTTGGTACCGTATCATCCTCTCCTTCTTGAAAATCTTTCATATCCCCTCCCCATATTATAGTATTCGTCCTCGAATCTTCTAAATCGTGGGATGCAATTACCAGATCAATCTTTTCTTCTAAATCTTCACTCTTTTCTTTCAACTCCTCATTTGGCAAACTTTCTAAATTTGGCTCGGCTTCATCCTTGTCTTCTTGACTTTCCAAATTTGTATCATCTTGTATTATATCATTCTTTGGGCACAAATTGTAGATCAATTCCCGTAGTTCATCCATATATATCTTCTAAGTTGAAGATTTAATGGCGGCTGTTTGGCTATCTTTTTCTTGAATTGTGGCTGTTTTGGAAGCCCCAAAATAGCTATTATCTTCACTTTGCCGCTGCCCAACACAAGAATTTGAAGGGGGCTGATTTGGTTGTTTCCAATGTGAAAATTTAGCCGAATTAGTCCATTTCTTCTTTTCTCTGATTCGCCTCTCAATTTGCTCCGCATGATCTACCATCTCCATAATATCAACATGATAAACGCATTCTACCTCTGGCCTAATATCATCATTCAAACCGGCCAAATATCAATTCAATGTACCTTCTTCATATTCTTGTCTATCAAGCCGAATCATGGCTAATCGCATCGCTTCATAATATTCATCTACCAATTTAGAACCTTGTGTAAGCATTTGCGAACGTTTAGCTTGCTCCATAAAGTAATGCAGGCATACAAACCTTCGTTTCATCTCAGCTTTCAAATCATTCCAAGTTTCAATAGGTCGTTGACCCGCTCTTTGCCTAATTATAGTTTCCTCTTTCCACCATGTTGATGCCTTACTATAAAATCCCTTCACTGCCATCTTTACCTTTTTGCCCTCCGAATAATTATGAATAGCAAAAATATTATGAAATTCATGTATCCATTCAAATAATAAGTCGGGCCTATTCGTACCTTCAAAAGATGGGAGCTTGACTGCACCAACAGAGTCGTCAACTTGTTGATTTTTGTAATCCCTTTGCGGCTCACAAGAAAACAAATAGGAATCATCATATCTTGAATTTGTTGTATGTTGGAAGCCATACCATTTATCATCATAATCAAAGTTGTCATCTTCTTGATAAAAATGTTGCCTCATCATTGCATGAATTTGTTGAAATCTTTAAAAAGATAGAGTCTTTATGCTTCTTGATTCTCTTGAAAGTTGATTTCTTGATTCTTGATTTTTCAATCCGCATGAACAGTAACAAAATCTGATTTTTGTTCTCGGATAAATAGTAATCCGTGAATAGTAACCGTGAACAGTACGCGTGAATAGTAAGCGTTAATAGTAACCGTGAACAGTATTCGTTAATAGTAACCGTGAACAGTATTTTTTTTGTAATTTTCATGGGAAAAAAAAACTTAATGAAAGAAATAACGATAAACCAAGATAGAGATAAACCTTTTGCTCTGATAGATGCGAAACCGTTGTACGAATACCAAGGTTCGGCTAAAGGTCCGATCTTTCTCTATCTCGAACAGTTTATGAGGGAATATAATCAACAATCCCCTCGTAAGGTTGATTATCAATGGGGGCTGAAACACCACAATAAGTATAAACCAAACTTATTGATACAGTAACTCAAACATGAATGAATTCTACCCAGAGAATCAAACACAAAGTAACTAAAGAGTAACCTTAAATCAATCTATCAAGTCTAATAATATCATGGCTGAAATCCCTCTTAAATAGAGTGGAATTTCGTCCAAAAAGAACCCACAAATAAGAGTCCTTTAAAGATTAGAACTCTACAACTCCTAGATAACTAAAAACACTACCTAACATCAAGGACAACATGTCCTATTATTTAGCTAGCTTATTTTGGCCAACATGGCTAATTAAAATAAACAATAAAGCTGAAAATATAGTTAAAGTCTTTAATAGACTTTAATTTACAAGTTTCCTAAAATACCCCTTCAACCGTTTTCCTTCCAATTATGTATCTTTCTTTCAAATGATATTCGATGGCTTTGATCCTTGTGTCTAGCTTTCTTTGAAGGTTTCTTTACCTCTTGAACCTTTAGACTAGAGACTTTAAACACTTGGAACAAAGGCTTGACTTTGAAGCTCGTATTTGGGATGTATGGGTTAATGATGAGGTCATTTATCCAAATGACCTCTCTAAGCTTCATGGCTGGTACCGTATCAGTTAACCATGTTTTTGATGTTCACAATTATTCGGAAGAGAAAAAGGTCAAATTGGCAGTCATGGAGTTTGGAGAGTATGCATCAATTTGGTGGGATAATGAGACCAATGAACGGAGAAGATCGGGGCAAAGACCAATTGATTCATGGGAAGATATGAAAGAGGTCATGACCCGAAGATTTGTACCTCAAAGTTATACTCGTGATTTGTACAATCAACTACAAAGATTGAGGCAAGGAACAAAGACCGTTGATGAATACTACAAAGAGATGGAGATGGCAAATGATTAGATCAAGCATTCGGGAAGATAATGAGGCAACTTTGGCGCGTTTCTTAGCTGGTCTAAATGACAAAATTAGATCCAAGGTAGAACATGCTAACCTTCGTAATCTTATTGATATGGTTTATTATGCTGAACAAATTGAGAGGCAACAAAAAAAGAAGAGTTCAAGGACTTATTCGGCAAATTTCCAACCTTGGAAACGGCCAAATTAGTCCCTAAACAATTCTACTGTTTTGCCGAGCCCAAATCATGCAAAGGGCAGTTTGGGAATTGCAAAAACCGCCACGGTTCCTAGTGGGGCAGCAAGGGTGCCAACTACTTCAAAACCGACCGATTTGAGGACTACAAATGATCGGGAATGTTTTAAGTGTAAAGGTAAGGGTCAGTTTGCTCGGGATTGTCCAAATAAAAGTGCAATGATCATGATGGACGACGGAACGTGGGTTAGTGATGAAGAGGAAACCGAGGAGCCATTTTTGGGAGATGAAGCCGAAGGTAATGGTGAGTTTCCAATTGATGATAGTAATCTTCTATTGGTAAATTTGCAACTTCTACATTCTCAACCTTTAGATGATTTGCATCAACACCGTCGTAATCTCTTTCAAACTACGTGCAATGTTAAAGATAAAACTTGTTTGGTTATTGTTGATAATGGTAGTTGCACTAACATTTTCTCTTATGAGATGGTAACCTCTTTGGATTTACCTATGAAAGCACATCCGATGCCGTACAAGCTTTCTTGGTTAAAGAATAGCTGAGAGATTAAGGTAGATAAACAAGTGGAGTTTAATTTCAGCACTGGGAAGTTCAAAGACACAGTTTTATGTGATGTGGTACCTATGACCGCAAGTCACATTATTTTGGGAAGACCTTGGCAATATGATAGGTTTGCGGATCATATTGGTCGAAGGAATGTTTACATGACTACAAAAGATAACATTCGGTACACATTTCATCCTATGACACCGAATCAAGTTTGTTAGGTTCAAAGAAAATTAGTCGAGGGGAGAGAAAAGAGATTAAAAGAGCATGAGTTGAAAAAAACGAGTGAACCTATCACTGAGGTAAAATCCGAGGTAAAAAAGGATGAAAAATCCGTGAGCATTGTGAGAAAAAAGGAATGCTCACTAAGAGAAAAGAAAGATGTTTATTTATCAATTTTGGAAAGGTAGTTAGGGCTTTTCGTGCAAATAAACCCCTTGTTTTATTGATTTTAAGAGAAATCGAGAGGTTTACTCTAACTAACACCTTTTCTTTTGATCTTTTAACTTCTTCTCTACCTAGTCTATGTGTTGATGTTTTGCAGGAATTCAAGGATATTTTTCCTAAGGAGTTGCCGAGAGGTTTACCCCCAATCCGAGGCATAGAACATCAAATCGACTTCATTCCGGGATCAAATCTTCCAAATAGGGCAGCCTATAGAGCAAATCCGGATGAGACCCGAGAAATACAAAGGCAAGTCGATTTACTCTTAGAAAAAGAGCAGGTACGTGAATCTTTAAGTCCTTGTGCTAGTCCGATTATTTTGGTACCTAAGAAAGAAGGCACTTCTAGATTATGTACGGATTGTCGCGATATTAATAAGATAACTATTAAATATAGACATCCTATACCTCGCTTAGATGATATGCTAGATGAGTTAAGTTGTTCTTTATTCTTTTCTAAAATTGATTTAACTCAAGGCTATCACCAAATTAGAATGACAGAAGGTGATGAATGGAAAACTGCGTTTAAGACTAAATATGGTTTATATGAATGGATTGTTATGCCTTTTGGTCTAAGTAATGCACCTAGTACTTTCATGAGATTAATGAACTACATATTTCGGCATTGTTTTGGCAAATTTGTGGTAGTTTATTTTGATGATATTCTTATTTAAGAGCATATTCAATATCTTAAGGCTGTTTTTACTATATTAAGAGAGCAAACATTGTATGCCAAGCTTGAAAAATGCGTTTTTTTGCATTAATTCTATTAACTTTCTTGGATACATTGTTAGTTCAAGTGGAATTCAGGTTGATACGGCCAAAATTGAGTCAATTATGAGTTGGCTGAGACCAACAACCGCAACACAAGTCCGTTCATTCTATGGTTTAGCAAGTTTTTATAGGCGATTTGTTCGTGATTTTAGCTCAATTGCCGCACCATTGAATGAAGTTGTGAAGAAAGATGTATCATTTTTTTGGGATAAGCCGCAAGAAGAGAGCTTCATTAAGCTTAAGCAATTACTAACTTCTTCCCCTATTTTATCTTTACATCAATCTAATCTAACTTTTGAAGTTGAATGTGATGCTTCAGGTATAGGTATTGGGGCTGTTTTGCAACAACAAGGCAAACCTTTGGCATATTTTAGTGAGAAATTAAGTGGTGCTTCACTTAATTATCCCACATATGATAAAGAGTTGTACGCTATTGTTAGAGCTTTGGAAACATGGCAGCATTACTTGATTGCAAAAGAATTTGTCATCCACACGGATCATGAATCAATCAAGTATCTCAAAGGACAAAGTAAGCTAAACAAGAGACATGCAAGGTGGGTTTCCTTTATTGATACCTTTCCTTATATAATCAAATGCAAGAAAGGTAAGGAAAACATTGTTGCGGATGCTTTATCTAGAAGGTACACTTTACTTTCAATTATGCATGCTAAATTACTTGGTTTTGAACATTTAAAAGCATTGTATAAAGATGATAAAGATTTTTCTGATTTATATTCAGCATGTAATGTCTCTGTTAAAAAGGATTTTTACAAATTTGAAGATTTCTTGTTTAAAGGCAATAGATTATGTATGCCATCTTGTTCTATGAGAGAATTAATTGTTAGAGAGGCACATAGTGGCGGCTTAATGGGACATTTTGGTGTTTTTAAAACTTTAGATATTTTACAAGAACACTTTTATTGGCCTAAAATGAAAAGAGATGTGAGGAAAATTTGTGATCTTTGTTTTAAGTGCAAACAGGCAAAAAGTACTTCAGAGGCTCACGGATTGCTCATGCCTTTACCAATTCCCTCTTCACCATGGATTGATCTTTCCATGGATTTTATTCTTAGTTTATCAACATCCAAAAGAGGTAATGATAGTATAATGGTTGTTGTTGATAGATTTTCTAAAATGTCTCATTTTATCCCATGTAGGAAAACTAATGATGCAAGCCATGTTTCGGATCTATTCTTCAAAGAAGTCATTCGGTTGCATGGTATTCCAAAAACAATCGTAAGTGATAGGGACGTAAAGTTCCTAAGTTACTTTTGGAAAACCTTATGGAGTAAGTTGGGGACTAAGTTACTATTTTCTACTTCAAGTCATCCCCAAACAGATGGACAAACTGAGGTAACCAATAGAACTCTAGGGGTTTTACTTAGAGCACTCATTCAAAAGAATTTAAAACGTTGGGAAGAATGTTTACCTATTGCTGAATTTGCATATAATCGTACTTTACATTCAACTACTAATAATTCACCTTTTGAAGTTGTTTACGGTTTTAACCCCCTAACCCCTTTAGATCTAACCCCTCTTCCTATTGATGAGTACTATAATATAGAAGGTGATTCAAGGGCTGATTTTGTCCAAAGAATACATCATGAAGTTGCCGTCAACATCAAAAAGAAGAATGAGCGTATTACAATGCAAGCCAACAAAGGCCGCAAAGCAATCACCTTTGAAGCTGGTGATTGGGTCTGGATACATTTTAGGAAGGATAGATTTCCTAAAGAGAGAAAATCTAAACTTCATCGCCGAGGCGATGGACCTTTTCAAGTCGTGGCCAAGATTAATGACAACGTATACAAAATCAACTTGGAAGGTAAGTATGGAGTCCATTCCACTTTTAATGTTGTTGATTTATCTCCTTTTGATTTTGATTCAAATCATATTGATCACGATAATGATTCGAGGTCGAATCATTTTCAAGAAGGAGGGGATGATGCGGGACCATCTAGAGGGCTGCCTCATATAAGGATCCCTTATCAAACATCATAGGACCAATGACTAGATCAAGAACCAAGCAAGTCAATCAACAATTATCTACATTGATCTGAGAGCTAAAGCACAAAGAGGAATCAAAGCTACATGTAGAAGATGAAGTTCAAGTTCAACTAATAACTCTTGAAGACATTCAATTCGGCCCAAACAAGCAAAGCGAGGGGCCCATTGAGCACGGCCATGCATTTAAACAGTCTTTCCCTATCGAGGGGCCCATCGATATCTCTCTCTAATAAGAGAGGGACAAATTCCTTACAAATGCCTCTCACATTCAAGCCATGATAGAACACTACATCCGATCATCAGTCGTATTGATTACTCGATTAAAAGCAACGTACGACCGAGTCAAAACGTGGCTCTATTCATGCTAGAATCAATGGAGACATAAGGTCTAAGGATTCTAAAATAGTATTGAGGAAGTAATACTTATGACTAAGGACCATGAAGTATTACTTCTCTAACGGATCACGTCCGATACGATATATCTCAATACACTGCATCTATGATATGATTTGTACTCATTACACATGATTAGTAAAACATAATCATCAATCAAACATCATACTAGTTTTATTTCATTGTAAAGTAGATTACATAAAACTAGGGACAAACTAGAATAGTAATTACATAAGCTAGTGAGTTTTACTATCAAATCACGCATTTGATGTTCTTAAACAAAATTAACTATTTAGATGAAATGCTCAAAAAGATATAAAACGTACAACATATGCTAATGGTCTTAGGGCACTACTAACACATCGTACTCTAAATTGGTCAATCTAGCTTCAAGCTCAGCAGGACTTAATATACCGTCCCTATTTGAAAGAATATCAAATAAGGTATTAGCTAATGCTCTAGCTCTCTTCTTTTCCCTCCACACATTTTCTCTTTCTTTATCTTCAATTTCTTCTTCCAATCATCGTTCATTTCTGTCATTTTTTGTTCCATTTATGAATGAGAGACCGACTGGCTACCTCTCCTCATTTCCTTAACCACATTGGAGAAGGAACCGAGTCCTTGAACTCATCCCTTTTTTAGCCCGCCCGCTGCCTCAGCAGATAGCGCAATCTTGAGTCGGCAAATCAGGAAGAGGCTCGCCTATTTGAGTAGCTTCGGTTGCAGCTTTGTCATAGATAGAATGGAGCACTCCCTGTCAAATAAAATGTAAGGTTACAGAAAAATGAAAGTAATTAACTAATGTAAAAAGGGGGATAAGTATTGAAATACTTACAGATAGCTCTCTAGAATCGTCATAAAAAAAATCCCCTATCTTCGAGCCGGTATGGTGTTGATGACACCAATCATAGCTATCCGGGAATGGGAGTGGATGCCCAGCCTCCTTTTCCTGTTTACAACAATCATTAAAACATTAAATACAGAACTACGACACAAAATTTTAATGAATTTGGAAAATTATAAAATTACCTGTCTCTGGTGATGCTCAATGTGGCTAAGTGAACCACCCGTATGCTTCATTGGGCCTTTGCCGCCCCTCCCCACCTTCCAGTTTATTGATGCCTGTTTAGACTTTGCTTTAAATTCCGGAGTTGCCCAATATTGTTGAAGTGTGTTCCAATCAGAGTCTGAAACCCATTTAGGCTTCTTATTCTTTTTCCGATGGTCGCTCATGACACCCCTGAGTCTCCTCTGAAGTAACATGCGCCAACCTCTCTTGACGCTGTCCTGATACTCAGGAGCTCACCTATAACGTTTCTGTTTTTTGAAATAATGTGTTAGATAATTAAATTTGATAGTCTTGTAAAATCATTAAGTTTCAAATACACTTACCGTGAACTCTTCCCACCACATATTTTCTTCTTCCATAGGTACATCCTTTAAGGTGCTATATGCTCCCTTGAAACGGCCTTGGAATATACCGGTAATGACGGAAGCACAGCTAGAGATCAATGTAAAACTATAATAGACACGACAAAATTTAATTGCAGATTATAAGAATTATAATTAACTTGATTTATAAAGAAGATAAGTTTGAAATTAACTTACGTGACATAAGTAGGTTGTAGGAGAATCCGAGTATCTGGTGCAATCAGTGCTCCACTAGTATCTGGGACAGCAGACTGGGGAGTCGTTGAGCCTCCTAGAGGCGGAGACTCGGGGGCGGTCCTGCCGCGGACGAATCCCGAGACAAGTGTACATCGGAAGACTGTGAAGGAGGTGTCATACCGGTCACGTGTACATCGGCAGACTATGACGCTGAACCTGGCTGGGAGGTAGGGGTCGTAGCAGACGCTAAGGTCTGACTAAATGGTAAGCAAGATCGGATAGTTTTCTTTGGAGGCATTTCTGAAATAAAGATTAAGCGGATTAAGAAGTAGCAAATTACCGATCATTTTATAAGATGGAAAGTCTAGGTGTTTGTCCTCGCCGATGGAAAGACAGAGAAGGTAATTAATTAATCACAAACCTTCAGAAAAAAGATTAGTTCAGCGTTATCAATGCTCAATAGAAAAGAGAGTGTACACTTTACGTATGGGGAAAAAGAGAGCGTACGAATATAGAAAACTAACATGTACAACCATGTCCCACGGTTATTTTCATCACTTATTATTTAACACAAAATAAGGTTGTCTAAAATTGAAAACATTACCATTCCCATTAGTAACCATGGTAAATCATTAATGATGGAAGACGGCAGGAAAAACATATAAATAGGAATTCAACCAATATCTACTAATATCATCAATCAAAGCGTTTCTTCTACCAATATCTACGTATAAGCATAATTGATAAAAACAAGTTCTCATTAGAAATAAAGTTATCATATGAGAAACATCATATTATGAGGATGAGGGGTTGCAACGGATATAAAACAACTATTTTTTTAAAAAGAAAAGTGACACTCATTAAAATATCAGTTACAATTTTGAAAAAGAGACACTTATCAACGGATGTAAATCATCTAATGCATTCTTCTTTACAATTTTGAAGGCAAAAATCTCAATTTCGGGACTCGTAATACCTCACAAAATATGTTACTTTATTTTTCTAATTCCATTATTACTAGTTTCAATCGAATACTTTGTTGAATAACGATGCAAAAATCAATTACAAGATACAATAAATTAAAAACAAGAATAATCCATTCAAAACTATACGATATAAACGAAAATTATCAAAGCGCGAGTGAATACCTAAAGTAGGGAGCTTGATCAACTGAATTTTGATATCATTGACACCATACAACCAAGCAGCCAGATTTTCTTAATATCATCAAAGCTTCTATTGGCATTTTTAGGAAATGTTAGAGTTAGATTAATTAAAATATTGTATCACAACTGAAAATAGAATAGAAAATGGAGATAAAGTCTATAACACTTAAAATGGAACAGAAAAAGAAAATTTTTTTTAAAAAAAAAATGACAGTCTAAACTTACTCTGAGGCGGCGGCGGACTGGGAAGAATTAGGCGGCAGCGGCGTTACCTCGGAGCTGCTTCCGTCGTGGGGGTGAAGGGCCGGAGGAGGGGAATGAGACCGATGGTGGCCGGTGGGTATGGGTCTCTAAGAAATCGGGAGTGGATCGAGGGGGAAGGAAGGTGATGGTGGCGGGTTCGTCTGAAAGGGAGAATGAAGGAATGGCGACGAGGGTTTCTGAATTTTGATGTATATATTTTTTTTTGGAGAAATCCACAGTGAAACGACGTCGTTTCACTACTTAATTACGTCTTCCGTCATACATTCCGTCGTTATTCGGTCGGTACGCGGTCGATATAATCTGTCTGTATTCGGTCGTTAACATAAAAGAAACGACGTCGTTTTGTGCCCCTCATTTATTAATATATAAATATACACTGTTATTTTTTCTGTCGGTAAGCGGTCGTTATAATCCGTCTGTATTTGGTCGTTACAATAAAAGAAACGACGTCTTTTGTTTCCCTCATTTATTAATATATAAATATACACTGTTATTTTTTCGGTCGGTAAGCGGTCGTTATAATCCGTCGGTAGTCGGTCGTTACAATAAAAGAAACGACGTCGTTTTGGTTCCCTATTTATTAATATATAAATATACACCGTTATTGTTTCGGTCGGTAAGCGGTCGTTATAATCAGTCGTTATACCGTCGTTCCATTCCGTCTGTACTCGGTCATTAAATACGAATAAAACATCGTCGCTTTAATTTGGTCAACGGGACCGATGTTGCCAACTGAATGGCAACGGAATAACGATCGTTATGTATTCGGTCTCTATTCGGCCGTTAGTCCGTCGTCAGTTTTGTGACCGCTCAATTCGGTCGCTAAATTCGGTCGGTATTTAATTGTTTTATTGTAGTGTACTTTTCTATTTTGACGGATTAAAAACATATAATAAAGAGATTAAAACTTTTCGAAACTAAACCGATAGCACTTGAGCAGTTGAGACTGAGTAGCAGAGGCGTTTTAATGGTGGTGGTGACGGCTCTCGAGTCCTCGACTATGATAAAAAAAATAAAAAAAAAGAATGAAACGACAAAAGAAACTATCTTTTATAACTTTTATTTTTATACTTTTATATCTGAGGATAAAATTAGGGTAAAATTATAGCCTTAGAAGTGAATTGATCCAAAGGTTAAAAAAATTTATTTATATATAATAATATATATTTATTTATAAATCTATGCTAAAACGGATTCGGTTCCAACGAATCCGATTTTTTATATTTCAGATCCGTAACCATTTTATTACTCTTATACGGATTCGGGGGTCGGATGCGGGTTTATGGGTCTGGAGTTCTTACCAAATCCTAAAAAACAATTCGGATTCGAGTCGGATACAGATAAAGATCCGACCCGTTTTCAGGCCTAATGGCTGCCATGGTTGGCCCTTTATGCCAAATTATGGCCAGTAATCTGGCCCAAGGGAAAACCCCAAACGACAGTCATTATTTTTTTTTTCTATGACAATTATTTATTGGACCTCACCAGAGGATAGGGATGGCAATGGGGCAGATCGGATCGGATATCTGTCTGATCCGATCTGCTCCGCATTATCCAAATTCCGATCCGATCCAATCCGTGATCCGCTCCGGATCAAAATTTTATGATCCGCGATCCGCTCCGCACGGGGCTGATCTGATCCGATCCGTTCAGTCCTATTTTTTTAAACAAAAAATCATTAATTTTACCATAAAAATCATTAATTTTTTTTTAAAATTCATAAAAAAAAGCCTCCAACAAGTATAATTAATAAATTTTATGCTAAATCAATTTTTAAACAAGTACAAATATTATATTAAAATGAAAATTAAACATAATTAAGCCTAATAATAACAATATTATAATAATTTAATATATATGGGGCAAAACGGGGCGGATCAGTGCGGATCGGATCGGAGCAAACACAAATACCAAATTTGATTTGCCCCATCCTCGGATCGGAGCAGATCTGCTCCAAAAGACGTTGGATCAGAGCGGGTCAACAGATCACGGATCAAATTGCCATCCCTACCAGAGGAGGAGTAGTAGAAGCCCGGCTGAGCGGGTGCCCCGTGAGGGGAGTAGTAGAAGCCCGTTGAGCGGGTGCCCCATGAGGGGGAGTATAAGACCCACACAAGGGAACCCAAAGAAATGACAATTAAATCATTCCCTTGTGTGAGGTGGGTATCGAACCCACAACCTTAAGGTTGTGGGCAGGCCTTGCCCCACTGGGTAAGGAACCTTAGATACCAAAACGATAGACATGTACATCCAACACACTTATGAGTTTCTCTATCATTTCTTTTTCAAATTTCCTCCACAAATATAGGGGAGGATAGTGGTTGTTCAGTAGAGAGGTGAGGGATGATGGTGTTGGTACTGGGTGGTGGTCTTGTCGGTAAAGATTGAGATTATTAACGGGCCGAGTCAGTTACAAGTTGAACGGGCCTGTTAATTTTTTTTATTATAGTAAGGGGTAAGTATGTCTTTTTAAATATTTAGGCAAAAAATAGGAATAAATGGGCCAGAATGCTTCACCACCAGTGTTTGAATCCGTTGCTCGTAAATTTTCTGTGTCTAAAACTTGCTAAAAACAATGTTTATGGCCAAAACCCGAAATATTAAAATTATTAGTGAACATTTGGTGTATATTACTCTACTTTATTTGTTGGTGAATAAATATATTGCGCGTAAAGAATAATGAAAAGAAGCCGATATTTTGAATCCTTAATCAATTAAAAGGTGAAACTAATTCTAATTTGTTTTTAATCTTCAAAAGAATATATCCTCCAAAAACAATACTACATCCAAAAGTCATCCTAGTTAGATTTTGATGTAAACTCTATCTTAAACTCGACCAAAAAAGAAAACAATATGAAATAATTGAGTTAAGGATGTCTAGATGAAAACATTGTATAGAACTTAAGATTCTGGCGTCCAAAGAAAATGGACAAAAATGCATCCTTCAACTAAACAAAAAAATAAACACCTAAGTTTCTTAGAGCTCTCTGTGAAAAAAACATTTATGTTTAGAACTGCATGAAATTCCCCACTCTTATCTTCCCTTGATGAGTCACTACTCTGCGCCCACTGGATGCCTTAACTCGATTTGAATACACACTCTGGTTTACGAAGTCGCTCATTCCATAACCCTTTCCGCCACTATAGGTTCCACTCCCTTTGAAACCATCACTCCAGAAGAAAAAACAATCTCATACGGAAAAACAACCTCACTTTTCCGCTATTGCAACCTATGTTATTCGTTATTGTTTTTTCAAATGCCGTTTGATGACCCCTATGTTAATGGGTGAGACCTTAATGGCATTTTGCATAGGCTCTAATGGCTCAAATTCAACAAACCCTAAGCAAAATCTGCACTTATTACTCCTGACTTAGATGCTGTCATGCGTGATTAACCCAAATCTTTTGAATTTCTCTTGAAGTTTGTTGACAGTAGAATTTATGGGCTAGTTCCGAACATAGACGGAGTAACCATCCTATTCGCTATTGATATTTTTTGAACATTTTAAGTTAAAGTATGGCAAAGAGAAACGCCATCTACTACCATTTTTTTAATTTTTATGAGAAAATGTTAATATGAGTTCTTATGAATACATTTGGTCTATAATTTCTCTATATTCTTTTTCAGTATAAAATTTCATATAAGAAGATTTAATTTCTATGTTTTCATTATTTTTTGTCTACGTTCTCATTGCGTCCAGAATTGAAATGAGTAGAGATTATTACAATTAATAACCTTCGATAAATTTGTTATTTACATAATTTATTTGTTGGTAAATCTATATAGATCGCGTAAATACCTAAGCATATATATGACACACGACGCACGGAGTTGTGCGTTATATGGATTCTTAAACTTTAAAAAAAATCATTTTCAATTATACTATGATACACCTAAAATTTAGATAAAGAAATAATTGAATGAAGAACACATCTTGAATACTAATAGATTAAAAGCTTAAGCTAATTCTAATTAATACAAAATAAAATCGTCGTATAGTGAGAAAACACGACCTTCAACACAAGAAAGTTAACGATGTTTTTTTCCCTAAAATATTGTCCTGCAAAAGACCGATCTCGTCTTTTTTCTACAAATTCCTTCAATTCAAAATATCCTTGTTCAAATTGTACGTCAGAACGATACCGAAATAGGTACTCTTCCACATTTTTAAACCTAGTTTGTGGTTGGTGTTAGGGTCCATATCCTGGACGTTTATTCTTGCACTTCCAATTCCTCAAAAGTCGAGAAAGATGTCTATCTAGGTAAGGTATAATGTCGGAATACACCGTCTCTTGCATATAGAGACCTGCAAGACGTATCAGTAGACGATAGTTGTTATATAGGTAATTCCATTAAATAATGTAAAAAGACATAGTCCTTCATATACAATAATAAAATGACAAAACGAATAGGAAAGAAACACTATTAAAAAACAAAAAGAACAGAATGGTCTTCTCTGTTTTGAAGAGCGTAAAAGTCCATTTGAAACAAAGGAAAAAGGTTAAATGTAGTCTTGGTAGTTCTAAACATATATTTGAGTTGTTTAATGTGAAATTAGATTCTCATAGTGAATTAAAAAAGATACAAAGTTATAAAATTTTGTTTTGTAAAATTACATAGATACATGTTCCCCATGTTAGGATGAAAATTCATGGAGTCTGTCCCCACTTTCTAGATTTTCTAATTAAATTTTTCTTGGTTCTAAATTTTGTGAAGATACATGAGTTTTTTGGTGTTAAAATAAGATTAGATTAAAATTTTACACTATTATTATTAAATATCTTCTCTTATTCAATTGCTGTCTAATTTAAATATTTTGGCATTAATTTGAATTAGAAAATATTTTCATTTTTGAGAATCTCTAAAGTATATATATGTTTGACGCACAAGTCTAGGTGTCATATGTGACGTTAGTTGTTCAAGCACAATTGTCGTGTGATATACATTGTCGATCAACAAATATGGAATGTATTTAAGGTTACAATTTTAATTGATTCTGTTTAACGGCAATCGTATATGCTTATTTCCGCTAAAAAAAATAATAAAATATGGGAATAAATATTTTTTATTAATCATTAACATGGCAAAAGAGCACAAAAAATGTATGCATCACAACCCATTGTAAGCATTAGAGAGGAGCATAATTATTAAAATTCTCGAGTTCGATGTTGATATTCTATTTCCCTATATCGCCATCAATATGTTCGAGGAAACCCTATAATTCTATTAAAAAAACAAAAGGAAAACGTCGGTCTTCTCTTTTCTAAGGAACGGAAAAGTCCATTTGAAACAAAGGAAAAATGTCAAATTTAGTCTCGATAGTTCTAAAAATATATTTGAGTTGTTTAATGTGGAATTAGATTGTCATAGTGAGTTAAGAAATAATCAAAATTATAAAAAGTTTAGTATTGTAAAATGACATCGATACATGTTCGCCAAGTTATAGGATTAAAATTCATGGAGCATATACTTTCTAGAATTTCTAATTAAATTTGTCTTAATTCTTAATCTTGTTTTGTGAAGATACATGAGTTTTATTTGGTGTTAAAATAATTTTAATTAAAAAAAAAAATCGTCATATAGTGAAAAAATATGACCTTCTACACAAGAAAGTTAAAGATTTTTTTTTCTAAAATATTGTCCTGCAAAAGACCGATCTCGTACTTTTTTCTATAAATTCATTTACTTCAAAAAATCCTTGTTCTAATTGTGTGTCAGAATGAAACCAAAATATGTACTCTTCCACACTTTTAAAACTTGTTTGTGGTTCTCCTCAAAAGTCAAGAAAAATGTCTATCTAGGTAAGGCAGAATGCCGAAATAAACCATGTCTCGTGCAAATAGCAACATGCAAGACATATCGGTAGACGATAGCCGTTATGTGGATCATTTAATTAAAGGATGTAAAATGACAAAGCCTTTCATATATAATAATAAAATGACAAAAAAGAATAGGAAGGAAACACTATTAAAAAACAAAAAGAACACATCGGTCTTCTCTCTTCTAAGGAACATAAGAGTCTATTTGAAACAAAGAAAAAATGTTAAATGTAGTCTCGATAGTTCTAATAATATATTTGAGTTGTTTAATGTGGAATTAGATTGTCATAGTGAATAAAGAAATAAACAAAATTATAAAAAGTTTAGTATTGTAAAATTACATCGATACATGTTCGGACGGTTAGGACTGAAATTTATGGAGTCCGTCTCCACTTTATAGAATTTCTAATTAAAATGTTTTGTCAAGACACATGAATTTTATTTGGTGTTAAAATGGGGATTAGATTAAAAACATTAAAATATTATTATTAAATATCTTCTCGTATTCAATTGATGTCTAACCTAAATCATTTTTGCATTATACTTGAATTAGAAAAGATTTTCATTTTTGAGAACCCCTAAAGTGTATATATGTTTGGCCCACAAGTTTGTGCGTCATATGTGACGTTAGCTGTTCATGCATGGTTGTTGTGTGATATACATTGTCGATCAATAAATATGGAATGTCACAAAAGGATTCTCATTAGAACCTATGACTTTTGATATCTATGATGGGATGGAATTGAATGAGGTGATTACCCCCAAGAAAACAAAGTACAAGCAAGAAGAAGATGATCAACCACCCAAAATTGATGTTGAAAACTTCCTCAAGAATTTTCTTTTGATATAATTTCATCTCTATTAATCAAATCCCTCATTCAGTTCAGGTTTGTCTGCAAAGTTTGGGAAAAGTTATCTTATGCTTCCAATTTGATTAATTTATATCTGTTAAAGTCACAGAAGAGCAACCCATATCTTATTTTTCACTGCGATTTACCGATCAAGATTTTGCTATACTTTGTGGAAATTCCTGATGAAAATGGTGACAAAGATAAAGTTATAGAATTTAAAATCCCATTTTATGATGAAATGCCTGAGTTTAATGTAGTTGGCTCTAGCAATGGTCTCTTATGCCTAGTGAGTTCATTATTTGCTGAATCCATTATATATACATTCCTTTTTTAATTAAATACATTGAGTTACCAAAACCTACTCCCATTTATCAAGATCAGTTGACCATGTATGAGTTTGGATTTCATGCTACAACTAATAGGTACAAGGTTGTAAGGATAGTGCACTATACAAATGTTTTTAACCTTAACAATGTATGTTTAGAGCCTAGGTATATTTGTTTAAGACATTATATGATATCCCGATGTCTAGGTATTTTATTTAGGTAGCGAAAAATGGCGAAGTATTGGTCAAATACCTTATCAATTAGACAGAAAGGCAAGTTCAAGACATTATTCAAATGTTCAAATGTTATTAACCTTAACAACGTATGTTTAGAGCCTAGGTATATTTGTTTAAGACATTATACGATATCCCGATGTTTATGTATTTTATTTAGATAGCGAAAAATGGCGAAGTATTGGCCAAATACCTTATCAATTAGACAGAAAGGCAAGTTCAATTCTACAAAATGGAAGGTTACATTGGACTACAGACGATGAATACTATGATGAGAACCGTAATCGATTAATTATTTCATTTGATTTGTTAGAAAAGGTTTTTAAAGTGGTACCTTCCTCAGATTTAGAACGTCGAACTCAGAGGAGGGCCTTTGATATTGGAAAATTAGGTAATTATCTTTCTATATTTATGCCAGTACTTAGATCAGGATATAATTTTCATATTTGGGTTATGAAAGAGTACAATGTGAAGGAGTATTGGGTTAACCATCCTATTCGCTATTGATATTTTCTGAACATTTTAAGTTGAAGTATGGCAAAGAGAAACGCCATCTACTACCATTTTTTATATTTTTATGAGAAAAGATTAATATAAGTTCTTATGAATACATTTGTTCTATAATTTCTCTATATTCCTTTTCAGTATAAAATTTTATATAAGAAAATTTAATTTGTATGTTTTCATTGTTTTTTGTCTACGTTCTTAATGCGTCTCGAATTGAACGGAGCGGGGATTATTACAATTAATAACCTTCGATAAAATTGTTATTTACATAATTTATTTGTTAGTAAATATATATAAATCGCGTAAATATCTAAACATATATATGACACACGACGCACTGAGTTGTGCGTCATATGTATTCTTTAAACTTTAAAAAAAAATCATTTTCAATTATACTATGATATACCTAAAAGTTAGATAAAGAAATAATTGAATGAAGAACACATTTTGAATACTAATAGATTAAAAGTTTAAACTAATTCTAATTAACACAAAATAAAATCGTCGTATAGTGAAAAAATACGACCTTCAACACAAGAAAGTTAAAGATGTTTTTTTTCCCTAAAATATTGTCTTGCAAAAGACCGATCTGATCTTTTTTCTACTAATTCTTTCAGTTAAAAAGATCCTTGTTCCAATTGTATGTCAGAACAAAACCGAAATAGGTACTCTTACACATTTTTGAACTAGCTTGTGGTTGGTGTTAGGGACGTTTATTCTTGCACTTCCAATGCCTCAAAAGTCGAGAAAGATGTCTATCTAAGTAAGGTAGAATGCCAAAATACACCATCTGTATTACTGTATATTTATATCTTTCTATATTGTAGAAATGTTATGAACTGGTTCTCTTACATCCAACTCACCAAAAGTTTTTTTATTACGCATGGTACAGAATATATATTGACGTTGAAAGTTTTATTTTTCTCCAGAAAAACTAAAATATGGAATGTAGATAATGTTACAAATTTAATCGATTGTGTTTAAAGAAAATCGTATATATACTTATTTCTGGTAAGTACAATAATAAAATATGGGAATAAAAAATCTTTGTTAAACATTAACAAGGCAAAAGAGCACAAAAGTGTATGCATCACAAGCCATGGTAAGCATTTTTCTGTATGCATAAAAGAAAATTTTATTTGTATGTTTCATTCTTTCAAACTTACGCTTTCATTGTGTCTTTAATGGACATAAGCTTCCATTATTACAACTAATAACCTTCGCTAAAAATTTTATTTACATACTTTATTTATTGGTAAATAAATATATTGCGCGTAAATAATAAGGCAAAGAAGATGATATTTTGAAAACTTAATCGATTAAAAGCTGAAACTACTTCTAATTTGTTTTTAATCCTCAAAAGAATGTTGCTCTTCTTTGCTAAAAAGAAAATTAAACAAAACAGAATATAGATAGAAATGAATTTCGAATTTAATCCTAGACGAGGCAGTAGTACACCACTTGCCCTTAAACTCTATTTGCTCGCCTAGTACACCACTACGTGATGAATCCAAAACACTTTAAAACTAAGCGGTGGAACACATAATTATATTTGATCAAATAAGTCCTCTTTATAAATTAATTCTCCAACAATCCCCCCACATGAATGAAATTTGGCAGGAATGATGCACGCGTAGCCTAAAATGCAATTTCGAGAGTTCAACGAGAAATCACTGCTTTGGGATAGGTGGTTGTGAACCTTGAACCTTCCCTAGTAAATACCATCGGGTATACTTGCTAACATATGGACACGATGCCTTGAACTATTCAGCTTTCTGTGTGCACCAAGACAACGATACTCACACAACGGGTTCTCTACACAATTAGTCGGTTCTTTCGTTGTTGTCCATTTCGGCCCTGGACAACCTTGGAAATATTCATTGAATGCTCTAGAGATTTAGCCCTCAAGTAATCTCGTAGAAGTGGCCCCTTCACATTCAATATAGGTGATCTCTTATTAGAAGTATCCTGTCATACTCCACGTATTACGTATAAGGATCATTAAAAGTTTAACACTTATCCTTCGATGGACAGGTCTATCACTCTTTCATCACAGGAATGGGCTGGGAATTCTTTTTTCGAGTGCTTCGTTCGACTTCCTCCCACAATTCGGTTTTCCCGTTGAACCTGCAAATTGGGTTTTCCAATTCAAGTTGGGTTACCATCATGAGGGGTAATCAATTTCACGGGCTTCAACCCCACCCCCCTCGATGAACTCTCTACTAAGTCTCTTGTTAGAACTTTCGTTAATGGGTCCGCTATGTTTTCTTTGGATCTCAGAAAGTCCAAAGCAATAACGCCGGTTTTTAACAGAGTTCTAACGGATTTGTGTCTCCAACGTATATATCTAGACTTCCCATTATACACGTTGTTTGTTGCTCTTCCAATAGCTGACAAACTATCACAATGTAAGCTAATTGGTTGCATTAGTTTTAAAGACATTGGAACGTCCTCCAAAAAACTACGTAGCCAATCAGCCTCTGCTGCTGCTATATCCAAAGCTATGAACTCCGATTCCGTAGTTGATCTTGCAATGCAGGTTTGTTTGCATGATTTCCAAGAAACCGCTGCACCTCCCATCACAAAAATGTATCAACTAGTGGACTTTATATTTTTAGAGTCTGAAATCCAATTCGCATTAGTGTACCCTTCAAGTACAGCTGGATATCTCGTATAATGTAACCCATAGTCAGCAGTGTATCGTATATATCTAAGCAGTCTAACTAATGCTTTCCATTGCTCGTGACTGAGATTACTCGTATACCTCGCCAGTCTATTAATTGAATTTGCGATATTAGGTCTAGTACAATCCATGAGGTACATTATACTCCCAATTGTCGCAGTTGTCGCAGACCTTCTCCGGGATTTTTGCAGAGATTTGAAACCACTTCTATAGGTGTTCTAGCTATTACATCATTTCCTTAATCAAATTTGTCTAGAATCTTCTCAACATAGTATTTTTGAGAAAGTGAATATCCATCTGCTATCTTGGATACCTTCATCCAAGAATTAAATCAACAAGTCTCATGTCCTTCATATCGAAGTTTTGCGACAACATTTTCATGGTAGTCTTGATGTTATCTTTGTTACCAATGATTAGCATATCATCCACGTAGAATAGACTATTACGTAGTCATCGTTGTTTCCTTTCACATAGACACACTTGTCACACTGATTTATTTGAAATCCATTCAAAAGCATTATGCTATCGAAATTCTCATGCCATTGTTTAGGTGCTTGCTTTAATACATATAAGGATTTAACAAGTCTCGCACACCAAGTACTCTTTACCTGGAACCACAAAGGCTATGATTAACCTGATTGATGTTTTCCTCAACACAGGAGCATAAGTGTCGAAATAATCCACACAAGGAGTTTGTTTAAAACCCTTTATTACAAGTCTTGCCTTGTATCTATCTATCGTACTATCTGGCCTAATTTTCTTTTTGGAAATCCACTTGTGGCCCAATGCTTTTGAACCAGTTGAAAGTTCCACTAGTTCCCATATGATTGATTTTGAAGTATTGAATTTATCTCAGTATCAATAGCTTCTTTCCAGAGGTCCGCTTCAGGAGAAGACATTGCTTCTTTATAAGTCAAAGGGTCATCTTCTACCAGATAAGTCAGAAAATCTGGACCAAACGACTTTTCAATTCTAGCTCTCTTGCTACGCCTAGGCTCTTCAACTTCCTCTTGAAGATCTTCTCCCCCCCCCCCCACATTTCTCACATCTCGATTGACTTTTAGGTCAAATCCAGAGCGATCAATGTAAGGGAAAATCCCTTCAAAGAAAGAAGCATCTCTATCCTCAATAATGGTATTTTCATGCACATCAGAATTATCTGACTTGTGCACTAAAAATCTGTATGCACTACTATTTTGTGCATATCCTATAAACACGCAATCTACCATTTTCGGTCCTATCCTAGTCCTCTTAGGTGGGGGAATCGAAACCTTTGCTAGACATCCCCATACCTTTATAAATTTATAAGAAAGTACATACCCTTTCCACAATTCATAAGGTGTTTTGTCTAGTCTTTTATGCGGTAGTCTGTTTAGAATGTGATTTGTGGAAAGCAAAGCTTCCCCTCCCACAAATTCTGGGGTGAACCAGAACTAATTAACATGGCATTCATCATTTCTTTTAAAGTTCTGTTTTTGCGCTCCGCAATTCCATTTTGTTTTGGAGTGTAGGGCTCAGTTGTTTCATGTGTAATGCCACTTTCAGCACACAATTGAGCGAATGGATATTCAAATTCTCCACCTCTGTCGCTCCTTAACCTTTTGATTTAGTTACCATTTTGGTTTTCAACTTCATTCTTATAATGAACAAACAGTTTATTGCTTCATCTTTACTTCCCATTAAGTAGACATAGCAGAATCTCGTGCAATCATCGATAAAAGTAATAAAGTACTTCTTACTGCCTCTTGATTGTACATATTTAAGATCACATACATCAGTGTGTATTAAATCTAATGGTTCCAAACTTCTCTCAATTGATCGGAAAGATGACTTAAATAACTTAGCTTCTACACAAGTCTCACACTTGTAGTTTTTGTCAACATTAAATTTTGGTAAAATGTTTAATGAAATTAATTTTTGTATGCTTTTAATATTCACATGACCTAATCTATCATGCCATAAATTAAAAAACTCAGCCAAATAAGCAACTTGATTGAATTCATTAGCCTCTTGGGCAACATTGTTTCCAGTCGAGCTAGTAAAAGCCTCAGTTACATTCACGCCCGTAGGCTGAGTTCCTGGGAGTACAGTCATTATATTAAATTTAAAAAGACTATCAGCTAAGTACCCATTTCCTACATATATTCCATTCTTTGTCAGAATAAATTTGTTTGCCTCAAACACCAGCCTGAATCTTTTGTTGTTCAGCACAATTCCAGAAATGAGATTCCTTCAAATTTCAGGCACATGGAGCATTTCAGTGAGAGTTAGCTCCTTCACAGAAGTCATCTTTAGGACAATATTGCCCTTTCCTTCAATATTGAAGAATGCCAAGTTCCCCATGTAACAGAATTCATCCTTAATAGTTTCATAAGTCTTGAACATCCATTTATTGATACAAATATGGCGAGTAGCCCCCGTGTCCACAAACCATTCCTTTGGGTTTCCCTATCATATTCACCTCTGAAATAACAGCAACGAGATGCATGTCCTCCATTCTAGAATTCACCTTAACGGCCTCTGATACATGAGCTTGGCTATCCGTTTGGTACTTGTTCTTGTTCCCATTGAACCGTCCACACGACTACGGTTGTCCTTTGCTTTGTGGTTTGGCTTACCACATACGAAGCAGCTTCCCGTGAACTTCTTGTTGGAGTTCGATGCCTTCGAATCAGTCGGACGCTTCCTCTTTCCATCAGCTTCGACAACATTTGCCTTTGAGACGAAGTATAAGGCCATTTTGATGCCTTCCTCACATCCTGTTCAATTTTCAACTTCAAAATCAGATCCCCAAGTGTCATTTCCTTCTTCTTATGCTTAAGGTAGTGCTTGAAGTCATCCCAAGAAGGGGGTAATTTCTCAATCATCAACGCCACATGCAGTGAGTCGTTGATCCCCATGCCCTCAATGGCAAGATCATGATAAATCTTTTGTAGCTCTTCACTCTATTCGAAGACAGATTTTCCATCGACCATATTAAAGTCGTGGAGGCGAGTAACAATGAACTTCTTAGCACCTGTATCATCTACTGTATATTTTTTAGTTATTGGTTCCCACAATTCTTTTGCACTATCCTTTTGATAGTAAATTTGTTACGATGAATCATCTAAACTAGTATGTATAGTATGACGACACATATAAGCATTACTAATCTAAGCATTATATGCTATTACAGATTGAGGATCAGTTTTATTCTCCATGGGAGTTTCCTCATTTACATAGCGAATTAAATTTAGCATAGTAAGGTAGAACATCATATTTTCCTTCCACATTTTGAAATTGTAACCCCCTTTAAACTTCTCGGGTTGTGCAAACTATCCAAACTGAATAGGACGAGAAGCCACTGGAGGCACAAAGGCAGACATCCTAGACATAGCAGCCTCAATACCGCTTGTTTGACCAGCATTCAGATTAACTCCGTTTGTAGGGGTCTCAATTGAAGGAACTGTTCTAGTAATGTTAGCGTTTGAATCATTTGCGGCCATTTTGTTTCTCTATATATTGCAAAACAAACAGTTAGTAGCAATATAAAACAAAAAACAGAAAGTAAATAAACTGAATATATATTCTGATTTCCATTAATACTATTTAAGTTTCTGTTTTAATTCGTTCAATTAGAATAGAAGTAAAATAAAAAAAAATAGAGTTTAAAATTGTTGCTCTTCTTTGCTAAAAAGAAAATTAAACAAAACAGAATATAAATAGAAATTAATTTCGGATTTAATCCTGGATGAGGCAGTAGTACACCACTTGCCCTTAAACTCTATTTGCTCGCCTAATTACTTCAGGCCTACAAGAGCAACTAGTTCCCAAGGTACAACGTCAAATCACTCTTCTTACCAGACGTTTAGAAGCAGAACTTCGAACCTTTTCTGTGCAGAGCTCTCTTAACTATTATGAAGTGCAGAAATGAAGAAGGGAGAATAATTTTTGTAGCAACAAATTCTAAGGGAGGGGACTACCTTTTATAGCAGTCGAAAACTCCCACTTCTCGTAGTGGAGAACGTGGGTAACTCCCACTTCTCGTAGTAGGGTAATGGGCAGTTCTCACAACTGCTGTAGAATTGTGGAAGGACCATTCTGTAATTACACAAAAGTTATGTGACTCATTTGTAATTACTCAATACTTAAGGTACTATTACAGTAATTTTGTCCAAAAAGATATTACTGCCTAACCAGCAGGGACACTCGTGGCGCGACGAGCCGAGGCGAGTCGAGACGAAACGGACGGACGAACGGCGCGTGAGGGGTACACCTTTACCCAGTTGTTTAAGATCACTAGTCTAGCTAGTGCTTATAAACTAGTTTTAATCGATTCTCACAACCGATGTGGGATAACATCACACCTCCATTAATAACCTCTCCACTTTAACCAAATTTATCATTCACATCGAGAATTAGTTTCCTCACGTGTTGTATATCATCGCGAAGCTTGCGGAACTCACTACGCGATGAATCCAAAACACTTCAAAACTAAGCGGTGAAACACACAATTAAATTTGATCAAATAAGTCCTCTTTATAAATTAATTCTCCAACAAAGAATACATCCCCTAGAAACACGCTTCATACTAAATCTAAAAGGGAATCCTAGTTAGATTCTCATGTAAACTCTATCTAAAACTCGACCAAAAATAAATAAATAAATAAAGTGGAGAAAATTGTGTTAAGGATGTCTAGAAGAAAACATTGTATAGAACTTAATATTCTGGCGTCCAAAGAAATTGAAAGAAAAAAAAGCCTCATTCAGCTAAACACATAATTTCTCAAAATATAAACAGAAACATTTTTTTTACGAAGCAAGGTTGCTAAAATTTTGATTTTACGTAGACTCGAAATAGAGATGTAGAATCGTAAACTCGTGAATCGTCAAATAAATCGTAAAATTGTTTCAAAAAGTTAAAATATATATTTTATATAAAAATAATAATAAGTAAAATATACATCATATCATATGGTCCAACAATATGAGAAAAATTTATAAAACATGGTTTCACAATTTTTTTCAAAAGATAATAACGCAACAAAGTTCACAATAAAGAACTTACAAGTCTTTCAAAATATATAAAAAAAAATAATGGTTTCTTAGTTTATAAGTCTTTTAAAAGATCAAAATAAAATAAATCACATAATAATTCTATGATCTAATCGAGCAAGTCAATTAAATACTTGAATTTCGAACCACCATCACTATCATCATTCTCCATATCATTTCCGCCATCATTAAACTCATCAACATCATCATCGTGAGGAAGCTCAAAATCGTCAAAGAATGAATCGATAGCACAAGCAGTAACATCACCTCCAAATTCAACATTGTTTCTTTCTTCCAAATCCAATTCCGAATTCTCATCAACTATCCAATCATTATCTGAAGAAAAATTAACAAGGTTATATTCATTCGATTATCGAGCTTGCTTCAACGTTGGCTTTTTTTATGACATTATAAAACGCATAAAGAACTTCAACAGTTTCAATTTAGGAATTTGTTTTGTAGATACATTAGTCACATGAAGAAAAAAAAAGCCCCATTCAGCTAAACAAAAATATAAACACCTAATTTCTCAAACCTTTCTATGCAGAAACATTTTTGTTTTACAAAGCAGGGTTGTTAAAGTTTCTATTCTACGTAGACTCGGAACAGAGGTGTAGAATCGTAAACTCGTGAATCATAAAATAAATCATAAAATTGTATCAAAAAGTTAAAATATATATTTTATATAAAAATAATCAGTAAAATATACATTTTATATAAAAATATTAATAAGTAAAATATACATCATATCATGTGGTCCAACAATATAAGAAACATTCATAAAACATAGTTTCACAATTTTTTTGAAAAGATAATAACGCAACCAAGTTTACAATAAAGAACTTACAAATCTTTCAAAATATAAAAACATAGTTACTTAGCTTATAAGTCTTTTGAAAGATCAAAATAAAATAAATCACATAATAAGTTTATGATCTAATCGAGCAAGTCAATTAAATACTTGAATTTTGAACCACCATCACTATCATCATTCTCCATATCATTTTCGCCATCATTAAACTCATCAACATCATCATCATGAGGAAGCTCAAAATCGTCAAAGAATGAATCGATAGCACAAGCAGTAGCATCACCTCCAAATTCAACATTGTTTCTTTCTTCCAAATCCAATTCAGAATTCTCATCAACAATCCAATCATTATCTGAAGAAAAATCATCAAGGTTTTATTCATTCGATTATCAAGCTTTCTTCAACGTTGACTTTTTTATGACATTATAGAACGCATATAGAACTTCAACAGTTTCAATTTAGGAATTTATTTTGTAGATACATTAGTCACATGAATAGTCAACAAAATTTTATATGCAATAATTGCACTAGGAAAAAGGTCCAACTTCCAGATCCACCGATCCAAGCCATGTCCCTGAACTACCCGAGGGAGGTCGACACCATTTGCATAAGCGATGTGTTGTGCTTGTGGTGACCAGCCGAGAGGTCCCAAGAAATCAGCAATACATGCAGTAGGTTCTGAGGAGCCAACACGATGCTGAAACCGGCATGCCATAGTTATATCTTCATTCCAAAAAGAGCTTGAACCACTCCGTATTAGCAAACCAATATGAGTTTCAGCTTGTTGCCTTGCAGTCAACAGGCGTTTCCATATCAAGGAGTCACTTCTCCTCGGTTCAACTAAAGTTGGATGCAAAAATCCCGCACAATATCTATCCACCATAAAATCAGTCCAAATAGTTGTAGAAGTCTGAAACCGCCACCACATTTTGTATACAAATGCTATTTGAAGCGATGTCAGAGAAATAAGCCAAGCCCATTTTGACCAACATCGCAACACAATCTACTCTACCTCATCCAATGTCTCTTATTACCATAAGTCGACTTTCCCTATAGAAAATTTGCAAGGATACGTTCTATATCAACCAGGACGCGTTGTGGCGGGCTCGCAATCGCCAGAATATATAAAGTCACGGATAACAGTATATGGCGAATAAGAATCAACCGCCCTCCAAACCCGAGCAATTTTCGCTGCCATTCTTCCACTCTAGACGCTATTTTTTCAACCATTGGGGCAAAATAAATCACTTTAGCTCTGCCGGTATAAAGGGACACCCTAGGTAGGTAAATGGAAAATTACCTTGCAAAAAGCTCGTTACATCTCGAATCATCTGCACTTGGAGAGGCTTCGTTTTGGTAGAGACATAAAAACTGCTTTTCTGGGAATTTATCCTTTGGCCGCAATGTGATGAATGAACTCCATCAACTTTTGCAGACACCTTTTCCCCCCATTGATGAAGATCATCATATCATCCGCATACGCCAAATGAGACACTACCTTTGTAGAATGAGAGATCACGAAAGGCTCCAACACACGGGTGCCCATGAGGTGGTTCAGACCCCTCGAAAAAGCCTCCCCTGCAAGTATGAATAATAAACGGGATAGGGGATCGCCTTGCTTTACACCTTTGCCGGATCGAAAAAAACCATATGGCGAGCAATTTATTAGTACCGAAAACCAATTGTGTTCAAGAAGGTTACGTACCAAATGCACAAAATGTTCACTGAAGCCGAATTGTCTCAGAACTGCAACAATATAAGAGTGTGACATACGGTCAAAAGCCTTCATCATGTCCAGTTTGATTACAATGTTTCCACCCCGAGTCTTCTTATTTAGGGAAGCCACCATTTCCGTTGCCAATAATATGTTGTCACTGATAACCCTCCCATGAACAAAGCCCGATGGGTTCTCACTTATCAAAGATCCAAGTATCCGAGACAATCGATTTTCCATGACCTTAGAGAGAATCTTGCTCGAAAATGTGCATAACGCTATAGGCCTAAACTCGCCAAAGTTCAAGGGAGCTTCCACCTTAGGAATGAGCACCAGAAAGGAGCTGGTCATGGATTTCGGTAAAGGAAGGCCTGCCCAGAAGTCTTGAACCACCCCCAATACATTATCACCAACAATTGCCCAGCAAGTTTGTGTAAACCCTAAGGGCGAACAAACTCAGTTTTTGATATTGGACAAACTTTTAATGTTGTGTCTAATGATCTTAATCTTTGTGATAGAATATCGGAACTCATTATGGAAGCTCTAAGTACTTCAATCAAGCCATTGGTATCAAGATTCAAAGTTATGCAAGGCTCATTTATCAAGATTGAAGATTGAAGACTTAGGTTTGGTTAGATTAGCTTTGTCGTTATAAGTCTTTATCTTATAAAAGCTCTAACCAATGCTCTCATGAACATAAGCTCTACGCTCAAGTCTTGCATTTTTTATAAACACGTTTTCAAAAGGCTAAAGTTTCAAAATGATCCTTACATGAGTTCGTATTTCAAAAGCCTTTGATTTCAAAGTATAAGTCCTTTAAAATGGTTTTCTAAATGTTCTTACTTGTTACATATTGAGAAAACCTTTTAGACTTCAATAGATTTCAAAACGTGTGCAAAATCAACATCTCTCAAAGCTCAGAAGGTCGGATCATCCGAGCTTTCCTCGGATCAACCGAAGAGAAACTGAGAGTTGTGATTGCTTGCTTCGGTCGACTTTTTTGGCAAGTTCGGTCGACCTAGGGTCAGGGTCGGTCGACCGACTTTGGTTCGGCTCATCCGAACTATGGTTCGGTCATCCGAGGTCTCTTGAACGGTAAACCGAACTCTGTAAAAACTAGCCGTTTTTTTACCGTTAAAGAGTCATTTTTCAGCATATTTTGAAATGTATAAATACTCCAAAGCTAGAGAATGACTCCAAGACTTTCACTTCAAAGTTTCATTGATTTCTTATCAGGTCTAAACATCTTCAAAGCAAAAACACTTATTTTCCATGATCTAAATCATTCAAAGGTGTTATTTCAAAAAGCAAGACAAAGAGTGGAATTCATATGTTCAAAGAGCTTATCATTGTTGTACTTCAAAGGTAATATCTTTCACTTAGAAGAGTGAACAATCTTTGTATTAAACATTCTTATTCCCTTTCTTAGTGATTGGGTAATTGTTGTAAAAGTCCTACTTAGTGTGGGCAAGCTCTTAGTGAGTTTTTCTTGTGTGGTTGTGTTGTAAAACTCTTAGTGAGTTAACCACAAGTGTAAACATTCTTCTTAGTGAAGTTGTTTAAAATCCTTGGGTGCGGCTCAAGGTAGTGGATGTAGATTCTGACTGAGTCAAACCACTATAAATCCTTTGTCTTGTTGTTGGGTTTTGCATTGCTTTTATTCATCTTGCTCAAACTTACACTAGCATTGCAAAGAATAGAAAAAGTTTCCAAGATAGATTAAAACCCAATTCACCCCCCCCCCCCCTCCCCTCTTGTGTTTTACAATTGGTATCAGAGCCTCGTCTTCATTTTTAGCTTAACCGCTTGAAGTAAAGATTATGGCCGGTAATTCCGCATTAGCCTATCTAGAGGGGTCTTCCACCAATAGACCACCACTCTTTGATGGAAATCATTATGAGGCTTGGAAAGACCGTTTCAAGATATATGTGTGCTCCATAGATTATTCTTTATGGCATATATTTGAAGAAGGTCCATATGTTCCCACAAAGATTGTTGATGGTATTCAAGTGCCAAAGTCGGACCGTGAGCTAAATGAAGTTGAGTCCAAGGAAATGACTCGAAATTATAAGGCAATGAACTTTCTTAGTTGTGCCTTGGATCAAGATGATTACAATCGTGTCCGTGGAAGCAAATCCGCCCACTCTATGTGGAAAATGCTTGAAGTTAATCAAGAAGGGAGTGGCGATGAAGAAGAAGAGGAAAATGCAAATGTGTGTTTCATGGGATTTGGTAATGAGGTACATCTTTCTCCCTCCACTTAAAATTCTTATGATGATGATAATGAGGATGATCCTAATGAGCTTTTAGTTGATATGTATGATCAATTGAAAAAATGTGCAAAGCAAAACAAAGAAATGAAGCTTAAAATGGAATCCTTGCTTGTTGATAGATCTAAGTTGGTTGATGAAAATAAGAAGTTGTGTGATGATGTTAATTGCTTGAAATGTGAAAATGAAAGTCTTATTACTACTTGCAATACATCTTCATTACAATACATAGAAGCTTGTGTTAAATTGTCATCTCTTGAAAACAAGCTTGTTGAGTTTGATCACATGAAGAACAAAATTAATGACCTTACCCTTCTTGTTGACAACTTTACTAAGGGTAAGAAAAATCTAGATCAAATTCTTGGTATGCAACGTGCTTCACATGATAAACATGGTCTTGGTTATATTGCTAATCATGTTGGCATTGCTAGCTCTTCCCATATACCTAAGAATCATGTTGTGAATGCTAGAACGCCACATAGGGCAAATAGACTTGTTAAGCATGTTCACGAATCTTCTAAGCCACATATTTGTTGCACATATTGTGGAAAACATGGTCACACAAGTGTTAGATGCTTTGTGAAGAAGAAGATTGAAAGGGGAGTTAAAACCATTTGGAGAGTTAAGCGTATTTTAACTAACCCCCATGGACCCAAACAAAAGTGGGTACCAAAAGTTACTCTTCCCTTGCTCTTATAGGTTCTTGTTAGTTAAAGGGAAGCTCCGGCTCTATGATGTTTCAATGTGTATGATTTTATCACATAACCGGAGAAGAAGAAGAAGTGCTTATGAAAGGTGTCAAATCTCTTTGCAATGGAAATATCACTTTGGTGATAAAGCTAAAGATGAGTATGATAAAGAAGATTGAGAAGCTCAAAGAACTCATTGAAGGAACTCAAAGTGCAAAAGCATTCATCAAATTCAATGAGATATTACTAAACTCAATCTCTTTCATTTCCTTGAACAATTATTGATCTTACTTTCCATATAATGTTCAATTGTTCTTGAAATGGGCACCTTGGAGATTTTATAACATGTTTTGCTCTTCATATGTTTTGATTGTTTTTGAGCATGTTATTAGAGAGCTTAATGATTTGATCTTTGTGACGAAATCTCCTTTTAACAACCCACTCCCATCTTTTATTTAGTGTCTTATGCTTTGGGGGAGTTTGTATATGCTATGTTTAGTTTTTACTTGATCTTTATTGCATATAGGGGTGTTGGTGTGTTTATATTCAAGTCTATAGCATTAATCTTATATGGTTGATCGTCTAGATGCTTGACTTAGGATGTAAACTCTATATGTGATGTATGCTCAATTGTCTTATTTTACATCATCACATCACTTGTTGGCTTGCCTTTCATCTTTTATATCTTATAGCCAACTTGTGTAAGTTATTTTGGAAGTTATATGTGTTATAAATGTTTATGTCTTTAATTGATATCAAATATACTCTCCCTTAATAACTTTGAGATCATATTCTTCATTTTCATATCCATTGTGATCTCATTATAGTTTTTGGTTAGTATCACTTTAAGAGTTGCTACACTCATTTAGCTAACCATTAACTTGTTAGAGGAATGTACTCAAAGTGTTATCTTACACTTCCTCTACTTCTTTTGGTTGTGATACATGTGCTTAACTTATGAATTTATGATATCACTTCCACTAGTACTTTGTTAGCTATATTTTCAAACGTGTATTACAATTGGCTATATTTACAATTGGTATCATGTTTTACAATTGGCCAATTGGTATCTAACTTGGTTTTATCTCAAATAGCTAACATCGGATGTTTTATAAACGGGGAGATTGTGCTTAAAGGTTATATTCCTTATCTCCTTTGTTTTTAGCTTAGGTTGATATTCTTTTTGAGCCATATATAACCATCTTTATATTTATGTGTCATTATGGACTCTTTGTATTTTGAAATCAACTACGCTTATTCAAAAAGATCATTCTTCAGAAAATTGGTGTATTAACTTTGCTTGTGCTATGAACTGTTTATGTTTTTGCAAGTACACCCTTATATCTTTGGAGTTTGAAGTCTTTTTGATTATGCCAAAGGGGGAGAAAAATAGTGTATTAATCTTGCTAAAATGGTGTATTGTCTCAAAACATATTAAATGGAAGGAAGGAGGAAAGGAGGTTGGTTGGGAAATAGGGCTCTTCTAAGAGTCCCTAGATTATATGGCAAAAAGAAGTTATCATGACTAAGTGCTTTTGTCTTCATTGGTTTTATCTTTTAAAGCACTAGTCATTGCTCTTAATTGATCTTTAACTTTTTGCCATGCTTCCTTGTTCTTAATTTTGTCCATATTCTATCTTATTACGTAAGAGTTTGTCATAATCAAAAAGGGGGAGATTGTAAGCCCTAAGGGCGAACAAACTCAGTTTTTTATATTGGACACACTTTTGATGTTGTGTCTAATGATCTTAATCTTTGTGATAGAATATCGGAACTCATTATGGAAGTTCTAAGTACTTCAATCAAGCCATTGGTATCAAGATTCAAAGTTATGCAAGGCTCATTTATCAAGATTGAAGATTGAAGACTTAGGTTTGGTTAGATTAGCTTTGTCGTTATAAGTATTTATCTTATAAAAGCTCTAACCAATGCTCTCATGAACATAAGCTCTACACTCAAGTCTTGCATTTTTTATAAACACGTTTTCAAAAGGCTAAAGTTTCAAAATGATCCTTACATGAGTTCGTATTTCAAAAGCCTTTGATTTCAAAGTATAAGTCCTTTAAAATGGTTTTCCAAATGTTCTTACATGTTACATATTGAGAAAACCTTTTAGACTTCAATAGATTTCAAAACGTGTGAAAAATCAACATCTCTCAAAGCTCAGAAGGTCGGATCATCCGAGCTTTCCTCGGATCAACCGAAGAGAAACTGAGAGTTGTGATTGCTTGCTTCGGTCGTCTTTTTTGGCAAGTTCGGTTGACCTAGGGTCAGGGTCGGTCGACCGACTTTGGTTCGGCTCATCCGAACTATGGTTCGGTAATCCGAGGTCTCTTGAACGGTAAACCGAACTCTTTAAAAACTAGCCCTTTTTTTACTGTTAAAGAGTCGTTTTTCAGCATATTTTGAAATGTATAAATACTCCAAAGCTAGAGAATGACTCCAAGACTTGCACTTCAAAGTTTCATTGATTTCTTATCAAGTCTAAACATCTTCAAAGCAAAAACACTTATTTTCCATGATCTAAATCATTCAAAGGTGTTATTTCAAAAAGCAAGACAAAGAGTGGAATTCATATGTTCAAAGGCTTATCATTGTTGTACTTCAAAGGTAATATCTTTCACTTAGAAGAGTGAACAATCTTTGTATTAAACATTCTTATTCCCTTTCTTAGTGATTGGGTAATTGTTGTAAAAGTCCTACTTAGTGTGGGCAAGCTCTTAGTGAGTTTTTCTTGTGTGGTTGTGTTGTAAAACTCTTAGTGAGTTAGCCACAAGTGTAAACATTCTTCTTAGTGAAGTTGTTTAAAATCCTTGGGTGCGGCTCAAGGTAGTAGATGTAGATTCCGAGTGAGTCGAACCACTATAAATCCTTTGTCTTGTTGTTGGGTTTTGCATTGCTTTTATTCATCTTGCTCAAACTTAAACTGGCATTGCAAAGAATAGAAAAAGTTTCCAAGATTGATTAAAACCCCAATTCACCCCCCTTCCTCTTGTGTTTTACAGTTTGGAAAAAACTGCCCGTGTACCCATCTGGTCCAGCTGCGCTCATGGGACTCAATCCAAAAATCGCTTCCTTTACCTCTTGTCTTGTGGGAAGTTGATCCAGGAGGTGATTATCGGCATCCTGTACAAGTTTTGGAATATATTGTTGTAGGAAAACCGCAGGATCCGGAGTATCATCTCGGCTCAGCAAATCCTCAAAATAATGGGCACCAGTCGAGCCTATTGCTGCAGGATCAGTCAACACAGCCCCATGTGGAGTCTCAATTTTGACAATGTTCATGCGCTGTTGCTTATTCCTGCAAAAAGAATGAAAATAATTGGTATTAGCCCCTCCTTCCTTAATCCACTTAAGTCGGGATTTTTGCCTCCAGAATATTTCCTCCCTCTCAAATGCGATTTTGTATTCATTCTTCGCCACACATAATTCCTCCAATTTCTCAGGGCTTGGATCCCTATCATATGTCTCCTCCAAACAGTTACAGGGTGTAGTGTACTGTGTATGCTTGCGTGGATATTGCCAAAGACATCTCGATTCCATATACTCAACGCCACCTTCAATCTTTTTAATTTTTCCTGCAATTTATACATTCCCGAATTGACCACATCCTCCTTCCAACATTCACGCACCACCTCTATAAAGGTTTTATGCTTTACCCACATGTTTTGAAAACGAAAAGCTGAACCTTGCCTATCCACAACCAGTCGATAAACCACAAGTAGAGGACAGTGGTCAGATACTAACCGAGGTAAATGGTCCACTTGAGTGAGATGAAACATAGTATTCCAAGCTGTATTGACCAAAACTCTATCAAGACGACGATGCAAAGGACGCATCCCAGCCCTACTCCAAGTATACGGACTGCCAGAACTGGGTACTTCCAACAGACCACAATCATTAATGACATCAGCAAATTCCCTGATCGGGAGCATGGCAGGGACAGATCCCTGACTCTCCGAAAGCCGTAAAACAACATTAAAGTCACCGCCAACCAGCCATGGCTGATTGTGTTGCAAATGAAAATCTCTTAACTCCTCCCATAAATCCCTTCGCTGCACATAAGAACATTTAGCATAGATAAACGAGCAAAAAATTTGAATTCCGGAAAAAGAGTTCACTCGGACATGTACAATATGTTCCTTGTCCCCTACCACCTCCATATCCAGACTACCATCCCAGAACAGCCAAATTTTACTCGTAAAATTGCCAAAACAATGATCAAATCCCAATCTTTGAGCATACAGTTGCAAATTTTCCAAGTCTACCATAGGTTCCAATAGAATCAACAAATTTAACTTATGAACAAGTCTTCTATAAATATTCACTGTATCTTTTTCCTGTATGAAATTTCATTAAGAAAATTTTATTTATATATGTTTCATTCTTTAAAATTTACGTTTCTAATGCAATTTTAATGGACATAAGCATACACTATTTAAATTAATGAACTTCGACAAAATTTGTATTTACATATACCCAATTTGTTGGTGAATAATTATATTGTAACGTAAATACCTAAGTTTATACATGATGCATGGAGTTGTGCATCATATGTATTGTTTACCCATTTCTAAAAAAAACATCCTTTAAAATTATAATATGATTCACCCGAAGGGTTATGTAAAGAAATAGTGAAAGGAAGACGATATTTTGAGTACTAATCGATTAAAAGGGTAAACTAATTCTATTTTTTTTTTTCTTTCTAAAAAATACATCCCAAAAACACATTTCACACTTGTCATACCCCGAAATCGAATGATGGTCTGACACCACTTCATATGCTAATAAGACACGGAATCAAAGCAGAATAGCAAAGTTCATTATATTATTAATAGCGGAAGCATTAATGCTACATTAATTATCCAAGTTAAACATAAACCAACAGAAATAAAGTAAGTAGTATTTGGTTATTACATGCCAAATTTTAAGTATTTAAAGAAAGCTAATCATCTATTACGAGATAGTTTATGATTCACTCAAAGCCCTCCCCATCCCATGACTCCACATAAGAAACGTCATCAAGTATATCTTCATCTGCAAGCAAGAAAAATAAAGACATGAGCTATAAAGCCCAGTAAGCATCAACATCCTTGCGATGAAACATCAAATGAGACTCCAAAACACTTTACCCGATTCCCAAATCAGGTTTGAAAACTATGCAGTTTTTGTCCCTTCACTAGACACATTTTACACATGAAAACCTCACCAAATAACTATTGAGAAAACACTAGAAAGGAACCCAGACAAAAGAAAAAACATAAAAGCCAAACACCTCCACTCCGGTTAACATGGAATCTCACACTAGTCGACCGAATGATCTTTAGAAAACAAGGACAACACATTCCCCAAAGTCCGGTTGACCAATACCACCGACCAGTCGACCGACTTGCCCTTCGGTAGAAGGGTTCACTAACTCGGTCGACCTACTCAGACTCTACCATCGTCCCTTTGCTCCCAGTACTTTGAGTCGGACGACTGGTTGAAGCTCCAGTCGATCGAAGTTCGGTCAGTCAATTTTTCAGTACAAAATTGTGAAGGAAAAGTACATTTCTGCACAACTCGTATTCCAACCCCAAAATGACCAGTTTTGATGCATATAAATATATAAATGTCAAAGACAAACATATAAGAAAGTAATACATAAACCGTACTCGTTAAATCCAACATTTGCACATCAGAAATTTGACACAAGCTCCATGCTTTCACCTATCCCAACATACGGACATACACAACATTGGATCTTTCGAATACGACTCATGCTATGACACAACATTCACAAGGAAGAGCTCAATTATATATTCTCAACTCTAAAGCAATTACTACAACGGTCCCCAACTTTTAAGGCTAGAAGAGCAGGCTTTCAATGCAATACACGGGTTCAGTTTCTCCCTGAACGAAGGGTTCACAATTCAAGGATTCTTTTGAATGTATCATCGCCCATTCCTGTGGGCTTCACAAGACCGTCGTAGTCCCTAACATATCTCCCAGTTAGGAATGGGTACTCGCCAACACTCAATTCGAAAACTACCGGGTTCAACGACAAAACACTCAATCATGCACATTCAAAAGAATCCTGCAATTAGGTCGTTCCTAAACAAGAGCTTAACCAGTGATGAGCCAATAGACCACATAGCATTTAATTCCTAAAAAGCAGTAACAAGTAGGCTCGAAGGATTATGAACAATGATGACAGCTTAACATGCACAATCAAGTTCCATAATCGAATACACACGTATGGTAATTCAACGCTTCATCCTATGCAGGAAATCATGAGTTTAAAATACTTCCAACACAATTCTATAATTTTAAAGTAAACATTTCATGAATTTTAGGACTGAAAATACTAGTGTGAAGAGTCTTACATGGAAATCAAAGCAAGCAATACACAAATCAGAATTCTGCGCACAAGTAGTAACTTCAAACACGAAAATCAATTCGTTGGAAACTCGAAATCTATCCCCGTTTCTTCTCACGTGTAGCCTTGAGTGTTAGATTCGATTAGAAATAATAATTACCAAATTTGGAGTCCTACTGCTACTTCATTTATGAATTCTCTCCCAAGCACTCTGGTTTCCCAAATTTTCTTCCTTTTCTTTCTTTCCCTTCTATCTAACCTTTCCTAACTTCTAACTCCAGAATTTTCCCCTGCACCAACCACTCCAAGAGACACATCTTTTCAAAAGGTGTCAAACTAATCCACAAGTTCCAACTAGTCTACAGTTAAGTCCCTTAAGTTAGGTTCATTTTAAAAGGCCATCCTAAACAGTTGTACACCAAATTAACACATAATAATCACTTAGCATATAATTTCAATTATGCATATTATTTTAAATGTAAAAAAATTCAGGTTATCACATCCTTCCCCCCTTATTCAAATTTCGTCCCCGAAACTTGCTTACCTCGGGATTCAAACAATTGTGGATACTTCCAGCGAGCTTCTTCTTCAAGTTCCCAAATGGCTTCCCTTTCACTGTGATTCGACCACCTGTATTTTAACATAAGGAATCATGTGTCACCTCAGAATCGGATCCTTATGGTCCACTATCCTTACCGGTGCTTCTTGATAGGACAAGTCTTCCCGAAGTTCTAAAGGTTTCACTTCCCAAACATGGCTAGAATCTGGCACATAACGCCTTAGCTGCGACAAATGGAATACATTGTGTATTTGTGACAGCGTTGGCGGTAATGCCAAACGATAGGCAAGATCCTCTACCTTTTCCAGTATCTCATCGATCCAACATACATTGGACTTAGTTTCCCACTTTTACCAAACCACATCACCCCTTTGGTTGGCGAGACTCGTAAGTATAACTTGCCACCTACTCCGAGTTCCATTGGTCTTCTTTTGTTATCCGCTCAACTTTTCTGCCTATCTTGAGCTGCCTTCAACCTTTCCCGAATAAGCGGGACCACTTCCATAGTTAATTGTACAAATTCTGACAATGTCACACCCCTAACCAGGGTCGATGACATGGCAGTGTCCCATTGGTTAATGAAACACCAAAGTCGACAAACAGAGTTCCTAAAAGGGAATTCAATTATGAAATAAAGCGAAATAAGAGTTCATGAACGACAAAAAAATGGATTCTAATTATTACAAATGAAATTGTTCAACGATACTAATAATGAAATTGTTCCAAGTATAAATGAATAAATGAAATAACTAATTTTTTTTTAATTGAAGTCGGTTATGAGTCACTCTTCATAGTCCCCTTCCCAAGCTCCATCAACATCGTCATAGTACTCATCATCACCTGAAACAGCAAAACCGGATGTCGGACTGAGCTCCAGTGCTCAGTAGGGACCTAAAACAGTTATATAAAACACAATTGACACTAAAGCACATTCCCAAAAATACCCTTTACAAGATAACGATAAACACTACACACTAATACCGACACACCACAGTAAATAAACTTGGAATACCCCGCACAGTATCCACATTACACTAGACACGATCACGAAAAGAAACACATCAGAAAACTAAACACCAAATAGGACCAACATTCATAAACAAGTTGAAACAACAAGTAAGCTAAATAATCACATTCTTCGCATCTAAACGCTTTAACAATCAAATGTATGCAAAGCACCACGCTTTACCAACACATTACACTCCATCACAACGTCGTTTAGACACTAGGAGCATCACTACCGCTATGACACTAAATCCCGCAACTCGATCTCAATCGTCTATTCACTTATTAATCAACAATGACTGTAACGTTCCCAGTTATAGTCCAGACTAGGACGGCCCAAGATGTTTCAACACGTGGGTGCAGTATGACCTCCTGAACTAAGGGTCCAAGGTTTAATGATCCATTCAATGTATTGCATCATCATCTCCCACCAGGGACTCCACAAAACCGTTACAGTCCCAATGATCTCCTCATCAGGTTAAGGCCCTGCATGTTTCACTGTTCACTTAGATCACAAGGGATCTTCTTATACGTCTCGATATTCGAATGAATCCTACTAATCAATCGATCGTTGACAAGAGCTCAAATTGAAGGCGATGACTCGGTCGCCCAAAATCAAGAAGGACTTGAATTATGACAACCAATTAGGACGACCAAAGCAATAAACAATTAGACGAGTTCAACAAATAAGCAATTAACGACCCACAAATCACATTATCACTTAACCACATTTATATCACTTATGAATAAGTATTGTAAAGTAGTAAAACAATATAGAAATCAGATTATAAAGCATTTAATTCAAGTACAAAGCCATTTATGCGATAATAAAAGCAATAAACCTCATTCATACAATTTACTGGTAAATTCCACAATTCATGCAATATATAACGCCCAAGCACTCCCAAATCAGTAACCCAACGATACTCACTGATTATACACAATTAATTGCGATAATTAAATGACGTAGGAGGTCCCTACCTCTTACGAAGACAATTTAATAACAGAAAATCAGAAACAGCACTGCCTAGTCTTACTCTCGGAGCTATAATTTTCTTCTCGGGACTCAGAATGACGTGCCGTTTGCGCTCACTCGAAGCTTATTCGCTTATCTTCGATTTAGTATATAATAGGCTGAAAACGGACAGATAACCCTTCCTCGTTGACCTCTCAAAGTTCTCAGCAAATCTCACAGAAAACTCTTTAAATTTTCTGTAACCTCAGTGTTGTTCACGGGTAAAAGCCGTTTAATCTTTTTATTGTTTGCATTCTTTGCACGATTCCCTAGAAAAGGGCCACGATCCCATGTTTCTCTTGATACCGCCATGATCTGCTAATAATTTCCTTTCTTTTTTTTTTTTTTATGTTTTTATTTTCCTTCCCCTCACTCCAGCGAGTCATGTTCCTTATTTTTCTTTTTTCTTTTATTTTTATATTTCACTTATCATTTTAATCCCTTATTCAATTGAGGTGATTTTATATATATTATATTACGTTAATTTTTCTAATCCAAATAAATTTTTTAATTTAAATTCCACATCTAATTAAATTAATCATCTAAGGTGATTTACAATTACCTCTCCCAATTACGATACGTGAGCGAAAATTTCCTAGAAAAAATGTACACAAAATATAAAACGTAACATGGTTTAGAATTAAATAAACACGAAATCATATAATGTAGCAAAAATAAACTCAAGTCAACCTAACAAGTCATGAAAAATAATTACACGTAAGCAAAAGTCCCGGGTATAACATACTTCCTCACTTACAAAAGTATCGTCCTCGAAACTTGCACTCTCTGCAACATGCAAGCTAACACTCCCCTCTAGATGGACAAGGCTCTAGTGGTATTCAAATAACAAGTATGGCACTAAATGCTCTCCAACAATGTAAGGAATACAAATAATCACATAATTTATCTGTTAACACCACACTTTCGCTGCGCTACTCTGATAAAACAATAGTAACAGAATATGAAGCGATAAACAATTAACACGTTGTGAATGTGAAGCAGTTACAGGTAACATAGCACAAGGAATTACGCAACATAACATTATCGATAATATATATCAGCGGTAACATAGCATACATGTAAGCGATAACATATAAGGTGATAAAGCCATTAAATCAAGTCATACATGTCAAACAAAAAAAGGTACGACAGGGTATGATATAAAACATAAGAATAACATAGGGTATGATATAAAACATAAGAATAACATAACATTCACGAACGATAAGTACACAAAAGTACATCCTAGTCCATGGTGTCTACCCATCACACACCTCACATTAAGTGTTCTTGTTATCTGTAAGCCCTAAGGGCGAACAAACTCAGTTTTTGATATTGGACAAACTTTTAATGTTGTGTCTAATGATCTTAATATTTGTGATAGAATATCGGAACTCTTTATGGAAGCTCTAAGTACTTCAATCAAGCCATTGAAAGCCATTGATATCAAGATTCAAAGATATGCAAGGCTCATTTATCAAGATTGAAGATTGAAGACTTAGGTTTGGTTAGTTTAGCTTTGTTGTCATAAGTAGTTATCTTATAAAGCTCTAACCAAAGCTCTTATGAACATAAGCTCATCACTCTAGTCTTGCATGTTTTCATAAACACGTTTTCAAAAGGCTTAAGTTTCAAAATGATCTTTACATATGTTCTTAACCAAAAAGCCTTTGATTTCATAGATAAGTCTTTTAGAAAAGTTTTCCAAGTGTTCTTACGTGTTACCTTTTAGGAAAACCTTTTTAGACTTTAAAAGACTTCAAAAGATTTCAAAACGTGTGAAAAATTTGCTTGGAAGTTCGGTCAACCGAGCAGAAACTGAGAGCATAACAAAGATGGTTCGGTCGACCTAAGGCCCTGGTTCGGTCGACCGAACCTGGGTGAAGTGGATCCGAAGTGTCATTCAGTCAACCGAAGTTGCTCAGCGGTCAACCGAACTCTGCGAGAAACTAGCCGTTTTTTGACCGTTAAAGAGTCGTTTTTCAGCCAATATTTGAAATGTATTTATACTCCAAAGCTAGAGAAACATTCTATGACTTGCAAATACATTTGACATTGATTTCTTATCAAGTCTAAACACCTTCAAAGCAAAAACACTTTATGATCTAAATCATTCAAAGGTGTTCTATCAAAAAGCAAGACAAATAGTGAACTTCATATGTTCAAAGAGCTTCAAATTGATATACTTCAAAGGTATCCATCTTTCACTTAGAAGAGTGAATTATCTTGTTCTTTATTCATCTTAATTCCCTTTCTTAGTGATAGGGTAATTGTTGTAAAAGTCCTACTTAGTGTGGGCAAGTTCTTAGTGAGCTTTTGTATTGTGGTTGTGTTGTAAAACTCTTAGTGAGTTAGCCACATTTGTAAAAAGATCTTCTTAGTGAAGTTGTTGAAATCCTTGGGTGCGGCTCAAGGTAGTGGATGTAGATTCTAAGTGAATCGAACCACTCTAAATCCTTTGTCTTGTTGATTGGGTTTTGCATTGTTTTTATTCTTCTTGCTCAAACTTCCAATAGCTTTGCAAAGAATCGAAAAAGTTGCCAAGATTAGTTAAAACCCAATTCACCCCCCCCCTCTTGTGTTTTACAATTGGTATCAGAGCCTCCTCTTCATCTTTAGCTTAATCGCTTGAAGAAAAGATTAATGGCCGGTTGCTCCGCTTTAGCTTACCAAGAGGGATCTTCCACAAATAGACCTCCTCTCTTTGATGGAAATAATTTCAATGCTTGGAAAGACCGTTTCAAAATCTATGTGTGCTCTATAGACTACTCCTTATGGAAGATTTTTGAAGAAGGTCCTTATGTTCCTATGAAAGAGGTAGATGGTGTTCAAGTTGCAAAATTGGACAATGAGCTTAATCAAGATGAGTCCAAGAATATGACTCTCAATTATCGAGCTATGAACATCGTTAGTTGTGCTCTTAATCCGGAAGAGTACAATCGGGTACGTGGAAGTAATTCCGCTCACAAGATGTGGAGAATCTTAGAAGTCACCCATGAGGGGACAAATCAAGTCAAAGAATCAAAGCTCAACATGCTTGTGAGGAAATATGAGTTTTTCTCTATGAAGACAAATGAAACTATCAATGAGTTGAACACTAGGTTCACAAATATTGTCAATGGGTTGAGATCCTATGGAAAGGAATATTCAATGGGTGAAATGAATAGGAAGATTCTCAACTCACTTCCTAAAAGTTGGGAAGGAAAAGCTCTTGTGATTGAAGAAGCAAAGAACTTGAAGACTTATCCAACGGAGGAGCTCATTGGTTCTCTTCTCACTTATGAGCTCACACACAAAAAGAATGAGCATCTTGAAAGGGCAAAAGTGAGTGGTGTTTAAAGGCTATTCTTAATATTGATGATTCCAATGATTCAAGTGATGAAGAAGACATCAAATTTGATGATGAGACCATGGAGTTTGTGGTAAAACGCATGAAGAAAATGTTTTCCGGGAAAGGAAGAAAACATTTCCAAAATAGAAGAAAACAAAATCCTCATGGGATGAAATGCTATGAATGTGGAAGTGATCAACATCTCATAGGAGAATGCCCCGCCACCAAAGAAAAAGAGCCCAAGGAATACAAAAAGAAAAAATTCTTTAAACCAAAGAATTTCAAGGGCATGCTAAGTCATTGGGATCAAGAAGGGAGTGGTGATGAAGAAGAAGATGAAAATGCAAATGTTTGCTTCATGGCTTTTGGTAATGAGGTACATCTTTCTCCCTCCCCTTCAAATTCTCATGATGATAATGATGATGATGATGAGGATGATCCTAATGTGCTTTTAATGGATATGTATGATCAATTGACTAAATGTGCAAAGCAAAACAAAGATATGAAGCTTAAAATTGAATCTTTTCTTGATGAAAGAGCTAAGTTGATTGATGAAAATAAGATGTTGTGTGATGATGTTAATTGCTTGAAATGTGAAAATGAAAGTCTCATTACTACTAGCAATACATCTTCATTACAATACATAGAAGCTTGTAATAAATTGTCATTTCTTGAAAACAAGCTTGTTTAATTTGATCTTTTGGAGAACAAAGTTAAAGATCTTACCCTTCTTGTTGAAAGCTTTACAAAGGGTAAGAAAAATCTTGATCAAATTCTTTGTGTGCAACGTGCTTCAAATGATAAACATGGTCTTGGTTATAATGCTAATCACATTGATCATGCTAGCCCTTCTAAGTTGCCTAAGAATCACTTTGTGCATGCTAGTACCTCACATAGGCAAATTAGATATCATGAGCATGTTCACAATTCTTCTAAGCCACACATTTGTTGTACATATTGTGGAAAACATGGTCATACTAATGCTAGATGCCATGTTATGAAGAAGATTGAAAAAGGGGTAAAAACTATTTGGAAAGTTAAACGTATTTCAACTAACCCCCATGGACCCAAACAAAAGTGGGTATCAAAAGCTACTCTTCCCTTGATCTTATAGATTCTTATAAGTTAGATAAATGCCACAAAGCTTCAATGGACTTGATTCAAAGAGAAGTGGCATTGGGAAGAAGTTAAAGGAGATGTGCCTAAAGAAGAAATTCAAAAGCACTCCTTAACACTTGGATTCTCAAAGCTCATATGTTAATCAATTGGAGAACCAAGTTGCTTAGATACAAAGAGCAAAGCATCAAGTGATGATAAGAGCCAAAGTATCAATCCAATGTCTTCATCACTTGGTAAGAAAGCAAAGGTATCAAAATCACTTTCTCTTAACACTTTATTGTGTTTAAGTGTTGTTGGTATATTATTTTTATATGCTTGCTCTTGTACATGTTGCATCTCACATTCTTGAATTTTATTTTATATAGATAACCTTTAGCATGTTCTTTATTGTCCATGTCTATTTTAAGCTAAGGTATCTATGAGATGTAGCATATGCAACTTGATTGATTCTTGTTTTATCATGTCATATTCATTTAAGAATTCATCTAGTTGTTTTGGTTTTTTGATTTGCATGATCCTTATGCATATTTGTGTTACTTGAGATTTTGAGCTAATGATGAAGGACCTTTAAAAAGGTACCACATTTGTTCTCAAGAATTCCTTGTAGGTAATTTAGAGTTCTAAACTTCAAGGAGAAGATATGAACTACAAGGAATGGCACAAGTGAGCTAAGACTCCAAGAAAAGAGTCTAATGCTAAGGATTACAAGATTGTAGAGGGATCATCAAGAAAAGAAAAGTCACCCATCATTGATGACTCTACACTTGTCATGCAAAGAAGATTGAGAAGCTCAGGGAACTCATTGAAGGAACTCAAAGTGCAAAAGCATTCATCAAATTCAATGAGATATTACTAAACTCAATCTTTCTCATTTCCTTGAACAATTATTGATCTTACTTTCCATATAATGTTCAATTGTTCTTGAAATGGGCATCTTGGAAATTTTATAACATGCTTGCTTTTCATATATTTTTTGATTCTTTTGAGCATGTTATTTGTGTGCTTAATGAGTTGATCTTTGTGATGAAATCTCCGTTTAACAACCCCCTCCCCTCTATAATTAGTGTCTTATGCTTTGGGGAGTTTGTTATATGCTATGCTCTATTTTTACTTGATCTTCATTGCATATAGGGGTTGTGTTTATATTCTAGTCCATAGCATTAATCTTATGTGGTTGATCGTCTAGATGCTTGACTTAGGATGTAAACTCAATATGTGATGTATGCTCAATTGTTCATATTTTACATCATCACATCACTTGTTGGCTTGCCTTTCATCTTTTATCTCTTAGCCAACTTGTGTAAGTTATTTTGGAAGATATATGTGTTTATGTCTTCAATTGGTATCACATATACTCTACCTTAATAACTTTGAGATCATATTCTTCATTTTCTTATCCATTGTGATCTCATTATAGCTTTTTGGTTAGTATTACTTTAAGAGTTGCTACACTCATTTAGCTAACCATTAACTTGTTAGAGGAATGTACTCAAAGTGTTATCTTACACTTCCTCTACTTCTTTTGGTTGTGATACATGTGCTTAATTTATGAATTCATGGTATCACTTCCATTAGTACCTTGTTAGCAATATTTTCAAACTTGTTTTACAATTGGCTATATTTACAATTAGTTTCATGTTTTACAATTGGTCAATTGTTATCAACTTGGTTTTATCTCAAATAGCTAACATCGTATGTTTGATAAATGGGGAGATGGTGCTTAAAGGTTATATTCCTTATCTCCTTTGTCTTTAAGCTTAGGTTGATATTCTTTTTGAGCCATATATAACCATCTTTATATTTATGTGTCATTATGGACTCTTTGGATTTTGAAATCAACCAAGCTTATTCAAAAAGATCATTCTTCTGAAAATTGATTTATTAACTTTGCTTGTGCTATGAACTGTCTGTTTTTGCAAGTGCATTTTTTTTCTAAGGAGTTTGAAGTCTTTTTGATTATGCCAAAGGGGGAGAAAAATGTGTATTAATCTTGCTAAAATGTGTATTAATCTTTGTGTATTAATCATGTTTTTTATCCTTTCCGGCATGTTTTGAGGGGGAGCTTTTTATATATCTTTTGTCTCAAAACATATTAAATGGAAGGAAGGAGGAAAGGAGGTTGGTTGGGAGATAGGGCTCTTCTAAGAGTCCCTAGATGCATTTGGCAAAAAGAAGTTTATCATGCTAGTGCTTTAGTCTTCATTAGGTTTATCTTCAAAGCATTAGTCTTTGCTCTTATTTGTTATAAGATCTTTTTTCCATGCTTCCTTGTTCTTAATTTTGTCCATATTCTATCTTATTGCATAAAAGTTTGTCATAATCAAAAAGGGGGAGATTGTAAGCCCTAAGGGCGAACAAACTCAGTTTTTGATATTGGACAAACTTTTAATGTTGTGTCTAATGATCTTAATATTTGTGATAGAATATCGGAACTCTTTATGGAAGCTCTAAGTACTTCAATCAAGCCATTGAAAGCCATTGATATCAAGATTCAAAGATATGCAAGGCTCATTTATCAAGATTGAAGATTGAAGACTTAGGTTTGGTTAGTTTAGCTTTGTTGTCATAAGTAGTTATCTTATAAAGCTCTAACCAAAGCTCTTATGAACATAAGCTCATCACTCTAGTCTTGCATGTTTTCATAAACACGTTTTCAAAAGGCTTAAGTTTCAAAATGATCTTTACATATGTTCTTAACCAAAAAGCCTTTGATTTCATAGATAAGTCTTTTAGAAAAGTTTTCCAAGTGTTCTTACTTGTTACCTTTTAGGAAAACCTTTTTAGACTTTAAAAGACTTCAAAAGATTTCAAAACGTGTGAAAAATTTGCTTGGAAGTTCGGTCAACCGAGCTCAAGCTCGGATCAACCGAGCAGAAACTGAGAGCATAACAAAGATGGTTCGGTCGACCTATTGATGGTTCGGTCGACCTAAGGCCCTGGTTCGGTCGACCGAACCTGGGTGAAGTGGATCCGAAGTTGCTCAGCGGTCAACCGAACTCTGCGAGAAACTAGCCGTTTTTTGACCGTTAAAGAGTCGTTTTTCAGCCAATATTTGAAATGTATTTATACTCCAAAGCTAGAGAAACATTCTATGACTTGCAAATACATTTGACATTGATTTCTTATCAAGTCTAAACACCTTCAAAGCAAAAACACTTTATGATCTAAATCATTCAAAGGTGTTCTATCAAAAAGCAAGACAAATAGTGAACTTCATATGTTCAAAGAGCTTCAAATTGATATACTTCAAAGGTATCCATCTTTCACTTAGAAGAGTGAATTATCTTGTTCTTTATTCATCTTAATTCCCTTTCTTAGTGATAGGGTAATTGTTGTAAAAGTCCTACTTAGTGTGGGCAAGTTCTTAGTGAGCTTTTGTATTGTGGTTGTGTTGTAAAACTCTTAGTGAGTTAGCCACATTTGTAAAAAGATCTTCTTAGTGAAGTTGTTGAAATCCTTGGGTGCGGCTCAAGGTAGTGGATGTAGATTCTAAGTGAATCGAACCACTCTAAATCCTTTGTCTTGTTGATTGGGTTTTGCATTGTTTTTATTCTTCTTGCTCAAACTTCCAATAGCTTTGCAAAGAATCGAAAAAGTTGCCAAGATTAGTTAAAACCCAATTCACCCCCCTCTTGTGTTTTACATTATCCTATAGTTCATTCCATATTTTAATCCTTAAGGTTCGACCTTCTCTGATACCACTTCTTTCACACCCTGTAACCAGGGTCGATGACATGGCAGTGTCTCATTGGTAAATGAAACACCAAAGTCGACAAACAGAGTTGCTAAAAGAGAATTCAATTATGAAATAATCCGAAATAAGAGTTCAACAGCGGAAAACGGATTCTAATTATTATAAATGAAATTGTTCAACGATACTAATAATGAAATTGTTCTAAGTATAAATGAATAAATGAAATAAACTAAATTTTTTAATTGAAGCCGGTTATGAGTCACTCTTCAGAGTCCCCTTCCCAAGCTCCATCAACATCGTCATAGTACTCATCATCACCTGAAACAGCAAAATCGGATATCGGACTAAGCTCCGGTGCTCAGTAGGGACCTAAAACAGTTATATAAAACACAATTGACACTAAAGCACATTCCCAAAAACACCCTTTACAAGATAACGATAAACACTACACACTAATACCGACACAACACTGTAAATACGTTAGGAATATCTCGTACAGTATCCACATTACACTAGACACGATCACGAAAAGAAACACATCAGAAAACTAAACACCAAATAGGACCAACATGAATAAACAAGTTGAAACAACAAGTAAGTTAAATAGTCACATTCTTCGCATCTAAATGCTTTCACAATCGAATGTATGCAAAGCACCACGCTTTACCAAACATTACTGTAATAGCTTGAAGAAAAGATTAATGGCCGAATAGCTTTACCAAACATTACTGTCAGAGTCTCGTCTTCATCTTTAGCTTAATAGCTTGAAGAAAAGATTAATGGCCGAATATTCCGCTTTAGCATACCAAGAGGGGTCTTCCACCGATAGACCACCACTTTTTGATGGAAATAATTTTGATGCTTGGAAAGACCGATTCAAGATATATGTGTGCTCCATAGATTATTCTTTATGGCATATATTTGAAGAAGGTCCATATGTACCTATGAAGCTGGTGGATGGTGTTCTAGTGCCAAAACCGGATAATGAGCTAAATGAAGATGAGTACATGAAAATGACTCGAAATTATAAGGCTATGAACATTCTTAGTTGTGCCTTAAGTCCGGAGGAGTACAACCGTGTCCTTGGAAGCAAATCCGCCCACTCTATGTGGAAAACGCTTGAAGATACTCATGAAGGACTAAGCTCTTCAAGTGATGACGGTGATGATGAATACGCCAACTTGTGCTTCATGGCATTTGGAAATGAGGTACATCCTTCTCCTTCTACTTCAAATTCTTATGATGATGAGGAGGATGATCCTAATGTGCTTTTAATTGATATGTATGATCAATTGAAAAAATGTTCAAAGCAAAACAAAGCTATGAAGCTTAAAATTGAATCTTTGCTTGCTGATAACAAAAAGCTTTGTGATGAGGTTGATTGCATGAAAATTGAAAATGAAAAGCTTATTGCTACATGCAACACTTCCTCATTAAAGTATCTAGAAGCCTATGATAAATTGTCTTCTCTTGAATGCAAACTTGTTGAGTTTGATGGCTTAAAAACCAAAGTTGTTGATCTCACCTCTCTTGTTGATAAGTTCTCCAAAGGAAAAAAAAAATCTTGATCAACTTCTTTGTATGCAACGTGCTTCAAATGTTAAACATGGATTAGGTTATATTGCTAATCATGTTGATATTGCTAGCTCTTCTAAGGCACCTAGAAATCAATTTGTGCATGCTAGTACTTCACATAAGCAAATTAGATATCATGAGCATATTCACAAATTTGCTAAGCCATCTACTTGTTGCACTTATTGTGGTAAATATGGTCACACAAGTGGTAGATGCTTTGTGAAGAAGAAGATTGAAAGGGAGTTAAAACCATTTGGAGAGTTAAGCGTATTTTAACTAACCCCCCATGGACCCAAACAAAAGTGGGTACCAAAAGTTACTCTTCCCTTGCTCTTATAGGTTCTTGTTAGTTAAAGGGAAGCTCCGGCTCTATGATGTTTCAATGTGTATGATTTTATCACATAACCGGAGAAGAAGAAGTGCTTATGAAAGGTGTCAAATCTCTTTGCAATGGAAATATCACTTTGGTGATAAAGCTAAAGATGAGTATGATAAAGAAGATTGAGAAGCTCAAAGAACTCATTGAAGGAACTCAAAGTGCAAAAGCATTCATCAAATTCAATGAGATATTACTAAACTCAATCTCTTTCATTTCCTTGAACAATTATTGATCTTACTTTCCATATAATGTTCAATTGTTCTTGAAATGGGCACCTTGGAGATTTTATAACATGTTTTGCTCTTCATATGTTTTGATTGTTTTTGAGCATGTTATTAGAGAGCTTAATGATTTGATCTTTGTGACGAAATCTCCTTTTAAAACCCCCTCCCCTCTATTTTTTAGTGTCTTATGCTTTGGGGAGTTTGTAAATGATATGTTTAGTTTTTACTTGATCTTTATTGCATATAGGGGTGTTGTTGTGTTTATATTCAAGTCTATAGCATTAATCTTATTTGGTTGATCGTCTAGATGCTTGACTTAGGATGTAAACTCAATATGTGATGTATGCTCAATTGTTCATAATTTACATCATCACATCACTTGTTGGCTTGCTTTTCATCTTTTAACTCTTATAGCCAACTTGTGTAAGTTATTTTGGAAGTTATATGTGTTATAAATGTTTATGTCTTTAATTGGAATCACATATACTCTCCCTTAATAACTTTGAGATCATATTCTTCATTTTCTTATCCATTGTGATCTCATTATAGTTTTTGGTTAGTATCACTTTAAGAGTTGCTACACTCATTTAGCTAACCATTAACTTGTTAGAGGAATGTACTCCAAGTGTTATCTTACACTTCCTCTACTTCTTTTGGTTGTGATACTTGTGCTTATCTTATGAATTCATGGTATCACTTCCACTAGTACTTTGTTAGCTATATTTTCAAACATGTTTTACAATTGGCTATATTTACAATTGGTATCATATTTTACAATTGGTCAATTGGTATCATACTTGGTTTTATCTCAAATAGCTAACATCGTATGTTTGATAAACGGGGAGATTGTTCTTAAAGGTTATATTCCCTATCTCCTTTGTTTTTAGCTTAGGTTGATATTCTTTTTGGACCATAAATGACCATCTTTATATTTGTGTGTCATTATGGACTCTTTGTTTTTAGAAATCAACCAAGCTTATTCAAAAAGATCATTCTTCAGAAAATTGGTGTATTAACTTTGCTTGTGCTATGAACTGATTATGTTTTTGCAAGTACACCCTTATATCTTGGAGATTGAAGTCTTTTTTATTATGCCAAAGGGGGAGAAAATTGGTGTATGATAATTGGTATTGAAATTGGTGTATTATCCTTGATTATCATTATGCTATCATTGCTTATCTTTTCCTGGCATGTTTTGAGAGGGAGCTTATTATAGATCTTATGTCTCAAAACATTTTAAATGGAAGGAAGGAGGAAAGGAGGTTGGTTGGGAAATAGGGCTCTTCTAAGAGTCCCTAGATGCATTTGGCAAAAATAAGTTATCATGCTAGTGCTTTAGTCTTCATTGGTTTTATCTTGAAAGCACTAGTCTTTGCTCTTATTTGTTCTAAGATCTTTTTGCCATGCTTCCTCATGCTTCTTTGCTCTTAATTTTGTCCATATTCTATCTTATTACATAAAAGTTTGTCATAATCAAAAAGGGGGAGATTGTAAGCCCTAAGGGCGAACAAACTCAGTTTTTGATATTGGACAAACTTTTGATGTTGTGTCTAATGATCTTAATCTTTGTGATAGAATATCGGAACTCATTATGGAAGCTCTAAGTACTTCAATCAAGCCATTGATATCAAGATTCAAAGTCATAAAGGCTCATTTATCAAGATTGAAGATTGAAGACTTAGGTTTGGTTAGTTTAGCTTTGTCGTCATAAGTCGTTATCTTATAAAGCACTAACCAAAGCTCTCATGAACATAAGCTCTACACTCTAGTCTTGCATGTTTTCATAAACACGTTTTCAAAAGGCTAAGTTTTAAAAGGATTCTTAAATGTGTTCATATCTCAAAAGCCTTTGTTTTCAAAGTATAAGTCCTTTAAAATGGTTTTCTAAATGCTCTTACTTGTTACATATTGTGAAAACCTTTTAGACTTCAAAAGATTTCAAAACGTGTGTTAAATCAACTCTTTCAAAGCTCAAAAAGTCGGATCATCCGAGCTTGCCTCGGATCAACCGAAGCAAGACAGTGAGTTGAACCATTTGGCTTCGGTCGACCAAGGCACTGGGTCGGTCGACCGAGTTTGGGTAAGGTTTATCCGAAGTTGCTTTTCGGTCATCCGAACTCTGCGGATTCTAGCCGTTATATGACCGTTGCAGAGTCGATTTTTCAGCACTTTTTGAAATGTATAAAAGCTCTTTGGCTGAGAAATCTTTAGGGAGATACACACAAACGAAAATAGACTTGCACTTCAAAGTTAGATTGATTCCTTATCAAGTCTAAACACTTTCAAAGAAAATGCTCTTCATCTTTATGATCTAAATCATTCAAAAGTGTGTTTTCAAAAGCAAGACAAAGAGTGTGCTTCATATGTTCTAAAGAGCTGAATTTGTTGTACTTCAAAGGTATATCTTTCACTTAGAAGAGTGAACAACCTTGTTCTTTAAACATTCTTAATTCCCTTTCTTAGTGATAGGGTTATTTGTTTAAGTCCTACTTAGTGTGGGCAATTGTGAAAGTCCTACTTAGTGTGGGCAAGTAGTAAAAGTCCTACTTAGTGTGGGCAAGCTCTTTGTGAGCTTTGAGTTGTGGTTGTGTTGTAAAACTCTTAGTGAGTTAGCCACAAGTGTAAACATTCTTCTTAGTGAAGTTGTTTAAAATCCTTGGGTGCGGCTCAAGGTAGTGGATGTAGATTCTGAGTGAGTCGAACCACTATAAATCCTTTGTCTTGTTATTGGGTTTTGCTTTAGTTTTTGTTCATCTTGTTCAAACTCTCACTTGCGTTGAAAAGATCGGAAAAAGTTTACAAAATAGATTAAAACCCAATTCACCCCCCCCCCCCCTCTTGTGTTTTACAATTACACTCCTTCACAACATCGTTTAGACACTAGGAACATCAATACCTCTATGACACTAAATCCCACAACTCAAGTTCAATCGTCTATTCACTTATTAATCAACAATGACTGTAACGGTCCCCGTTATAAACCAAACTAGGACGCCCAAGATGTTTCAACACGTGGGTTCAGTATGACCCCCTGAACTAAGGGTCCAATGTTTAAGGACCAATTCTATGTATTGCATCATCATCCCTCACCAGGGACTCTACAAAACTGTTACAGTCCCAATGATCTCCTCATCGGGTTAAGGCCCTAGATGTTTCAATGTTCACGTAGATCACAAGGGATATTCTTATACGTCTCGATGTTCGAATTAATCTTGCTAATCAATCGATCCTAGACAAGAGCTCAAATTGAAGGCGACGACTCGGTCGACCAAAACCAAGAAGGACTTGAATGACGACAACCAATTAGGACGACCAAAGCAATAAACAATTAGACGAGTTCATCAAATAAGCAATTAACGACCTACGAATCACATTATCACTTAACCACATTTATATCACTTATGAATAAGTATTATAAAGTAGTAAAACAATATAGAAATCAGATTATAAAGCATTTAATTCAAGTTCAAAGCCATTTATGCGATAATCAAAGAAATAAACCTCATTCATGCAATTTACTGGTAAATTCCACAATTCATGCAATATATAACGCCCAAGCACTCCCAAATCAGTAACTCAACGATACTCACTGATTATACACAATTAATTGCGATAATTAAATGACGTAGGAGGTCCCTACCTCTTACGAAGACAATTTAATAACAAAAAATCAGAAACAGCACTGCCTAGTCTTACTCTCGGAGCTATAATTTTCTTCTCGGGACTCAGAATGACGTGCCGTCTGCGCTCACTCGAAGCTTATTCGCTTATCTTCGATTTAGTATATAATAGGCTGAAAACGGACAGATAACCCTTCCTCGTTAACCTCTCAAAGTTCTCAGCAAATCTCACAGAAAACTCTTTAAATTTTCTGTAACCTCAGTGTTGTTCACAGCTAAAAGCCGTTTAATCTTTTTATTGTTTGCATTCTTTGCACGATTCCCTCGAAAAGGGCCCCGATCCCATGTTTCTCTTGATGCCGCCATGATCTGCTAATAATTTCCTTTCTTTTTATTGTTTTATTTTTTTATGTTTTTATTTTCCTTCCCCTCACTCCAGCGAAGTCACGTTCCTTATTTAATTGAGGTGATTTTCTATATATATATATTATTTAATTTATGTTAACTTTTCTAATCCAAATAAAATTTCTAATTAATTCTAATTTAAAATCCACATCTAATTAAATTAATCATCTACGTGATTTACAATTACCTCCCCCGATTACGATACGCGAGCGAAAATCTCCTAGAAAAAATGTACACAAAATATAAAACGTAACATGGTTTAGAATTAAATAAAAACGAAATCATATAATGTAGCAAAAATAAACTCAAGTCAACCTAACAAGTCATGAAAAATAATTACACGTAACTAACACGTAAGCAAAAGCCCCGGGTATCACAGACACTGACACCTTCTCCCCGATATCATCCCAACAAACCGGTGAGCAATACTTTCTGCCATACAATGCCTCATACGACGTCATATCGATGCTTGCTTGAAAATTGTTATTGTAAGCGAACTCTACCAATGTAAGATGATCCACCCAACTTTCTTTGAAGTCCAATACGCATTCCCTTAACAAGTCTTCCGAGGTTTGAATCGTCATTTCTGACTGCCCATCGGTTTGAGGATGTTAAGCAGTGCTCAAGGATAACTTCGTTCCCATTGCTTCATTGAAACTCCGCCAAAACCGTGACATAAATATTGAATCCCTGTCTGATCTGATGCTTACTAGCACCCCGTGAAGTCTGACTATCTCATTTATGTACATTTTCACCAAAGTTTCCATGGAGGCTGTGATTCTCATAGGCAAAAAGTGAGCAGATTTCATTAGTCGATCAATGATTACCTAAATCGTGTCCTTTTCGGTTTTGTCCTTAAGTAAACCGACCACAAAATCTATAGAAATGTGCTCCCACTTAAAAACGGGTATTGCCAAGGTTTAAGTAAGCCAGCGGGTCTTTGATGTTCCTCTTTTACTTGCTGACATACCAAACACTTAGCAATGAAGTCTGCTATGTTCTGTTTCATGCCTTTCCACCAAAGGTTAACTCGAAGATCTCAATACATCTTTGTATCCCCGTGATGTAATGACAACATGGAACTGTGAACTTCTTATAGAATTTTTTTTCTCAACCCCAAATCAGAAACTACGCATTTCGTTCTTCACCCCAACTGTACCACATTTCGTTCCCTGAAAATCTGATTCTTCTCCCCGACTGTACCACATTTCGTTCCCTTTCCAAATCTGGATCGGTTTTCTGCCTTTCTTTTATCCCACCCAAGATTGTCGGTTAAGCTACCGAAGTTGCCAAAACGTTAGTGGTTGACTCAATGACCTCCAAACTCAGCTTCTTAAAATCAGCTATCAAACTTGGTTGCCCGGTGATCAAATTTGCTAGTTGTCCCAAAGTCTTCCTACTTAGGGCGTCTGCTACCCGATTAGCTTTCCCATGATGGTAGCTAATTGTGAGGTCATAGTCCTTAAGTAACTCTAACCATCGCCTTTGTCTCATATTGAGTTCCTTTGGGGTTAACAGGTATTTCAGGCTTTGGTAATCGGTAAACACCTCACAAGGTTCAGCATAAAGGTAGTGTCTCCATATCTTCAATGCGAATACCACCGCTGCCAACTCTAAGTCATGTGTAGGGTAGTTATTTTCATATGACTTCAACTGCCTCGAAGCATAGCCTATTACCTTACCATTCTGCATTAATGCACAGCCCAACCCTATGCCTGATGCATCACTGTAGATAGTAAAACCCCCAATCTCTTCAAGTATAGCTAAAACCGGTACAGTAGTCAAACGATCTTTCAACTTCTGAAAACTTTTTTTACAATCTGAACCCCATTTAAACTTCACCTGTTTCTGAGTCAACTTTGTCAACGGTGCAGCATTTCTGAAAAAGTCTTCAACACATTTCTGGTAGTACCTGTGCCACAGTCTTCGGTCGAGGCCATTCAACAATTGCTTCAATCTTGCTTGGATCCACTAATACCCCTTCAGCCGATAACACATGCCCCAAAAATGTTACACATCTCAACCAGAATTTACACTTGCTAAACTTGGCGTACAACTTCTCTTTCCTCAAAATTTCCAACGCCACTCTAAGATGCCCTTCGTGAGCTTCATCCGACGGCGAGTAAATAAGATTGACGTCGATGAAGACCACCACGAACTTATCTAGACAATCCCTAAACACCCGATTCATCATGTCCATGATTGTTGCTGGTGTATTAGTTATAGCGAATGGCATGACAAGGAATTCATAGTGCCCATACCGAGTTCGAAAGGCCCTTTTGGGAATGTCTTCAAGATTTATCCTGAGAAAATATTAACCCATTCTTAAGTCAATCTTAGAGAATACTTTCGCACATTTCAACTGATCAAACAAGTCATCAATATGAGAGAGGGGATATCGGTTCTTAATTGTTATCTTGTTCAGCTCACGGTAATCTATGCACCTCCTCATACTTCCATCATTCTTCTTCACGAATACAACCGGAGTTCCCCAAGGTGAGGCACTCGGCCTTATGAACTTCTTGTCAAGATGGTCTTGGAGTTGATGCTTCAACTCTCTCAACTCCGCAGGTGTCGTATGATACGAGCCTAGAAATTGGCTCAGCACCGGGTTGAAGTAGGATTTCACAGACAATTCCTGAGCATGTGGAATACCCGGCAAATCATCGGGAAACACATCCCCGTACTCTCTCACTACAAGAACGTCGAAAAGTAGAACTTCCTACTTGTCATCCTTCATAACTGCGTAATCAAAAAAAGCTTCGTAACCTTTTTTGATGAACTTTCTCGTCTTCATCACTGAAATCACAGGCATGCTACGACCACTATTCTTCTTATCCGAACCCAGAAACTCTACCACTTCTTTTTCCCCAACTGTAAACTGAGCCTTCCTTTCCCTGAAATTCATTCAGGCGTGATGTGTATACAACCAGTCCATACCCAGAATTACATCAAATTCTACCATCGATAACTGTATATGGTCAGATTCTAGTACCTTAGAGTCTATTTCTATCCAGCATCCCTTATGTATTATAACAAAGTAATTAGGAATTGTGAATACTCAAGTTTTATTTCATATAGAACAAGTATTACATATATATACACTCCCAAGAAAACCAAATAGGAAAGTAAATAAATGAAATGATCAATAAAGATCAATCTAATTCGTAGAATCAATCTAATCGATCTAATTCCTATAATTATGCATATACACCAATACAACATATGCTAAATGTGCTAATAGGTTATAACACTCCCCCTCAAGGTGGAACATAGATGTTGATCATGCCCAACTTGCTACAAAGATAATTGACTCGAACTCCATTTAACGCCTTTGTGAGAAGGTCACTCAATTGTTCTCCAGTCTTCACATAACTAGTAGAAATGAAACCATCTTCAATTTTGTCACGTACAAATGACAATCTAACTCAATATGTTTGGCCCGCTCATGAAAAAATGGATTAGAAGTAATGTAAAGAGCAACTTGATTATCACAATACAACTTTGCAGAAATAGAGACTTTAAATCCAATTTCATCCAAGAGCTGGTAAATCCACATAATTGAAGGGATTCATGGGCGGAAACTCGTTCCAGACACCCATGGATCCTCCCCTGAAGGATCCGCTCACATGAAACAATTCGAAAACAGCAAGAAACAGCAAGAAAAAACTTACGGTTTTGGATTCAAGAAGCTACTTCTTGAATGGAGGTTTGCGTTTCTTGGATCGGATGCTGCTACCGATTGATCTCTTTTTGCGGAAAGTCCCTCTACTGCTACCGATTGATCTCCCTTTGCGGAAAGTCCCTCTACCGGTATCCACGCGACGAAACGGGCAGCGATTGCTAGCTCTTCGTCTTTTCTGATTTTCGGGAGTTAGAGAGAAAAAGGGAGAGGCTAGAGCAGAAAAACGGTTTTTGATTCTCTATGTTATTTCGGCTGAAAACCTTACTCTAGGGTTTCGGGCAAGAGATCATTATATAGGGTGTGAGAGTTTGTTCCTATAACCAACTCTCACATCCCCAACTCCTCTCGGCAGTGGGAGTCTCTAACTCCCACGTTCCCTAGAATTCTGCTGGTAGTGGGAGTCCTTATCGGATAATAACTCCCACGTAATCCCAGCTATACCGAAAATGCCCCTTATCTCTAATTCGAATAATAAACACTTTATTATTTTCAGAAAGACAAATGTCGGATACAATGAACCTAGACACATTCTAGATTCATTGAATCTGACATAAAGCTTCGTTAGCTCGTCTATGCGTGTGACCACTGTAGGTTCATCTCACAATGGCAATGAAAACACACTTAGTAGTAGTGTGAGTCCATAAATCACAAGCGGTCCCTAGCAGGACATTGTGACTACCCAAAGTGAATGAATATACAACGGAACCTAATATCAATCCACTATTTAATCCCTTTGTCTCGCGATATCCTAATTAAGCATAAGGCATGGTGGTCGTCACCCTTATTAAGCTTAATTGTATTTATGCTCGATCTTCGAGTAGATCAGTTTCGACAAATAGCATTTGATAACCACTTTATCAAATACATTTGAGCACGGCCATGCATTTAAATAGTCTTTCCCTATCGAGGGGCCCATGGATATCTCTCTCAATAATAGAGAGGACAAATTCCTTACAATGTCTCTCACATTCAAGCTATGATAGGACACTACATCCGATCTCGGTCGTATTGATTACTCATTACAAGTAACGTCCGACTGAGTCAAAAGCGTAGCTCCATTCATACTAGAATCAATGAAGACATAAGGTCTAAGGATTCTAAAATAGTATTGAGGAAGTAATACTTATGACTTAAGACCATGAAGTATTACTTCTCTGACGGATCACGTCCAATACAATGTATCCCTATATATTGCATCTATGATGTGATTTGTATCCATTACACATGATCAGTAAAACAAGATCATCAATCAACAATCATACTAGTTTTATTTCATAGTAATTAAGCATTACATAAAACTAGGGACTTCTAGAATAGTAATTACATAAGCTAATGAGTTTTACTATCAAATCACACATTTGATAATCAAAAGCAAAATTAACTATTCAATTAAATGCTCAAAAGATAACAAAACGCACAACATGTGCTAATGGTCCTAGGGCACTACTAACAATAATTTCACATGCCGATTGTGACATAGCCCTATATTCTGCTTCTGCACTAGAACGAGAAACAACGTGTTGTTTCTTACTCTTCCATGAAACCAAATTCCTTCCCACAAAGACACAATAACCCGTCGTGTATCTTTTAGTCATCTTACAACCTGTCCAGTCAGAATCAGAAAAGAACTCAATATGAGAGTGGTTGATTTTTATACAATATACCTCATCAAGGTGCTCATTTCAAGTAACATAAGATATGTTCCAAAGCAGCCCAATGATGGACTGTTGGAGAAGATAATAATTGACATACAATACTAACCGAGTAAGCAATATCTGGACAAGTCACTGTAAGATTGTTTAATTTCCCAACCAGTCTTCGATATCTTTCAGGATCATCAAATAATTCCCCATCTTTTGTGAGTTGAGAATTGGGAAGCATTGGAGCGTTGCATGGTTTTGCTCCCAATTTTCCTGTCTCTGTCAACAAATCAAGCACATATTTCCTTTGAGACAAAAATATACCTTGTGTACTCCTCATCACTTCAACACCCAAAAAGTACTTCAACATTCCTAAGTCCTTCGTTTGAAACTTTATCTAAAGGAAAGACTTAAGAGATGATATGCCCACACTGCCACTCCCTGTTATGATAATATCATCTACATAGACAACTAAGAGGATGATACCAGCACTAGACTTTTTGTAGAACACCATGTGATCAGATATGGTCTTCAACATACCAAACATCTTAATCGCCTCACTAAATTTTTCAAACCAAGCCCGCGGACTTTGTTTTAGACCATACAAAGATTTTCGAAGTTAGCAAACCTTCCTTTTCATTTTACCATTCTCCCCCTGAGCAACAAACCCAGGTGGTTGCTCCATATATACCTCTTCTCGAAGATCACCATGAATAAAAGATTCTTGATGTCTAACTGATGCAGGGGCCAATCATAGGTAGTTGCCAAAGAAATAAATAGTCGAACAGAGGTTAGTTTTGTAACAGGGGAAAAAGTATCTGAGTAATCAACTCCGTATATCTGAGCATATCCCTTAGCAACAAGGCGAGCTTTCAATCGTGAAATGGATCCATCAGGATTAGTTTTCACTGTAAATACCCATTTGCATCCAATAGCTTTCTTCCCTGCAGGTAAGTTCGTTAACTCCCAAGTACCATTCTCATTTAAGGCATCCATTTCCTCTATCATTGCACGACGCTAACCAGGATGACATAACACTTCATAGACAGATTTAGGGATAGTGATAGAATCAATGGAAGCGATACAGAGACACGCAGAATGTGACAAATGATCATAAGATACAAAAGTGAAAATAGGGTAAGTGCATTGGCATTTACCTTTCCGTTGTGCAATTGGAAGATCATCAGTTGACACATGATCAGATGACGAATTGTCGCCGGATGTGTGTCAGGAGGAGGTGGACGTTTAGAGTAGAATTGGAGAGGAGGTGGGAAAGTAACTTGTGTTGACTCAACAACGGGAGTTGGTTCAGGTGTGGATGTGGGAAGATAGACAATGTCAGGTTCAGATTCAGATTCACAGTCAGGTGTTGGTTCAAATACTAACGGAGTAGGAGTAATGGTATCAACTAACAAATCATCATCATCCCTCTTACTAGTTGAAACGGAAGAAGAAAAGAAATATGTATCTTCCAGAAAGGTAACTTCTCTGGAGACCATGTATTTGTCAAGACTTGGGCAATAACACCTATACCCCTTTTTATGAAGAGAGTATCCTAGGAAGACACACTTCAAGGACTTTGGATCTAATTTAGTGACAGAGGGACGAACATCTCGTACAAAGAAAGTACTCCCAAAGATTTTAGGGTCAATGAGATATAATGACTTGCTCGGAAAAAGAGTATGAAAAGGAGTCTCGCCCTTAAGAACTGATGAAGGCATACGATTAATTAGAAAACAAGCTGTTGACACTACATCAGCCCAAAAAAGATTTATGAACATTCATCTGAAACAAAAGAGCTCTTGTAGTCTCTAGAAGATGCCTATTTTTGCGTTCTGCTGCCCCATTTTAAGATGGTGTATAACCACATGAAGTTTGGTGAATAATGCCATTTTGTGCCATAAAGATTTAAAAGGCTGCTGACAAATATTCTTTTGCATTTCACTACTTAATGTACGAATAGAGACATTGAACTGGTTTTAATTTCAGCATGAAAGGCACAAAATATAAAGAATAACTCAGAACGGGGTTTTCATAAAAAATAACCAAGTCATACGAGAATGGTCATCAACAAATGTAACAAAATACCTAAAACCAGGTTTGGATGGAATTGGACAAGAACCCCAAACATCAGAGTGAACTAACTCAAAAGAAGAATCAGCTCGTTTATTGACTCTAGGACTAGAACTAAGACGGTGATGTTTAGCAAATTGACATGACTCACAATCTAAAACTTAGACCTTAGAATACTCGGGACAAAGTTTCTTGAGCAAAGGGAGAGATATGTGGCCTAGTCGGCAATATACTGGAACACGCAAGCGATTGGCATGTTGATTTGTCAAGTATGTAGAGTCCCCTAGACACATATCATTTACCAATAATCTTCTTCATCATAAGATCTTGAAACAAGCAATGATCAGGAAAAACGAAACAAAGCAGTTAAGAGTTCGAGTGATTTGGCTAACAGACAACAAATTGAAAGAGAAATCTGGCAAATGTAAGACATTAGAGAACGAAAGCTCAGGAGTTAAGTTAACTGTTCCAGACCCAATCACACAAGATGGAGAACCATCAGCTAGGGTTACATTTGTTGGGGTGTGAAATTGATATGTGGTGAAAGAGTTAGGATTACCAAACATGTGGTCTGTTGCACAAGAATCAATGAAAAATTTGGATGACGAGGAAATGAGACATGTATTTGAATTACCTGAATTGGCCATAGCAACAAAAATGGTAGATGAGGAAACGAAATTACCAAATCAAGCACGTTTATGTGCTTCTGAGTCGCCAAGAAAGTCACAGCCGAAATCCCAATGCTGATATGAGTAATGGAATCCCGATGTTGAAAAACTCTCAGCCCAAAGTAGAGAGATCCTAAAACGAGACCTAAACCCAAAATTTTGACAATATTTAGATTGCCCCAAACGAGTATCTCACTCAAACCCTAATTCACTATCGCTCTGATACCATGTAACAAAGTAATTAGGAATTGTGAATACTCAAGTTTTATTTCATATAGAACAAGTATTACATATATATACACTCCTACGAAAACCAAATAGGAAAGTAAATAAATGAAAGGAACAATAAAGATCAATCTAATTCCTAGAATCAATCTAATTCCTATAATTATGCATATACACCTATACAACATGTGCTAAATGTGCTAATAGGTTATAATATGCATCAAATTAGACTCTAAAATTTTTCCATTAGTTGACATTATAAGTGACCAAAAACAAGTAGGGGAAGTATTAAGTACTTTAGCAAATCTATGTGACACAAAATAATGGGACCGAGTTCAAAGGCAGGTACCGTGTTCATTAAAAGCGTACATGTGACCACATCAAAAGCATTCTCTGCCTATTATTAAGTTAGAGCAAAAACCCGAGCATTCTCTTTCTGTCATGTATCACCAACCTTTGGTGCCACTGCTAAAGTATGCCCTGTAGTTGGAATAGGCATGGTGCACTGACTAATCACATGTCCCGGGTTTCCAAATCTAAAGCAAGTTTTGCTGTCCCAACGACACTTCCCCGGATGTCTTCTACCACATTTGTTGCAAACCGGTACAACTTCATACCCCACCTGATGCTTATCCCAATATTAACCATGTTGGCTCCAGTCCTTACCTTTGGCCTAAAAGTATTGGTAGATCCCGATGTGGGAGAAAACTTCTTTCGAGCCAAGGATAGATTGGTGTTAGGACGTGAGACTTGTCCTTGTGACATGGTTGCAAAGTTCCTATTGCGCATGTCCTCTCCAAATCCGACCTCTTGAATTCTGCATCTATGCTCAAACATCGTTGGTAAATGGTAAGCCTCCCTAAAAATAGTAGGAGGGTTACCAGAAAGTCTACCCTTGATCTTGGATAGCAGTCCCATCATAAACCACTGAGTTCTCATCACGGAGTCTTGTATTATCGTAGGATCATACTTCCCCAAGGCACTGAACTGACCTGCATATTCAGATACTGACATAGTTTCCCCCTGCTTCAACTCAAAGAATTGATTTTGCCTTTCCATTATGAATGTATGTGGAAAATATTGATCCAGAAAAGCATTTCTAAATTGTACCCAAGTGATAGGTTGTCTGCCTTGTTGGTAGATAGGGGAATGCATTAGTTTGGGCACATTAATTGTTTTTAAAAGGAAACGAAAGATGCCCATGGTGTTTTGGTGATAGTGAAACAACGAATTCAATAAGATTTGAGATAAAAGATTTCGATACTTGTATTATTTTTCGTATTATTTTTCAAGAACCTGAAGAAGTTTCAGCCATGGAAGTGGAGGATGAAATCGATGGTTTGCGACTTCGAATCGACACTGGTCCCAAGAGATTGTACAAAACCCAATTGTATTGGTTACTACGAAAACATCTTTGAAATTTCTTGCTTCTTAGTAATTTCTTTTTTTATTCATCAATAAATTTAAGGGTTTAGTGAATTGAGAGACTGAAAGTTATATATGACTCGGAGGAAGATTGAGACCGGAAAAATAAAAGATTTTGTAGTGCCTAAATAAAATTTAATCAGATCCTAATAACTTAAGGCCTTTCTTAATCATGAAAACGAAATTAGGGAAATGGGTAATGTTGATTTTGAAATTCTTATTTGTTTAAAAAAAAAAAATCTGTGTTGTTAATTTACCTTTTATAGACTTATCAGTTAGAATATCTGCTGTTGAAAGAATCTTTTCTTTTCTTTTCTGTTCGCATACTCATTAGAATTTGATAATGTGATGTCCTAGACTTAACTAACAAACAGAAATGCCAATAATCCTCTCAAACAGCTAACAGTTTCAAAGGCTTGCTATAACAATTAAGGCAAACTCAATAATATTGATAATATTAGAGCCAGGGTTCCCCCAAACAAAGTAATAACAACAGTAAATCTTGGATCACTGTCCCCAATTTACTAATCTATACCAAAGTATAATAACTAGCAACTGAACTAAACAAGAGGGAAGAAGGAAAACTCATAAGCTCTCCAAACCTACAATGCACACCATTGTATCCCTGGAAGCGTGCAAATTCTGGTTAGCTCCAATAAGGCAGAAGAATGGTGAATTTCTAAGGAGAAGAAGATTAGGGCTTACAATGGAGATAGATGGCAGCATCCACTCGAATATTTTCTTGACACCTTCTTCATTGTGGCAAGTTTCCCTTTATATACTTAGGGTTACTTTCGTAATGTCGATCTGCTCCCTCCAGCTCATCTCCTCTTCTGACAAGCCAGAGAATCAACAGTGGGAAGTGAGCTTTGTCCTTCACCAGCAAGAGTGGAGAAGAGAAAAGGGATTGCAGCTAGTTTCCCCTTTTGCCTGCAGTCAATCTAATTTAAGAAGCCCAAAACGACATCACTTTAGAGACACAATTCATTTAATGGAACTGTGTCGTTTAGGTAAATAGAAAAAGTCCTAATTACTTGTCCTAATTAAATAATTACTCCTCCCCCATTTGAATGGATTTTCCTTTCAAAACGTAAAAATTTCTTTCTTCTTGCCAAATCCTGACATTGTCCTTTCCTTCAGTGCAGCGTTGATCTCAAGGCTGAAATTTGGAAACCGTTTCTTTATATATTTTGTCTCTTCCCAGATAGCTTCCTCAGGAGGTCGTTTTCCCATTGAACAAGTCATTGCACTGTACGCTTGTGCATTTTCTTGAAAATCCTTCTTTCTAACACTGCTACAGGTGATACTTTAAACTGTCCTTCCTTGACTTGGTGTGGGAGTTCAGTCCAAGCTACTTGATCATCTCCAATCTTTTTCTTCAAGAGGCTGACATGGAATACAGGGTGTATATGAGACTGAACTGGCAAGTCCAATCTGTAGGCCACTTTCTCAATTCTTTGCAACACTTTATATGGTTCATAGTATTCAGTTTGATAGCTTCAGATTCCTTCTCATAGGTACATAAGTTTGCCTGTAGGGTTGTAACTTCAAGTAGACCCAATCTTCTACCTTTAATTCTCTCTCAGTCCTCCTTTTATCAACATATAGTTTCATTCTTTCTTGAGCCTTCTGGATGTTTTCTTGTAGCATACCTTCAATTCTCTTTCTTTCCTCTAAGTAAGTCTTGACAGCCTCATTGTTACCTAGGTAGTATGGACCCAAGGCCAAGATAGGAGGTTTATGACCATACACAACTTCAAAAGGTGACATCTGAATGGTCGTGTGGTAGGTGGTGTTGTACCACCACTCAGCCAAATATAACTAACTAAAACACTTGTTTGGTCTGTCCCCCTAGAAACATCTCAAGTGTTTGATTAACTCTTTATGTCATACCATATTTCTGTGGATGGTATACAGAAGACATTTTGATGTTTGTACCCAAGTTCCTGAATAGCAGCTGCCAAAAGCTACTAGTAAAATTTGTCCCTATCTGACACTATACTTTTAGGTAGGCCATGTAGCTTGTAGACTTGGTCTGAGAAAACTTATGCCACTGTGGAAACAGTATAGTGATGAGTCATAGCTAGGAAATGACTATATTTGGTTAACCCGTCCACCACCACCTAGTATCGCATCTTTGTCCCCAGATTTAGGCAACCCTTCAATGAAATCCATGGAGATGTGTTGTTTTGTAATTGGTAGTTGCTGCAGCAGACCCATGTTAAGCTACATTTTCCTCTTTATTTCTTTGACAAATGTTACACTGCTTGATCCAAGAGTGTATTTCTCTATTCATTGAGGGCCAAAAGAAGAATTTCGTGGCCCTTTGATAGCTTGCTTGGATGCCTGAATGACCACTTTGTTGTGGTGCATGTAATTCTTCTATGATCTTCCTCCTGATACCTCCATTAGACCATATATAGATTCTCTTCCTCCTATATAGTACTTCATTCATTTTTTTCCCATTTCTCATGTGTCTGTTAATCAATGAGTAACTCAGGAATGAGTCTCATTGCTTCTTCATCTTCCTTACAACTCTCAATGACTTAAGTCATCCAAGCTGGGGTGATGGTTGTAATGGCATTGATTTCTTCTTTTTTGGAAAAAGCATAAGCCACTCTGTTGTCAACCCTCTTTTTGTATTGAACTTTAAAGTCAAGTCCCATGAATTTTGAAGTCTATTTTTCTAAGAAGATGTGGTAACCCTTTGCTCCATCAAAAACTTCAAACTCTGATGGTCAGTTTTGATGATGAAATGTCCCCCCTCAAGATAATGCCTCCATTTCCCCACATCAGTGGCTAGAGCCAACAGTTCCCTCTCATAAACTGAAAGCCCTATATGTCTTGTTCTCAATGCCTTACTCATGTATACAATGGGCTTTCTTTCTTGCATCAATACAACTCCTATGCCCACCTCAGATACATCTATTTCCACCACAAATGGTTTGGTTGAGTCTGGCATAGTCAGCACTGGGGTGCAGAACATTGCATCCTTAAGTTCCTCAAAAGATTTCTTAGATTCCTCACTCCGTTTAAACTCTCCTTTCTTGAAGCATCTTGCAAAGGGGTTTTCTTATAACTCCATAGGCCTTTTACAAATCTCCTATAATACCCTGTCAACTCTAAGAATCCCCTTAGTTAAGTAATGTTCATAGGTAAAGGCTAATTCATCATGTTTTGTACCTTTACAGGGTCAGTAGCCACTCCTTCACCACTGATTATGTGACCTATGTATTTTACTTTCTTTTGTGCAAATGTACATTTACTTAACTTTGCGTATAACTGGTGTTCATTTAACAACTGAAACATTAGCCTTAGGTGTTCCGAATGGAATTCTAGGTCTGCACTATACACTAGAATGTCATCAAAGAAGACTAAAATGAATTTTCTGAGATAGTGAGCAAATACCTTGTTCATAAGGGACTGAAAAGTTGATGATCTATTAGTTAGACCAAAAGGCATCACCAGAAATTCATATAGTCCTAAATGTGTTCTAAAAAGGCTGTTTTAGGAATGTTTTCTTTACTTACTCTATGTTTTCAAATAGTATTGTTATTTTATTTATCTTTTGGTATCAGAGCCATGGTCGGATAAATTTCTTTGACTGAGTCTGAGACTTGAGAATTTATGACAGTATATTATTTCAAGATTTTTTACACAGTACTCGTTTAATTTTTCTAATGATTAGTAACACTGCTTAATAGTCTTTGATTAGTATGCTCTGAATTATATCACAGTTTCCTAATATTGGATCTTCTGTGAATAAATTCATCAGAAAACTAAGATAATTGAGTAATTGAACACTTTAGAAGAATTCTCCTGGTATAGATTCCCGAATCAAATTTATATTGAAGAAATTTGTGTGGCATAAAGTAAGTTGTAGCATAAATATGATCATGAGCAGATTTTCTCAAAATGAATCATGAAAATTAATTTAAGGTCATAAAAAATTTTCTCTCAGATTCGGTCATCACACTATAATCATGTCTACAAACACATCCTCAATTCTAGTTACTCTTCCAAATCTACCCCGGTTTTCTTCTTCCCGTATTTCTAATGCTTATGAATTAGATTATGTTACAGAAGATAGTAAATATCATTTATCATTTCTAATTCCTAGATATGCTTCACAACAAATGTGTACTGAGAGAACCATTGTTGCCATTCCCTCAATAATGTCCTCAAAAGATTTGTTGCTATATTAGAAGGTAGCCTTCGAGATTTTTGGAACTCTTTAGGAGAATACAAACAACTTCAGTTCATCCAGCTCAATTCTCCTGAAGAAGTGATCACGGTACTTAGAAGACACTTCCTGGGTGAAGTAGATCATGACATCTCCATTGCCAGAACATAATTCCTTAAAATGAGGTGTTGCTCCATCAAGCTAAAAAATATTTGGATCGAATGTGCACAAGGTTTTATATCATTAACCAAATTGATGATATTAGCCTGAAACAAACTTTTGTGAACTCTGTTCCTGAAGAATTGGCAGATGAAATAACGCGGCAAGTCCGCGCCTCAGGCATTGATTGGCAAACCATCACTATATGTCAACTTTAGCAGATGATGCAACAAGAATTAGAAAAACTATGCGTTCAAACAAGATTTTGGCAAAAATATCAATCTCATGCCAAAGAACTTGGCCTAGTGTGTTCAGATAAATACTTGTACATTAATTCACATAAATACAAGCAATCAACAAATTTTTCCAATGGACAAATAAAGTTTCGAGGATTCAGAAATAAGTGAAGATTTCTAAAGAGAAGATCAACAAGGGGAAAGCAGAGATATGATCAATGTTTCATGTGCAAACAGAAAGGCCACTTCACAAAAAACTGTCCGAAAAAAATAAAAAAAGAAACAATTCATGGCCCAAATAGCCCCTCATCTTGAAGGAGAAGATTATTCTGATATTGAATCTCTATTGAGATTACCGCGAACCATCACCAGGTTCCTTGATGGTCATTACCTACACAGATGAGGAACACAGCCCCACTAACGATTATTCTGATTCAGACTCTTCTAAACCTTTCTTTGCTATCTCAGAAACTTTCCCGAATACTTCCATCATGTCCATAACACAATTTGATGGGTTTTCTTGCCCTTCCCATTCATCGGAGGAGGTGGCTGAGCGTCAGAGGCTGTTAATTTGTAGTGTCAGGTGTTCGATTCTACCGTGCCCACATATATATATATATATATATATTATTTAAAAAAAACTTACGTACTTCCTATGTCTCAAATTATCTGTCAATTTTGTATTTTGTACGGGAATTAATGTTTTATCAAATTTTATAGTAGAATATAGTAAAATGTCAAACATGACATTATTTAATGTTGCTTTCAATTTAATTCTACATTTTTTTTCTCTCGCTTTCTTCTTCTCTCTCTAACATTTAATGTAAGGGGTAAGATTGAAAAAATCATCATTAAAGAACACTTTATTGACATTTAATTTGGGACGGATTAAAGAGGAAATGTAGACAGATAATTTGGGACAGAGTGAGTCATATTTTTGGAATTGGGTCTCTCATGCTCAATAGTTAATAGGTTAATTTATACTATTTCTTTTTCAACTAAATCATAAATAACTATGACGATTCAACTAAATTATATTTTTTTCATGTTTCCATTCTAATTTTATTTATGTCATTTTTTCACTTGGCTACCATCAGTCAAAAACGCTAATTTCGTCTCCATATTCCGAACTTTTGAGTATATTTTAAAAATAAAAATTATAATACAATTGTAATAATTTTTAGTTATATTTTAATAAAATTTTACATTTTTTAAAGTTATATAAACTCTTATTTTAAAATTTAGCACATTATTCAAAATGATTGAGACCGTCACTGCTGAGAATCATAGCACGGCGGACAAATATATAAGTGAGCAAGATTCAAGAAGGTACCGTAGCAGCCACCTTGTCATGAGTGAGAGTTTCTTCTTCGAAACCCTTGCAGAAGTGGCCCATAAGTGAAACAGAGTAATAATTTATCACTCTTGTCAAAAGAATATAGGCAAATTGGAATCCTGAGTTTAGAAATAATTTATTATTTAGAAGGCGAGTTGAGAAAGTATTTTTTTAATAATTTTTATCCTAAAATAATTTACGATTGGTGCACTCAAAACTTTCTTCTTCCATCAGTATGGTCAAAATTGTTGAAAAAAAACTTTATGGTTCCAACTTCTAAATGATAAAATATTTCTGCACTCAAGATACCAATTTGCCAAAGAATATATATATTCTGACACAGTAGAGCTATATCTCAACTAGGCTTGCAAACGGGTCGGATCTTTATCTGTATCCGATTCGAATCCGAATTGTTTTTTAGGATTTGGTAAGAACTCCAGACACATAAACCCGCATCCGACTCCGAATCCGTATAAGAGTAATAAAATAGTTACGGATCTGAAATATAAAAAATCGGATCCGTTGGACCCGAATCAGTTTTAGCATAGATTTATAAATAAATATATATTATTATATATAAATAATTTTTTTTAACCTTTGGATCAATTCACATCTAAGACTATAATTTTACCCTAATTTTATCCTCAGATATAAAAGTATATGAATAAAAGTTATTAAAGATAGTTTCTTCCGTCGTTTCATTCTTTCTTTTTTTATCATAATCGAGGACTCGAGAGCCGTCACCACCACCACCATTAAAACGCCTCTGCTACTCAGTCTCAACTGCTCAAGTCCTATCGGTTTAGTTTCGAAAAGTTTTACTCTCTTTATTATATGTTTTTAATCCGTCAAAATAGAAAAATAAAAATTATGAGGATTGGACTTTTTGAAACGGGTTTTACCATATCCGTATTCGGATCCAAATCAACGGATCTATAATACATATAATGGATACGTTAGGATATGGATACGGATTTTGTAGATAAAGTTATAAATGGATATGGATGCGGAATAGACAATTTCATATCCGTTTGTATCCGTTTGCAGGCATAATCTCAACCCATGATATCTTTAGCTTTTTTCAATAAAAATGCTTTGATAGATACTAAGAACAGGGACGAAGATAGGGGTGGGGTGGAAGTCGCCCCCAAAATTTCAAAAAATAGTACTAGATATAATAAATTTTATATGTAGTTCAGAATATTTTATTAAATTCGTCACTCCAACATTTTTTTTTTGCAGTTCTTTTATATAGTTCGCCATACTATTACAATTTTTGCCCCAATGCCAAATTTCTGACTTCATCCTCTAAGTAAGAAAATATGGTTCTTCAAGATGGAAATGGATTCTATAATAGGAAACAATATTACAATTTCATTGACTTCCAAACTTGATTACAAAAATCTTGTACAACGATCAGATATGGTTCTTATCATTCAAAGAAAACCAAAGACCAATACAAATTGGCTCAGTTAGTAAGATTTAGCACGTTTTTACCCAGAGGTCTGTCCTGACATGTATTGGTGACCCAAGTCAAACCTATCCAAACTTTTTTTCCAAAAAGAAACAAGAATAAAATCAAGAACACTCGAGTATGGGATCAGGGTCCATCTGGGATCATGCGGTCGAGATTGCTGCCACATCACTGCATTTCATTCTCTCTCCTCATTATGCATTGATGTGACCAAATCTGGACCACATAGTCCACGTGGACCCGGTCCATATCAGAATTTTCCTAAAATCAATGTAGACCTATTCGGAAAAAGTTTCCGTCTATGATTCCATTGCTTTTTGTTAATGGTAGCTTTGAATTGTAATCTTGGCTTGAGAGCCGCCTTGGACATATACGAAAGTGCAATCGGAACCTGGTTGCAATGCATTTAACCATTGAGGAAGCTCATAGGTGTTCTTTACCCGAGTTGGGGAGAGACCCCAAAGGGATCCATCAAGGCCTTCAAACGTCAACTTGAGGTCTGCGATTGTCTTCTCAGACGTGTTCTTGATAATCACCTTATGACGATAATATGTCATTGTTCCGACGGTCCATGTATCGGTTATGGAGTGGAAGAACCGGACTGGAACATCTGAGTAGAAGTCAATTTATAAGGTTTTAGCACAATGTATTGGATTTTGGAACTTCAATTTACATACATATAATCGTCTGTACGTATTCATTTATGTGCTTAACCAATCAAAATTCACCATGTGTATATTTAATTAAATAAAAATTATCACATGACAAATTCTTATTGGTTGAGCACAAGAATAAGTACAACGACGATTTTCACCCCAATTTACAAGTGTTATGCTACAAATCTTCTTAGCACAAACCTGGAGTCTTTTGGTATGGCTTCGGGGATTGTTTTTGGCCAGGACCTGCATACAAGTTGAAAAAATCTTCTTAGATATCCATTTTATCTTGAGTATTTGAATCTAATACTACTGATTGAGTATTAGTTCTAATATCATTTGTTGAGAAATTGTTATCGAAGCAGCACTCCTTTTCTTAATTCGACCCTTTCTTTCAACGAGATTGATTTCTTACTCGGAAACTTTAGCCTCCCTCTGGTACATAGTAGTTAATTTATCTCTCACAATTCAATTTCAGTTAAATAATTGTATCTTACCACCATCAGGCGGCAGGGGCTTCAGATTTCAAAACATGTGGACTCAATCGGGGAAGGTTTTTAGTGACAAGACTTGGAGATATAAGAAGTGAGAATGCTTTGAATGCTTGGTTTCCCTTCGTGATGTGGTGGCTGGGCTAAAAAAATGATTGATTGGGAGGATTCTTGAAACTCATTTTTTTTCAGTCATAGGTTAGTCCAAAGAAGAAGCACCGCCCTATACTCTTATAAAAAATAATCTCACATCTCTTTGTATATAGAGTCCGGTTCTTGTATATCATCATTGTGCCCTCCAAGTAACCCTATGGAGCCCCCACAATTGACCAACACTCTTATATTTCAATTGAATTTACACTACACAAAGCCACCTAACAATCACACTTATATACTTGATCGCTCACTTAGCTCTCAAGCTAACAACTTTGATTCACTATCAAAGTTGGTGACTCAACTCTCTTGCAAATGCTTATCGCACATCTCCTATTTATACTAGTTGGTTAGAATAGTCTTTAACCATATAAAGTATTCTACCAATTAGACATTTAACCTAGAACAATCTAAAAGCTAATTCACATTTTGTCTAGCTTTATCTGTATGAATTCCCTAATAGATCATTCTAGAACTTGTTTTCTAGGAATGAACTTATTGAACAATTCTAGAACCTTCTAAATCTTATTTTCTAAAAGTAAATTTATTTCTCTATTTCTTGAAGCTTCTAGATCAAGCAGAGTGACAGTCGGTGATAAAAATTAAACTTACAACCATATCTTGTACCTGAATTTCTATAAACATATTGCAATTTGCAGAAAAGCCCAAGAAGTGGAGCAGTTCCAGAGATAGTTGGCTCAGTTTGCTCATAATTGGAACGATCATCAACGAACTCGTCATTTTTGTTAGGACCTCCAACAAGACCACCATAGATAATGTTAGGATTGGCCTCAGGACGGCGATACCAACCTTCAAATCCTTCAACACATCCGATGGTAGACTTAAGAACATGTATAGAGGTCAGGGAAGCACCCCGATGATGAACATGGATCGGGTAATTCTCCCCATAGCCAACAATGTAGCTCATTGACTTGGGATTTTTACCAAGAATATAATCAGCCTGCAAGAAGAAAATTATCCTCATTAGAAAATAAGCCATACTCCCTCCATTCCGAAATATAAGACTATTTAGACAATTTTTTAAAGAATTAAGGAACTTATCATTTTCACCAAAGGTTTCAATATTACCCCTTTCTCTCATTTCTATAGCATAAGAAAAGAAAGGAAAAAATAGGGATGACAGATGCGGTAAATAAAAAAAATGTCGAGCATATAACTGGAAAAATTGTTGACAACTAATATACGAGCATTAAATGACAATTAATTTGGATACCTACAAATCTCCTAAACGACAATTAAATGTGAATGGACTACATTGATTTCAGAGCCGTGTTAGACATGAAGTAACTTTGATCGTTGCCTCATGTCCCACAAAATAAACACTACGACTTCAATGCAGATCAGGTTTTGTTCCACACGTGCAGAACGGAATCTCATTCGTTAGATTAAAATTTTGACTGGTTCGATTCATTGAAAATGAACACATGTTCGCGTGAACAAGTGTTCTTAAACTAAGAACACCTGTTTTCAAGGGAAAAAAATGTTTCGTATGTACGGAAAAAAAAACTGTTCAACATAGGAGGCGGACTGCAAAATAAAGTCTCCCTTTTTTTCGTTTTACAAAAATTTCACTTCAAACAAAAAAAAACAAATTGGATGCCCTATATAATTGCTTCACACTTATTATAAGAGAAAAAAAAGTAGAGATTTAGTGTAAATATATTAGGGAAGAAAATATTGGATTAATTATGGGTCGATTTTTGGAATCAGAAAGAAAAAATTAGATATTGAGTATGAATAGATTATGTAAGAAAATATTGAAAAAATAAATTATTTGAGAGAGATTAATACTGATCAAAAGGACAATTGTACATTTAAATGCAAATTGCTTGGCAGGAGGAAATCTGCCTTGGTAATATCACTAGCCTCACAAGATAGATTAAATGGATCCAATATATTATAAAATTGAAAATAATTTATTATAACATCTTGAATATAAAAATTTTAATAAGTAATTTTGCAGCCAAACAATAATAAAAAAATTCTTTAAACTTTTCAAAATATTTTTTCAATATAAGTCTCGAATAAAATTTTTGCCTCAAACCCCGTGTTCCATTCACACGGCCCTCTTGATTATACCTCCAATTACATACTTATAAAACCTACAATAGATCATACCTGAGATTTCGCGAAATTGAGGAGATCTTGAGCTTGAGTTTGAGCATCTGGACATTTGATTACCGCATGTACCTTGGAGAGGTAATCAGAATAGACAGCTAAGAGAAATGCAGATGATGAAGCATATTGCATGTTATTCCATTCCCGAACATAAACCAATCCACCTTCAAGATAGATACCGTCAATCAAATGTTTAGTAATTAGGCTTTTTAATTCAGCATTAGAATCAGGGAGGATGACAGAGCGAAATTTTAAAAAATATTGTTAGGTATAGTGAATTTTATATGTGTAGTTCGACATACTGTTGCAGTTTCGCCCCAACTCCAAATTCCTAGTTTCGCTCCTGATTGATTAGAATGAGAAATTGAACTTGGAAGTACTAACCAGGAGTGATGGGGACATTGTAGCCATCATTCTTTTGCATACAAGAACATGCAAAATAATCGGCTTTTGCCTTGTATTGTTCCAGAATGGAAGTCCATGCTCCACCAGCACCATCCAATAGCACCTTCAAAGAGCAAAAATTATGTACATTATTCATATGGATGAACAAAGAAGAACTTCACATTTTCAAAGGAACTAATAGTTTTTTTTAAAAAAAAAGATTATTGAAAATAAATCAAATTACTATTTCTGCCACGAAAGTTATATGTGTTATTTATGCCATAAATAATTTTTCGGTATCATTGCTCGCAAAAGTAGTTATATGTGCTATTTCTACCATAAATATTTTTTTGGTGCGTTTTTCTACCACAAAAACAAATTCGCTTGCTATAACTGTCAATGCGGCAGAGGGACGGTGGTTTTTGACAGTCTTTCTTTTCCATTGTCATGCACTACATTCATCCAAAATGTTTTTCTATTTTACCTCTGAATTTGAATACAATGGATGACATGTGTAAAGAGACTACCGTAAACCACCGTCCCTCTGTTGCATTATGGTACTTATAGCATTTTAAATTTTTTTTTGTCGCAGAAAAGACACCGAAAAAACTATTTGTGGAAAAAATAGCACATATAACTACTTTTGTGGTAGTAAAGACATCGAAAAACTATTTGTGACAAAAATAACACACATGACTACTTTTGTAACAGAAATAATTATTTGGTCTTGAAAATATCCCAAAAGAGTAAAATTTACCTTTGACATAAGAATTTGAACACCAGCATATTTGTTGTCCCAAGAAAATTCTTTAACAGCCCATCCAGTCCCTCCCAATGAGACAGCATTATGGACAACATATTTCAAATAGTAGTCATCATTGGTTGCCCGGTGAAGCCATGCAGCTGCCCAGAGAAGCTCATCCTACATCATTAATTGTAAGAAAGAATTAAAATTTGAGAAGAAAAAATGGATAATTTGGTTCGGGAAATGAACAACTTACTGAATAGCCAGTTGATTTGTAGAACTGCTTAGCACATGGGATTGAATCATCATATAAGCCCCTAAATCGATCTGCAAACGAAAATAGCTGCAGAATTCGAAAGAAGTTAACATCAGGCCAGGTTCCGTCTCAAATAATATTGAGACCTTATACTAGTTATTAAAGTTATGCCTCAATTTTTTTTTATAAATATTATTAATTATAAAAAGTGTTAAAACATAATTATAAATCTAAGTTTCAAGAGTGTGAACAATCACAATATTTCTTTTGGTTGCTGCACCCGTGTAAGAAATGATACGACGTGATGAGTATGAGTATGAGATCTTTATTGAATGTGGTAAAAAAGTATTAGATACATTAAAGAATACTAGATGCATCTAAAATGGTGATCTTCTCCATCCAGCTATATTGAGGGGATATTAGATGTCTATTTCCCTTTACATAAGGTATTTAATTCATTAATTTTGTTATATGCTCATAATTATTTCCGTATTCACGTACTCGTATCCGAATTTCAAGAAATGCCCTCGTGTTCTTATGTTTAGAGATATAAATATCAGTCACTTAGATATGTATCTACATTCTAAATCCGTACCCAAATCCATATAACGAAATATTAAGTGATTTTTAAAAAATTTTAGGGCCCCTCAAAATGAGAGGCACTGTTTCGTATGTCACTTTGAACATGGTGATAGCCGGGGCCTAGATCAGGTACTCGACAACTAAGAAAAACGGAAAATTGTAATATAGGACCGGCTCACAATCCTCTCACATTAGTTGTAGCGAGACTTACTTTGCAGGTAGACTCGACACCAACTCATGTGAGATGACCATGGGGTCAGTCCCACAAAGTCGGATACATGCCATAGTGACCAAGAAGAACGATCAAAATCTATATATAGAATCGATATTCTTACTTGCTTTGCATGTACTAATAGAAGATTGGAGTAAGATGAATTGTAAGGCTTAAATGCAATTGAGGCAGCAGCCAAAGCAGCAGCAGTTTCACCAGCAAGATCAGAGCCTGGATGCTCAGGATCTATCTTGTAAGCACTTCTTGGAGTTGTCATGTCCTCAGGACGCTCCCAGCAGTAATGATCAGAGTCCCCATCACCAACCTGAAATTCAATTAATTAACAATATATAAATTTACTTCTTCATTAATTCAATCTTATCTCTTGTAGTTGGGAAATGAGGAACAAAATTTTACTGAAAGAAAGAGAAAACGAACAAAATAGTAATAAAATGTTTGCCAAAAATGGTAAGAATTAATAATGGTTACCAATCTAGGCAAAAAATCATTTGTCCCCGTATATTATAAAAATTAATAATGGTAACAAAATTTTACTGAAGGAAAGAGAAAACGAAAAAAATAATGATAAAAAGTTTGCCAAAAATGGAAAGAACTAATAATGGTTAGCTACCTCTAAAACTTGTTCCCCCCACAAAAAAAAAAACATAAAAATATATCACATCACAAATACTTTTTTCGTCCCAAATTAAAATTTTATCAAATCCTACAGTGAAATGTGGTAAAATGTAAAGTATGGCCATATTTAATTTTATCTTCTTTTCTCTCTTTATTCTTCTCTCTCTAACATTTAATGTAAGAGGTAAAATTGAAAAAAAATTATCATTAATGAGACATTCATTTAGAAGGTGGACAAATAATTTGGGATAAATTAAAATTGAAATGTGGACAGATAATTTGGGATGGAGTGAGTAGATAAGAAATTTACCAAAAAATAAAAAAAAAAAATGGTGAGAATTAATGTTGTAAGAAAAGAAAAGTGGAGTACCTCTGCCCAAAGAACATAAGGCTGCGTGTGAGATTTGATGAAGTAATCAGTTCCCCATTTGATAGCAGACAAAGTATTAGCCATTTGGTTTAGGTGAACAATCTCATCTCTGTATTCAACACAACCCCAAGATAGCATTGTCATTGCAAATGCCATTGGCAGCCCAAACTTCACATGGTCTCCTGCATCATAGTAACCTCCCACCAAGTTTACCTGCCAATGTAAACATATTTATTATATATATATATACTACCACGGGTCAAGGCAGACCTTAGGGACCATAAGTCGCTTATAAGGTATTTACAGATCGCCCACCAACACATCCCTTACGTCGGCAGTAAAAATTGAATACTTGACATTTGTAAAGACGCGTCAAATTTTTACCAATTGGGTAAACTTGTGTTGATATATATATATACCATCGCCACCACATATATACAAACAGTCAGTGGCGGAACTAGGTGGTTCCCGCTGCCCGCCCACCCCCGAAGTTCTTTAAAACAGGGACGGAGACAAGTGGCGGGTGGAAGGAGTCACCCCGATTTTTTTTTAAAATCTTACTAGATATAGTCAATTTTATATATAGTTCTAAATATTTGATCAAATTCGCCCCCAACATTTATTTAGCAATTTTTATATGTAGTTCGACATACTGTTGCAGTTTTTCACCATCCAACCTTAAAATCTTGACTTCGTCCCTACTTTAAAATGTCAAATTTTCTATGGAACTAACGAGGATAGCGACTGCCCACAACATTATTTCAGTTTAAGGAGAGAAATTAAGGAAAGCTTACTCCTTGAAGAAAGCCATCCTTGAGTCCGGAATCACCCCGCCATTTCACACGTTGATTCGGAGGGAGTTTGCCGGACCTTTGTGCCTCGAAAAACAACAATGTCTTGTCAAGTGCATCGCCATAATTGAAGGCGGAGACGATGGAAACCTCGAAAAAGAGTAAGCTAAGTAGCGTTAATGCCAAAAGAGCTTGTGAAGGAGCTGTTAACTTCACCATATTTTCTTCCTCCTTTGCTATGAAACTTGTTTGTGAGTTGTTTATTTTTGCTGGTATTGCACCCTATATATATAAGAGGAGAAAATGATGGAATATTCTTTTTACCAAAATAATTGTTGGAAGAAAAAAATAGAAGGTGGTAGCTTCCACGTTGATGGAAAACCTAAGATTGAGCTCCCCACGTAGTATTATAAGTTTGCATGATTGACCTTCGGAAGATTTGGTGACATCGTTTTTTTTAATGGGTATTCAGACATTTGACCCGACTAATTTTGTTGGGATTTTAGAGACATTTTGACCCGTAAGAATTGTGTGTTTTCATTGTGTATTCCGTTCTCTATCCCATCAATAAAAAATTGAAAATTGTTAATTTTTTAATTAAAAAAATTATAATCTAAAAGAAATAGATGAATCCTCAGGGAAACAATTAACACATGTCAATTTCTTATTGATGAGATAATAAATGAGACACAATAAGGGCAGACGATTTTTGGGCCCATTTTAACCCACCTAACAAAAAATCTTACAAATATGCGATATATTGTCGTTTTTTCTACATTTGACTGAGTTTGAACTCTTACAACATTGGCCTGTAATCCGTTATGAATTAGTCATTAAATAATGTTTAACACTTTTTTTTTCCTTTAAATGAAGCGTTGTCTTGAAAATAAGAACGAATCATTAATAATGTTAATACTTATTGGGATGTAATTATGTGAATTTGGTTATCTGATGTGGCCTAATATTTCAGTTCCATTATCTCTCCTCGAGGGGGAAAAAAAATCTCTCATCCATTTATCCTCTAACCCATCAGTTTTCCATAATTTTCACACCAATCTCCATTTTTCCACTAAAATTGAGTCGAATTAATAGTCATATAGGTCATCAACTTATTTGCACTTAGTCACTTTCCTTATTTTTTAAAAAATTCAACTTTTTTTTGTCATCAATATTTTTATCGACAGCCAGTTTGATCATTTTGTCTAAAACTTCGAAAAAATTCGTTAAATTTGATGGACAGACCAAAAGTTGACCCAATATCTCTCCAAAAGTTTTGGAATCAAAACTATTTCTGACCCTAAACCTGGCAATGTTGAAAATTTAGCTGCTGATTTAGGGAACAAGAACCCTGATTCAGTTCCAACAAATTTACAAATGGGTGGAACAAAATATCCACACTTTCCTTCTCTTTCAATGCTATTTGGCTATTAATTTTGACTACATAGAAGTACCTGGGGTGTTGGTATAACTTCATCTGCATTGTGATTTAAGCCTATGTTCCATCCTAGTTAAGATAACAAGCAAAAAAGTATAGTTTTTGAGTTATATTTGTCATCACAATTTAATGTTGAAATACCCCGAATGGGAGAAATTAAGAGGGGGTGAATTAGGTTCTTAATTTTTTTCACTCTTCGAAATAAATTTTTGCATATGTGATCACTTAGATAACAAGTATATTGATTAAGCACACAGATGTGAGTTAATCGAGGGAGAGCTTAGGTAACTAGTATGTTAGATTCAACATTAGAAGACCTCAAAAGGATGATGATGAACAAAGTATGATAAGCCAAGATGCCACTAAAAATAAAGGATATTATTGTAAACTGTAAGGGTTAATGTGATCAATCTTGTTTTGATGATAACTAGACTTTGAGAAGTTGTAATGTTTGTGTGAGCTTGTGTTTCAATGATAGGATATTATGAACTCACACATGTATTGAAAGGTAGCTTCTTGTGGACATCAAAGATCATACTACAAGAAGAAGAAGAAACTACATTTTGCAAGTCTTCAATGGCACAAGCTTAAAGGTCATTCGCAATGCCATTGAAAGATATTGCAAAATCAAAGGAAGATCTTCTTGTAGATTTCAAAGGTCATTCTACAAACAAGAAGAATCCTTATTTTGCGTGTCTCGATAGTAGAAGCCAAAAGGTCATCCACAATGCTAATGGAAGATATTGCAAAATCAAAGGAAGATCAACAAGTGTTGAAGTCCAAGATGATACAACTTGACTAGGCTACAGAGGACTTCATCACAAGAAGAATTTGATCAATGGTCTCAAGTCCGAGCTCAAAGAGGAACTCGTCTTGAAGACTTGAAGACCAAGAAGAAGATTAGTCAAGATGTTTATAGGTATATCCTTGTGACTAATCCTATTTGCTGAATGTTAATTTATAGTATGATGAAGCTTATACTCTTGCATGTTTACAAAACCACATTTTATACTTTGATTTAATCTTTCAAGGTTTTGCAAAACATCTTTTAAGTGTTGGTTAATTCCTAAGATCTTTAAAATGTTTTAAATGTCTTTCAAAACCACTTAGGCATGAGTTTGAGAACATTAGAAAGTTGACCAAGTGGAAAATCCACTTATGGATTGAAGCCCGGTCGACCGTGTCCTAAACCTTGGGCAACCTAATGAAGTCTAGTCGACCGACATGTGTTGTCTGGTCGACCGAAGTGTTTTTTGTACTTTGTCACTTTTGAATTTTCCAAGACTCTAACGGCTATAAAAATCTCGGAAGACCTACGTCAGGTCGGTCGATCGGCAACTTTCTAGTTCGACCGGACTACTTATCATGGTCGACCGAGATCAAGACAGAAGCCTTTGAACTTAACTTTGGAACTACTTCGGCTGACCCACTGCCTAGAATGGTCGACTAAAGTTGTCATGTCAAGGAAAAAATCACTACAAGAAAACAGGGAAACAAGGACGGCCGTTTCCGTCGGTAATCGCACGCTAACCTAGTATTAGCGACCGATTACTGACCGAACCATATGGTCGTGTATTTTTCGTCGCTAAGCCATTTAACAACCGACTACCGACCGCATCTGGGGAACCCGAAGATTGGGTCACCATATAGCGACGGAATAGCGACCGAACATAATACATTGTTGAATTTTGACATTGGCTAGTTAACGACTAAATGCCGACGGAACCTATAGCGACCGCGTATGCAGTCGCCATATAGCGACGGAATACCAACCAAATTTTACCGACCGATGACCGACGAAATAATGAGTCGCTATATAATGACAGAATACCAACCGTTTAGCAAACATGGTTGACTTTAACCTTGACTATATAACGACTAAAGATTGACGGCCAAATAGCGACGGTATATTCCGTCGGTAATTACCGACGGAATTGCGACCGATTAGTGTTTATTTGACTTTGACTTTAAACCAATAGCAACCGATGATCTGTCGCTATTCCGTCGCAAAATGTTTTTAAATTTAAAAAAAAAAAATCTGACATATAATTAAATCCCTATTATAAAAAACAGCAATACGAAACATAAATAAATTAGAAAAATCTCAAACAGCAATACGAAACAGAAACAAAATCAATAAGATCTCAAACATCAATACGAACCAAAATCATTATCAAAAAGATCCCAAATAGCAAACATAATCAATACAACCCAAAAATAACATTACATAACCAATTATCTCACTAAAACCACAAGTTTACACTTCTTATTTATATTACAACACTCACAATCAAAGTGTGCACTTCTCATTTAGATTACAACACAACCAAAGTTTACACTTCTCATATACTCCTTCGTGCTTAAGTTGAAATCTGAAAATTCAAGAATAAAATTAACACTTTGAATACGTCAATTAATTTATGGTAATAAAGTACTAAAAATAAAACAACAAATATTACTCAACTTCAATATGTGGAATTCCAGGAAGCTAGTTGTGAAGCGAGAAAGAGATTAATTATAAAAGAAAAATGGATTATTAAAAGAAAAGTTACGAATTAAAGCACAACAACAAATACATAACGAAATTAATAATTGTATTTTTAATCTTTCTAAATCATCCTAAAACATAAATTCATCCTCTTCTTCAGAATTGTCATCACACGACATAATTTCATCATCATCATCTTCATCAACACGGCTCGTACCGGCCACAAGTACAACTTCAATTTCCCCTGACCGGTGTGCAAGTTGACCAACTTTAGTCAGTTGAATCAATGTGACGGGTCTCCTCCTCGCGTACTTCCTCCTAATACAGTACTGGAACACCAGAAACGTCAACTAGACGTGGTTTGGAACGACAAACAACCCACCAATCAGCCCTAGATGTTGTCTTACTACCTGGATAAGGTGTGTAGTAGACTTGTTGACATTGGGAAGTAAATACAAATGGATCATAACCCTGGTACGTTCTTTTCCTATGAATTTCTACAAATTTATATTGAGGATGCACCCTCAAACCTCGATTTGGAGTAGAATCAAACCAGTCACATTTGAAAAGAATTATTTTTTGGGCAGGTACTCCAGCAAGTTCAACCTCAATGACTTGCTTCAACTCTCCGTAATAATCTCCTTTAACCCATACACCGCTGTTTGTCGTTCCTTTTCCATCGATGTGGCTTTTGTGTGAAATCTATTAATATAGCCGTTGTAACTCGATTTGCTTGCACTTTTTGGACCCTATATAAAGCCTTTAAGGCTGAAATTTGTTCTTTCCTCAAGCCAATAGAGGGGCCTTAGTTTATAAGTTTTAGACAAGCAAATCAAACACTTTCATAAGCTAAATTCTTTCAATCATTCTTCAAAACACTTCTATTTAAGAAAGTGCTTCATCAATATATTCGTTCATTCTAGAGCTTGTATTGTAATATCTAGTCCTTAGAGGGAATTTTCTTTCTTTAGCTTAAAATGTAAAAATCTCGTGCGTTGAAATTATCTTTCTTTGTTAAGGGTTGAGTGGCAAGGCTTGTATGTGAGAGTGGTGGTTTTGGGCCTCCAATGAGTTAGAGTGGATATTTCTTATAATCATAGGAAATATAGTGAATGGTGAACCCGAAATAGAAGTAGGGTTGATGTGTTCGTAAAACTCCCTCACTTAGTAGACTAGGTTAGAGAAAAATTTCCATGAGGAGGTCAAAACTGCCATACACGCACTTTTATCATGCCCAGTGGCTATGGACGTATGGAATCATTTAAGCTTTGATATAAAAGCCTTATTAAAGAAATATGTTTTTTCTTACGACATGATGCCTATTCTGGCGGATAGTGGTGAATTTTCCACTCATTTCTCCTATATTACATTGCATGTATGGTGCAATCGAAATCAGACGGTCTTTGAAGGGAAACGTCATACATCAGAGGAAGTTGCAAATCTTGCTCTAATCAGTGTTCCCGAGTACAATAATGTTTATTCATCATCCTTAGGATTACCTGGAACCCGCCAACCTTTACCAAAATTTGACCAAATCAGGTATATGCTGAAAGGAAAAGAGAAAATGTTTGCACCAATGGATATGGAGAAACCTCCCGAAACTCTAAAGCAATCACTTTGTCTCAACTGGAAGCCCCCAGAGAGGGATTTCTAAAAATCAATGTTCATGGCGCATGGACTGATAACTCAAGAGGTCTGGGCATGATCATAAGAAGCCATGAAGGAAGATTTGTAGATGAGGCTGCAAAATTTATCTCCAGCTCGCTTATCCCTGAATACGTTGAAGCAAATGCACTTTTATAAGAACTTCGGTTTGCTTTAACTCAAGGATACCAGCGTCTCATTATCAAGAATGATTGTCAAACTCTGGTCAATCTGGTCAATCAAACAAAAGAGAATTTTCCCCCTTAGGTCACATTGTTAGTCAAATCAAAAGTTTGATGGGGAATAACATAGCCAATTTACTTTTTGTCCACATATCTTGTAATAATTATGTTGATAGATTAGCAAATCATGCAATGAGGCTTAGAGCATCCACTCAATGGTTTGGAGACCCATCGGATACCACATGTTATCACTTAATGATATATAATGTATTTTTCTGTTAAAAAAAGAATTTGGGGATAAAATTATGCTTTGGGTTAAGGGAAATGACGGGTTAGAGGATAAATGGATGAGGGAATTTTTTTCCCAAAATACCCCTAGAGGAGAGAGAATGAAACTGAAACGTTAGGCCAAGTCACTCACGGAATTTTTCAAAGTTGTAGACGGAATGATGAAATTGGATACACGTAAATACATGGGGGACTCATAATTACACATATCTTGACTGTATATCAGATTACACTCTAAAGGTTCAACAACTACAAGAACTCTAATTAAGGGTACTCTATGAACATCCCTTGCAAAGACATAAATCTGCGAATAAGATGAATTTTCAAACACTGCCAGGTGCAATCATTAATAGGTGATGTTAGTCAGTGAAGGTCAGAGGGTTATAACACAACTCATCCATCAATCATATTGAGACGACACTAAAAAAACTACACATATTGACAAAAGTAGTAGAAACCATATCAACAAAAGGGGTGGCTCACTGGTCTAAATCGAGAACTTGGTAGCTTACTTCAATTGGAAAAAGTGAACGGGACACCTGAAAGGGATCTGCATCCATTTTGAAATGATGTTCGGCAACAATTCTAAACGAACGTGGCTTGTTTGCGTTAGACCCTCGGAAGCAGACAACCCGTTTGATTCACTTTGCAGACCAACAATTCCGAAAACAGCATACCTACAAAGTTTAGCAGCAACTCTTCCTTCACAAGAGAAGTCTGCATCTCGACTTTGGGACTCAAGCGAGAGACAACTATTAGAATTCTGATAAACCTTCAAAAGCCTTAAGAGATATTGGCTGCCTTCAAAGTCCAAACACCATAGCCTTCCAAGTAGATCTTCGATTAGTGCGAGACACGGTTGCTCCTTAGAGCGATCCAAACCACAGTTTCTAAATGTTGATGAAGCATGAGACGCAGTGGACATTGCAAAAGTCGCGCTAAAGGCCAAGAGTGAACAACTTAATGCAAGAGCTGATATGATCATCATACTTTCTTTATCTAAGCCAATGACAGATGTTGCCAATAAATCAAATTCTTTTGCAGTCCTTTTCAATTCAAAAGAGATTTCCTGAAAGGAATATACCAAATCATTGAATTCTTGCGAGGAAACCTGACTAGAGATAACACATGTTGACTGTTGTTTTTCGGTGTTCCTGATTTCTTGTCTAGATGAAAATGTAACCAAGAGTCCAGTGATGTCCAAGACTGCCTCCACGGCCTTTACTCGAAGAGCCAAATACCATCTCTGGAAACTGAAGGGAACTCCTGCAAACAAGGTACCTAGTGTTTCTTTTGCAACATGAAGAGCTTTATGGAGTGTCATAAGACTTTCAGTATGGCTACACGAATCGATTTTCCAGGTATTGCCCTCTCCAAATGAACTACCTTTCAGCATAACATGCCCATAAAGCTGGATTTGACTTTCACAACGGGACAACAGAGTCAAGGACTTTAGCCACCAAGAACAAGAATCTGACTGAACTTTACCCATAAGTTGTTCAAATATGAAAGCCGACGTGGACCATGATCCCTGACAAGCAGCATATTTTCCAGCCTTGTAAGAAGATCAGTAGTCTCTTCCCTCAATAATTTTCTTTGCACATTTGAGACTAATAAGTCCATGATCACAAAATGAATCACTGGAAAATAGACTAGTGCTGTTATTAAAATCTAGAACTTGTCCCATCACTCGACACATGTACCTATATACACTATCAAACTGCAGCAGAAGAAAGTCTATCCTTAATGTATGTGACTCAAAATGGACGGAATCGAATATATTTTCAACCAAAAGCTTCAATGAATTAAGGGCTTGACTAGCTACAATATCCATAACTTCTATTTTTCCTACACAAATCATCATAGTTTTGGTTACAGAGAGTGAAAATTGCAGCATAACTTTTGTAATGTTTTCTCTGCCAAAATTTGAGCTTTCCTGATCTATCATGTCTTCTCTATTTCTATTTATCTTCATGTCAAACATATTTCCTAAGTACACAATAAATATACAAAATTTATCCAGTAACAAACTACTGACATCTGAGTGCTTTTCAGCTAATTCACGTACAAGATTGAGTAAGCTTGTCACTTCTTGCTCCATTTCGGCATCAATCTGCTTTGCATCCACCGTTGACTTTACCAACGTAGATATTCGGCGCACAATTAATGAGATTGCTTCAGACAACAGTGGATTCTTTGGCTCTTACCAGCGGATTCCCAGTCAAATCTACCAGAGCATGAAAAACTAGGATTCTCTTGGGCATGACCGAACAGTGAATCATTTCCTTAGTGTATGTCAGGATCACTGAGAAAATATCAGATATCTCGGAGGTAGAAAGACTAGGTAGGTTATACAAGAGGATCTTATGCAAGACTTTCAGAGTTTTGTTAAGTAAAGCAGGGGGAAACTTGGAATGGCGAAGAAAATTGAATAAATTATGGAACCTTATTTTGCTGGTGGCTGGATAAGAAGAAAGTCCTCTAGCTAGAATAAAGTCAAGACAGCGTACGGTTGTTGCTTGAATTTGTAAATCTTTTCCGTCCGATAGAAACGAAAGAAGTAAATCTATTTGTCCAGGAATTAGCAGAATCCATTTGGAAGCAATTTTTGTGAGGGAAATCAACATGACACTGAAAATTTGTTCTTCAAATGAATCTAGTAGCAGCTTTGAACCTATCTCATATGCTCTCTTAGATATTGGAAATGAGCAAGACATTCTTGCAAAAGCCCTACCTACTGCTAACTTAAACTCCAACGATTTCGATGTTACAGATGATGTTAACATCATATTCACCAATACCTCCAAAAGAACATAAGCAAAATCATGGGCCAATTCACATAAACATCTAGCTGCAAACAAAGCAGCTTTAACTTCAAGAATGTGACCGGACCCCAAACACGAAAGTAAAACATAACGAATATCGGCACAATCTTTAGTAAGATCAGCCCAACAACCAAAAAGAGCCAATGCTAATGCTCTTTCTTCAACATCCCCATTGTCGAAAACTAACTTAAACCTCCTTAAAATCTCCAAATAGTTAACTATCATGTTTTTCGAGAAAATAATGCCACCAACATCTTTATTACTACTTCTCCTCCTTTTCCTTCGACCCTTCAATTCTTGTACAAATATTTTGGCAATGCATGTTTTGATTTCGTTATCTCCTAACCTAAATGCATCGGCAAGCCGGAGAATGGCATTAAAGAAAAGCTTATCCTCACCTGGTATTAAACCAAATCTTTTGAATTCAGCTACTGTAACATTTGATTCACTGTTCCACTGTGTCATGTCCCACAACTGAGGACACACAGTTACCAAACCAAGCTAGGGAAATAATCAGTTAAAGGGCCTTAGCCCAACCAACAAAACAAAACAGGCAAATAGATAGATTATTTATATATCAAAACCTCAGCAAAACAAGTCTTCATTACATCAAATATCCCAACTAACGTCATCGTACCATTACTAATCATTAATCTATTAAACTGAACTAATAAGCAGTATAGATATTAAGCAAACTCAGTGAAATACTCCTAAGTTGCAGTGACCTTCAACATCTCAGAGTAAGAGAGCTAACGGCAATAATTGCCATTACTACCAATAAACTGAAACAACCAGTAAATTAGGTAATTGGGAAACAAACTCGAGCTAGCTGCCATCTCCAATCCAAATCATTGCAGCAACAATCTGGAGGCAAAGCAAGCACACTCAGTTTCAGTAACAGAGAAGATAGATAGAATCAAATGGATTGGGGATTAGAACGTGATAAGAGTGAAGGAAGCTTACAAGGGGGAAAAGGTTTCACAGCCAAAGGCTGATTTCTGGATATATTTCTCCACCCTTGCACAATGCCCAACCTTCCTTAAATAGCTAGGGCTTGTCTCTTCAATGTCAATCCTCTCTGTCCACACTCATCTTCTGGATAGACCCTAGAATCAATAGTTGAGATGGAATCCTTTGGGAGCCAATAGAAGCCTTGATTCTGATCTTCACTGTTAGAGAATCACTTCCTCCACTTCATCATAGTACCTAGTGCTGTCAAAGTGGGCCGAAGCCCGCGGACTGGCCCGCCCCCGCCCCGTCGTGGACCGGGTATGGACTTAGGAAATATTGATCCGCAAACATGTGGGCTCGGGTTCGCGGATCGCGGGCCGCCCGCGGGCTTTTTCATTTTAAAAAAATACATATTATATATAATATTTTTGGGAAAAGTATATATATTATATATAATATGGTACTCCCTCTATTCCCTATTAATTGTCGTTTAAGAGATATCTAGGTATCCAAATTAATTGTCGTTTAAGGTTCTTTTATTAGTTGTCAATAATTTATTTCAATTATACCCTCAACATTTTCCTTTATTTTCTTTATGATGTATTAGTGAGAGAGAGGGAAGGTGGGGTAATATTGGAAGTTTAGGTGAAAATGACAACTTTCTTAATTTTCTCAAATTGTCTAAAGAGTCTTATATTTAGGAATGGAGGGAGTATATATTAGCATATTTTCCTACTCGCTTGATGGTAAAAATAAAAGTATACATATTATATATAATATTTTTTGGAATAGTATATATATTATATATAATATGGTTTATATTAACATATTTCCTACTCGCTTAATGGTAAAAATAAAAGTATACATATTATATATAATATTTTTTGGAATAGTATATATATTATATATAATATGATATATATTAACATATTTCCTACTCGCTTGATGATAATAATAAAAATATACATAATAAAATAAAAATATACATGACCTTAACTATTATTATTAATGGGTAAATCTTTATTTAAAAAAAAATAAAAAAATTGAGTGGCCGCCCGCCCATGACTCCATACTGTCGTGAGTATGGGCATATGTTTCATTGATCCCGCAAAAAATTGAGCCCGCCTGCTGATTGAGCTCTCACACGTGCCGCCTGCGTTCACAGTACTAATAGTACCAGCAGCCGCAGAAAGGACAAGAGTAGCTCAACAGAAACGAAAATGACAGCAAAATTAGTTATCAAATGGAGTGGTGTCGTTTTGGCTTAAAACGAGATCATTTTAGGTAAATAATTAAAAACTGAAATAGCCAATAGAAACATTTCCCTCTCGATTTGCTTATGTAATGTTTGTTTCTTCTCTTTCATATAGCGATCCTGACACACTGTTCGAGCGTCTATCCAATTTTCAGTATTTCTTCAATACATTTACCTGAAAGATTACCCAAAACGATTAACAAATTGAAATAAATTCAATTTACAAGAAGATTGAAATAGTTTTTTTTTAGCTAATCAAATTATTTTACCAGGCCTTTTAGAGCGAAGTCCCTTGTCAAGCTCAATGCTCCATCCCAATGCAGATGCTGCTGGAATTTTCTTCATAGTTTTTTTTTAACTGTTAAATGGTGATAATCTGATAACGTAGGTTGGATGAGCGAAAAAACTGCAAGAGTAGTAGATAGAACTAGATATAAAAGCTGCCAAAAAAATGTTTGACAGCGAATTTAATCAAATATTTTGAAATACATATAAAACTTATTATATCTCATAAGATTTTTTAAAATCTCAGGACGACTGTCCCACTTACGGGTCTTCGTTCCTGTTCGGAGAGAAATAACAGGGAAATCGAAAGTGATTCTCAAAGATGGATCATCATATATTATGAAACTACAAAATTAGGGTTTGGAAAGTCCTTAAATTGAAATCGGGAAACTAGGTTCGGAAAGCATTTAGGGGAGTTGAACCCTTAAGAAGATTGGATACAAAAAAAATTAGGCAAGATGCCTTCAGCTTCAACCTCAACTGCCCGCCAGTTTTTCTTTTTCTCGAACTAAAAACTAACTCAGTTGTAATAATTTAACACGTTATTACAAAGAGCCGAAGTGAGGACTGTGTTAGTGGATGATTTGTAAGTACCTTTCTAAGCGACTTATAGTCCGTAGGGTCTGCCCTAACCCGTGGTGGTGATTAGGGTGTCAATCGAGCCATGTGAGCTAAGCGTGAACCATGTGAGTCGAGCTTGGCTTAGCTCATGCTCAGCTCACATTTTAATGTGAGCTCGAACTAAGCTCACGAGCTAAATTTATATTAGCAAAAAAAAACAAAATTTCTAATACAATGATACTTAATTTTTGAAGTAAAATAAACTAATAAAAAAATAACAAAAGATAAATACATATCATGATCAAAGGTTAAAGAATCTATATACAACGTAGACAAAAATCCTTATATAGACTAAAACAAAATAAATGGATCTTATAGGTCTTCTTCTTTTTAATTATTATTATTATATATAATATTTTAATTTTATTATTCTTATTCGGATTCGAGTTTTTTTTTTGGGCTGAACGGGATAAAGCTCACGCTCAACACACATAAAATTCGACCTTGAATATTTAGCTCACGTTCAGCTCACGCTCACATTTTTTCGAAATAAGTGAGATGGGTGATCAGAGTCGAACCCACCCAAACTTTAAAAAAAAAAAAACTCTAACTAAAAGGTGGCAAATCGGCTTGGTCTAATTTTATGCTTATTAGATCGAACAGGCTCTAGACACATTTTTATTATTGGATTAAAATATGACAGTTTGATAAGCTCGTGATCCAATAAGATTTGGCTTAGTACGGTACGAAAAATTATCGTGTTGCTTAACTCAATCCAAATGACTCATTAAGAAATTTTTAAATTTTTAAATATTCCATTAATTATAATACAAATAATAAAGTATGGCCAATCATAGTTAAGAAAATTATTTTAATATTACAAAATTGCATTTAATGTAATCAAACTCATTGAAATTTAACGAAGGTGAACTAATAATATCATGCATCATAATATGTTAATTAGTAAAATAATAAATTTAACTTAATTTAATTATTAAACGTAAATTGAATTACTTTTATATCAAAACTAAGTAAAAAATAAAGTAATCAATAAAGGTAATATAGCTTCATAATCTATGTATTTTTTTCATTTTTCTTCTTTCAGATAACGGCCTAATGGGTCGTGCCAAACAAGAAGCACGAGACATAGGCACGGCACGATAAGGTTTCTTGCTCGGCTTGACACTATATGATAAGTCCACGATCTGGTAAGCTCCTCCCTAACCACAATCACAAGTTTCCGTTCACATGTCATACTATTGCGCCGAACTAATTTTTATTGCATCTAACTCTAATTGACTTTTGAAATTAACATAAATCATAAATAGTAAAATCACAATTAACTTATCAATCCCTCTTTTTTAAAATCGAAAATTATTCATATTGACTATGTTGGTGTTGCCTTAAAGAAATCGGGTCGGGCGTTGTAATACCCGTAACTTTTTTATTTTTTGTTAATTTAAATTATTTGTTTTTTACTTGTTATTAATTTAATGGCTTCAGGCGTTTTGGGCATGTTATGGAAGTAGGGGGACCTAAGTAATAATAATATTTGAATTGGGGGTTAGAGGGAATGGAAGTTAGGTGGTTAGGTGATTAGGAGGTTTTAGAAATGATGATGGTTAGGAGTTTCTGCAGAAACTAATACATAGAGGGAGAGAATCGAGAGGAAAAGAAAGAAAAGCATAAAATTGATGGGTTATTTCTTCCTGCACAGTTGTCTTTGGACTTCTGTATGGGCGCTCATTTGTACTCCGAAGGTAGAAGACATCTAAGACTACATTCTGGAAGGTAAATATCATATTTCAACGGTCAGTTTCTTAGCATACGTCATCAGAATGTTCTATTTTTTGTGGAAACTAACACAAATGAGAAGCAAGATTTGTCAGAAAATTTGGGAGAAGAAGAATTCGGCGTAGGAGAGAGTTGATAGTAAGGGATTGAAATGATTGTTGAGTCAAGGGTTAAGCGTTTAAGGTTTGTATATAAGTGTAAGGATAAAAAAGAATGCACTTGCTCCAACAAAAGGAAGCCAGATAAATTCAAGCCATCAACATTTTTTTTTCAAGGGACAAAGAAAGCTTCGAGGATTCAGGAACAAATGGAAATTTGCCTCATAATAACTCTGATTATGATTTCAAAGCAGAAGATCATACAAGTCCTTAAAAAATTAATTAAGTCCTTACACTATTTTTGGATTTTTGATAACTATTAGGAGTAACTACTGGATAAGAAGACAAAGGATATTTACTATCTTCTGACACATAATCTAACTCATAAACATTAGAAAGAAGAGAATTAGAAAAAATGAGGTAAATCTGGAAGAGTTATTCTTAGACCCTTGTACTTTCTATAAAAGCATAAAAATCTCTGTATTTCTACACCATTGTGAATTGCGTTGAAATGATTTGTGCATTATTTTATTGTATTAAAATTGGATTGAGTGTTGTAATATGTGAAAAGCATGTATTGTGTGTTGCAGTCTTCTGTTTATGTGTTTACCGTTTTTGAGTAAAAGTTCTGGTTTGGACAACTTGCTAATGTCACTATGCATTTTGTTAACAACACTCCACTTGGGTCTTTTTTTGTTTTGTTTTGTTAAATTGACATTTTTATCCATCATCTTTATGCTACCACGATTTAGATTTTTTTAATTTAATTATTACCCATACATTATAATATCCTTAATTAAATAAATTTAAAACAGACCATTTCCGATTGAAACTCTTCCTTTCCTCTTCTTCTCTATAAGCAACTTTATTTCAAGAAGCCTATGTAAAAGATTTGAAGGAAAATTATATATTTCTCTCTTACAAAATAAAGAACTAGTACATGAGCATTTATATATGCGAGTCTACACTATATTAGTCAACTACTAATTACTCAATACTACACAATATTTAGGCAACTAATATACATTAGGAAGAAACTAATATAGAATATATCCTAATTAAGTAAACTTGGATTAGGTAGTTACCTAATTAATTAGGTAACTCCTGAATAGTAACTTCCATATTCTAATACCCCCCCTCAAGTTGGAGTGTGGATATCGAGAACACCCAACTTGCTAACCAGATAATTAAATTGCCCTTGACTCAAAGCTTTGGTTAACACATCAGCGAGTTGTTCCTTTGTTCCCACATGGCAAGTAACAAGTGTTCCGTCTTGCACCTTTTCTCGAACAAAATGACAATCAATCTCTATATGCTTAGTTCTTTCATGGAAGACTGGATTAGCTGCGATGTGTAGCGCTGACTGACTGTCACAATACAATTTAGCTGGTCCCAAAGTGACCCCAAGATATTTGAACAATTCCCTTAACCAAACTAGCTCACTTGTTGCATTTGCCAATGCTCTGTATTCTGCTTCAGCTGAAGATCGAGAGACAACTTGTTGTTTCTTGGATCGCCAAGAAATAGGAGCGTTTCCTAATTGAATAAAGTGCCCCGTAATGGACCTCCTAGTTGTTGGACAAACAGCCCAATCAGAATCACAATAAGCTACTAGTCCTGCATTGGGATTGTTTCTAGGTAGAAAAATTCCTCTTCCAGGATTTCCCTTGATATAGCGAACAACTCGAATTGCAGCATCCCAATGTCTTTCCCTTGGATTTTGCATGAACTGGCCAAGATTATGGACTGCATAAGTGATGTCGGGCCTCGTTATGGTGAGATAAAGTAATCGCCCCACTAATCGCCTATATTGTCCTGAATCTCTGATCAACTGTCCACTATCATCCTCGGTTGTCAACTTGAGTTGTGTCTCCATTGGTGTAGAACATGGTCGTGAACCAGATAAACCACATTCTGTCAAAATGTCAACAACATACTTTCTTTGACACAAAAACAAACCTTTGGGTGAATGTGCTACTTCTATGCCCAAGAAGTACTTGAGAATTCCAAGGTCTTTGATTGTAAATTTAAAGTCCAAGTACCTTTTTACTTCTTGGCATGTTTTGAGGTCGTTTCCTGTGAGAATGATGTCATCAACATAAACCAGGATCACAATAAAAATATTACCTCTCTGATAGATGAATAAGGTAGGTTCTGTTACAGCCTGCCTAAAGCCAAATTTGAAAAGCTCTGTGGTGAGCTTACCAAACCAGTTCCTTCCCGCTTGTTTCAACCCATATATGGACTTCTTGAGCTTGCAATAAAGGTTTGGCCTAGGTGGTGGAAATCCAGGTGGTGGTTCCATGTAAATATCCTCTGCAAGATTACCATGAAGGAATGCATTGTTGACATCTAATTGGAAGATGCTCCAATTTTTGGAAACTGCCAAAGCCAAAAGACATCGAACTGTGGTCATTTTGGCAACTGGAGCAAAAGTCTCAGTGAAATCCTCCCCCTCGACCTGAGAGTAACCTTTAGCCACCACGCGAGATTTAGGGCGTTCTAGAGAACCATCGGCCCGAAACTTCAATTTATAAACCCATCGGTTGGAAATAGGCTTCTTTCCAAGAGGTAATGGTGCATAAACCCAAGTGTTGTTGCTCTCAAGGGCGCGCATTTCGGGCTGCCATAGATTTTCTCCACATAGGAGAACGAGCAGCTTCTACATAGCTGCGAGGCTCGGTATAACGGGACAGAGAAGCCAAATAACATTTATGGGAAGCAGAAAAATTCCCATAAGATAAATAATTATGTAGTGGATAGACCATACCTGAAGAAGCCGGTGGAGAAGGATGAGCTGAAGGGACAACGATGTTGCAAATATAATCGCGAAGCCGAACAGAAGGTTGAGTGTCTCTTGTGGACCGGTGAAGCGGAATATCTTGAGGAGAAACCGGACTTGAAGGGGGTGAGCTATTTGCTGAAGCTCCCCCTGAATGTGGCGAATGGGCAAAAGTGTTACTGGAATAGCCATTGGGAAAGGAATGTGGGCTTGAATGTAAAAAAGGCTCCGTGGGCTCGAAGGTTGGGCTGCGAGAAGCTAGGCCAGGTGAGTGGCTAACGAGTGGGCTTCGCTGGAGAAGTGGGCCTGGACCGTGGATTGGCTCGCGTTCTGGAGGCCCAAACGAGGAAGGGCTCGCGGGTTCCTGGGTCGCGGAGTTCGCGGGTTGGCGGGTTGGAGGCGGACCCGGGCTTACTGACCTACGAGAAGCGGAAATATTTTCTGGGGCTGTCTGGGTCGTACATGGATCTGGGCTTGGAAGCGGCTGGTGGACTGGGCTCACAGAAGTGGATAGACAATGAGCTGATGAACTGGGCTGGCCAGCGCCTAGTAGACTGTTTTGGTCTGGACTTATGTAGTCTGGACTGGTCCATGGCTGACTCGGCTGGTCTAGACATGGACTGGACTGGTCCATGCCTTGTGACTCATCTAGTGGGTTTTTTTCTTGGATATTTTGTGTATTTGGTGAAAGATTTTTTGACAAGGGTGCGAATGGAAAAATGTCCTCGTAAAAGTGAACATCTCGGGAGACAAACTTTTTTCTAGATTGAAGATCATAAACTGTCCAACCTTTTTGTCTCATTGGGTATCCGATAAAAATACATTTGGTGGATCGCTCAGTGAATTTATCTCTCATAGGATTTAAGTTATGTGCATAACAAAGAGATCCAAAAACTCGAAGATGGCTAAAGTTAGGTGGTTTCCCAAAAAGAATGACAAGATACCCTGCGGTTAAAATGCACTCACCCCAAAAACGAATTGGTAGATGGGCCTCAAAACGAAGGGCTCGTGCGACATTTAGAATGTGCCTATTTTTTCTTTCTACCCGCCCATTTTGTTGAGGAGTATAGGCACATGATGTTTCATGAAGGATACCGGTTTGTGAAAAGAAATCTCTAAGGCTTAAAAATTCGGTTCCATTGTCACTTCTAACTCTTTTGATAACTCCCTGAAATTGGGTAGAGACCATTTTGTGAAAATTAATAAAGATCTTTTTTGTTTCACTTTTTTCCTTAAGGAGATAAAACCAAACACACCTACAGAAATCATCCACCAAACAGAAAAAATAATGCGCCCCAGTTAAGGAAGGTGTTTGATATTTCCCCTATAAATCACAATGTATTAATTCAAAAAGACGCTCTGCCTTATTTTGACTAAGAGGAAAAGGTAATCTGGAATCTTTGGCAAGATGACAAACATCACAATGTATAGATTTATTTTTTGAGAGATTTATTGGAATAGGAATATTAAGTAAAGTACCAAAAGATGGATGCCCGAGTCTTCGGTGCCACAGTTGACAACTTTCTTCCGAATGGACAGCCGCGATTATTTCGCCTTGATGAGTCACGTCTTTGAGACGATAAATTCCCCCACTTAGCTCACCTTCCCCAATCAGCGTCTTCCGGATTAGGTCTTGCACAACACAATACTCATCAAAGTAGGTGACAACATTGTAACTCCCGTGCTAATTGAGAGATAGAAATCAAATTGCACGAGAATTGTGGCATATACAATACTTTTGCGAGACGGATATTGGGATTTAAAGTCACTGTACCATACTGCTGTGCCCAAATACGCTTGCCATCAGGCAAACTCATGCTAATAGGAATTACCAAATTTTGCAAGTTCTCCAATCTATTTTCCTCGCAAGTAATGAGATGAGAGGCACCGCTATCAAGAATCCATGGGAAAGAATAAAAAGCGATGTTTTTACCAGTGGTGTGAAATGCCGCAACTTTATTCTATTGGATTATTCCAGCTATTTCCTGAGACAATTCTCTCAATTGCGCTTTGTCCAAAGAGGTGTTAGCTGTTTGCTGCACCAAATAGGCCGCACCGTGTGCTGGTCCTTGCTGCACTAAATAGGCCGCGTCTTGCGCTGGTACTGAGTAGCTCGCGCAATGCGTTGTGCTGTCAATGACACTGCTTGCCTCCGACATATTGGTCTAGGAGATAATTTTTTTTTTTTGTTAACCTCATTTTTTTTTTTTTAGGATCGTTTTTGCTCTGATACCATAAAAGATTTGAAGGAAAATTATATATTTCTCTCTTACAAAATAAAGAACTAGTACATGAGCATTTATATATGCGAGTCTACACTATATTAGTCAACTACTAATTACTCAATACTACACAATATTTAGGCAACTAATATACATTAGGAAGAAACTAATATAGAATATATCCTAATTAAGTAAACTTGGATTAGATAGTTACCTAATTAATTAGGTAACTCCTGAATAGTAACTTCCATATTCTAATACTATGGAAGAATACAATAAAACATGAAACCTGATAAAATGAAGTTTTCTCCTCATTCGAGCATCAATTTTGTGTCGTAACAAGTTAGATTAAAACATACTCAAATTTATTTTTGATTGAAAATAAAATAAAGAATGACAAAGAAAAAAAGATAAACCCAGCTTTTGGAGGGAAGTGAGACGAAGGAATACGTTCCCTTTTAAAGAAAATGTCTAGTGAATTATTGACATCTTAATTATCCAAGAATATTGTAAACTAAGAATATCATTTTTTTTGAAGTCCGGTTGGGCGGTTGCCCAATGAAGGGGAGATAGAACGCCTCACAAGAGGAGGAAATAGCCCTAGAAAGGGAGACAATTAAAAGCTTGCACCATGTATGGGGAGGGTATCGAACCCACGATCTCATGGTCGTGGGCAGACCCTTGCCCCACTGGACTAAGGAACCTTTGATAACTAAGAATATCATTGGTAGAGGTAAAATTTAGATTATGATGGGGATACAGATGATGGGTAAAATTGTCATGTTCAAGAAAGAAAAAAAAATTTAAATAAAGTGCACTTGACAAAAAGTGGAGTGTCATTAGCGGCTCCCTAAAATAAAAATGAAAAAGTACATAACATAACATGAGAGATTTCTATTTTCTTGAAAAATATATAAAACTTATAATATTCTAATAATTTTATTAAAAATACAATGAAAATGAAGGAAAAAAACTCACTTGTAGTCCCTCAAAAAAAAAAACTAGCTCCTGAGTAATGAGAGTGAAGAGGCCAAAAGAGAGAAACAAATCTTTGAGATAAATTAAACTGATGGTTGCTTCATATAAGCAACTAGTACAATAATATGTATAAGAACCATCCATAAAGAAAAACCAGCAGCCTTGATTGTCATCAAAACTCATCCCACTACTATAAAAGAATTGTGAAGGTTTTCTTGGCAATTACAACATCAAATTACTGGTTTTGAAGTTTTGTGATAACTTCTAGCAGTAGCCAACCACAATACGTTGTTTTCGTATTATAAAAACCGCAAGCATTCTGCACGAAAGTGTAAGTAAACAAGTCACTACTAAAATATGGCTGTGATATTTGTAAGCACAATCTTTTGAACCAAATCTGGAGAAGTTAAGATCTGTTACAAATTAGGTGCAAGTGTTGTTCTTAATCCCTAAAACAAAATTAGGATATGTGGACAATTTAGACACGGTTTACTAAGTGTGCAACATATCTTCTCGACGTTTCTTTTTATAAGAATTCACCTTGTTAATGAAGCTTTAAGAAAATCATTAAACCAAAAAGCCTCATGTTCTTTGTTTGTGACAATCAAGAAACCATGTAGAGCAATACCTCTTTATTTGTTTCCTATAATCCTCTTGCTCTTATAAAATTCGAAGTACACAAATTTATTTGGCCATACCAACACATATTGCATACATGCAATCATCAGATTGAGCATAGGTATGCAGGAGGAGCAAGTTCCAGTGTGGGTGGTGGTTGTGGTGGGGGGATCATCATGAGATTGAAATATTTTCTTGGCTTTAATCTTGGGGGATCATGTTAACATATAACAAGAACACAAGGAATTTTAAATAGTTTACCATGTTCAAGAGTTTGATTTATCCGAGATACTTTAGCAAAACACCATCATTTCCAAGAACAAAGCCCTGCTTATCATTAATAAACCTGCATGGCAGAAACAATAAAACTGTAAGCTAGTAAATTGTTCCAAGAATCAGGAAGAAAAGATACAACTACTCCTGCAAAAGTTCACAAGACGTGTTATTGCCTTCTGCAGTATGATCCTACACATGCCACTAGCCAGATTCTAGTTTTGGAAGTAATAACTGGGAAAAAAATGGAAATGGAATATAATGAGAGAAAAGGGAGTTTCCAGCAGGTCCATATTATGGTTTCGATAAAAAAATTCTATACTTCAATTTATGAGAAGGCGGATAAATGGAAAGAAAAGGGATGAAAGAACCAGAGAGCTCACTTTACAGAATAAAGATTGGCAGCAATACTGTCAGCAGCCTTGTCACGAATCCATGACTTCCCACTGTTTGTAGTTTTCAGCAAAATCCCACTGCCACCAGCGGCCCAAGCCTCATCCTATAGCACCATGTGGAAAAAATAAGAATTTGCACGTTGAAAGAGAGAAAATCCCAAAGTATGTGTATATTTACTGTAGGTAGATTCTAAACACAAATTATACTCAGAAGTTCGAACTTTAGCACTGATCTTACTTTCTTAGAACCCATTTCAATCAACATAACAGCTGTTCCTGCTAGATATCTTTTTAACTTCTTTGCCAATTTTTATTAAACCAGACATACTAAAAGTTTAGCACCAAACACCACTTCATTTCATGAAGGCCAATCAGGTCAGACAAGTTTAGGAAGGGATATAAATCTATACTATATCTATCTATACTCTTCTAATTGACTTAAGTGATTTACACCTTTTGGTTTCTTACTTTTTTAATTTGCCAAATTTACCTTTCTTAGCTTAAACCCCCAATCATTAAAAATAATGTCTAAGATTGTAAAAGTCCAATATAGAGTCTTTACTCTTTAGTCCCACCTCTGTAATTCACAAAAGTTACAAATCAAATGGCAATTAACTGTTTACCAATTCAGGAGTTACAAAGAAAGGTCATAGTAAATATTTACAACTTAAAAAAAACGGTTTAATTAGAAGAAGAATTATAAGGAAGAAGAAAACCCTGGACTGTAAAATTACAAATAAATTGAAAAATGAAATACAAATAAAAAACAAAAAATGAATTGAAAAATGTAAATTACAAATATTCCAATCCGTTGGCATTTGTGCTTTCAATCTGTTGCAATTAATAGTTACTCGTTTTCAGGAGTTACAAACAAGGGTGTTATACACATAAATCAAACCAAAGAGAAAAAACCACGTGAGTCATTTGGGAAGTTACATAGAACATGATAAAAATGTAATAATGAGGCAATTAATTAACTTTTAGGAGTTCCTTTTTCAATCAGCACACACACACACACATATAGGTGTACATGGGAAAGGGACTAAAGCAATTTTCTGATTTTAGTGCAATTGAGAAAAGAGATGTTTTATGCTTTTCAGTTCTTTCTTTTGCTTCTTGACTTGTGCAAGTGATTGTTTACAGCAGGCGGTGTGAATTCATAAAGTAATGTTTCTTAAAATTTTCACTGATATGTTATTCGAGTGTTCATTTTTACAATCATATCAGTTTCTATCACGTGAGGTGCACATGAACAATACTAGTACTTATAAATGTCATGAAATATTCATTTATTTATTTGATGGAGCAAATTATATTGCCAAGTGGACTAGACAGCAGTATATTAGGCAATGTGCTATTGCGTTGTCAAGTAAGATATAGGAGCCGCTTCAAATTATGCAGTGAACAAAAAAGTTGCAAGCCTATCACCAAAAAGTGAAATAAAATAAAAGAAAAACAACCTCCAAAAAAAGTAAAAAGGGATTAGTACCAAGCAGAATCATGTTGTGGCACTGATGCAAAGAATATTCAAGCACGGATTAACTATGCGGATCACGTGTATAGGCACATATCTGAACAATTTAAACTTAATTCATGTTACCTCTGACCGGAAGCCGACATCAAGAATGCCAAAACCACGACTTTGTACAGCAACTTCTTCAAAATCCTCAGTAATCTGGAAGCAGTGAAGAGGACATGTTTGAACAACTTATAGGCTAAAATATATATGGATTGGATTTTTATTTAGTTCTCAACTTGATTTTCATCCAAGTGAATTTTTATGAAAAAAGATATAGACCCAAAGTGAAATTTCTCCATTGGAGCTTGAAGTGGAGATGAATCCAAGTACACCCTCAATAAAACGTTAACAGAGAGAAATACACAGGACGTACTAACAAATCTAGCATCTTATTGTATGTGCAACAGAATATAATAACTGTGCCTGTATTATGCACACGAACATGATAAGGATAAAATTCTCATGAGCTATTAATATCCATCTTATGTAGGGAAAAACAAAAGTTCTATGCTCTCTTAATATAATACTAAAATGATAAGCTCAACAAAATTTAGCAATCCAGCATACTACAGTGTCAAATATTCTTCAGAGCATAGTACGATATAAGATCCAGAATCCACTTAACTATTAAGTACTTTAAAAGTGAATATGTTGATCCCTTGGCTCTGTTTAACTAAACATGTTTAGGCATTGAAGGGGCAGTGGTCTGACAAAAATCTGGTCTCTAAATAAATTCTGAAGCAAATGAGATGCGGTGCAGAAAATGTACAAAAATCCAAAAGTTATGTTCACATCAACAAAAATGTACATTACAGGCTGTGTAACAGTAAACATTTTAAGACGTTGGAAGTGCTAGCATCTATTTTTTTATCATTATTTCTGGGAGAGGGCTGGGATTGGGGAGCAGAATCTATTTAGGCAGAAAGGTGAATGGAAATTGACAAATTCTAGAAATGATATTTGAACTGTGATCTATGGTATAGAAACATAGGTGGTAACTAATCAATTCAATTCTCAACCTTGCATCTTTTGCCTAGAGATAGCACTATGCATATGTGGTGCACGTAATAAAGTTTCGGTAAATTATATTACTATTCGGATTTTCAATTAGTAAGATTATATCCCATGTTCATTCTAATATTTTGTAGATTAATAATGTTCTTTTCTTTCATGCTTTCATTCTTTTAGACTGTTATTTGTGGTGTGGATTAATTGCATAACAATTTGAGTTCTTCCAAAAAAATCACTGTAATTGTCATATACTCATATGGATCCATGGTTCCACTGCATTTATTTATTTTTCACCAATAACTAGTCCAAGAATGGTTAGTTACAAGGGGAATGAGCAATGCTTTTCTCCCCTCTTTCTTCCTAGAGATTCTTGGTGTGATTTGTACCAGCCGCACGTTTATAGTAGTATAAAGCATATATATATAGATATAGATGATTAAAAAGTAATATGTCTTGCATCTCTTGAAAACTTTAGGATATCAAATAAATCTTTTCTCAGCGGCTCTAACTTCTCCTTCACCCTCCCCCAAGCCCCACCCCTGTGAAAAAAGGACACATATATGCATCTATATTGCAATATAATTAACAAATAAAATGTAGTATTTCCATAAATTACTTACCCCTGTTCCCTTACTGAGAAAAAGTCCCCCACCTCTTACTAGAAGCCAAAGACCACCATCAGCTCTCCAACCCATGCTTTGGATTCTCCTTGCAGCATTCCTATTATGTGGCTGCCAATATGGCTGGAACGTCATAAAAATATAAGAAACTTGTTAGACTGTATTCAACACGGAAAATACATGGGTTGATCAATGTCTTCAACCATAAAGAAATATAAGAATAATGACCCATATTAATCTTATGCACATAAATCTGCAACCCCGTCATAATTTTTAAATTCATATATGAGACATTATAGAGTTCAGTAAATTGTACCTGCCCTGGTTCCCAAGTCAGGTAGAAGTTACCACGGCTAGAAACAGCAACATATTTTCCATCAGGTGAGCGGTTCACAGTACTAAATGTGCCTGTATAGTAGCTTGCACCACTAATACCACTAGAAACTGTTCTGCAATTGCATTAGGTAAAGGAGATGTTCTTATTCTTGAGACTAAACAACAATGACATAACATTTCAGACTATCAGATCCATTTAAGAATATAAATGCATTCCTACTCAAATCCAGAAATCAATCAGCTACAGGATTTCAATAAGTAATTTACCTCGCTTCCACAAAACCTTGGATAGAAGTCCAGTGTACCTCAAGATCGTAGGTTACTCTCAAGTCCGAGAGTAAAAAGGGATAAAGACCTAGAGCTTATTATTTTCAAATGCCACCAAATGTATTGGTGAGCTTCCAAATAATTTATATCCATTTTAGGTTAGAACTTGAGTTAATTGTTTCTGGAATTTTAGTAAGTTTTTCTTTGTGAGGAAGGATGCATTTGGCAGTTATTTGATTAGTTGCTGTCATTGTTTTCTATAGAAATAGAAGAATTTAGAATTTACTTGCTGAATTATCTATTTTCCAATGGTACTCTAATGATGGAAATCTTGGTTCTGATGTAGGTAGGTTCCTGACTGTTTATGTGGGCCTGCCTCTTGATTCAAACTACAGATTTAACACAGGATACTGAGTTTGAAATTTTTGAGAGAAGGTGGAAGAATTGGAAAAGATAGTACTTGGCTAAGGGGGAAGAATCACTATGATTAATACTCCCTCCGTCCCAAATTATCTGTCCACTTTGTGTTTTGCATAAGAAGTAAAGTTTCATCAAATTCTATAGTAAAATATGAAAAAATGTCAAACATGACCTTATTTAATTTTACTACACATTTAATTCTACTTTATTTTCCCTCTATAGTCTTCTCTTTCAAACATCAATGTAAAGGATATGATTGGAAAAATCACCATTGATAAGCACTTTATTTAGAAAGTGGACAATTAATTAGGGACAAATTAAAAAGGAAAGGTTGAAGATAATTTGGGGCGGAGGGAGTACTGTTCTTAACATCATTCCAATATATTTCATATATTTTTCCCCTATTTCCCTTTTCTTTTCTTTTTCTTTTCTTTTTGCCGGGGGGGGGGGGGATGCTGAACAAACTTAGTAAACTAAGGCAAGACGGGCTAGGTACCAAAAGCCTACACTCTCAATAAAACATTTTGCGGGAAGTGGATTTGGAAGTTCTCTAAGATAGACGAGTTACTAAAAGAAAACAATAGCACACAAATATTGGTTTGGGAACAAGTAGATGGTACAGATCAGACTTTGGAAAGGAGAGTTCAAAGAATGGTGAACTTTTAGGGCCATTGCTATTATGTCTCCCATCAGGACAGATAATGCAGAGCAATTTGGAAGACAAAGCCCCTCCTAAAGATCACCTTTATGCTGGCAATGTTGCTTACAACGCAGGTTCTTACTCAGGAAAATTCATAGAAGGCAGGAAATCTCTGATTGTTGAATTGTATGTTCTATAGCTAAAAAGAGACAAACGCTGATATTTTCCTAGCACCTATTGAAGACAAGATGAGAGAGAACCGTTTGCGTTGGTTTGGGCACATTAGAAGAAGGCCAAGTGATGCTCCGGTTAGGAGAATTGAAGGATTATGTAATATTGAGGGCGTAAGAGGTAGGGGGAGACCGAGGAAGACGTGGACGGAGGTGATAAAAGGGGATATGAATCTGCTAGAACTAGATGAAAATTGTGTTTGGGATCGAAAGAAATGGAGAGAATGCATCCATGTGGATGACCTTACGTGATTCTTACTTTGGTTCATGTAGCCGACCCCAATATATTGGGACTAAGGCTTGGTTGTTGTTGTTGTTGTTCTAAAGTTGCAAGTGAAATGTCAAGAATCGTCATTTCCATTCTTTGGAATTTAATCGTGTAAGCCTAACACAAGGTAACAAGTCCCGAGCTTCAGTACAGATGGATATCAATTAATGAATACTCCAAGGTTTGAGAGAAACAACTCTCAGCATTCTGTAGACAACTTTGGCAAGAGGAACAGGAGGACTTTAGAAGACATTAAACTACCTCTGTATAAGATATGTTTTTCTGCGTCTACTTTTTGTTTTTTTGGTGAGTCTGGTGACAGAGCTTGCATCTACAAGGGAAGTTCTTTTGTGCAGTTCCTTCTATGATCCATATCTTAACTATTTAGGCAGCTTTTGGTCCCTTTTCATACAATCTTGTATTATGGGTGAACACCCTTGGTGGCATATTTGTGGAATTATCTTTACCTATCAAAATATATATGTTACATGTTTTTGTTACACAAAATTCGCAAAGATGGTTAGGATGTGCAAGGGATAGCAAATAAATTTTTTACTCACTGGGTTGTTAATCCTTCAGACAAAATGTATATTTTGGGGAGGGTTCAAGTGATCATAATTTTTTTTACCAACTGATACCCTGAACTTTTCATGCTTACGTGTCTAGCATACCCACATGTATTTTGGTGTATTAATTATTTTCTGATGCTTCTATGTTGTGTAAATTATTTGTTGAGGGGCGTTTTAGTATGATTTAGGAGTGGAAGGACCTAAGTGTTAATCCTATAAGTTAGTTGGTTAGTTTGTGCAATTAGAAGGGAGTTAAGGTAGTTTTAAGAGGTGGTTATAAGGGTGGTTTTTGCTGGAGTTATTAGAGGGGAGTTAGAGAGAAGAAAGGAAAGAAAAGAAAAGAGAGGAAAAAGAAGAAAGAAATTTCCTGGCGGATTGGGTAGGCTGTGGGATAATGCACTTTTAAGATAGCAAATGGTGTCGGTTTTCAGCGATTCTTAGTGCGTTCCGAAGAGGACTGGTAGATCTACGTTTGGGATTCGACGGAGTAGCATTTGGAGTTTTGGATTTCGAGTTATAGGATTGGGAAGTCAGTTCCAAGTCTCAGAAAGAAGAAGAAAAGCAAGAAAAGTATATTCTGGACAGTCTGCGTGCACTGCACTAGAAACGTCATAAAGGTAAATTTAGAACTCTAATTCCTCTGATTCTTTTTTTATTTAGAAACTAGACTTATAGGGCTACGATCTAACTGGAGGGATTAGGATTTTAACCGTTAGATCTTCCTGTGTACGTCTTTCAATTAGGCACACGAACCAGATTTTTTGGATTTTTACAAGTTAAGAACGTAAGGACCCTTCAACTTTGAGTTTTTCCAAAGCTTTCATAAACTGATATTTTACAGATTATGTATTAAGTATAAATGAAAAATGGTTTTATCATGTTTCTTGCATAAAAGTGGTTGAAGCAATATTTAATGTGAATGCATGAATTGTATGATGTTTAATTGCGCATGTCTGTGATAGCATGAGTACTTGCTGTTTTTATGATTGTAAGCATAAGGGAACATCCCAGTAGGAACATTGACTAAGAAAGGATCCAGTATGTTTATGTTATGTTATGGATTTCATGAGGAGTCAATGTACCTAACTTGGGATAAAATGTAGCATGTAGAGTTGTGTTATATTATAAGTACAAAGATAAGATGTTGGGAGAGACCCAAACATCAAGTCATGATGTACGATGTCACGAACAGTATACAACGATATATGATATTTGCATTTGATATTTGATGTGAGCAGTTTTGCAGGGAAATGGAAGTCATTTTCTAACTGTTTTTCAGGTTTTAGAGTTGTTTAGTTGTCTCATAGTAAGGGGTGTAGACGACGGCCATCATCTGTACTCGAGCTATTGAGAAGCTAAGCATTCCCACGTATACGCTAGGCTAGAACCTTCACTTCCTAGCGGCCTCGCAGTGTAGGGGTAAGAGTGGCTGGTGCGCAACCGTCATTCTTGAAGCTGTCGAGAAAGCTAGGAGGTTGAATCGCAGGTATTTCTGATTTCTCGAGTTGAGGAGTAAGAGTGTAGGGTCGTTGAAGTAGCTCCTGGGTGGAGAACAAGAACTTGGATGATACTACACTCCCAATATTCTAAGAAGTCAGAAGTATTTTGCAAACCATGATTTTACTGCTTTATTGGTGATTATGTTTTTAAAGTTATGAAATGTTTTTGGGATGTATAAACTGTTTTAATTAAATGTCTATATATATTTCTTCATCCCAAGGTTGAAGGGATCTTACTGAGCAATAGTTGGTTTTGCTCACCCTTATCCACCTTTCCTTTTTCAAATGAGCAGGGTGTTAGCTACGAAGGGTACGTGGAGGACGTCGTGTTCGAGTTTCAGGGAGATGACACTTTATAGACGTCTAACTCACTTTACTGTTTTGAAATAGACTAAGTGTGATCAACTTTGAAGTTTGTTTAAGTTGTACTATTTCCTTTTAAGTTATGATGTGTACCCTTTTAAGTTAAGTTTATATACATACTATTTGAGGTTTTATTCCTTGGCATGTTTATAGCTTCCGTTGATGCATGTATGAGAGGTATGTTATGAGTTATGTGTTCCGTTTGGCAAAACGGAACGCTGCCAGGTCATTTCCCCGGATACGCCCCCCCCACAAAAAAAATAAAACCCCAACAGCCACATATATACAGGAAAAGAGAATAAAAAAGAGTAATGTTGAAGCCATGATACAAGTTATTTATCTGTACTCAAGAAGATCGTAACTTTAAGAACAAATTGTCAGGCATTCTCCATTTTATCTGTTAAACAACATCAAAAAAGCATGTATCTGGATAGAAACTAACCTATTAAGAGTAGCTGAAACAGTTTCCTGGATAGCAGCTCGCCAATTATATCCTCCATTTGCTGTAACGTATATTGCACCTTCATCAGTTACCATTTCCGCACTTTTTTCTCCAGTTGCCTTTATGTACACCTGCAATTTTCCATAAATGGATGATTACAACCTGCAGGTCAAAGAAAGCTACAAAACACTACCACCACCACCACCCTCCCCGGAGAGAAAAGAGGCACATTTTGGATAAACCAAAAGGAAGGCTACGCTATCATAAAATGAGAAACAAAAGCTTATATTTTAAACTTTAAAGGAGAATCGAACAAATTAAACTCATGTGTGTGTGAGAGAGAGGAGAGAAAGAAAAAAAGAAAAGAAAAGAAAATTTCATACAGTGGTCTATCTAACTGTCCTATTCCAGCTCTACCTAAATATCTTTTCACCGGGGGGGGACTCAACTACATATCAAATCATAGGAAAAACCTAAAGAGATTTGAGAACTTCAGATACACCAATGAAAACAAAGTAAAGGATAATGGTCCACCTTATATTCAATTAAAGAGAGTTGTGCAGCTGAGTTTCTTTACCACTTGAGCTGGGGAAACTATCAGGTTTCAAAATTTAAGAACTTCTAGGTGTTAAAATAGTTTAGAAGAAACTCTTACAAGTTTATAGTTATTAAATGACTTCGCGGGGAAAGAAAAAAAAAAGAATTCCTTCTAACTTCTAGCCAGATGAGTTTAGCAGAGAAGCTGAGAAAGAAGAGGGGCAATTTCTCTTTTGGGTTATTAGAAGTGTAGCTCCCACTTCATGCCACCAAAAAATTTAGCTTCTTCCTTATTATAGGATGATATTGGCAAGCTTCTTGGGCATGTTAAGGTGCCTCTTTCAAGCAGATATGTGGCATTCAAACTCGAGTTTCAGGGATTCGTTTTTCCAATTCTGGAATCTTTCTGAATACCATTTTCTTGATTAGAGGGCCAAAAGGTTTAAAGGTGGTGTGTAAGAAGATAAATATAGAGGAGTGTGAAAATCAGTTAGAAAACTCTTATTGAATACTAGGAATACTGAGTGCATTCCAAGGAAGACATGACCAATCCAGGCCTAAAAAAATTCTAAGAGCACCATATACATAAGAGCAGATTTAATCATGACTCCCTGAAGAGTGAGCTCCGGAAGGTAAATGATTGATTATTCTTATTTCACTTCATTTCGGAAGTGAAAATGGCAAACTAGTCTCTTTTTAGCCCAAGAGTCAAAACTTAAACCAAAACTAAGTTGAACTAGTTTTAAGTTGAACTAACTTAAAACAAAACTAAGTTAAACCAAAACTTGAAGCTATAGACTTACCAAGTAGAACTAGTAGTTTTAGACAAAAGGATTTCAAAACCTCCGCTTAAGTCCTATTAATAACTGAAAACAGAAAAGAAGAATGCTAGAAAACAATTTCAAGTTCACCAACTACAGACTTCAGCCTACCAAGTATCTTTTACCGCTAGGAGGAGAATATTTCAACTCCCATAATGTATAGTGAGGTCTGAGAGACTGTTAAAACAATTAAAGAGATTATTATATGTTCCTAGGGTTGTATTCGGACTATTATTTACTCCCGTTCTCAAAGCAAAAACTTCACTTTGAGTCTCACATATTCTCTCACAAACAATCCACCTTTTGCCTAATCCAAGAGAAAAAACAGAAAAAATTTCACATAGAAAGCTTTTCAAATACACCCCAAGTCTAAGGAATACAGTTGTAAATTTACTGATGGTTATGATAACATTCGCAAAGAGCAACCAAAGGTTGCATTGTGGTAGCACAGGGGTGCCAATCCACCTCCATATTTCACGTGTTAGAGCCTTTCACCATACTCAATTGTCAGAAGCTAACCCACAAGTAGACAACAATTTAGAAGCCGAATCTGTAGGTATTGAAAGCAGGAAAATTGTCTGATCTTCTATGGAATTGTTAGAGGGGAAAGAATGCCCATCTATTTATATACTACATCACAAAACTTGCAGCCAGTTTTAGAATTTTCCTATCTCCTCAAACTTCTAGAAAGATCCGAGCTACTGGCAAGATGGCCCCAAGTATAAACCTATTTTTCATCTCATACTCCTACTCCCCTACCAGCCGTAGGTCCCCTTTCAATTCCTTGATCTCGGAACTCCCGTGCCTAATCATTTCTGTCGAACACATTTAGGGATAGCTCAGTGCCACCAAGTATATTTTCGTAATGAGTATCCTTATTAGCTATTTTTCCATCAATCACCCACTCCAGTGCATTTTTATCCTTCAGTGCATTTCTGTATAACTTGCATTATTTATCAAATTAAATAAATTTAGTCAAAGAAGAAACTTTTAGCTCTTGAAAGATACTGAAAATCTTCATCAATCCACAGTTAAAATGCCCCCCAGAAAGGGACATGTCGCGTTGAGAATACCACACTACCCAGTGACAATGCATGAAACTAAGTTCTATACATGTGATAAAAGAGGAAGAAATCGTGGTAAAATATAATCAATTCTTTTCTTGGAAATCAATGAATTTATCCAAACTATTTATTGTCATCCCCCAACTACCATTAAAAATCTAGGTAATGTAGAATTTCAATCTTTCAACAATATGGCATGCACTTACTCGTAAAGGTAAAAAATTTCCTCTCTCGAAGTAACAGGAAATATTTTCTACTTCCAATATTGACTTTGACACTAATCACTTGACTTACTTTGACGATAATACGACATTTTGTTTAGGAATGAAAGAAATCAGCCACATATCATGCTTACCATATCACCGGGAAGTTGAGAACTCAATGGTATTCGTTTCCAATTTTCTCCAGCATCTGAAGTGTACAACAAAATAGCTGGTTTCCCCACAATCCATCCCTCCTTCCCCTTGAAGCTAATGGAATTAAACCTATAATTGAAATCTTCTTCTTCTGCAGAGGATATAGAACGTGATACCCAAGTACTTCCTCCATCTTTTGTCTCCAAAATGGTTTGTCTGGTCCCCAGTAGAAAACCTGTGAATCCAACCAATGACCTTTTTTAGCAAACTAAAATATTACTAACTAAATGAAAAACTTCAGGAAACAAGAGGCTGCAACTTGGGGAGAAGAACTGTAATTCCTTTCCCTTGATTTCATTCTTCAAGGACATTTCCAAACATTATTACTGTTTTGAGAGAGGCAAATAAGGGCTATGAGCATTTTAGTTTTGAGATTCTTTGGTAGAACTAAACCTTGGAATATGATTTTTACACCATGTTGCTACATCTATTTCCCACATTGTTTTTCCTTGTTACCCATAATATTACTGTTTTTCAAAATGTCAAAAGCATTTACTAAAACTCGAGAATAAAATGTCAATGCACAAGGCTCCTGCATCAGCAGAGTCTAGGAAGCATTTACTAAAACTAGGGAATATTTGGAAGAAAAAAAACCACAATTTGATACATCTAGGGAACCTCTTCCCTTAGCCTTAGCCTTCCTCCACGGAAAATCTTAGACCCAAGTGACACTTTCCCCAGAAAATCCTTACCATTCTCTTACTGAAGATTACAAGAAGCAAATAGTCACGTTTAATTCCACATTCCAATTAAAAATTATTTCAGAAATTAAAAGTATATTTATTTCATCATTTACTGACAAAACACTGCTCCAGTGCGGAACGGGCGGAACTTTTTTCGTCCGTTGGATTAAAATTTTGACGGTTAAAATTAATTTAAAAAAACACATGTTCGCTTGAACACTTGTTTTTAAGCTAAAAACACTTATTCTGAAGTATTATGTATATGCTTGGGAAAAAAAATCTATTACACATAGGAGCCGGACTGTAAAAATGGAAGAGAAAAGGGAAAAGACCATGAGTGGGGTCATCGGGGACAAAAGCGATGTCGAGAAGAACAACGCCAGGGTCAATAGGCAAGTAAACTCTTTCCCATTCCGAAAGGTCTTCAGCGGCTAACCCTTTCTGGACGGACAACGAAACTCCACTTATCAATGAAATCGCTGTGGCTGCTGCAGTTTCTGCAATCACTTGCCTTCGACTCTTCGGAGAAGACGACGACAAAGAAGCTCTGGGAATGTTAAGGCGAAAAGGCGGGCGGAGCTGAGGGGAGGAATGGCAATGGGAGATGGAGAAGATAGAGTTTAGAGATGGCTTTTGAAGTAACTCTACTGTCACCATTGTTGCTTTTTGCGGTGGCGGTGGTGAAATTGCGGTTGCGTCGCGCGTTTTCTCTCTCTCTTATCCGAACAATTGGTTTAAAAGGCTCCGCGGGAGTTTGAAGAGTGACCGGACAGGAAATCTTCGAGTGGATAGAGAATGGAATTTAAAGAAAAAATAATTAATATAATCCTTTTTTTAAAAGAGTATCAATTGGTTTTTAATTTTCCTCCGGCATGACTCGAACTCCTAATCTATCGGTTGAAAGTGAAGCGTCTTACAGTATTAGCTGCACTTCGTTGTCTAATATAATCTATTTACAAGATTGTAAACAAAACAATTTGTCTACGGTGCACAAAACTCTTTGTTTCGCACTTTTTTCATAATAGGTATTGAGACTCAAATGATTTTAGCTATCAGATTATTAATCCGGCGACTAATATTGATTCTGCACAGTGCGGAACTTAAAAGTATTCTCCACTGTGGCCGAATCGCAAACAACAAGATGTAGATAAGAGGGTAGAGTGCTTAATTAGTACTCTATCACTTTATATAAGACTTTCTGAGTCGGTTAGGTTATGAACACTCAATTCTTTAGCACCTATAGAACAATACATCAGTCATTAGATGAAAACATCTTACATCTATTGGCCAGAAACCATTGATCATTTAATAACCACTTTTAGGGCTGCCACACTGCATCCAAAATCTGCGGAGAAAACGAGATGACAGTGTTCATCTTCTTCCTCTTTCTTCTCAATCAGCCGCCCAAAATTATTTTTCATACCTTTTCAAAATAGCTACATCGGTTATCACATTCTTCCATAACTGTAAACCCACGACTTCAATCATAACTCACCATTGATCAATAATCGACCTCTATTACTGACTATTTTAACCTTCATCCATATGTAACCTTCCAAAAATTAAAAAATCACACAGATCTAATAGATATTCCTGATCGATTTCTTCACAATTTCATACCAAATAGCCCCCCAAAAATTAAATAGTACAAGTTCTACAGAGTTATAAACATGTAGTAGACATCAAAAAAAAAATTGTGGAAAATAAATCCACATTCAAAACAAGATTAGATAGGCTTAACATGTCGAGATTCTTGGGCTTCACCGAGATTAAGTTATCAAATATTTTTGGTGAGGCTTGTCGTTTTTTTTTGTAGAAACTACGATTCAAATGAGAGGTCCATTAACTTCTCCTGTGGTTGGAAACTGTCCATTACAGCCGCCGACAATGAAAGAGTATACAACGTAAAATACGAGGGAAAATAGGTTGATTTAAATGCACACTACCAGCCGCCAAATGGAGCAAGGAATATCGCTTGGAAAGCTTCAAAGTTGAGACAACAAATAAAGCTTTCATGAAGGAACCAATAACGAGGGACTTACTGGAAAAGGATGAAATTAAAAATGAGGACAAATGGTCTGACTTGTACATCTTGTTTGTCATGTCAAATACCATTTTGACAAACACCGGTGAAAGCATGGACATGAGATATGCAAAATTGCTCGAGACGCGAAAAGATGCAATTAAATGGGCAGAATTTGTTGCGGCTATTCTACACGAGAGCATGAAAAACAATCAGGAAAAAAATGGTTCGAAGCAGAAAAATGTCAAGTCATTTGGGAATATGCATTTCCTGATGGTAAGTATTTTTTACAGATTTCAGAAGTTTATTTAATAGCTATGAAGAACATGTGTGTGTGTGTGAAACCCGACGGAAAAAAAATATATAAGATAATGATCAAATTTTTTGGTAGTTAGGATGAGATGGAATTTTGAATTATATTTGGTTATTAGAAAGATATAATTGTTAGGATTTATTTGAGACTCTTATCTTAGAGAGGAGTTCTGATGGAACTCTACTCCTCTATAACAAACTCCTCTTGAAAAGGATAAGGAGTCTCATTATTTTGTTTAAGTTAAAAAAAACTAGAGAACAACTGAGAGTCTAACAGAGAGCTATATTTTGGAGATCGGCGCTAGGGTGTTTTCGATCTTTAGGAAAGATGATCATTGATTTGAGGTAAAGAATTGAATCCTTTCTTATTTTTTAGATAACCCAATGTTAATAAGTATGTGTTGATGAAAAGAGTGATCCGATTAAAATTTCGAAACGTTTAGCATCGAAGCCAAACATTCGAAGTATACCCCAGTGAAGGATTCGATGAGTCAAATTCGATGTATTACGAAATAGAGCCAAAGAATAGAATAATATTTAAAGTTGAAAGTTTTATATCATTAAGTTATTTTGTGATTTATGTGTCGAAACCAAGTTCTCGGTTCCGTTTGATTACAGAAGTTTAAATGATCTCTTTGTTAATGTTTCTGATTTTCTATATATACTGATGAAGTTGTGGAAGGTAAAAGAAAAAGTGTTTTGTTTCTTATTATTATAAATAATTTTACAAAGAAATACTTTTTGGTTGCAGATGGTCTTTACTTCTTAAATAAGTCAAATTCAAAAACGTATTTTACTTAGTCTTTTGAAATGCTTAAAGCTCGAAGATGATTTTCAAAGTTCTTGATTCCGGAAAGGGTTAAATTTCTTACTGAGTTGGAAGCTCACTTTTTTCCATGTTTTTCAGATGAAGTTAGCAATGATGAGAATGATGTAGGAGAGTGGGAGAAGTTCCCTTTTGGTGAAGAAAGTGATTCGTTTAAGGTTTCAGTTTAGTTTTAAGAAACATTATATGTTATGTTTTGTTTCCGCTGCGAAAGATTTCGATGTAATAATTTATCTTGAGAGCTTGTTAAGTTAAATAAAGTTCCTTTGAGGAATTTGAAAATTTAAGTTTATGATGAATAAGAGACCTTGTGTTAATAGTATGGGCTATTGGCACGGTCTTGTCTCGCCTCCTGGGTACGGGGCATGCCAATATCTCTTACTGTTTTAACTATAGTCTTGTTCTAAAATCTGTGCATCTAATATACTGTAATTGTGAGATTAACAACTGTAAGTTGTTTGCCTAAGAGTTATAAACTGTTAGATTCACATTTTGAAATATGTAAGGCTAACAATTGTAAGTTGAGACCCTGATAGTTGTAAGCTGTGACACTAATAGTTGTTCGATATGATGTTACAATTGTAATTGATGAGGGATCATACATGAAGCTAAAAGAGGTCATTCATCCAAATTACCAAGTTCTTAACTCATGCATTCCAAATCCAAGTTTCCAAAGAAAGCCTTTGTTCCAAATATTTAAAGTATTTAATCTAAAGGTTCTTGAGACAAAGAAGCCTTCAAAGAATGCAAGACACAAAGATCAAATCCATTTGATCTCGTTTGAAGGTAAGATACACAATTGGAAGGAAAACGGTTAAAGGGAATTTTAGGAAACTTGTAATTAAAGTCTATTCTAGACTTTAATTAGAATTTCAACTTTATGTTATTTACTTATTATAGTTTAACCGAATTATCTAGATAAGGCTATAATAAAGGACATGTTGTCCATGTGTTTAGATAGTGGTTCAATTATAGTAGTTTACTATTCTAGGATAGGAGAATTCTAACTTAATTAGGATTTCCTTATGAGTTCCTTGGAACCGAAATTCCACTATATTTAAGAGGGAATTTGGCCAAGATATTATTTAGACTTGATATATCATATTTCTTAAGGTTAATCCTTAGTTACTTGTGAATTGAACTTCTATGTAGAACTTCATTCATTCTTTGAGTTACTGTATCAATAAGAAAGTTTCGCTAGTTGTGGTGTTTCAGCCTCCATTGATACTTGACCTTCTTAGAGCTGCGTTGAGTATATTCCCCTTGGAAACTAGTTCACGATAGAGAAATATCCAAGTTTTAAACTTTTGTGTCGAATCTTGACCTTAAAAAAATCAAGGTTCCTCATCAGTTGGTATCATAGCACAATTTTGATCTCTTTCTTGGTGTAACTTTACCGCTTTCTTGAAAATTATCTTGTTTGCATGATAATAATAATAATAAAGAGCATTTGGTTATAAAAAAGAAAATTCAGCCGAGAGTTATAGTTATTTAGTGAACAAACCAAAAGCAAACTTCTTGATTCCATGTGCTTCGAGCCTCGTTTCAAGAATTGGTAATTATTCACCCCTTTCTTCTTGCAGTGTCATCCATTACAAAATCAAGAATTGAAAAGTCTTCAAACATGAATTCTTGATAATTTTCGGCTAAGAAAATGATACATCAAGAAAAAGAAAAGATTCAAGAACAAGAATCAATAAACGTAAAGATGATTATTTGCAAGAGAGGCCGTGAGAAAGGGAACAATTCCAAAGGTTTCATGATAATTGTGATTTTAAACATCTTAGGCCGAGAATGGGAGACAAAATTCCGAAATTTGACAACACTATTAGTCCAATCAAAATTAAGATCACATCTTTTGAAGGTACGAATGATCCTGAATCTTTATTTGAATGGATACATAAAATTAATCATATGTTTTCTATTCATGATTATTCGAGGTTAAAAAGATAAAAATGGCAACCAGGGGATTCTATAGTTATGCATCAAAGTGGTGGGAATAAGAAAGTATACTTAGGAAAGGAGTGGATCAACGACCTATTGATAATTGGAATGATATGAAAGCTGAGATGAAACGGAGATTTGTTTCCCAACATTACATTAGAGAACAAGTCAAACATTTACAAATGCTTACACAATGTACTAAAGCAATAGATGAATATAATGAAGAGATGATATTATCCATAACTCGAGTTGATATTCAAGAAGATATGGAAGCTACGTTGAATCGATTCTTGGTGGGTGGTTTGAATGATGATATTAGGCCAAAAGTGGAAAGAGTTAATCATGTTGATATTATAGAGATGGTGAACTATGCGGAGCAAAATGAGAGGCAAATCAAAGAGAAGAAGAAAGTGACTAATCCGGCTAAATCTTTACCCTGGAAAAATTCAAATTAGCCCCTTTCAAATTCTGATTCTTGGCGCGGCAAAGAGAGATTAAGGGAAGTTTTAGGGCTGCCAAAACAACCACACCTCAATTAAAAGAAATCCAAACAGCCGCCATTTCATCTTCACCTTGGGAGACAAATTGTTCATCTTCAAAACAAGGTAAAAGCTTAATGGATGAACTCCATGAGATCGTGGATCGATTGGATAAATGGAGCAACAAAAAGACTCAAATAGATGAAGTCCCCTAAACAGCCACGGTTCACCTAAAACTGCCCAAACAAGATAGATAAAGATTCGAGGACGAATCTTTTACAATGGGGAAGGGATGATGAGGAAACTTTTCAATTAGGAGGGAATGATGAGGGATCATACATGAAGCTAAAAGAAGTCATTCATCCAAATGACCAAGTTCTTAACTAATGCATTCCAAATCCAAGTTTCCAAAGAAAGCCTTTGTTCCAAGTATTTAAAGTATTTAATCTAAAGGTTCATGGGACAAAGAAGCCTTCAAAGAACGCAAGACATAAAGATCAAATCCATTTAATCTCGTTTGAAGGCAAGATACACAATTGGAAGGAAAATGGTTAAAGGTCATTTTAGGAAACTTGTAAATTAAAGTCTATTCTAAACTTTAATAAGAATTTCAGCTTTATGTTATTTACTTATTATAGTTTAGCCGAATTATCTAGATAAGGCTATAATAAAGGACATGTTGTCCATGTGTTTAGATAGTGGTTCAATTATAGTAGTTTACCATTCTAGGATAGGAGAATTCTAACTTAATTAGGATTCTTCCTTATGGGTTCCTTGGAACCGAAATTCCACTCTATTTAAGAGGGAATTCGGCCAAGATATTATTTAGATTTGATATATTATATTTCTTAAGGTTAATCCTTAGTTACTTGTGAATTGAACTTCTATGTAAAACTTCATTCATTCTTTGAGTTACTGTATCAACAAGATAGTTTCGCTTGTAGTGATGTTTCAACCTCCATCAATACTTGACCTTCTTAGAGTTGCGTTGAGTATATTCCCCTTGGAAACTAGTTCAAGATAGAGAAAGATTCGAGTTTTAACCTTTTGTGTCGAATCTTAACCTTTAAAATCAAAGTTCCTCATCAGTAATCATTAACAGTTGTAAGAAGTTTATTAACATCTTATTAACTCCTAAAATACAGGTTTATTATTTTGACTAAGTGTCGGGGCAGCACACATTCGGCCTTTCAGCAACATACAAGTATTGGGACAACCAATAGGTTGGGTTCATAAATGTTGAAGAGGATGTTTATGGTGGTGATAAAAATCCGAGCTCATAAAGTCTTTCGAATCGAAAGAAAAGAATCAGAAGAAATCTACTATGCCGCCCAAGTCAGCTTGTCGCACTGCTGCGAAACAATATCGTACTAAGGAAGAACTCCTAAATCTGAAAGTTAGATTGGAGGCAAATCTGAATTATGTAAACGGGTCTTTAAAGCACTTCGAGCAAAAAACCACATCAATACTAATAAATGGGAGAAAAAAAAACCCTTCGAAACCAACAAATGAAAAAACCCCCCAAAAGATTCAACCAAGGGAAAAAAAAGATAACCCCGAGGAAAACTTTACATAATCTGCTGAAGAGAGCTTAGCTGATTTGATAAGAAAGGCGCCAAAGAAAAATGTTACAAAGACAAGAAAAAGGAAAATGAGGACAGAAGGTCAGCAGACAGAAAGAAATAATACATTTCTTGACCAAGCTACATGTGAGGTAAATCCTCATATGCCAGAAATACATGTCGTTTCTGATAACTTGTCGAGTCCAGTTGCTGACCAAGATGTCTTCATTGTCGGCAGTAAAATGGGTTACGGAGCACGGTTGAGCCGCTTTGTTGAGGACAATTATACGCAACTTTATGTTGGAAATGTAAGTTTTTTAAAAAAAATTACCATATTTCTTAACCGTATATTCAATGGCTGTAAATATGATTGCTTACATCTGTATTTTTTGTTTCAAATAACTATTTATTAGAAGGTTACTAATAGTTGTAATATGTGTTTCTTACAGATGTAAGTTATTTTCTAATAGTACTAATAAAGTTTCTAACTTTCCTAACTGCAATATGTTTTGTTTCAAACACAATTGTTCTATGTTATATTAGTCTAAAATTGAAGTAGAAGAAACATAGGTTACACCAAATGTGAAAAAGGCAAGAGAGACTGGAAAGGGGAAAGGAAAGGGGAAATAATCATCGTTTAAGAATAAGCGTCCAATACAACCAAACTGATCTATATTTGGGTCTTCATACTCTGCATCCAACAAAACAGACATTCCAGATTTGTCCGATGATGATGATGCATTGGTTGAATATGCTTGAGTTATGGAAAAGAGAATTTGATATTGTTCGAGATGGCCTCATCACCCTAACAAGAAGAGAGATGAGATCAATCCAAAACGAGGAGAAAATGGACAATGTGATGATAGATGCATATGCGCACATACTGAATGAGAAGGAAAGCCAGTTGAAGAAATTAAAACGCTTCTTCTTCACAACCACTCTAGCAAGTGTTGTGTCTGGTTCTACAATGGATAGCGAGGATGTAATTCAGTTCATTGATGATACATTCTTCAAAACTCTACCATACCTTCCAAGAAACAATGAAGGAGAGAGATGGTTACCCCTAGAAGTTGAAAGCATAAGTTTACTTTTCTGCTTTATTACTTTAATATTATTACAGTTGTAAGACACTCATATTACAGTTATAAGAAATGTTTATAACAATTATTAGTATATTTCCTTATTGTTGGATTAGTTACTAACATACATTCAATGTATTACAACTGCAGTTTTTTATCCCGATTTGTAGCAATGATCATTTCTGGCTGATAATAGTTGACATGAGACAGGGTAGACAGTGGTGTATAAGCAGCCTTCCAGTAGAAGATCATGCAATTCATAGTTGATATAAACCGATTGCCCAGACTGTTTTTTATTTTCTTGGAACATGGTTAAATAATGTTTTGCCCGCTGTGAAGATACCACTAATGCTGTCAAGTTTTAAATGTGGGCGGGTTCCACATCAGCAAAATGACTGTACTGACAGTTGTGGTGTGTTCTTAGTGAATACGATGGAACATTGGGAAGGCCATATAACATTGAATTGTTTTACAACATGGCCGACTACGAAGTACGATGCCAAGAAAAGGAAACAACTTATGAATCAGCCAGACAATGTTATTCTTGAATACCGGAAGCAACACTTAGCTCAATGTATGGCTAGTAAATAGGAATTATTTATTGTAATGGTATTTTACAAAAATTCACAAATGTCAAGACTTTTTAACACACACACACACACACACACACACACACACACATATATATATATATATATATATATATATATATATATTGCATTACTGATTTTTGGATTACGTATTACAATTTTTCTGTTATTAAAATAGTATTATAATATGTGTAATCGAATAACATAACATGTGTTAACACATATACAATATATTCAATAGTATAAACAAAAATGTTTAAAAGCAGCAAAACATATTTGTAACATGAGTATGACATCCTAATATTTGTAATATGTGCTTTTAATAACTGTAAGCAATGTGCACAATAGCTATTATTCAATAATAAAATCTAAGTAAATCTTTTTAAACTGGAAACATATATACTTGTTAAACAAATTAAGGTCATCACAATGTCAGTGTAATGTTGTTTTCATCAGACAAGAAGTTGTCCACTTTAGATTGTCTTCGATTATTAATGGTCTTCGCCCTCTGGTTGTGTAACGCCATCTGACTTTTAAGCCTCTTCTTTGATCCATTTGGCTTGGGTCTTTGTTTCAGCTGTATCACAGGTTGATATACAAGTGTACCACTGTTGGGTCTTGTAGAATCATTGTCGCGTGTTTTATTCACAATGAGTTCTTCAACTTGCTTGCAAATTACATCAAATTGATTGTTATTGAGTTTGTAAGCCTCATCGTTTGAACTCACACTTGTAGCTAACAACACCATTCTTGCACAAAGTTTTCGTTACCTTTCGCCATATTCAAACGGTATTTCCTCCGCCTCAAGAATGCCAAAACTTCTCCACTATTTGCATGTTTGGTCTACCTATTCACCACATAATGGGGCGGAAGTTCCCTAAATTGGGTTTGGCTATCGAATGAACCAACAACTGTCATGACCCTTAGAGCATGTCGACATAGCCACCCAAATGTTTCAAACAATCGACATGAACATTCAATTATTGCATTTGCTGCATCAACCATGACAGTTCTCTCATCGAGCTTGCGTTGAAATCCATCGGAACATACATACTTGAACACTAAAAATGCCTTCTTCCAGAACTGATTCTTAAATAGACAATCATATAATATGTATGACATGGACTGGTGATACTGCAAACAAATGTTTAATAACGGTATCAGACAATAAATTAAAACACACATAATAAAGCTGTTATAGCCATGTCTTACAGATATTATAAACTTGACATACAATTGTAAGACAATTATTATAGCTATTATGTAATAAATTATTAAAGCCTTTAAATTCACCTCATCTTGCCACTTCGCAAATATAATCGGGGTATACTTGTGCAGCTGCACTAATGGCCATATGGCTATGAGGAAAGTTGTTATTTGGCACTTTGTCTCTTGCATCATATTCCCTTTCAAACTCAGCTCGACGTCTATCGTCGAGCATCCTATTAAAGTGGTTGAAGAACTTAACGAGATTGTGGTCCGGTTTTCGGTATCGTCTTAATATGCCATTGCATGACTCGCTAATATGCGTTGACACCATACCAGCAGTGAAATGTTGCCTAACCCAGGCATATGATCATTTTTCTCTAAATGATGAATCCATAAAACCCAGCTTCAACTCTCCTCCCTGGAAAACATTCTTTGATCATCTCATCCCATAAATAGTTGAACTCACGTTCATTATCGACATTGTACATTCGGTAACAAAATTTCTCCTTAAACTCAATTGTGCACAAGGTAGTAAGTTTTTTTTTGGCGTTCTCCATTGTATGCAGCACAAAAAATACAGCATTGCCGGTGATGGTTGAAACCAACATACAATGTTGCAAACATAATAAAACAAGTTTGAATAATAGTGTACAACAGCTCTAAAAAAATGTATTACAGTTGTAATGTGTTATGCTAATCACTGTAAGACAAATAACTAACAGTAGTTAATTATTGTTATATGATGAATTTTATTGTAATAAAATTGAAGATGTTCACCTATTGGACGATAGTTTTTGTTGGTCCTAAATGTTGTATCAAAAGGGATGGAATCACCAAATAAACTATAATCCATCTTCATTCTTCCATCGGCCCAGAAAAATATTAACGATTTTATCGTCACTATCCAACTCGATATCATAATAAAATGAAGGATTTTGATATGCTTCACTACGAAAATGCTCCATCAGTGTTGCACCATCCCCATAAGCCATTGCCTTTCGTCTTCTCTTAGCCAAATGATTCTTCAAATCAACTTTCACAAAGCCTAGAGTATGATACGGTACCAACCTTGGGGCTGCCCAACTCAAGGAAACGTGCATTCAGATACAAATAGGACTCTAAATTACATCTAGGAATGTTGCCCAAGTCAACCTCTTAAGTATCACAAGTGTACAAGGAATGGACAGCTTTGCTACTGTTTGGTATAATGATCATATCTTTCGATATAGGTATCCAATTAAGCTGATTCGAATTGCATATTAAAGATAAGAGGCAGATCTACAACTTCTATGAAGATCACAAGATCAGATTCTGCCTTCTTGATATCCAATATTGTCGTACAAGTTGGCCCAACAAGCTGTCCAGAATGGGGACGAATTTTAAGGGCATTTTAATCTTTTTGTGTACAATTAAAGTCTATACTAGACTTTAATTATTTTCAGCATATTTAATTACTATAATTTCGTGTATAGCAAGTAGTTGCTATAATAAAGGACATGTTGTCCATGTGTTAGTTAGTTGGTTAATAAGAGTCCTAATGCAACTAGGACTCTTCATAGATTTGGTAGTTACTTTTATTTTAGCCGCCAAGATAATAGGAACATGTGCCTATTATCTTGTTTAGGTAGTTACTTGATAGCGAGTTGTTATTCAAGAGTCCTAATTCTTCAAGGACTCTTATTTCCTTTTCCTAGTTGATGCTGGAACCGAAATCCCTCTATATATAGAGTAATTTCGGCCACCATTATAGTTAGACTTGATATATTGATATTTTGATTAAGGTTAATCCTTTGATACTTGTTTATGAATTTCCGGTAGAACTTCATATTCTTTGAGTTACTGTATCAACTAGCTTGTTTCTCTAGTTGTGGTGTTTCAGCCTCCATTGATACTTAGCCTGACCGGGGTTGTGTTAAGTGTATTCCCATATAAACTAATTCGAGATAGAGAAAGATCTGGTTAAAAGCCGAACCTTGATATAAAACATCACGGTTTCGCTTCAAGTGGTATCAGAGCAAAAGGTTGATCTCTATCTTGTTGTACCTTTATTGCTTTCTTGGGAAAAAAAATTCTTGTTTGCTTGAGATAGCCGAAAGATAACAAATTTTTTTTTACCCCAACGAAAAAGCCACCCGGAAGTAAAGAAATTGGCAGCCGGGTTAACCCAAAATAGACAAGGATTCAAGGCCAAAAGCAAACTTCCTTTGTATAAAGGAATTGACTCTTGTTCCCTCTTCATCTTGAATTAGCCACAATCAAGACTTTTCGATCTAGCACAACCGTCATCAATCAAGAGCTTTTGATCTTGTGGCTAAGATAAGGGTAAGTCTCGGGCAAGAAGGTAAGAAAAGATTTCAAGAACGAGCTATTTCAAGAAAACAGAAAATCAAGAAAGGTAAAGATCACATCTTTTTCTTGTTTAGCAACACATAACTCTTATACTTTTTTCCTTAGACTTTTTGTTAAGTCAAGATTCGGATTCTTTGATATATTTTCCAACCTTCCATCACCATAACCATACAATCATCCAAAGTTTGAAGTTCTTGACAAGTATTTGAGGGATATTGAGAGAATACAAAATCTTATTACTATTCACAGATTAGTATTCACGGATTACTATTCACTGATTACTATTCACAGATTACTATTCCCATATTTTGTGAAAATATCCAATCTTTAATATCTTTTTCTACTAACGATTTTTGTGTAAATTTTTTCTTTACAAAGATAATGTCTTTTAATGAAGGTATTTCGGAGCAAGGTGCCATGGAGAGCGACAAACTTTTCAAAGAATCAATGCAACAAACCATAGAGTCTTTGATGCAATCCGTCAATGAACTTAAAATGGAGTTTCGTGAAATCAAGAACCATTCGGATAAAGGTAAAGGGGCAGCAAAAGATGATCAAGAAGGTCAAGATTCACATGAGTCCTTTGCTCAAATTGCAAGAAACAACTTTCGGCAAAACCATGAATTTGAGCCGAAAGTTATTCCAAGAATGGTGGATAACTTTGCATATGAACCGAGGCAAAATCAACAAAATCCAAGGTATGAACCGAGGCCCTTTGTTCATGATCAAGACTTTATGCCGAGCAAATCAAAGAAGGGATGATCCTTTGAATTTTGAGCCGAGAGCCAATCTACAAAACCAAAGGTATGATCCAAGGCAAAATGTTCAAGATCTCAGGTATGATAATAATCTTGGTGCTATTAAGACCAAGATCCCTCATTTCTTAGGTACTAATGACCCTCAATTATTTTTAGATTGGACACGAAAAGTTAACCATGTTTTTTATGTTCATAATTATTCCGAAGAGAAAAAGGTCAAATTAGCAGCCATGGAGTTTGAAGAATATGCATCAATTTGGTGGGATAAGGAGATCCATGAACGGAGAAGATCGGGGCAAAGACCAATTGATTCATGGGAGGATATGAAAGCGGTCATGACACGACGATTTGTACCTCAAAATTTTAATCGTGAGTGGTACAATCTACTCCAAAGATTGAGACAAGGAACAAAGACCGTTGATGAATACTACAAAGAGATGGAGATGGCCATGATTAGAGCAAACATCCGGGAAGATAATGAGGCTACTTTGGCTCGTTTCTTGGCTGGTTTAAATGACAAAATTAGACCCAAGGTAGAACGTGCTAACCTTACTAATCTTATTGATATGGTTTATTTTGCCGAACAGATTGAAAGGCAGCAAAAGGAAAAGAGTTTAAGGGCAAAACCGACAACTTTCCAAACTTGGGAGAAGCCGAATCCACCCCAGATTTTTTCTACTGTTTTTTCGGGCCAATGCAAGGGTAAAGAGGTCATAAATGGTGCAAAAACAGCCACGGGTCAGTTTGAGGCAGTAAGGACACAAAATCCAACCAAATCGGCCAATACGAGGGTAAATTCTACTCCAAATCTTGTTCGGGAATGTTCTAAATGTGGGGGCAAAGGACACTTTGTTATGGACTGCCCTAACAAGAGTACAATGATAAAATTGGATGATGGATCGTGGATAAGAGAGGAAGAAGCCGAAAGGGCTGTTTTAGAGGAGAAAAAAGAGCGAGATAGAAAAGAAACGAGTGACCCTACCCATGAGATAAAATTCGAGGGAAATAATGATACAAAAGCCATGAGCTTAGTGAGAAAAAAGGCAAGCCCACAAAAAGAGAGAATCTACATCAATTGAAGAAAAACTTTTAAAAACAAATGAGAATCCGTAATGGTTTAAAAGATCAATCTTAAAGATCATAAATCATTTTGAGAAAGGATTGATCAAGAATAAGCTTGGTTGATTTCTAAACAAAGAGGAGTCCATAATAACACATAAATCAAAAGATGGTCATATATGGCTCAAAAAGAATATCAACCTAAGCTAAAACAAAGGAGATGAGGAATAAACCTTAAAGAACAATCTCCCCGTTTATCAAACAAAAACATGTTAGCTCTTTAAGATGAAAAACAAATTGAAAATATAGCTAACAAGAGTGGGATGTGATACTAATTGTTAAAACATAAAAGTTAAGCATATGTATCACAACCAAAAAATTTAGAGAAAGTGTAAGATACCAATTGTAGTACATTCCTCTAATAAGTTAATGGTGAGCGACAAAGAGTATAACACTCTAGAAGCAAGACTAACCAAAAGCTTAAATGAGATCACAAAAGAATAATACCAATATCAAAGTATATGATCTCATAGTTATTTAGGGAAAACACATGTAGAATATGAACATGTATAACATGTATAACTCCCAAAATAACTAACACAAATTGGCTATAAGATAAGAAAGTTGAAAACCAAGCCAATAAGTGATGTGATGATGTAAAATATGAAAAATTGAGAATACATCACATTTAAGGGGGTATAAGATAAAAACATATGAAGACTCCCCTATATCTCTTAATGATGCAACTTCTAACATGATACTCAAAAAAGCGATAAAAATCAAGCGCATCATGTTAAGCATATGTAAATGAAGTTCAAGCACCAAAGAGATAAAATATGTGCATTCTAGAAGATCTAGTTACCAATTGTGATAGTGTTTGTACTTTAAGCATAAAAAGGTCTAGAGATAGCACAAAACACATTATCAAGATAAAAGAACCCATGCACATAAACTAGAGAGTTTAAATAGACAAGTTTATGCTTTTAAACCATCATTCTTGTCAAGTATGGAATACACTTTTAACATGTTGACAAGCAAAACATGATGTACATAAACCATAATCCAATAAGCACACACTCTCTAGACAACTTATTAACTCATCAAATAATAGCCCATAAGGATCAAAAACACATAATGACCACTAATAGGAGATGAGTTAAGCCTTGTACCTCAATGCTCTTTGAGCTTGGACTTCTTACCATTTTGGTAGATCTTCTTTGTCAATCAAGTCCATTGAGGCATCTCGTGTGATCCTTGGCATTTGACTCTTTTCTTGGAGTCTTAGCTCACTTGTGCCATTCCTTGTAGTTCATATCTTCTTCATGAAGCTTAGAACTCTTTGTCACCTACAAGGAATCCTTGAGAACAAATATGGTACCTTTTCAAAGGTCCTTCATGATTAGCTCAAAATCTCAAGTAACACAAACATGCATAAGGATCAAAAACCAAAGACAACTAGAATAATTCTTAAATGAATATGACAAGACAAAACAAGAATCAATCAAGTTGCATATGTTACATCTCATAGACACCTTAGCAAATGTAAGCATGGATAGTCAAGAGCATGCTAAAGGTTATCTATTTGAATATAAAAATCAAGAATGTGAGATGCACCATATATATAAGAGCAAGCATGTATATATATCAAAAAACACTTAAACTCATTAATCAAAGTGTTATGAGAAGGTGATTTTGATACCTTTGCTTTCTTACCAAGTGATGAAGATATTGATTGACACTTTGGCTATTGTCATCACTTGATGCTTTGCTCTTTGTAACTAACCAACTTGGTTCTCCAATTGATCAACATTTGAGCTTTGAGAATCCAAGTGTTAAGGAGTGCTTTTGAATTTCTTCTTTTGGCACAACTCCTTTGACTTCTCCCCAATGCCACTTCTAATCGAATCAATAACATTGAAGCTTTGTGGCATGCATCTAACTTATAAGAACCTATAAGATCAAGGGAAGAGAAGCTTTTGGTACCCACTTTTGTTTGGGTCCATGGGGGTTAGTTAAAATACGTTTAACTCTCCAAATTGTTTTAACCCCTTTTTCAATCTTCTTCTTAACATGGCATCTAGCATTAGTATGACCATGTTTTCCACAATATGTGCAATGAATGTGTGGCTTGGAAGATTGGTGATCATGCAAAGGATAACTACTTGGCCTATGTGACATACTAGCATTTACAACTACATTCTTAGAAATATAAGAAGAGCTAGCACAATCAACATGATTTGCAATATAAACAAGGCCATTTTTATCATGTGAAGCACATTGCATGTCAAAGTGATTCTTATGCAACTTAAAGGAGCTAGCATGATCATTGTGATTAGCATTATAACCAAGACCATGTTTATCATGTGAAGCACGTTGCATACCAAGAATTTGATCAAGATTCTTCTTACCCTTTGAAAAGTTTTCAACAAGAAGGGTAAGGTTTTTAACTTTGTTTTCCAAAAGATCAAATTCAACAAGCTTGTTTTCTAAGGATGACACTTTAACACAAGCTTCTATGTGTTGTAATGAAGATGAATTGCAAGTAGTAATAAGATCATCATTTTCACTTTTCAAGCAATTTACATCATCACACAACTTTTTATTCTCATCAACCAACTTGGCTTTTTCTTCAAGCAAGTATTCAATTTTACGCTTCATTTCATGGTTTTGCTTTGCACATTTTTTTTCAATTGATCATACATATCAATTAAAAGCTCATTAGCATCATCCTCCTCATCATAAGAATTTGAAATAGAGGGAGAAGGATGTACCTCATTACCAAAAGCCATGAAGCACAAGTTGGTGTATTCATCATCACCGTTGTCACTTGAAGAGCTTGATCCTTCATGAGTATCTTCAAGCGTTTTCCACATGGAGTGGGCGGATTTGCTTCCAAGGACACGGTTGTACTCCTCCGGACTCAAGGCACAACTAAGAAAATTCATTGCCTTGTAATTTTGAGTCATCATCTTGAACTCAACTTCATTTAGCTCATTGTCCTTCTGGAGTTTGAACACCTTCCACCATCTTCTTGGGTACATATGGACCTTCTTCAATTATATGCCATAAAGAGAAATCAATGGAGCACACATATAACTTGAATCGATCCTTCCAAGCATCAAAATGATTTCCATCAAAAAGTGGTGGTCTATCGGTGGAAGACCCCTCTTGGTAGGCTAATGCGGAATAACAGGCCATAATCTTTTCTTCAAGCGGTTAAGCTAAATATGAAGACCGTGCTCTGATACCAATTGAAGGAACCCAAGAGGGGGGGGAGGGTGAATTGGGTTTCTAATAAATCTTGCAAACTATTTCCAATCTAAACAATGATAGTGCAAGTTTAATAAAAGCTAAAGCAAAACCCAATGCAAATCACAAGACAAGAGATTTAGAGTGGTTCGATTCACTAAGAATCTACATCCACTACCTTGAGCCGCACCCAAGGATTTCACCAACTTCACTAAGAAGAATGTGCCCACACAAAGTAGGACTTTACACTAGTGGCTAACTCACAAAGAGTTTTACAAACAACCACTAAACAAGAAGCTCACTAAGAGCTTGCCCACACTAAGTAGGACTTATACAATTGCCCACACACAGTAGGACTTTTACAACAATTACCCTATCACTAAGAAAGGGGATAAGATGAATGATTAAAGCACAATGTTGTTCACTCTTCTAAGTGAAAGATAATTACATTTGAAGCTCATCTAGTTGGCTCTTTGAACATAATAAGCTCACTCTTTGTCTTGCTTTGCAAATTCACCTTTGAATGCATTTAGATCATAACAATGAAGTGCATTTGCTTTCAAGGTGTTTAGACTTGATAAGGAATCAATAAGAATATGTTTTGCAAGTCTATCAAAGTGTTAGAGTCATTCTAAAGCTTTGGAGTATATATACATTTCAAACTATGGGCTGAAAAACGACTCTATAACGGTCGAAAACGGCTAGTAAAAACGAGTTCGGTGGACCGAGCAGGACACTTCGGATCCACTAGCCAAGCTTCGGTTGACCGAGCATCACTTCGGTCGACCGAAGTACCCATTAGGTCGACCGACCTCATATTTCGAAACTCTCAGTTTCTGGTCGGTTGATCCGACCTTAGTTCGGTTGACCGACCTTCCTGAGCATTCGGAGAGTTGTCTTAACACACGTTTTGAAATCTTTTGAAGTCTAAAATGTTTTCTTAATATGTAACAAGTAAGAGCACTTTGGAAAACCATTTTACAAGACTTATACTTTGAAATCGAAGGCTTTTGAAAAACGAACACTATTTGAAACTTAGCCTTTCAAAAACGTGTTTATGAAAACATGTATGCAAGACTAGAGTGAGAAGCTTATGTTCATAAGAGCTTTGGTTAGAGCTTTAAGATAACGACTAATGAATAACAAAGCTAATCTAACCAAACCTAAGTCTTCAATCTTCAATCTTCATAGATGAGCCTTGAATAGTATGACTTTGAATCTTGAACATGGCTTGATTGAAGTACTTAGTGCTTCCTACAAGATTTCCAATATTCTATCACAAAGATTAAGATCATTAGACACAACATCAAATGTTTGTTCAATATCAAAAACAGAGTTCGTTCGCCCTTAGGGCTTACAATCTCCCCCTTTTTTATTATGACAAACTTTGATGTAATAAGATAGAATATGGACAATGTAAGTACATGGAAGCATGGCAAAAGGATCTAAGAACAAATAAGTACAAAGACTAATGCTTAGAAGATACCAATTGTATATGATACCAATTGTAAAGACAAATAAATGCACAGACATAAGCACTAGCATTATAAGTTCTTTTGCCATATAAACTAGGAACTCATAGAAGAGCCCTATTTACCAACCATCCTCCTTGCCTCCTTCCTTCCATCAAATAGCATTCTTGTGTGTAATATACATACCTTAGTTTACACAAGAAGCTAACTTACCATTTTCATCAATGTTGATGTGAGTGCTAAAGATCCTATTACAAAGAACATGCTCACATAAACATTAGAACTTACAATGGTTTGTTATCATCAAAACAACATAGAATATGCCCTTAGGGCTAACAAAATTTAGCGAGTAATTCAACCTTACAACCAGCCCTTCTCTTAGCATGACAACGTTCTCGCAATTCTGTTACCAGTGCGTCAGTAAGTTCCGATTTGTGGTTATTCGGATCAAGAATGCTACATTTTCTATATCCCTCTTTGTTGCACACATAGCTAACATATCTCATAATCGTCTTGTCTTTACGCAACAACTTCATATAATTTTTACTAATGTCAAAACCCAAACATGACTGTATTCTGAATAAAATAAATGTAGCTCCTCTAAAGTAGTGAGCTCCGGGTTCTTAGAACCTTCATCATCACCATAATGTTTATTTTCTATTGACACATATGGACCCTCTTGATTTGCAAACTCATCAACTAAATCTGTACAACATATGTAAAAGTTATCAATAAGCAAACTAATTATTTGCACTGTTAACCCATTCAAGATAACATTTACAACAGTTAGCTGGTAAAATAATAGTTGTAATACTATATAATAACAACTGTAAATAGGTAAAAACACATCCAAAATAATCAATATTTACAATTCTACACATTCAAATGGTATGATTAAGATTATACAACTATTTAAAGTATCATGACAAGAACAAAAAGCTGTATTTGTATATAAAAAAAACATACCATCCATAACAAAATCATCTGAATCAGTTGGATCCGGAACATCATTCATACCAGCAAATATGTGATCTTGTTCGTCGACAGTTTCGACCTTATAAAGAACAAAAGAGAATTAGATCATATTTAATGTGAAATCTATGACTAAGAATTAGTATTATTATATAAAATTACCGTGATAAGATTAACATCTTTGTTCCTCTTTCGATTATGTTCTGAATCGCTCTGATTTGGTGTCGAAATTCCAATACAATCTTCAACTGGTATGTTATGATTTGCAAGCAATTCTATGTGAATGAATATGGTGATTTTCAGCTATCTATAATGGAATTCTCCATTGTTGGAAACCAAAAAAATTGAAAATAAAAATAAAAGAGGAAAAACAAAATTGGGCAAATTAAATTTTGGGAAATTTTAAAAGAAGAAGGTCCAAAATAGGGATAATTTCGCGGCATGATAAGCATGATGCCGAATTTGATAGATTAATCCGAGATTTTTGGGGCAAAATCGCGGTTGGGGAGGGGGGAGAATTTTATGAAAAACAGATTGAGGGGAATTGGAGGCGGGAAAAGAGGAATTAAATATTTTGGATTGGGTGTGGTTGACTGTTTGAATTGTCGGTCAAATTGTATCCATCGGATATAAAATAGATAGATCTAAAAGCTGTAGGCGTGTTCAGCAGTTGTTGAAAAAAAGGGTGTTCAGCACCCTAGCCCAGACAAGACTTTCATTACATGTTGCAAAATTAAGGAAGGAAAAAACAAGATAATTTGTTAGTTAAAATAAAAATATTATTCTCTTGTACGGTAGAATAGCCTAATTCGTCCTTTATGTATTTCCAAATTAGCAGAGGAGTCATCTTCGTAAAATTTTAACTTTTAATGCCCATTACGTTTTATTAATTCGCCAATAGAGGACTTCCGTCCATTTTTCTGTCAATTTTCCGTCTGCCCAGTCATTTGGTCAACAGGTGGCTTATTTTCTATGGGTAATTTGGGGATTCCATTACATTTGTCTCTAAAAAATAAAAATAGAACTATGGGTACTCAATTGTAAAAAATATAACTCATGATACCCAAGTTCAATTGTTTTCTTCATCTTACCAATACTGAGTTGGGCTACGGTTGGTAAAAAATTTGTGCACGTCCCCATAAATGTCGAGTGTTCAATTTCACTGCCGAGCGTGAGGGATGTGTTGGTGGGTGATCTGTAAAGCATCCTTGTAAGCGACTTATGGTCCTTAAGGCCTGCCTTGACCTATGGTGGTGACCGGAGCCGAACCCACCCAAACTTTTTTCACAAAAAAAAAATTGTTTTCTTCATCTTCAACCCTTTCTTCTTCTTCATTTCTGTCTAGCCACCGCGCCACCACTGTGTTACCTCCTTCCTTCAGTCTCGCTACCCCACCATCACCAATCATACCATAATCAAAACCAATAAAAAAAATCATCAAACAAAAACTAAAGATCATCAATCAATGGGGAAAATGAAAAGGAAACTCATGTAATAATCCATCCAACTTAGAAAATTAACAAAATTTGGTGAACATGGGTTTCCTTTTTCTGCTTAGAAAATTAATAAAATTTGGCCTCTACTACAAGACGATTTCCAAACATCAATATAGCACTATATAATTAGTGTGTCTACACATTTTCAAGAAACAATATGAGCCTTTGGAAATTTTGAATGAGGTAAATTTAATTAGAAAATTTCTCAAACCTGACTGGAATGCTTTCATATCAATCGTATGCAAATCCCCCACTATTCTCATATTCTTTATCAATCTACTCCCCCAATTCACAAACCCTCCACTCATTAACTTTCTTCTCTGCTTCTTCACATCTAATGACTAATTGCAGGAGACCAACAAATGTATCGAATAGAGTGATTATTGCTAAAATTGGGCCGAAGACTTCGACTCTTTGGAAACATGGTCGGAATTTTGAAGGTCTGCGTCAACTCTAGCTCTGACTTCGGTAGCTTTTTTCCGAATAGCGGCGGCGGACAAATCACGAACAACTCCATCATCATGATCTTCAACTATGCACTCAGGAAAATTAAGCCTAGCAGAAGGATCTCTGAGATAAAAGACGGCGGTGTTGTAAGCACGAGCGGCGGCTATCGGAGAAGAATAAGATCCGAGCCAGATTCTTGACTTCTTATTGGGTTCTCTAATCTCAGCCACCCATTTACCCCACTTTCTCATCTTTATTCCTCTGTAAGGCTTCTCTTGTTTATTATTATTGTTGTTGTTTTCCATTTTTCTTCTTTTCTTTTCTCCGGAACAACATCCTCTTTCGAAAGTCGGTGACAGCAGCGGGGGTGGGGTGGGGTGGGGTGGTTGGAGGTGTGGCGGTGGAGATGGGTGAAAGGTGTAGCAGATGGGTTTAGGAAGATTTTGATTATTTAAATTTGATATTCATAGTTATTTAAATAGGTTGCAACTTTAAGTGGCCGAAATTTCTACTGGTTGCTCAAAGTTGCAGCCCGTAAAAATTCCATAATCAAAAGGCGCGAAAATAATTATTTTGGGGCGTAACCCAAAATAGTGAAATAGCAGGTGGTCATTTAGTGCCTTTAATCCTATTTTAAATAACAATTAAGTACCTAAGTTTTTTTTATTAAAAATAGGTTGAAGTGACTGATATACCCTTAAATTCTATCTCACTTGTAAGGCACGTGACTGGGTTGACGAGACTTTAATAGAAAAATGAACAGAAGTCCTCTATTAACAGATTAAAAATACGTAATGAACATTAAAAGTTAAAATTTTACGAAGAGGATTCATCTCCCAATTTGGAAATACATAAAGGACGAATTAGGCTATTCTGTCAACTTTTATATCACTAATTTTATTTAAGAGAATAATATTAATATTTTAATTAAAAAATATTTTAATTTTTACTTCCTTAATTTTTGCAACATTTAATTAAAAAGTCTTATATTAAGGAATGGAGGTAGTATGTGAGAGTTAGGTACCCACACCTCATTTTCTTTCATATCATCCTTCTGTATCTACTTTTTTTTTTTCTTATTCATCAAAAAAAAAAAAGTATCTACTTTTTTCTAATTTTTTTATTCTTTTTTGTTCCGTCACTGTTAGTAGTGCCCTAGGACCATTAGCATATGTTGTACGTTTTATTTCTTTTGAGCATGTCTTTGAATAGTTAATTTTGCTTTTAAACATCAAATGCGTGATTTGATAGTAAAACTCATTAGCTTATGTAATTACTAATCTAGTTGTCCCTAGCTTTATGTAAGGTTCTTTACAATGAAATAAAACTAGTATGATGTTTGATTGATGATTATGTTTTATTAAATATGTGTAATGAATACAAATCATATCATAGATGCAACATATAGGGATACATTGTATTGGACGTGATCCGTTAGAGAAGTAATACTTAATGGTCCTTAGTCATAAGTATTACTTCCTCAATACTATTTTGTAATCCTTAGACCTTATGTCTCCATTGATTCTAGCATGAATGGAGCCACGTTTTGACTCAGTTGTACGTTGTTTTTAATTGAGTAATCAATACGACTAATGATCGGATTTAGTGTCCTATAATGGCTTGAATGTGAGAGGCATTGTAAGGAATTTGTCCCTCTCTTATTAGATAGAGATATCCATGGGCCCCTCAATAGGGAAAGACTGTTTAAATGCATGGCCGTGCTCAAATGTATTTGATAAAGTGGTTATCAAGTACCATTTGTTGGAACAGTCTACCTGGAGATCGAGCATAAATATAATTAAGCTTTATAAGGGTGACGACTACCATGCCTTATGCTTAATTAGGATATCGCGAGACAAAGGGATTAAATATTGGATTGATATTAGGTTCCACCGTGAATTCATTCACTTTGGGTAGTCACAATGTCCTGCTAGGACCGCTTGTGATTTATGAACTCACACTACTACTAAGTGTGTTTTCATTGCCATTGTGATATGAACATATAGGGTCACACGCATAGACGAGTTAACGAGCTTCATGTCCAGATTCAATGAATCTAGAATGTGTCTAGGTTCATTGTATCTGACATTTAGTTTCTGAGAATAATAAAACATTATTATTATTTGAATTATAGATTAAAGAGGGGCATTTTCGGTATTTAGCTATAGCTGGGATTACTTGAGAGTTATTATACGATAAAGACTCCCACTATCAGCAGAAGTCTAGGGGGCGTGGGAGTTATAGACTCCTACTACCAGAAGAGATTGATAGGACGTGGGAGTTGTTTTCGGAAACAAACTCTCACACCTATATGTATCTCTTTTGGCCAAAACTCTAAACACTCTTGCTTGAGCCGCAATAAACAACATACTGCCGAAATCAGATTTCTGAAAATTCTGCCCTTCTCTTCTTTCTAAATTCCCGAAACTCAGAAACGAAGAGTTAGCACTCGCTGCTCGTTTCGTCTCGTGGATACCGGTAGAAAGCAATTCCGCAAGGGAAGGCTTTTGGTGGCAACATCATACAAACTCTCAGAATCTTGAACCGAAAATTGTAAATCTTTTCATATGTTTTTCGATTCGTTTTGTATGTGAGGATCCTTCAGGGGAGGACTCATGGGTGTTTAGAACGAGTTTCTGCCCATAAATCCTTTCAATCACTACCCGATTAGACAGTTTTTTTTATGTATAAAAGTATACAAAAATCTAAATAGAATTTTATCATATTGGAGTTTATAGCATCTTAAATCAAACACTATTCCAAATTTGGACCTACATCTATTTTTATATATAATTTAACTTTTATAAAACTCAAACTCCATTCAATTCAACCGTATCGGTCAAATATAGTCAATTAGATAGGATTTTCTATGCCGAAAAAGTCAATAAATTGTGCAAACAAAATCAAGGTCCCTTGGAAAGTGCGATTATGATGTCATGGGGACAACCTCCAATTTTGCCAAATAGGAAATGGAAATTCCCTAATTCGCAATCCTTCTTCAAGTTCAATATCGATGATTCCTGGACTCCTCATCAAGCTACTACATGATCCATTATTTGAGGTCATGAAGGGGATGTTCTTGCAGCTAAATCAAAGTTAGCCCCCCAGGTCTCATCTCCAAAGCATGCTGAAGCACTAACTTCTCTAATTGAAAAACTTAAGAGGGATGAATTGAATTTTTGTAAACTTTTAAATTTTCTTCCAAATGAAAAAAAAAATGAGCTAAACAAAAACAAGATATAAAAGCAGGTGACTAGTGTGTTTAGATACAACACATTGAAACTAGGACTTGTTGGATAAGGATCCACACGGGGAAAACTAAGCCTAGGGGTACTGATTTAACCTAAGTATACGCTATTGAATGAGAATCCTCACATTAAAAGATTGGATAATCCGAGAAGGCTAAGTCCAAAAGGAATTACATGAATGTAAGTCCCTAAAGTTGTAAGGAAAGTTTAAAAAGACGTTATAAAACGAAGATAAAAATTCATTTTGAGAGTTAATTGTGATGTTCTTGATCTCATTCTTCGTCTTCTATTTATAATCTTGTCTTGAAAAGCCTTCCCGCCTCAAATTTACCCATGAAGAGCACAATTCTTGTGAAGTGGACTTGTTTCTTGCCATGGTTGTTATGGAGAACGTGGGCAAACTTTCCATGCCTTGGTCGGTTTGTGGTTGCACGTTTCCTGCTTTTGAGGGGTTGTCTGGTTATTATTTGGTCCTAAAACTCCTCTTGGGCGTATTCCACTTTCCTATATGAAGATCCTGGAAATAAGAGGGGATAAGGCTTAAGACTGGGTCAATGGTGGTGCAAAACCAATTCCTTGATATCCATGGGATTTTGTTTTGCCATCCCGCCTGTTAGCCTTTTCGGTTGGTTGGGCTCTTCGGTCTCGTTTCCTACTTTCTGTTTCGGCCAACTTTTGTTCTTGGCTAGTTAATTTTCCTTGACACCCGCTTTAGATCTCGACTAATCTGCTTGTTTGTCAGTCTCTTGGGTGGTCTCGGCCAGGCGATATTTATTGGGTGTCAACAGAGATATAGATCCTAAACTTCAAAACACAAAACTCACACAAACATTAAAACTTTTATGTTGTTTGTTATCATCAAAACTAGAATGATTGCAATATCATTCGGGCTAACATAGTTCATTTCTGAATGTATAAGTATCCTCCATAAAAACAGCGTCATAATTCAGAAATTCCGTCTTCAAGTCTAAGAAAATGGGGAGATATTTGATGGAGAGGAGATCTATTTGAGCCATCTTTAAGAATACTCCAATCCATAAATGCTTCTAACCTAAGTTGCCACTTTGACCTAAACTAAAAGTGTAATAAAAAAGGGTAAGAGGAGAAAGAGACGTTCAGAGGATTCCCTACCAATTAATGGGGAAAATTATCTGAAGCCTTGTTCTTGTTGATATTGTCTCAACTAAGATATTTCGAATAAAATGTTTATGAGTGCCACATATTTTTCCAATTCTTTCTAATAATTCGTGAATTAGAACTAAATATCTTTTGGGTTACCATTCAATATGTCAATTCAATAGTAAATCGCCCTAGTTTGGAGGGCAACCACACCAAAGAGTCGTGTTCCCATGAGGGAAACATTTCAGGATTTTTTGACATTGTATCCTAATAAAATATTTGCTGAAGAACGGTTCTATTCCAACATCTTGAATTGCATCCATGAGCTCAGCTTGAAAAAAACTCTTTCTTGTACTTCATTTACCTAAATTCTGATGTTTTCAAGGTCTCTTGATTTCGGTCCCATTTTGATACACACCCCAGTTTTCAGAGTACAATAGAGTTCGTGATTCCTACCCATATCCAAGAAGCACCATCATTTTCTTTTTGAACGTTCGATATTTCTACCCTTGAGATATTTATAACTAAGGAGTTTTACCTAAGGTTTCTCATAATTTTGCATCAAATTCCAACCAAGTTTTTCTATTTTCCACTGAAGCCTTTTTTAATCCAAATCCTTATTTACAAGGTCTGGCCTAGTTTGGTTTGATTTGATATCAAAATTGGCGGGATAAATTCAAATTCAAAATTTCAGAGGCCAATTTTTTGAATTTCTACCACCAATTTTAGAGGCCAAAATTTAAATTTCAACGAATAATGAAAGAAAAAATTTGAATTTGAATTTCTCCCACCAATTTTAAAATCAAACCAAGACCAGATTTTCTCCAAGTACAAAGTCCTAAGACTTCAAGTAGAGGTGTTTGCCACTATTCTCCTTTAACCACCGCTTTTTTTTACAAGCGAAACTGAAATGTGATCCAAATATTGCACAAGCTTCAAGAACAAGGTTAAAAATCACTGTGTCCGGTTTCTTGAACTGCGGCGAATAGGATTTATTTGCCTTTAATAGCTGAAAGCAATCACAAATCTCAATCAAGATATTTCATGCCAGAATTGCTCCGGTCTCTGCCTTCACCATGTGAAGAACCAATGCTTGTAGAATATCTGTAGCTGGTAAACTCTTATTGTGAAACCTGTAACGTGTTATTTTTACGTGTAATTTATTTTTGTGCGACTTGGTGCGTAAGCGTAATTTATTTCGTGCGATTATGTGTTTACGTGTCTATTTATTTTTATCACATTTTATGTGTTTCTCTTTGAGTACGTTTCATGAGAGACATTTTTGTATTGTATTGTATTTGAGGGGCCAATAGTAATTCACCATAGTAAAGTAGGAATTATGTATATGTATATATATAATAATAAAGTAAGATGAAGGGATTTGCTGGTTTGGCTTGAATAGGTTTAATAAAATAGTTAATAAATAGAATTTAAATAGTAGCCGTTTTATGATGCTTCGAGGGAGTGAATAATAAATAATAATAATAATAATAAAATGGAAATCAAAGAGCATCAGTTGAGGGGAATTAAATCTAATAAATAGAATAGTAATTGCAGGCATTTCAAGGGTTTGGGGAAGATGGAGAGAGGCCAGCTTCGTAGGCTTTGAGAAGTCAGGACTCAGGAGTTAGTATATATAAGGGCACCAGGGGAAATTATTCATTCACCAAGAATCTTAAACAATAGAAAAAAATATATAATAGGCAGCCTAAGCCGCGTGAGAAAGCATTTCGTGGGTTTTCTTTATTTCTTGGGAGTCGTACCCAGCCAATAGATACAAGAGAAGAGAGAGAGAGAGAGAGAGAGAGAGAGAGAGAGGGGCTGTCGTTTAGCCGCAAGAAATTTGGGGAAAACAGTGAGTTTTTGTAAGTTTAGAGAATCTGTCCAGAACTTTGAGAGAACATTGAGGGAGTGTTACCTGTTCGTTTTCAGTCTATAATATATCGAATCAAAGGTAATCGGATAAGCTTCGAGTGAGCGCAGACGGCACGTCATTCCGAGTCACGGGCAGAAAGTTATTGCACCAAAAGCGGGGCTGGGCAGCGCTGTTACGGGTTTGTGTGTTTAATTGCTTTCGATCGAGGTAGGGACCCTGCTTTTATATTATTTTCTGTCCAAAATTGATATATATATATATATATGTTGGTAATGTTTTGGATTGTTTAACTATTGATTTGAAGTGAATTAGTGCATAAATTGTTGAGGTTACGAATTAATTGCACGTTTGTGTTTATTGTTTTGTTAATCGAATATCTATCTTGGAATTGTTATGCTTATCTAATGAGATATAATCTGAAATATTTTCACCGTTTATGTAATTCGTTATTTATCTAATTGTATATCTTTATAGTTATTCGTGAATTGTTAATTGATCAATTGATGAACTCGCCTAATTGTTTTATCGCTTTGTTGTCTTAATTGAATAATACTTGGAGTCGTTCGTCTTTAGTCCTAAGTGGTTTTGGTCGACCGAGTCGTCGCCTTATTTTGAGCTCGTGTCTAGGATTTACTAAATGACAGGACTCGTTCGAAAGGTATACTTGTGAGCACGATAATGTGCGAATGTGGTGATCCCGGAGATCATGCGTGGCACTTCATGGACCTTCACCTGATGAGGGAAAATCATTGGGGACTCATGAACGGTTTTGTGGAGTCCAAGTTATTGGATGATGATACAATGTAGGATGAGTCCCTAAGGCGTGAACCCGTTCGTTCGGGGGGTGAAACCGAACCCCAGTGCATATGAACTTCTTGGGGTCTTCCTAACAAGGCAAAGTGTTAGGGCCGATTATGATTATTGTCGTATAGTCGTGAATAGATACTTGAGCTCGAATTGTGGGAAGTCGTGTCACAGCGGTAGCTATACTCGTAGTGTCTAAGTAAGTATACAATCGTTCGTACCGTTTGGACAGAGCACGGCGCCCTTCGTACATTCGGTTGTATAAGTGCTTGGATATGAAGAGCGTGGTTATTTAGCTTATTTGTTATCTTAATTAGTTGTCTTGTCCTATTTGATACTTGTGATTGTCGATCCCTCTATCGAGCATCGGAGCTCGATCCATCTCGCTTTATTGTGCAGGTGATGATGAGCAATATGATGACGTTGTTGATGCTTGGGAAGGGGACAAATGAAGAGTGACTCATAACCGGCTTCAATTAAATAACTTAAATTATTTCACTTTTCATTTATACTTAGAGTATCTATTTATAGCATTGTTGAACTATTTCATTTGTAATACTCGGTATTTCACGCTTAATAATTAGTTTCCGTTGTTGAACTTTTTTTTCGGAGTACTTCATAATGAAATTTCCTTTTAGTAACTCTGTTTGTCGGCTTTGGTGTTTCATTAACCAATGAGGCACTGCCATGTCATCGACCCTGGTTACGGAGTGTGACACTTATTCTCCAACATCAATCTAACAACCATTGATGCCTGGATAGGCATTTGAGCCCTTGATAAGGAAAGGGGAAGCTTAGTAAGTAAATCCAATTTAAGCACTACTGATTTCTCTTTTGACATCGAAAATGTTAAATCATATGCCTTGCGGAGCCACTTAGAATCAGTTGAATACAGTAGCTCGATTATCAACCGATTCAGGAGGGAGTATTCTGGAAACCCATAGAGATGATTAAAATCTTTGAAAGTTTCCCAAGCAGGGAGTATTCTGGAAACCCATAGAGACGATTGAAATCTTTGAAAGTTTCCCAAGCATCATCCACTATATGATCAGCCAAATGAGTTTCAAGCTTTTCCAGTAAGATAGAGCGAGACGATCCTTCCCAGCATAACTTCGGCAATCTTATATGTGTACAAAATTGTTTGGAAGGGAACAATTTATAACGATTATTGCGTATGTCTAACATTCCCTTTTTTCTTGGAAAAATAAATTTTAAAGCAGAATCTACAGTCACGTCAACACTAGATCGATAGCTCTTGAACATAAAAGAATGCAGTAGAATCACTCTCTTCTGACATTGTGCCATCAAGTTTAAAAGTGCATTCAATCATTAAACTCTGCCGGCACAATAAAACTACAAGTTCAAACACATAAAGTTTACTAAACAACATTTGATTGTCATAGCATAAGTGCCAAGACTCATCACGCCTCTTCTGTTTTTCTAATTTTTTCTTCAATAAGTAGTCGTTCTTCTTCTTCTTATTCTTCTGTTGAATGATTTTTCTTATCTTTTTTGATAAGTCATTATTCTTCTGATTCTGATTCTGATTATGATGAATGGATGACTGGATTTGGGAAGGCATCTTCATAGACGATGACTGATTTTCTGAACTCATATCGATTCAACTTTCTCCCAATCAAAGAAACAATAATCTTTTCACTGTAATTTCAATAATAAATTGGAATAAATTATTAACACATAATAAAAGATAAGCAAAATGTGAAATCAGTCTCATAAAATTTTATGATTGTTGACTTAGTTTTCTAAACATTATTTTTTAATTATTAGGTACCTGAACAATTTGCGTGTTGGTGAGTTTGGTCAAAAAATCACACTCAAAATACTAGGGGTATTGTTGTCATTTCCCACACTAATCCACCCAAACCCATTTCCTAACCCATTTCAAAAACAAAAAACCGACCCAACCTTATTCCATGTTCTTCAACCTCCCTTCTTCAATAAATTCAGGCAGAATTCCGGCTAGTTTAGGCAACTGTAGACAGCTAAACACACTTGATTTAGCCGATAATCACCTCTCCGGAACTTTCCGACTGCTTTTGGAAACCTGCAAAATCCCAAGCTCACTTGGAATCTCACCATTGAAGTTATTTCCGGCCAGTCGGAGTTCATAAAGTTTGCCTAAACCACCTATGGTTGAAGGGATATATCCAAAATTTTGGTTCTTTTCAAGATCCAGGACATTGAGCGATTTAAGATTACTAATTTCAGGAGGAAGAGTTCCATCGATGGCATTATCATTAATATCTAAAACAAGAAGCTTGGAACAATTGAATAATTCTGGAGGAAGAAGATTAATCCCAATGTCCAAAGGATCTTTCCAGTGGATTGATTGTTCTCTAATCTTAACCTTTCAAGAAAATGTGAATTTCCTAACTCCAATGAAATTTCTTTATCAAATGAATTATCAGAAACATTAAAAGACAGAAAAGAAATCGAATTATATAACATAACAATACTCCCGTTGAATTTGTTATGAGTTCATATTGATTCTTGTTAGGTTTTTAAGGTTTCTCAGTTCATCATGAAGATTACCCTCAAGAGAATTGTTGTATAACATGAACTGATGAAATTTTTGCAAGTTTCCAAAAGTAGTTGAAACGTTCTCGGAGAGGCGATTATCGGCCAAATCAACAGTGTTTAGCTGTCTGCAGTTGCCTAAATTAGCATTGTATATTCATTGCCATATTTGTTGGTGAAGATGGAATATGGTTGGGGCGGGGTTTTTTTTTAAATGGGTTAGGCAATGGGTTTGTGGTTAGTATAGGAAATGACAAAAATACCCCCAGTGTTTTGAGTGAGATTTTTTAACAAGAGTTGACTAAATGTTGACTCACATTTTTTTTAACGAAGGACCAAACTCACCAACACGCAAATTGTTCATGTACCTAATAATTAAAAAATAATGTTTATGACCTAAGTCACCAATCGTAAAATGTTATGGGACTGATTTCACCAATTTGCCTAAAAGATATGTAAATGCCAATCAATTTGGATAAATATATATATCTCTTAAACAATAATTAAATGGGAATGGAGGGAGTACATGTTTATATATGGGCCCTAATGTAAGTATCCACAATTAAAAAAAAAAATCAAATGTTTAGGGAATTTTCACATACTGTATGTGTGTCTTCTTTTTTCTTTTTTTTTTTTTTCTTTTTTTGTTGGGAATTTTGTGCAAAGTTTTAAGGAAGCAAACTGGACAAAATGAAAAACTCATTTCAGGAGAGGCACATATTATTCAAAGAAGCCAAGAAGAGGCCCATTTATATGTTTTGAAGGAAAAATGGGCCAATTTGTTGCAGAGAATTACTAGCAGTTTGGATCTTTTATCTCATTCACAAATGATATATGCCAATTGTTCTTTTTTAAAACACAAATACAATCCGTATTTTTTTGGAATGAGTTTGGTTAGATCCTGATCTATTCTTTTTTTTTTTTTTGCTAAATAAATTATATTTCCATTAATCACAAATAGCCGAAGCCATTACTAATCAAAGGAAAATCTGCAAATACAGAAAGTAATAGATTATACTAATGATTTAAAAAATCGCGATAACGAGACAAAAACACCTAGAAAAACTTGGATGGTAAGGAAAAACAACTAATAAAACTAGCAAACTAAACAAATACATAATCTTCTTCTTCAAAGCATCTTCATTGCAATCCTCGAAACACGAGGGACAGGGAGAATATCACTTTCAACATCTTCTAGGGGGTCGACAATTTATAGGACCATGGGCGTATCAACCGTCACTATAAATTGTCTCGGGAAGATGTAAAAAAGATGATAAAGGGGCCCGAGATCAAGTCCCGGGTTGAACACATCCTCCTAGAAAAATAGAAAAAAAATCTAGATCTGAGACTCATCTAACCACTGCGTCTTGAATCTTGAAGAAAAAAACTCTGAAAAAGGTTTCATATGATTCGTAGTACAAAATAGAGTAATATTAACGGAACAAAATGACCAAGATTTGACCATTGGCCGGAGCCAATGGCCAAATCTGGCCTGCAGCAAGGGGCAGAAAAAACGCAGGAAGAAAAAAGGGAGAAGAGAGAGAAAATGGGGCTTTTTGGAAGGAAATCCTATTTTGTATTACTCTGACTTCGGTTCTTATATTATATTATTTAATAAACTAATTAAATTATCACATTTGGAACAATGTGATTGATTTAGGCTTATGAATTCGCTTTAGCCCAATAATAAGATCGAACAGTATACGACCGATTCCTTGAAAATGGGTGTACTGTTGGCACTAATTGAATATAATTCATATAACAACTGAAAGATACAAAACTCAACAATAGTTAGTGAACAGATGTTTACAGGAAAAACTGATAATAAACAAAGAACAGGTGTTCACTAGGAAAAAATAGGTGTTCTCAGAAGAAGAGCATATGTTCGCTAATGAAAAACAGGTCTTCACAAAAATTTGAACCGAGGCTTGTGTTCGACACAATTTCCTTAAAACAGAATCGCTTCCTCCCGAATAAGTGCTGGAGTTTCGTGAAGCGTCTGTCTCCCAGGATACAACGGCAACGTAGAACTTGTTTGCACAAAAACAGTTCCACCGGCGAACTAGAACAAGGATTATAGACGAATACCAAAATTTTTGCAAAGCAGAGTGTTTTTCATAAAGCTTTTAGAACTGAAAAGTATTTTCGAAGTGTGTTTCTTGCTGAAAATGAAGCCTCTTATTTATAGATTGTAGAAGCAGCTGTTACATATGCTCACTTTAATTCAACTGAGTTTAATGTATCTTTAGTGTAGCAGTTACAGTAAGTTCAGCAAGCCTAATAAATCCTGCAGTTACAACCTTTCATGTAACTCGGATTGGAAATAAAAAATAAAACCAGTAGCAAAACGTGGGTTGATCAGGCCTGCGAGTTTTGGTCCGGCATTCGTGTACGCAAGTTCAAGCTATTTTGGTTTCAACAGACCTTGCATTCGCACCCCCTGCGCAGGCGCGCACGAGGTTCTAGAATGGGGCCTAATTATCACAAGATAATTTAAATCCAAGTAAACCACTTTTACATATAAAGTAAAACACACTTCCATATGCAACCCATGTGGGATGTAAAACCCACTAGCTTAACTTTTCATTTTCCAACCACTTGAGAAACTATTTTCTCATTCAATTTAACTCCATTTCCAACATGTACAAGCTGAGAGATTGCCCAGAAGGCTCGATTGATAAATATAAGGCTCTATTAGTGTCTCAAGGACTTTCACTGAAAAAACGAGTACCAGTGAAAAAGGGTAGTTATTGAGGGGGAGTGTTAAGAATGAACAACTTTCTCAAGTGGCTAGAAGCTTCCAGAGTAATGAAGAAATTTGTTCCTATCAAACAATATCTAGAATGGTCTACAGGAAATGAGAATCAAAGGTTCTAGTCCTTTCTCTAAGAGAAAATACTATAAAGTAGTAGATTGTTTTGATGTACAAGAAATGGTAGAATATTCTAGATGGTTAAAAACTAATATAACCAACTAATATAAATAGGAGAAGTGTTGTAACAGTATAGTGGAAAGAGTGAATAGAGTGAGTAGAGTGGAAAAGTACCCCAAAGCAAGAGTGAAGTCACCAACTTTGAGAGTGAAATGGACAGACAAATGTGATAAGATGTGGTGAGTTTTAGGTGGCTTTGTGTAGTGTAAATTCAATTAAAAATACAAGCGTGTTTGTCAATTGAATTTCTCATCAAGTGGTATTATAGCTAAAACTCAATTAGTAGTATTAGATATAAATATCCAACACATTGTGCATTCCTTTAACACAAATTTAACAAAATTTAATTTCGAAAAAACACAATGAATGATAGATAAAGAGAAGGGGACATACCGTCAGCTAGCATGAGTTCTCTCAGTACACTGATAAGGATTTAGATTTGCTTACAAATTTATATGGCATTAAATATCAAAATTACACAAAACACAATAATAATTACCTTTTGCCGCTAGCAAACCACTCCGTCTTTTTCGATGCATAATTCTTCAGCAGACGTGACTAACCAAAATAAAACATCAAATACATAAAAAAATAAGACAAAAATAAAGATTATATTGTTTCTTTTTCTCTTTAAACTCGTTGTTGAATCAGGAAAGAAACTAATTCTGAAACTGTCTTATAGAGGGTTTTAAGAGAGAGAGGGAGAATGAAGAAAGAAATGTGAAGGCATTTGAGACTACTCTGTAAAATCTTCGCTTGCTCCCCGAGGTTCAACTGAAATTGTGTTAGGTGAGAGTAGCGCCAAAAAAATAACAATCGCTAATTTTTTTTATTTTGTGCAAGCGAAGGGATGCTGTCACTAGATTCTCATGTAGAACTACTCTCACACTTTTATGAGCATCCCATATATACTCATTAGAATCACTTGTCGGAATTTTTTTCGTTTCAATGTTTGTAAATCACTCGATCTTTTTCGACGCATAATTCTTCACCAGATGTGACTAACCAAAAAAAAAAAAATCATCTAGAAAGAAAAAGAAAATAGAGATTATATTGTTTTTTTTCCTCTTTAAACTCGTTGTTGAATCAGGAAAGAAACTAATTCTGAAACTGTCTTAAGGAGGGTTTTAAGAGAGAGAATGGAGAAAGAAACTAATTTATTATTATCACTATTATTATTACTTTTATTATTGGTATTATGTTTTTCCTTTTCTGTTTTTCTTTATTATTCTACTACTATTATTACTTATTGCACAAAATACAGGCCCAATTAATGCAACCCACAGTTAGTGAATATAATATTTTAGGAGAATGAGTTAAGGCAACTCACACTTCCGCCCCCTCCAAGTCTGGATAACCTTTCAGATTGTCATATAAACTGTTACACTGTCTTACTCTACTTTCATAACGGCTCCTCCTAAATTTACTCCAATCTAATTTTTCTATCCATTTTGGTCCGACTGGATATAAAAAATTATAGAGCAATTCCATTCTAATTATACCATACCCTTTAAAAGAGTAGGTATGTGCCCATGGATTTTTTTTCAATAAAAACAGCAAAATGAGGGTTTTCTATATCCAACTAACGCAAGTGCATGTCCTCCCTTATACTTAATATTTTTAGGATCTTCATGTTTGGGAGGTCCTCATAAATTGCCTAAGGAAATGAGAAAAAGAAAAGTGAGGTTAGAATATAAGAAAAATTAGAGAAAAATATTAAATTTTGAGATTTTAGAGACTCACCTAACTGTTGAAAATTGAATAAGTTCGTCTCACTTGATGTAGACGTATAGATGATGTTACTGCAAAATCATGTAAAACTTCTCTCTCTTTCTCATAAGCATCCCATACATAATCATTAGAAGCAACTGCTGTAATCTTTTTCACATCAATACTACGGTAGCCATCTATTCTTAAAAGTGGACTCTGCAAAATAGTTAATGGGATATATTAGGAATTTCTTAATAAATTTGAAAAATTGAAAGGTTAAAGTTATTTTGAAATGTAGGAGATACTTTCTAATAAATTAAATACCTCGAACATTTCATTAAAATTTGGAGGCAAAATTCTGCCCGAAAATCTTTGCTCGAAAAAAATGCCGGTTGGCACTCCAATCTTCATAAAAATATAAAAAATTATAGAGCAATTCCATTCTAATTATACCATACCCTCTAAAAGAGTAGGTATGTGCCCATGGATTTTTTTTCAATAAAAAACTGCAAAATGAAGTTTTCTATATCCAACTAACACAAGTGCATGTCCTCCCTTATACTCAATATTTTTAGAATCTTCATGTTTGGGAGGTCACTCATAAATTGCCTAAGTAAATGAGAAAAAGAAAAGTGAAGTTAGAATATAAGAAAAATTAGAGAAAAATAGTAAGTTTTGAGATTTTAGAGACTCACCTGACTCTTGAAAATTGAATAAGTTCTTCTCACTTGATGTAGATGTATAGATGCTGTTACTGCATGATCATGTAAAACTTCACCTTCTCATAAGCATCCCATACAGAATCATTAGAAGCAACTGCTGTAATTTTTTTCACATCAATACTACGGTAGCCATCTATTCTTAAAAGTGGACTCTGCAAAATAGTTAATAGGGATATATTAGGAATTTCTTAATAAATTTGAAAGGTTAAAGTTATTTTGAAATGTAGGAGATACTTTCTAATAAATTACATACCTCGAACATTTCATTAAAATTTGGAGGCAAAATTCTGCCCGAAAATCTTTGCTCGGAAAAAATGCCGGTTGGCACTCCAATCTTCATAAAAAAAAATCAAAACCCATTCTCTCCTTCTTTAAAGCAATGGACACGATCAGCCCTTGAAACCAGATTGTGTGAATACCCGAGGATAATGATAACGAAGCTGCCCCACTACCATCTGTGTAAGCGAAAGGATGCTGTCACTGGATGCTCACGTAGAACTACCATAATACTTTTATGAGAATTCCGTATATACTCATTAGAATCACCTGTCGATATTTTTTTCATCCCAATGTTTATAAACCACTCGATATTTTTCGACGAATAATTCTTCAGCAGATGTGACTAACCAAAAAAAAATTCATTAAGAAAGAAAAAAGAAAAAAAAAGATTATATTGTTTATTTTTCTCTTTAAACCCGTTGTTGAATCAGGAAGAAACTAATTATGAAACTGTTTTTAGGAGGATTTTAACAGAGAGAATGGAGAAAGAAATGTGAAGGTGTTTGAGGTTGCTCAGTAATAGTTTCGCCTGCGCCACGAGGTTCAACTGAAATTGTGTCAGGTGAGAGTAGTGCCAAAAAAATAACAAACGCGGTTTTTTGTGTGTGTGTGTGTGTGTAAGCAAAGGGATGTTGTAAGTGGATGCTCGCGTAAAACTACCATCACACTCTTATGAGAATCACAAATATACTCATTAAAAGCAAATGTCGATATTTTTTTCATCCAAATGTTTTTAAACCACTCGATCTTTTTCGATGCATAATTCTTCAGAAAATTTGACTAACAAAAATAAAACAACAAATTCATAAAGAAAGAAGAAAAAAAATGAAGATTATTTTTCTTTATCCCCACAATGTGAGGAGTGTATGACAATAAATGGGAAGGAAAAAAAAAGTAGTTCAATTATGTTATATTCAAAAAATGAGTAATCTGGTCACATACATTTGTCATCCTCCTCATCACTTGATTCATCTTCCTCAGCAGGAACTTCTACATCCACTTCTTTGGTTGCCCAAAGATAAATTGGAAAATTGATGAATTCCGAATACTTTTTCACTAACTCTTGTTATCAATAACAAATCCATGTGGAATTAGAGAAAGCTATCCAAAAGTCCAAATTAGTCAAGGAAAAATGTTGTATATAAGAAGCAATCCATATATTTGTCATATCTACTGTTATCTAGCAAAGATCCAGATATTGTCTTGGATGTACCAAAACAGGAAATTTGATTCCAATCATTTTCTAAGCATTTGAAGGATGATTAGACACAACTCTGAACACCCAAGTAATAACATAATCAAATAAAATGAAAAGAAAACCGAATTATCACAGCTTAGAACACAAAAGTAGAATGCTAACAGTCTTAACCTGACTATGAAATTCTACAATAAAAAACCTTGCAAAAAGAGCAACCAAGTTTTAAACATCAAGGAGAATTTCTCAAACAATCAGAAAGTAACAACTTATGAGATAAACTCTAAACATTAAATGTTCCAAAAGACCACTATCAACTATAAATAGACCAAATATAATGTAGATAATGTTAGTTCCCCCAATTTCCATCTAGATCAAGTCAGATTTTCTACTTGGGATCCTACAATACAATAAAGGACTAAAAACTTGACTAAGTGAAGAATGAGACATGAGAACTACTGAAAATTCCACAGAATACAGACCCAATTTATGCAACTCACAGTTAGTTGATATAATATTCTAGGAGAATGAGTTAGGGCAACTCACACTTCCGCCACCCTCCAAGTCTGGATAACCTTCCAGATTGTCATATAATCTGTTATACTGTCTTACTCTACTCTCATAACGGCTCCTCCTAAATTTACTCCAATCTAATTTTTCTATCCATTTTGGTCCGACTGGATATAAAAAATTATAGAGCAATTCCATTCTAATTATACCATACCCTCTAAAAGAGTAGGTATGTGCCCATGGATTTTTTTCCAATAAAAACAGCAAAATGAGGGTTTTCTATATCCAACTAACACAAGTGCATGTCCTCCCTTATACTTAATAGTTTTAGGATCTTCATGTTTGGGAGGTCCTCATAAATTGCCTAAGGAAATGAGAAAAAGAAAAGTGAAGTTAGAATATAAGAAAAATTAGAGAAAAATATTAAATTTTGAGATTTTAGAGACTCACCTAACTGTTGAAAATTGAATAAGTTCGTCTCACTTGATGTAAACGTATAGATGATGTTACTGCAAAATCATGTAAAACTTCTCTCACTTTCTCATAAGCATCCCATACATAATCATTAGAAGCAACTGCTGTAATCTTTTTCACATCAATACTACGATAGCCATCTATTCTTAAAAGTGGACTCTGCAAAATAGTTAATGGGATATATTAGGAATTTCTTAATAAATTTGAAAAATTGAAAGGTTAAAGTTATTTTGAAATGTGGAGATACTTTCTAATAAATTAAATACCTCGAACATTTCATTAAAATTTGGAGGCAAAATTCTGCCCGAAAATCTTTGCTCAAAAAAAATGCCGGTTGGCACTCCAATCTTCATAAAAAAAAATTAAAAACCCATTCTCTCCTTCCTTTAAAGCAATGTACACGATCAGCCTTGAAACGAGATTGTCTGAATACCCGAGGATAATGATAATGAAGTTGCCCCACTACCATTTGTGTAAGCGAAGGGATGCTGTCACTGGATGCTCACGTAGAACTACCATCACACTTTTATTAGAATCCCATATATATACTTATTAGAATCACCTGTCGATATTTTTTTCATCCCAATGTTTGTAAACCACTCGATCTTTTTCGACGCATAATTTTTCAGCAGATGTGACTAACCAAAAAAAAAAAAATTTCATCAAGAAAAGAAAAAGAAAATAAAGATTATATTGTTTCTTTTTCTCTTTAAACCCGTTGTTGAATCAGGAAAGAAACTAATTCTGAAACTGTCTTAAGGAGGGTTTTAAGAGAGAGAATGGAGAAATAAATGTGATGGTGTTTGAGATTGCTCAGTAACAGTTTCGTCTGTGCCACGAGGTTCAACTGAAATTGTGTCAGGTGAGAATAGCGCCAAAACAATAACAATCGCGATTTTTTTTATTATTTTGTGTAAGCGAAGGGATGCTGTCACTGGATGCTCACGTAGAACTACCATCACATTTTTATGAGAATCCTATATATACTCATTAGAATCACATGTTCATCAGCCTTGAAAACCCATTCTCTCATTCCTTTAAACCAATGTACACGATCAGCCTTGAAACGAGATTGTCTGAATACCCGAGGATAATGATAAGAAAGATGCCCCACTACCATCTGTCTAGATAAAAAAATCCATCTATATTGTTCACCACAAGGGTTCAAGTGGTGTTTACGGGAAATTGTAAGCTCAATACAGTCGAGCACAGCGGTGATGTAACATATGCCTATAAATAAGTACAAATAATTTTAAAAAATGTTATTAAAAACTAATACAGAATTGTAACATAATTTTTTTAAAAAAATTATTAAATAGTAATTACTTGATTCCCCCTGATCAAACATGGGAGTCATCTTCAATCTCTCCTCCTCTGATTCCCTAGTAAAAGAAAATTCGTCCGCGTCTGGTGGCAAATTGTCTAAAAACCGGTGCAACAATCCAAACTCACTGAAATTATGGAACAACAAAAAACATTATCCTCAAAACTCTGTTCAAGAGACTCACCACTTAGCGCTATGTCAGTGTCACGTGGACGTCCTCTTAAACATTATTTTACTATATATTTGGGAAAAAAATAAAGAATTTAAATTAAAGCTGAATTGTTATTTAAAAATAAAAAGTTTTGAATGTGGCAGCTACACAGTACCTATGGCCACCAGAAGGAGGTTCGTTCTCGTGTCGGAACCAACCGATACCTTCAGACTGTAGTGAGAACGAGGGCATATTTAGTCAAGATTGGGGGGACCCGAAAGGGCAACAAAAGTTTATTCGACATTTGGGACGGGTAACACGTGTGGGAAGAGAACTACAACAATAATAGTCTATCGCGACGTTTTTTTATCAAAATTTTTCTCAAACGTCTCTTAAAATCAAACGAAGTTAACTATAATGACGTTTTACACAAACGACGTTGTGTTTAAGTTTTATATGAGGTTTCATAACAACGTTTATAAGGCAAGGTAAGCTGATTCAATGCCACCTCTTTCTAACCGCGCATTCTTCATCCGCACCTTCCACGAGCAAGGGATTCTGTAGCACTAAGACTAGCAGGTTTTCTTACCCTTTCTTTTATCCCGCCTAAAAAGGCTGGCTTTAAAAGCAGATCTTTGGGCATTAAAACAAGAGTTTCAGCGAGTGGCCTTTAAGAGGACAAGACTAGCTACTTTCGAACAGTTTCCCATCCTACTTATCAATTTATCCAGTAAACTGCTAGGAGCTCATGTAGCCCACGCCGGATTAATCGTATTCTGGGCCGCAGCAATAAACCTATTTGAAGTGCCTCATTTCGTACCAGAGAAACTTATGTATGAACAAGGGTTAATTTTACTTCCGCGTTACTCAAGCCGATATTCTCGCTTCCGCTTCGTCCACCACTGCTTGTGCGGAGGCTTCTCTCTAAGGCGGAACGCTCCCCTACCGATGTATTTTTACATCCCACAGTTAATACCTAAGATTCCAAAATTACTATGCATATAAAATTGATGTTAAGCGAGCCCGCTTAGCTCAGAGGTTAGAGCATCGCATACCCGAAACCGACACAGGTGGGTAGGTAGAGAATGCCTAGGGGCGCGAGACAACTCTCTCTAAGGAACTCGGCAAAATACCTTTTACGGTCGAAACGTTATACGTTTCTTCCTTGAAAACGACGACCTTCTTCTAATCGATAATTAGGCTAAAGAAAAAACTTTAATTTAATTAATTAATTCTTATCCTTATCAAGATGGTTTTCTTTGTCCAAAATGAAATTGAACCCCGGATGGGCACGAGCCGCGCAAATCCAATATTGTATTGATTCGCATGGTTCGTGCCGGTTCACGCAAAAAGCGGATAGAAGAGTCGGAAATCAGACTTCAATGCTTGTGGCTAGAACCCCCCTTCGGCAAAGGCAAGAAGCCTATGGCGTCAACAGCTGTTGAAAAGACCCCACCGGATAAGAAGCATTGGAAGCACATCACATTGTGGCAAGGTAACGTTTGACAATTTAATGAATCTTCCACCTATTTTCGTTTATACCTACATTTATATTAAACGTTGTTATAAAATGAAACTTTTTGCGACTTTTATAATGACATTTATATATTATGTCGTTATATCATGTGACATTTCCAAACAAGCATCACAGTTTATGAATTTTATACGACGTTTCATAACAACTTTTATAATAACGGCTGTCCATACCAGCATTTATGTTAAACGTTGTTAAAAATTGCTACATTTTCTTACTTTTATAATAACATTTATATATTATGTGATATTTTTACACAAAGACACTATGTTTTAATTTTATACGACGTTTTATTGCTACGATTATAATAGATGTTCATTCCGACATTTATTTTAAAAGTTATAAATGGTTACTTTGTATGACTCTTATAATAAAATTTACATATTATGTCATCATATCATGTTACATTTTTAGGAAAATACTACTATCTTTGAATTTTGAAATCTAATGCTGAAAACACCTAAATTGCAATAGACTAAATTTTGAAGGCAATATAACATTAAACCCACCCCGGGATTGTGGATTTCGGGTGATATGGTATAAAACTAATTTATTTGAAGTAATGTTCTAAAAATATTCATAATTATTATTTTTTATAAATAAAATATTCATAACTTTTACTTGGTCAATTTTTTCCCCGGTGAAATTTAATCTCCCTTCAAATTCATTTTAATGTTTTCAAATTCCCTCCACTCTCTCCCTTAAAAATTAGGCACACCTTAATCTCCATCCACTCTCTCCCCAATTTAAGTATATATATATATATATATATATATATATATTTTTTTTTTTTTATCAGCACCCTAATTCTAGCGAATTTTATTTGCCTCAACGTTGGAGGCGGGTGTCGAACTTGTGCCCTCATGGACACAAGTCAAGGCCTTGCCCACCGGGCCAAAGCCTTCTTGACCCAATTTCAGTATATTACTCCTTAATCTCTTGACAAACTCATTCTCCCTTTCTGCACACCAACAAACGAAGAACCCTATATTCTTTGGGCCTCTTGTAAATCCATCTAAATAGATTCATGCTTTAATTGATGAATCTACACTCTATTCATAAGTATTTCGATCTAATCCTTTCTTATGAAATTGTTATTATAGTTTTGAAAAATCATTTGTTTTTGCTTGTCAAGAATAATGGTCTGAATCTTTCTTCTTCTTTTTTAATTGTGCACCAATTTTATTAAAACAGCAGAGTGGAACTTGTTTTACTCCTTTGAAGCCTTTTACTAGTTCCTCAAACAATCATCATTGTATGATTATTTTTTTTTTGTCTGTTTATCATCATTCTATGATAGCAATCAAGTAATTTTTTCTAGTTGTTTTATTTTATTTAGTTGTATGGTTGTGTATTTTGATTTGTTCTTGTTTGCAATTTTTCATCCCAGAAATTGAAAAAGGATGCACAAATGTATCCTCATGTATCACATGTGTTTTGGCAATTCAACATTTTACATTGAAATGATTAATCATTTGTAATATTATCTTGAATAGTCTATATTTATTTATATTTACCTCATACTAGATTAATATATGTGATTAAAAACATTCACATTAATAAAAAAACCAAATTCTGACTAGTTGCGAACTTTGGAATAACTATTTGTTCCAACTCTTTATAAATATCGAGAGAGATGTCTTATTATGGCTATTTATAATTGCCGGGAAAAATCCATTTGACACACATTAAAATGACGTAACAAATGTCATGATAACTATTTATCCAAATATTTACAAATGTCGGAATGTGTCTTATAGTGACTATATTTAAGTGTCGGGGAAAACGCCTTTTGTACATTTTAAAATGATATAGCAAATGTCGTAATAATTCTTTACTCCAACTATTTAAAAATGACACACAAGTTATAATTATAAACTACAACTTTCATAGATATTACACTATTTCATTACTGTTTTAAAATTATTCAAAGACATTCGTTCAATGTGTAAAATATACAGTTTTACATTCCAGTCTGTAGCAATGATCACTACTGGCTGATCACAATTGACATGAAAGGGGTAAACGGTGGTGTTTAAGCAGCCTAAATGTGGAAAATCATGTTATACAGACCAATTATAAACCGATTGCAGATGCTATTTTAGCATTTCTTGAACCATGGATGAGATATGCTTTTCCTCGTGATAAGGTACATATGTTTCTGTCAAGTTTCGAGTGGGGCTCAGTTCCAGAACATCAAAGTGATTGTCCTAACAGTTGTGGTGTCTTCTTAGTGAGTATGATGGAACACTAAAGGGGTCGCATCGCAGTAAATTAGTTTAACACATGACCGAGCTCCAAGTACGATTCTGCAAAGCGGAAAAAAAATATTGCTTCACAACTAATGAATCAGGCAGAGAACGAAGTTCTAGAATGTCGGAATCACACGCAATGCGTTTCCCTAGAAATTAGGAATTAATTATTGTAATTATTCTCTGTTTCGATTCTGCAATGTGAATGACATATCAAGTGTTATATTCACAATAACATTTTGTCATGAATATAATAACCGTAAGTTATATGAATAATAGCTATTAATTTATATTAAAATCAAAGTAAACTCGTCCCTTGTTAAAAATTGCAAAGCTAATAGCCGTAAGTTGTGACATTAATAGTTGTAGATTATTACACTAATAACTATTACATATGATACAGGTTCATTATCGTACTAAATTGACTACTACCAATTACAGGTAAATTTTATTTTTTTTCTTCCCTTTTTATATTTACTCATGGGACTTGCACAATTGTAATCGCAAACTAAAGTAATAAATGCACAACATAGAGAGTTTTTCAAAACAGTTGATTCTGGAAATGTTTTATCCCAAGCTAATAAAAGATAGAAGGCACCCAGGGACTCAGAATATATTTATTGTGTATATGTGTAACTTATGAGCCTAAGCATAGTAACATAAACAAAATGCAAAAATGCACTTCATAAAATCATAATCCAGACAGAAAATTAAGATTCAGCAAGACGTATCATATAGGGCGAAATTATGGAGAAGGTCACGGTAGAGTTGAGATGATGCATTTGCAGCACAAAGTTTAATCTTCAGTTCATTCTTCTCTTCCGCCAGTTTTCTTCGATTTTCTTCGCCTTCTTGAGCTTTTAATCGATAAAATTCAGCTTGAGATGTTGCAGCTGATAATCTACACACATATTCATTCTTTTCTTTGTCCCACCTTTCATAAATTCCTTCTAATTCTTCTTTTATTTCCTTAATTGTTTTCTGCAATTCTTTCAGTACTCTTTCATTAATCTCAACAACCTTATTTTCTTCAATTTCCAAGGCCTCATTTGAGACAAATTCTTTCAATTCCTTTTCTCTCTCTTCGCGCTCTTCTCATCCAACTAATCTTGTTGGAATCTGGAGGTCATTTTGGTCGACCTGGAAAGAACTCTCATCAATTTCCAATGCCTCCTTTGAGACGGATTCTTTCAAACACGCGACAAAGTTTCCTCCCCTGCAATCGACAGAACTCGAACGCCTAACCTTTGGTTAAGAGGTCTCATGTCTTGCCCTAATCCTTCAAGCTGATCTACCTTTGTATCCTCCGTTTTTAATTTCTCTTTTGAGAGGGCTTTTAATTTGGATTGTCTCTTCTCAAATTTTTCAATATATCTTCTAAAAATTTCATCAATTTTCTTATGCAGCATCTCAAAGTTCTCAATTGAAAAGGTTTTCTCAGATCCCAAGTGTTTCCCAAGTTCATCAATTTTATTATCCACCATCTGGAAACTCTCTTCTGAGACCGCCATATCTGATTCTTTTTTAATAATTTCCACCATCTCAAAACTCGTTCTCGAGGCCTGATTTACTTCCTCTGGAACAAAGGTACCAAATATATATTTCCAAGTAGAGTTCCAATACTTAAAGGTTCGGAATATATTAATATTAAGGTCCTATTACTCGCCTTACGAAGTTTTATGGTGTTAACTTTCAATGATAGAACAATTTGCCTTATTTATATATTTTTTTAATTTTACTTTATTTGTGTTTTTTTTTTTGGCAGAGCATTGAGATTTGTTGCCTTTATGAACTTGACACTGTCACGCCCCGAGCCCGCGGGCCCGCAACGCGATGCATGAGCCTGGCAGTACCCACGATCATCTACTTGGCAACCGAACTCGCTATGCCAAAAGGGATATCCCGAGATGATAATGGGTACTTAGGCCCACCTTAATGAGAACTAGAATGTACCTTCTAAAAAGAATCTTTACCCCAAGCCCTCTTCGTACGGACTATCGTACCTCTGTGATTCGTCCTGTAAAAAGAATATGTAAGGGTTGAGCTACAACTCTCAGTAAGTATAGAAACGCCTCCCGGGAAAATCCGGTTACATATATATAGTGTATTTTTCAGAAACCAACAGAATTTTATAGAAGTATATTTTAAACAGAATCTTTTGACAGAAAAGTATTTTCATAAAACTTCAAGAAGTTCTGACAGACATAATATTTTAGCAGTTGCAGAGCAGAACAGAATATACATAGTGATACTTTGACCGGGGATCATAGGTTTACCGAAATAAAAATAGAAATTGATATATCAGCCCTAGACTTATACCCTCTAGGGAATGGGTCAGTACAGAGTCCTAGCTTCTGCCCCTAGATGGATCAGTACAGACAATATTCCAATTCAACCCGCAAAGTATAAACCAGTAACAGAGAATTTCGAGTAACAACATATAAAATATTTTGTTATAAAATAAATTATAAAAAAACATATTTTCCTTTCCTTCCTTGTTTTTACTGAGACCATATTCTTAAAACTATTTTGAAAGATCATCACCATCTTCATGGATAACTTCTGAGCCACAATGATAAGAAAGAAATTACAGAAGCATTTTTTTTTCCTATTCAAATAAATCAACATGTTCCTTTTCCACTAGAAGCCAACGAAACATACAGAGAGGAAAAAGGATAATTTATCTTTAGGACTAGAGGCAGAAAAAAAAATGAAAAAAAAAGTCTCAGACAGAGTGGCTCTTGTAAAAGTATATTGTATATATATTATTACTAGCTAGCCCTCCCGTGGATTTCAAGTAAGAAAAGTGTACTGGCAGTGAGGGCAAAAAATCCTCTGTCCCGTGTGTTTCTCCAACAAATCACAATTCAGCATGTGTATATATAATTAAAAAAAATATTTATATAATAAATTCTGATTGGTTAGGGAAAAGATTAGAGAGAGGAATAGTGACAGAGGGGTGGGATTTTCACCCGGCAGTGAGGGGCCACAACAAAAAAGAGCAAAGATCAAATTTTTGTCATATGAATTTCGCTGGTAGTCAACGAATACATGTGGCGAACAACAACGGTGAATAAAAAAACAACATAAGAAAAGAACTCATCGCATGCGAAAGGATCTGAGCGTATAACTGAAATATACCAACGTAAAATGCAGAACCAAATCCAGAACAGGCGGACAGATTCAACATTCAGTGAAAGCGATTTAAAAGAAAATAGTTACTATTACGTTGAAGACAATATTTCCGTATGATCCCGAATTTCATAGTAAAAATATAGTCTTTTAATAAAACGAAGGAATTCTACACTTACCGTAAATTATTTGTCCTTAAGAACTTGCAGAATTCTCCACCAAAAGTCCTAATCAAATCCATAAAAATATAAATATCGCTCTCGAATCCTAAAAAATTGATCAAACCAACGATTATAAAAAAAAAAATCTTACTTTCGATCGGTGTTTCGGATGTTGGGGTCTTCTCAACTTCTGTCTCAGAAGTTTTGTCTCCTGCAACAGGAAGAAAAGAACGTAGAATACTTTAGGTCTAATCCCTAAAAGATATTATATAGTAACTAAAATTAAAAAATTAGTCTCCAACTAATAGATAATATCAACACTAAGTCCAAATGTTAAAGGATTTAATTACACTAGTCCCAAAAGTTATCAAATGAATTAATTTAGTCCCAAAACAGGGTTCGGGTTTCCCACTCTTCTCGTCCAACTAATCCTGTTGGAATTTGGAGGTCATTTTGGTCGACCTGGAAAGAACTCTCATCAATTTCCAATGCCTCCTTTGAGACGGATTCTTTCAATTCATTTTCTTTCTCTTCGTTTTCTTCTTGTCTGAAATCTGGAGGTCACTTCGGTTGACCGGACAAAAACTCCTACAAACACGCGACAATGTTTCCTCTCCTACACTCGAAAGAACTCGAACGCCTAACCTTTGGTTAAGAGGTCTCATGTCTTGCCCTAATCCTTCAAGCTGATCTACCTTTGTATCCTCCATTTTTAATTTCTCTTCTGAGAGGGCTTTTAATTTGGATTGTCTCTTCTCAAATTTTTCAATATATCTTCTAAAAATTTCATCAATTTTCTTATGCAGCATCTCAAAGTCCTCAATTGAAAAGGCTTTCTCAGATCCTAATTGTTTCCCAAGTTCATCAATTTTGTTAACCACCATCTGGAAACTCTCTTCTGAGACCGCCGTATTCGATTCTTTTTTAATAATTTCCACCATCTCAAAGCTCGATCTCGAGGTCTGATTTACTTCCTCTGGAAAAGGAAGGTTATCATTAGAATCGATCTCCCAATCCATATCCCAATCGTAACTCGAATCATCATCAGCAACAGCAGCATCATTATCATTATGATCATCTGCAACTGTTGCATTTGTTCTTCTAGTCCAATTAAGGGCAAGAGAGCTACAAATGCCAATGAATGCTATCTTTCGAAATTTTCCAAACCATTTATCCAAAATGGCTGCTTTTGAATTATACAATTGCAGATTAAAATCATCCCCGAAAAAGAATTGCAACAAATGGCATAAATTTGGGAAGGGAAACAAAATAAGGCATGGAATAGAGCAGATGCCAAAGTTTATCTTCTCTCCAAATTTTCCAAGAAGGAAACTTAAACCTGAAACAGATAGCAGAAACATCCCAAAACATTCAATCCAAAAAACGAGACGGATCCAATCACCCTGTAAATCCAAAAACAAAAGAAAAGTTTGCTAATTACACAACTCCACATCGTAATAATTTCATTAGTATACTAAACAATGTACTATAATATAAGTAGTTAGTGTTTCTCAAAACCCTAATGTTATCATTTTTAAAAGCACTTTTTAAGTAATTGAAAATTTAATCATATGTGCAAATTTCATAATAATCCATCTAATAATCAGATTGGATGAAGAAGATATTCAGCCACAAAAAAAAAAAAAAAGAAGATAAAACAAATATAAATCATAAACCATCAAATCTATAGCAGCCTAAAAGTTAGGGTGTACTTTGGGTTTTGTTTAGTTAATATTTTTTTTTGCTAAGTATTGTTTTGTTAATATGCTTTATAGGATTTTCTATAAACTATAGTTGTTCCGGTGCGAGAATTCTTGAATCTATAAGCATATTTAAGAGTGTCAACGGGTTCGGTCCGGCTCGAAAAAATGTGACCGTGAGTCGAGCGTGAGCTCAATATTCAAGCTCGAATGGTATGAGGATTTTTATCTACGTTGTATGTAGATCTTGCCATATATTTATCTTTTTTAGTTTTAATGCTCATTGTATTATATTATTCTTGCTATAGGATTTTTGTTTTTTTGCTAATATAAATTTAGCTTGCGAGTCTCGTGAACAGCTCGAACTCACATTAAAATGCGAGTTAAGCGTGAGCTCAATGTTTGTGAGCTTTTTCGGGCTGAGCATGAACTTTCTAATTTTTATGTGAGCTGAGCGTGAGTTAAGTCAAGCTCGGCTCACATAACTCGATTGACACCTGATAGGATGGTGGTGTCATGACAAGATAGAATAAAATAGTTGTAAATAGTATATGGACATAAAAACGGTAATATAAAACATTGTAACTTTTTTTTTAAACTTCTTAAATAGTTCATTGTGCATCTTACACAAATTTTCCATACTGAAACCATAGAAAAAGTAAATAACCAAAAAAATAACAATTCCAAAAAACCCCTCAACTATGCAAAGTAGAGCCAACAAGGTCCTCATGCAGTAGGGTCCTATAGACTTCCGAAGAAGCATTTGCAACAGAAAGTATGATAATCAAATCATTCTTCTCTTCCTCCAACAGCCACTGAAACTACCATTGTCATACTCATGAGTTCCTTTTCTTTCTGTGTTGCCAGAGTATGACTCCTGATATTTTAAATTACGAGTCAGACATTCAACAGCCAAACCGTTACCTGAACTGCCATACTCACGAGTTTCTGACCCGTGGCATCTGTCCCCAGTTCCTTTCGACCGCTCTCATCCGAAATGTCATCATCATTATACTCCCGATATTTTAAATTACGAGTCAGGCATTCAACAATCAAACTGTTACTTGAACGGCCATACTCACTTGTTTCTAACCCGTGGCATTCTGTCCCCAGTTCCTCTCGACCGCTCTTACCCGTAATGTCATCATCATTATACTCCTGAGTTACTCCCGTAATGTCATCATCATCATTACCTCTTGGTTCAAATTCTTCCTCTCCCAAACAAAAACCAAGAATGAAGCTCTCTGAATACAAGATATTTGCAATAGGAAATAGAATAATGCAGCAAAATATGCTAATGTGAAAAGAGTTGAAGATATGTAAGCCCAAGAGGAAGACATAAGAGACTCAGAAGAACCATCCCAGAACGGTCGATGAAGAATGCGAAGATGATAAATCTTAAAGATTTATTATTTATATCAAGTCACGTGCAAAATACACACTAACTAAAGCATGAAACATGAACAGAACAATGTTAACAATGTACGTACACCCGACCTAGTTACTTATAAATTTATAGTATAAAATGCACCACTGTTCTATATAATCAAAAAACTTAGTTTGTAACATCCGATTACGGTGCTGAGACCACCGTCCTCAACACATTTGATCATTAAATCTCGATACAAGGCTTGAGGATCAAAAAATTATTAATCATGGCCAGGTAAACAAGAAAAACACATTTTTATGGAAAAAAGTTTAAGAAGCAGCAAAAGGAAAGCAAATTTCACAAGGACAAATTCTCCAACAAATATAAATAAATCTTTTAATAAAAAACAATATAGTAGAAATTTCTCTCAACGAACAATGTCGTTTTAATAAAAAAAACATGTAGGACCTTGAGGGGGAATTGTAGTGGATTTAGGACTCCTTTTGGTCTGAGAATCATGGGGGGTGTTTTTTTTGTGAATTTATGAGGAAAGGGGGAAAATGAATCGTTTGATTGATAAAAACTCTCCTTGTTTAGTGTTTGATAATTGTCCAATGAGAGCAATGACTCTACTCCTTTTTCTTTCTTTTTTATTTAAAAATATAAATAAAAAAAATTCTTTAATAGCCTAAGGGGTGTATTCAACATAGATTTTATAGGATTTTTAAAGTCCATAGGTATTCAATTTGGATTTTAAAAAGTCCAATGAAATTTAGAGGTATTCAATTTACATTTTAAAAACTCCATTAAAATCTAGAGGTATTCAATTTAGATTTTAAAAAGTCCATTAAAATCTAGAGGTATTCAAAACTCTATAGATTCTTATAGATTTCATTAAAGGTGGGATTTTGATGGATTTCCTAGGTTTAAATGTGTATGGTGAAATCTCTTCTTTTTTCTCAAGATTTTGATTTTCTCTCATTAATATTAAAATTAAAATGTCTTTGATAATTTTATCTTAAATTACAATTTTTTTTAGTAATCTCATTTCTATAAAATTATAAGAAAAACAAAGAAATATTTCAAACTACAAAAAAAAATGAGATTTTTTTTTAAGATTGTTAGAAAACTCAATATGAAATGTTTATTTCCCAAAAAGAAGTTATAATATCCAAAAAAAATTCTTTTTGACCATCTTCAAATAGAAATTAAAGAAAGCAAACAATTTATTCTCTATTTAACCACAAATTTCTATTTTTCAAACATGAATTTCATTTTTCTGAAAGAGAAAATCAAAGAGAAAAAAAAGTTCAAACAAAACTTATCACAAAATATATCTTAATTAAACCAAAGAAAAAAATACCAGTAAGTAAATTATACAAACCTTAAACAAATAAATCAAAAAAGCCGCAGTTATATGATCTAAAAAAAAAATCAAAGACAATCGTCAAACTTTTTAAATTTTTAACAAAAATGATTTATTTAAAAAAAAAAGGATTGATAAACATATGTTGACTTTATGAATTAATAAGAACTGCGATTGGCGTCCCAGTGGGGGAGCACTCTGCCTGGGACTGTGAGGTCCCAGGTTCGACACCCCCTCCCCCGCCGTAAAAAAAAAAAGAACTATACTCTTGAATAGTACAATGACTGAGGCTGGGCACTTGCATCTTTGATATGGTTTCCATGTGAATCCCAAGATATGCCCCGACCTTCTGCGCGATAAATTTGGCAACCAGCACAATGACGCAGTCCCAACAACTCCAGAATATAGGAAACTGAATGAGGCGAACATTCAGGCAAAAGCTATAAGAAAGAACTTACTATCACGCAACGAAGGAAAGCAGATGGAGTAGAATTATGTTTCATAGGGACATATAAAAAGAGTTCAACTCCAGGCAGGAAGACGAAAAAAAAAAATATAGTCTTCGGAAATTGTTTAGTATTATGACATGCCATGTAGTTTGCTTAAACATTCACAAGTATTCCAACATGATGCCGCACGATTTCAAGACCACATATTGAATTTTCCTGAATATATGCCGTAACTATCAGCATTTTCACTATAACTGGAATGTCGCCCCGCAAAAATGATATCCTTCCAGGCATTACCACATGGCTTACTTTCAATATAAACTGCAAAAGAATCTACACTATATCTATCGTTTAACACAGTTGAAGCTCAGTTATTCACCAATAGTACGTAAACGTTACCTTGATGTGAAGAGTCATGTGTTCAGTTTCCAAGCCAACAATGGCCTGCAACAAGAGGATCCAGAAATCTTGGTATAAGCACTCTAGTCCAATACATACAAAATGAAGGAAATTGATAATCTTCTGACTACAAATACAAAAGCTTGTCCTAGAAAAAGAAACAGATAAGGTAAGCATTTATAAACAGCAACTATATTGACTAAATGGAAAAATAACAGGATTCCATCTGATACAAGAAAATTATAAAGAATTATTGAATAAAATGCAGGATTCTATTTTTCCTCGAGGTCATGAAAGAAATAACAAAAAGTGCTCTGAAAAAAATGAAGAAGGCCAGAAAAGCAAGATCTTCAAACAATCAGTCAATTACTTTCTGTGTTTTTCTATTACTTTTAATTCTCTGGTAGATAGACTACCTTTAGAGTTCAGATATCATTTTCACTTTTGTAATGTAGCTGCTCTCTTCTTAAAGAACTTATTTATTATTATTATTATTATAACCTATACTATACTGAGAAAGGGAGATCAGGAAAAAAAATTTTAAAAAAAAAATTGTGGTGCCTTTCTGGAGACTTTAGTTATTCTTGATGACGAGTACCTCCTAAATGATGAGAGGATCCTACGATAACTCAACAATACTACATGACTTTTGGCCTTCTGAAGTTTCAATCTGAATGCAGCCACTCATCTATCATCATCCTATATGTACTTGATTTATGTGAAGAAACGGCTTATCCGGAAAGAATGAAATTGTTTACCGACAGAAGAAAGGAAAACTTACTTATATGAATTCCAATATACCAGACAAAGCTTTTTGAAAAGAAAATAATATCATTAATAGATATTAGGAACTACATGAGGGAGGTGGAATTCCAATGAATCTCCTACCCTTTGAAATGAGGCATCAAGCCTTAGAAAAATTCTAGCTAACCAACGAGCCAGAACATTACAAGACCTGCGGTCATAGAAAAATCTAGATAATAATTGCCCTATAGTATAAAATTCTATGACCGTAAAACCACACACTATTGCTAAAAAAGTAATAGCAAAACCGAGGTCACGCACAAACCAGAGGCCTTTCACAACGTCCAGAGTTCTTGTCAGTAAACTTTCAAAACACGTATATACCAGACAAAGCTATGGAGCTATCATTGGTTCTAAAGTTTTTCTATAGATATATTCACATTGGGATAGGAGAATAAAATCAAAAGATGAAGCCAAATACCAAATCAGGCATCTAAATATATGAATGAATCTACTGATTTCAATGAAAATTGTAGAAAGGTATTCTCATACTTCTCCTCTTCCAAAAACAAGGCCGGACGTCCACATGTTTTTGTTTCCTGCTACTTGTCGCTGAGGGGCCAAGGTGTCTTTCTACTTCTTCACCCAGCACTTTAACAGCAATAAATAAACGGAGTAGAGGAATAAATAATGTAGTACATGAAACACAATATATTATACAGTTCAACATGCATTCTATCAAAATAAATTCCCATTGATTTCCAATTTACAGTTCTTAGATCCGCACGCTTCCTTCTCCTAATCACCCTCCCCCTCCCCCTCCCCCTCCATATCTAAATGGCATCTCAACAACCAAATGAAAGTGCTTCAATTAACTCCATGAGAACTGAGATTCATATTATTATAAATACTAGCGCTTCAATGCAAAAGCTGAATGAAAAACTTTGGCAGTTAAAAAGTCATATCAATTACCACTAATCCCCTTGCCACAAGTGCTTTCTAAATAGGTAGGTAATACCTGAAGGGATTCATGGGCGGAAACTCGTTACAAACACCCATGAGTCCTCCCCTGAAGGATCCCTTTATACGTAAACGAATCGGAAAAACAAGAAAAAGACTTACGTTTCTTGGCTCAAGAATCTGATTCTTGAATGAAAGATTCTGTCTTTATGCTCTCAGCAACGATCAACTTGAGTCTTCCCTTGCGGAATTACTCCCTACCGGTATCCACGCGACAAAACGGGCAGCGAGTGCTAGCTCTGATTTTTTCTGAGTTTCGGGAATTAGGGAGAAAGGGAGGCAGAAAACAGTTTTCTGGATTTCTTGGTATTTCGGCTGAAAATTGTCTAACCCTAGGGTTTTGGCCAAGAGAGGTTTTTTTATAGGGAGTGAGAGGTTGTTTCCAGAACAACTCCCACGTCCGCTCCACCTCTTCTGGCAGTGGGAGTCTTTAACTCCCACGTTCCCTAGACTTCTGCTGGAAGTGGGAGTCCTTATAGGATAATAACTCCCACGTAATCCCAGCTATACCGAAAATGCCTCTTATCTCTAATTCGAATAATAACGCTTTATTATTCTTAGAAAAATGAATGTCAGATACAATGAACCTAGACACATTCTAGATTCATTGAATCTGGACATGAAGCTCGTTAGCTCGTCTATGCGTGTGACCCTGTAGGTTCATATCACAGTGGCAATGTAAACACACTTAGTAGTAGTATGAGTTCATAAATCACAAGCGGTCCCTAGCAGGACATTGTGACTACCCAAAGTGAATGAATATACAACGGAACCTAATATCAATCCACTATTTAATCCATTTGTCTCACGATATCCTAATTTAGCATAAGGCATGGTGGTCGTCACCCTTATAAAGCTTAATTGTATTTATGCTCGATCTCCAGGTAGACTGTTCCAACAAATAGTATCTGATAACCACTTTATCAAATACGTTTGAGCACGGCCATGCATTTAGACAGTCTTTCCCTATCGAAGGGCCCATGGATATCTCTCTCTAATAAGAGAGGGACAAATTCCTTACAATGCCTCTCACATTCACGCCATGATAGGACACTACATCCGATCATCAGTCGTATTGATTACTCGATTAAAAGCAACGTACGACTGAGTCAAAACGTGGCTCCATTCATGCTAGAATCAATGGAGATATAAGGTCTAAGGATTCTAAAATAGTATTAAGGAAGTAATACTTATGACTAATGACCATGAAGTATTACTTCTCTAACGGATCACGCCCGATACGATATATCTCAATACATTGCATCTATGATATGATTTGTATTCATTACACACGATTAGTAAAACATAATCATCAATCATACTTCATACTAGTTTTATTTCATTGTAAAATAGATTACATAAAACTAGGGACAACTAGAATAGTAATTACATAAGCAAATGAGTTTTACTATTAGATCACGCATTTGATGTTCATAAGCAAAATTAACTATTCAGATGAAATGCTGAAAAAGATATAAAACGTACAATATATGCTAATGGTCCTAGGGCACTACTAACAATCTCCCACTTGCCCTAGGTCCAATCATACATGATCCTCAATCCCATTGACCTAGTATGACTCTCATGTTTAGGCTGTGGGAGTGGCTTGGTCAAAGGATCTGCAATGTTGTCGTCTGTATGAACTTTGCAAATACTAACGTCTCCTCTGTCAATGATCTCTCTAATCAGATAGAAACGCCTGAGAATGTGTTTAGATCGTTGGTGAGATCTAGGTTCCTTAGCTTGTGAAATGACACCAGTACTATCACAATAGAGGTCCACTGGTTCACAATGCTAGGGACGACACCTAATTCGTCAACAAACTTCCTGATCCAAACAGCTTCTTTATCTGCTTCAGAGGCAGCTAGATACTCAGCTTCTGTTGTAGAGTCGGCTACGGTTTCTTGCTTTGAGCTCTTCCAGCTCACAGCACCTCCATTCAAACAAAACACAAAACCAGATTGTGATCTATAATCATCTACGTCGGTCTGGAAGCTTGCGTCTGTGTAACCATTTACAACCAGACTTCCTTCCTGACCTCCGTAAACCAAAAACATATATTTAGTCCTTCTCAAGTACTTAAGAATGCTCTTGACTGCAGTGCAATGTGACTCTCCAAGGTCAGATTGATATCTGCTAGTTATACTTAAAGCGAATGAGACATCCGGGCGAGTGCATATCATGGCGTACATAATAGACCCAATGGTTGAAGCATATGGGATCTTACTCATGCGCTCTTGGTCCTCCTTTGTGGAAGGTCCTTGAGTTCTGCTGAGTTTAATGCCATGTGACATGGGCAAGAATCCCTTTTTGGAGTCTTGCAAACTGAACCGTTTCAGTACCTTGTCAATGTATCCACTCTGGCTTAGGCCAATCATTTTGTTATATCTATCTCTATAGATTCTTATACCCAAAATGTATGTAGCCTCGCCTAAGTCTTTCATGGAAACGCACTTTCCCAACCAAGCTTTTACGCTTTGTAATGTGGGGATGTCGCCCCGCAAAGAGGATATTACAACATGGCTTGCTTTCAATATAAACTGCAAAAGAATCTACACTATATCTATCATTTAACACAGTTGAAGCTCAGTTATTCACCAATAGTACGTAAATGTTACCTTGATGTGCAGAGTCCCGTGTTCAGTTTCCAAGCCAACAATGGCCTGCAACAAGAGGAATCCAGAAATCTTGGTATAAGCACTCTAGTCCAATACATACAAAATGAAGGAAATTGATAATCTTCTGACTACAAATACAAAAGCTTGTCCTAGAAAAAGAAACAGATAAGGTAAGCATTTATAAACAGCAACTATATTGACTAAATGGAAAAATAACAAGATTCCATCTGATACAAGAAAATTATAAAGAATTATTGAATAAAATGCAGGATTCTATTTTTCCTCGAGGTCATGAAAGAAATAACAAAAAGTGCTCTGAAAAAAATGAAGAAGGCCAGAAAAGCAAGATCTTCAAACAATCAGTCAATTACTTTCTGTGTTTTTCTATTATATATCATTTTCACTTCTGTAATGTAGCTGCTCTCTTCTTAAAGAACTTATTTCTTATTATTATTATCATAACCTATACTATACTGAGAAAGGGAGATCATGAAAAAAAATAAAAAGAAAATTGTGGTGCCTTTCTGGAGACTTTAGTTATCTTGATGACGAGTACCTCCTAAATGATGAAAGGATCCTACGATAACTCAACAATACTACATGACTTTTGGCCTTCTGAAGTTTCAATCTGAATGCAACCACTCATCTATCATCATCCTATATGTACTTGATTTATGTGAAGAAACGGCTTATCCGGAAAGAATGAAATTGTTTACCGACAGAAGAAAGGAAAACTTACTTATATGAATCAAATTGTTTATCATAGGTTCTAAAGTTTTTCTATAGATATATTCACAATGGGAGAGGAGAATAAAATCCAAAGATGAAGCCAAATACCAAATCAGGCATCTAAATATATGAATGAATCTACTAATTTCAATGTAAAATGTAGAAAGGTATTCTCATACTTCTCTTCCAAAAACAGGACCGGACGTCCACATGATTATGTTTCCTGCTACTTGTCGCTCAGGGGCCAAGTTGTCTTTCTACTTCTTCACCCAGCACTTTAACAGCAATAAATAAACAGAGTAGAGGAAAAAATAATGTAGTACATGAAACACAATATATTATACAGTTCAACATGCATTGTATCGAAATAAATTCCCATTACTTTCCAATTTACAGTTCTAAGATCCGCACGCTTCCTTCTCTTAATCACCATTCCCCTCCATATCTAAATGGCAGCTCAACAACCAAATGAAAGTGCTTCAATTAAGCCCATGAGAACTGAGATTCATATTATTATAAATACTAGCGCTTCAATGCAAAAGCTGAATGAAACATTTAGGCAGTTAAAAAATCATATCAATTACCACTAATCCCCTTGCCACAAGTGCTTTCTAAATAGGTAGGTAATACTAGGGTCATATTTCATGAAATTCAGTTCCTAGAATATTCATGTAAACTTGTCTAATCACAACCCATTTCCTAAATATCTTAACATGCTCAAACCTCGTGCTCGAACCTCATTTTCGGCGTCTGAAGCTTCTAAGTTCTTATAAAGATCCTTGTGAAACTTCAGGAATTCATTTTGGTAGATCCACTTGTCTAGGTACATACCTTTCTCCATCATGAAAGCAACAATTTCCATTACCCTTTCGAAATAACCTCCTCGAATAATGTTTAACAACAATGCTTCATACAGATCCCTGTGAGCCATAGATTTACAATGCTCCATGTTTCTCTTGATATCTCCCCATAGGATTGTGATCTCACGGTACATTCCCAAAGAAGAATATCCTTACAACATATTGGCGAAGGTCAACAATGTCAGTTGAATCATCATCTCTTGAATTCTTCGGTATGTCTTCAAGGCATCTCCAACCATCTTAACCTTCATAAAAAAGTATATTGATGAATTGAGCTCTTGAATTGGAGTAGGAACTAATTTTGCCTCTTTTTCCATATCTAGGATGATAGATTCAACCAAGTCTGATTTGACTGATAAATTGGATTCTTTTAAATCAAAAGTTATTTCATCATTCAGCTCAAGACAATGTTTTGAGATAACCTTTATGCTAGATAGGTCTATCGGGTAACCAGCTTTTTTTAATTGTTTACACATTGTAGCTCCTTCATTAAACATTTCTTTGCGGTAATACGCAGTCAAGAGGGACATATACGAGTCTTTCATGTAGGGAATCCCTTCTGCTCCCAAATCATCCAAAATGTCATGAGCAGTCTCCAGCCATCCCACATGGATAAAAGCATCAATGACTTCAGAACACACGTTAGAGTCCAGTGACCTGGACATATTCTGGAAGCTACTTAGCAGCTTTGAGAGTTCACTTATTCTCTCCCGTCTCTTGTATTCCCCAATTAGTTTCACCAGTGCTTTGTTACTAATAACAAGTTTACCATTCTTATTCATCACAAGATTTTGATTGCCTTCTACTTTGAAAACAGAATCCTTCACTAGCAGCTCGGGTAAAATATGTAACTTTAACCCCATTCTGAGATGGGCAGATCCTACTGGAATTGCAGAAGTCTCACTCCTACCATCTTGAACAAGATTAGCTTTCCGACACCTGTACATATCTAGGATGAGTGCAGAAGCTGCATCAATGTCGTTGAAGATAAATGCAAGCTCAACAAACTATCATAGAATTATCGATAATGGCACACCAAAGGAGCTGATACCAAATCTATACATTTCTTGAATTTCTTCAACTCATCCCTTATATAGTTTAGCTCATGTATCCGTGCAATAATATTAATACTGTGGGCATCAGCCACAACTCCTACTTGGGCCATCACCTCTATGATCTGAAGACCCGTGAGGGATGATCCAAATCTTGCACAAGCTTCAAGAACAAGGTTAAAAATCACTGTGTCCGGTTTCTTGAACTGCAGAGAATAGGATTTGTTTGCCTTTAATAGCTGAAAGCAATCACGAATCTCAATCAAAATATTTGATGCCAAAATTGCCCCAGCCTCTGCCTTCACCATGTGAAGAACCACTGCTTGTAGAATATTTGTTGCTAGTAAACTCTTCTTCTCCAACATCAATCTAACAACCATTGATGCCTGGATAGGCATTTGAGCCCTTGATAAGTAAATCCAATTTAAGCAATACTGATTTCTCTTTTGACATCGAAAATGTTAAATCATATGCCTTGCGGAGCCACTTAGAATCAGTTGAATACAGTAGCTCGGTTATCAACCAATTCAGGAGGCAGTATTCTGGAAACCCATAGAGACGATTGAAATCTTTGAAAGTTTCCCAAGCATCATCCACTTTATGATCAACCAAATGAGAGTCAAGCTTTCCCAGTAAGATAGAGCGAGACGATCCTTCCCAGCGTAACTTCGGCAATCTTGTATGTGTACAAAACTGTTTGGAAGGGAACAATTTATAACGATTATTGCGTATGTCTAACATTCCAGTTTTTTCTTGAAAAAATATTTTAAAGCAGAATCTGCAGTCACGTCAATAGCAGACCGATAGCTCTTGAACATAAGAGAATGCAGTAGAATCACTCTCTTCTGACATTGTGCCATCAAGTTTAAAAATGCATCCAATCATTAAACTCTGTCGGCACAATAAAACTACAAGTTCAAACACATAAAGTTTACTAAACAACACTTGACTGTCATAGCATAAGTGCCAAGACTCATCAATTTAAAAACATAAAATCATTGCATGAGAATAAAAACAAGGATATTGACAAATTCAGCAAACTTTCAAAGAGCATATCAGGTAAGGGTTCATGGAATAAGTACATTTTATAAATTGGGCTTTATTTATACTCTTTTCAAGAGACTTTAGATAATTCACCGTAAGTGGAAATGAGATTCTTTATCACCCTAAACCCACACAAAAAAATAATAATAAATAAAACACTTGTACAACCTCAAAATAGCTTTATTTAAACGAGGTTGATAATATACTCCCTCTTCATTGAAGTGTTTAATCAAACTAGTACAGTTCATGAACTAGAAACAAGAAATTTTTTTTTACTGATTTCCTTAACTACCCCTACAATAGCACACAATCTCAAAGATAAACGATGAAATGCTACGAGAAAAAAATATATCAAAAGAACAGGGTACTAATCAGAAGTTCGTGGGTTCTCACTAGCTTAGGCAACTATAATGTGATCCTATTTGTTCTTCAAGTCTCAAAATAATAAAGTTTCTTTCTTTTTCTTCCTCATCGGCCTAACAACATTTCGTTCTTCTTCTTCAATATTCAAAATCAATGGATTGAATATCTGATTTGTAAAAGAAGGGTGAATAGCCAATGTTGTACCTTAACAATTTTTGCTTTTTCTCTTTTTAAACATTAACATTTTTTTTGTACATTTATAAACTTAAACATTTTACGGGTCTTCCGATATAGAAAAATTATAAAATTTCAACAAAAAACTCACCTCTGAGCAAAACGACGTAGTTTTTACAAAGGGTATTTTGGGCATGCTATTTTTAATTTTTTTTAGAATACCCGTTTACAACCAACCCAACCCGACTTACCAATTGTTTTGGTCCACTTATGTCTCTATATCTCTTCCTCATTCCCCCATTTCTACCCGCCCATTCTCAACGGAAACTTCCATTCCTCCACCGCCATCAATCTTTACTCGAAGAAAATTGCACCAAAATTCAGGTAAAAACAGCTTCATAGGGCAAAACCTTAGCATCTAGCAATTTTACAGAAAACCCTTGTTTACAAAAGCCCTCCAAAAACCCACTTAACAAGTTCAAAACTTCATAATTAAATGCAAGAAAATTGCAGCAAAAATCAGAAAAAACAGCTTTAAAGAGAAAAACTTCAATCTATAGGAACTTAACAGAAACCCCTGTTTATAAAATGCCCTCCAAAAACCCATTTAAAAAGTTTGAAACTATACAGTTTCCACCCAAAAAATCAAGAAAAAAACAACAAAATCATAAGAAAATAGACCTTGTTGTGAAGGAAAAGAAGAATCGTTTGAAGAAAACCTCTACTGCTGCTGTAATACTATAAAATTGAATATGCAACAGAAACACGAAAGTAACGCAACAAAGTAATCTTTATTAATCAAATCAATAGTGAGTTACAATCTCTGGAAGGACTCCAATTTAGCTGGAATGATCCTCCGATTCTCCTCTTCTAAATTTGTTTTGTCCTAGCGTTGGAAGACTTGATCTTTAATTAAATACGATTTGATTCCAAGCGCTAAACCTTCGATTCCACAAAGCCGTTATGCCTTCCCGGGTTTTTTGTCGCGAAGATTACCTTTGAAGACTATTAAAGATTTCCTGAGAGATTTTTTTCAGTTGAAGTCTGTTTGTAGCTTCCAAATGATCTCTCCCTCTTTTTTTTAAGCCTTGGGGAGGACCCCTATTTATAGGCATAAATGAGGGCTAGGATTTTACTTATTAGGTTAAGCAGCTCATTCACTTATGTTGTGTTGACCCATTCTTTATTTGGGGTGGCCCAATGTTTAATCCATTATCTTAATGGACCTCTATTTAACTTAACATTTTTGGCTGGAATTTCATTAGCCCAATTTAGTTTGATCCACTATTTTCTTTGGACTTTATTTCAAGTGGATCTCAGCTCGTTTAAAATGATTTATTTAATACTACTAGCTTGTAGTGGTCCCAATATTTAATCATTATTTATTAAATTCAAGTAAATCTGATTTAATAATATTTATTTATTAGTCTGGATTAAATAAATTTAATTACTCAAAAATTCGCTTGTCTACAAATGCCCCCACTTCAAGGCTCGGATTGAGTGTTTGATCAAAGAGCTCGATGACAAGACTTGAAGTATATTTATTTGAAGCAATTCCCAATATATACTCAATCTCCTGAAGATGAATTTTGCTCCAGGTCATGAAAGGGGTAGTTGACATAAGCATTGACTCCAAATTGGAATCCATATAGGAATTGGAAATTGATAAATATAACAACTACCATATTTGAATCCCTTTGCTCCAGGTCATGAAAAGGGCAGTTGACATAAACATTGACTCCAAATTGGAATCCATATAGGAATTGAAAATTGATAAATATAACAACTACCATATTTGAATCCCTTTTCTCCAGGTCATGAAAAGGGCAGTTGACATAAACATTGACTCCAAATTGGAATCCATACAGGAATTGGAAATTGATAAATATAACTACTATATTAGAATCCCAGTTCGATTTAGATTGAATAGGCAGCTTCCCATTCCTATATAAATAGATGAAAAGTTGAAGTCAAGGACATCAGATACACAAAGCAATAAAGGCACATATTCGTCATCAAAGGCAAGAATTCTCGGCAAATTGGTGAATTATAGTCCTTTATCGCTTTTTTTTTCGTGCTCCTTCCATTGAAATTGAAACTGAGGCTGTGATGATGAATTGCTACCAATTTTTTTTATTTATTTATTTTTTTTAAATATGACGTCTTGAGCATCAGAGGTCAATGTTTTCTTGAACGAATTGATGCTCCCTTGATAACAAAATTTTGTGTTTCCTTCAAAATATATATATATATATATATATATATATATTTTTTAAGCAGGGGCTGTTTCGAGTACTGTTCAGAATATGAACTGACGCTTTTTTTTTTTTTTCTTCCTTTTAGGACTACAATCAAAGGAATCATGGTAATCTTCAAGGATTTAGCTAAGGATGGTTTGGATTACTTATTCATCCTCAAGCGCGAGGGGGAATCCTTGGAGCGAGCATTTAAGCTTCCTGTACATACTCCGATGCATGGCCGCTTTACCCCCAAATCAGCACTTCCGCTAGAATCCGATTTGCAGGAATGGTCAGTCAAAGTTGCTCGGGATGATGGAAGCACGTCTTATTCCTTGCAAAGCTCTATTCACACGGGTGAACGGAGGCTTGGAGGATTTGAAACACTCGGGAGGCGAATCATAGCTGGATCCGCGTATTGGACCTGTGCATTGAGGCTTAATGGAGAATTTAGCATTGCTCCAATGTATTGGGAATGGCTCGAGGAAGTACTAGGTCGCAGCCGGAAGCTATTGAACAAATCCGAGATGTACCAGGCTTTGTTTGCATCACTTTGCACTTATGACCGGAATTTTGACATTGTGCGAGCATTTTTGGAAGCATGGAGTCCGGAGACTAACACTTTGCATACCTCAGCGGGAGAATTATTCCTCTCGTTTTGGGATTTGCACAAGCTAGGAGGGCTGCCAATTTATGACGGGATGTACGAGAAGGTTATCCCTTTTGCTAAGGAACTGACGGGCATGGATGCAGAGGGCAGGAGATTCATTCCGCAAAGCTGCGAACACCTATTTGATTCATACCATCAATTGCATGAGGAAGGAAACAAGAAACAAAACGTGTCTGTTTCGGAATGGGTCAAGTTCTTGTTCAAAGGGGACACAAAATACCCTCAACCAAAGGTCATGCGACACAAGAAAGCATCACACCCCAAGCTAACAAAAAATCCCAACGGGAGCATTGGTCCAATGCTGAGGAGGCCATATTTAAAAGCCTTGGAGTAAAAAATGACTTATGGGAAGAGACACACTTGGCGGCCTTCATTTCATGCTGGTTGTGTGTATTCGCACTCCTAAATGGGGATGAGAAGATTAGGCCAACAACTTTCAAGGCAGCAAGTATAATGTCTAACGGGAGGAAACTTAGCCTCGGTGTCCCAGTTCTTCTCAAAATTTACCATGGATTGAATGGTATTGCAGAATCAGCTAACCCTGGATGCGCGAAGGCTTGTCTCCCTATGCATTACATCTATTCTTGGATGGCGCTGTACTTTAGGACTCATTATGTGACCAGTAATCCTTTGCCACTCCCTAAGATGACTGAAATCTCCGGTGAAGGTGAAGCGAGATATTTTGACAAGAACACAGCTCGGGATCTCATTCACAAAGGCAAGGAGATCAACTGGCTTGCAACCGCTGATGTAAAAGACATAACGCTGGTTAATGATGGGAAGTTGTGGACGTCATCACTTGAGTACTTTCTCAGCATCCGCTCCTGTTACTTGGCTTTTCATACCGAAAACTCCTTCATGGTGGAACCTTACAGTCCATACAGATTTGCTCGTCAGTATGGGTTTTATTAGGACATTCCGCGGGAACTTGGGGTAGAGCTTCGTGAGACCTTTTTTGACACAGCCAGGATACTTTGGTGTTCTTGTATTCGTGCAAAGACTTTCTCGCAGGTATTCTTCTCCCCTTACCCTCAAGTTTCGGAGAAGAACGTTTTCAAAGCTTACAGCAAATGGTGGTCGGGAGTCCACAGACCATACCTTGTGGATAATCGTGCAACTTTTGCTAGCACCGGCCAACCCAAAGAGAAGGAGATAAACCATGAAGATGCTTTGAAAGGAAAAGAAGACCTAAGTATTTCTGGAGGAGTATCACTGAAGATTAAGCTTACCCCTAACAAGGACGATCAGCTTCGAGCGAAAGATCTGAAGCATCATGTTGGTCCTGGAAAAGGCAAGAACATACCCGTGCCTTCTTGTATTGCTTTATCTGTTAACAAGGAAACAACTCCAATTTCATCCAAAAGGCGAGGACAGCGGAGCAAGAGTTCATATGATGGGAGTAGCACTAACAGCGATCGCTATTGGAAGCGACAGAAAATCAAGGTAACAATTCCTGTTGACGCTATTGATTTGGACCCTTCTATTTTTTTTAAGGCATTCCAAGTGTTGCTGTCTCGAACATTCATCTTTCACAACTCGTAAGCATTTTCTCAATCAACTCGCTATTAGTGCTTTTCTCAATTACTTATTTATGTTTCTTATCTTTGACTTGACAGTTTAATGATGAAGAATTAATTGATCTGGAGAAGGATTCTCATAGCGTGGGCTCCGTGGATGGTCCAGATGCTTACGATTTGCTGGCAGAGCAAGTTGCCACCTCAGTACGTTCGCAAGAGGCAACAGATAGCGGAATGAATGTGAAAAGAAATCTGGAGGAGATTCTCCCAAAGCCATTTAAGCCACCATCATTTCCAGCAGAATCAATGGTTTCAGAATTCCACTCAGAGAATGTAATCCAATGCGCCCGCCACTCGTACACTTCCATGCTGTGGGCCACCTTGATATGAAAATTATCCCAAATCAAACTAGAGAAAATGCATTCTTTTGAGGCCGAAGCTACCAAAATCCTCGTCGAGATGCGATATGGAAACCTTCCATCTATTCCCCGTTTGAAAATCCTTTTCCGCACATTCTTTGAGAACGTTGCTCGATTTACCTCAGTGAAGTCCCAAGCTTCCAGTAGAATGTCTGCAAATTCTATGGACGATATGCGTTCTACTTTGGCAAAGAAACTAGGCGAAGTGGAGTCCCAAGAACATGAACAAAATGAGAAGATAAAAAACGATGAAGCCGAGCTCGTAAAAATGCACCTAGAAAAAGCAGATCTGAAGAAGCGACTTGAGACCCTGGATGCTATAATTAAGAAGAAGACTTTGGCAATTGAGGAAGATAAAGGAAAGCTGCCAACACTTCAAGCATCAAACGCATCTATAAAAGAGGAAAATCAACAAGCTTGCAAATTCTACTCCCCTATCAAAGGAAGAAGAAGAAACTCTGAAGAAAATGCAGGACTTCCTCGAAGTCAGTCGCACTGAGTTGATGAACTTTAAACTTCTCCTCTAGTGCTTTCCATTTATATTTGTTTTATTGCTTTTGAGTTGTTGCTACTTCCATGTTTTGCTTATTCTGTACTTGAAGACTTGTTGAATGATGACTTTATTAATGAAATTTCCATTTACATTTAACATCCTTTATGCAATTTCCTTTTGTCTTCATCATTATTTGCAATAATCAATCTCTCATTTGACTATTTAAATGAAACAATGAACGAACAACAAATACGTTAATTCATGAAGCGCACAATTGCGCTTTCAGACTTTTTATTTTCTTTAATAAGAATGACTGAACTTAAAAGTGATTTTAAGTTGCCTACGTATCCCAAGAGATAAGCTTGAGAATCAAGTCATAACGTAGTTCAAATAATTTTTTTTTTTTTTTTTTTTTTTTGTTTTAAAAGGGGTGAATGAACTTAAATTATTTTTTAAGTTGCCTACGTATCCCAAGAGATAAGTTTAAGAATTAAGTCAAAACGTAGTTCAATAATTTTTTTTTTATTTATTTTTGGTTTAAAAGGGGTGATTGAACTTAAATTATTTTTCAAGTTGCCTATGTATCCCAAGAGATAAGCTTGAGAATCAAGTCATAACGTAGTTCAAAGAATTTTTTTTTTTTTTTTTTAAAAAAGGGGTGACTGAACTTAAATTATTTTTCAAGTTGCCTATGTATCCCAAGAGATAAGTTTGAGAATCAAGTCATAACGTAGTTCAACACATTTGACTTTGCAGTTTAAACTCGTGCAGTCTAGGAGTGCCGGAGGATCATTCCACCGTACCCAAGTTGACTTCCTTCAATTCATCAATGGTGGTTTTCACACCTTCCTCAAGTTCTTGAGGGGCATCTTCGGGTCAATCCACATTCACCCTAATTCCAGAAATAACATCCTTACGATGTTTATTTTTTAAAGTAGCATTGGTGCCAAGCCTTTTGAAAACCGATATATAAGAAGATCCAAGTCGATGAAAGACCGATACTCGAGAAGGCTGATTTTTTTGACCAAGTCGGTGAAAGACCGATACTCGAGGATGCACTCTATTATCAACAACAGCTTTTGGATTTGAGGTACCTTCATCATCTGCAACAATGTACTGAGTGGCCGCTCTCTTAATCTTGAGGCGTATGGGAGATGAATGTTGGTATTCCAGACCGGTTTTAGCAGTCAAGCTTTTTCCATTAGTCGCTTCTTGAGGCAGCTTTCCTAGCAAATCCCAATTTTGAGGGGTATATCCGGCTTTGGCGAGGAGTTTGTAAGCATTTGGATCAAAACCATCCTCTGTGCGTGTAGTTGGCAACTCTCCATGCTCCACCTTTGCACATTCCTCCGGTCGGACGAACCCTTTTATGGGAGCAACCAGCGGTTTGATAAAATCGCTTGATGTTTCCAAGCTACTTGGCGTCAACTGCTTGCGTTTGGAATTTGGACATATGACTAGTTTTTTTTCAAATGAAGCAGACATGTCGTCTTTCTCCTTCCTTCTTTTTGATGAAATAGCTTTTTGAACTTCTCTTTTTGCAAATGAAAGATCTTTAGATGTTTCACCCTCCTTGCGAATGTAGTACTGGGCGTCGGTAAGGTATGTCTCAGCTTCAGTAAAGGGCTTATCATCGGCAGTCACCTTTTTTATGATCCCATTGCGGCAATTTCTTTCGCTCACGAGGATGATCAATTCTCTTGGTCATATTTTGAGACATCTTGGTGGATATCTTGATTGGTTTAGCATTCGTCACCATGGACTCCTTGGATTCACTTTTGGAAAAAATCGTGCCACTTTTCTTATAGTCATGCTTTTCATTTGCCTTAGCACTTGAGTTTAGGACAGGTGCCTTGCCTCCATTTGCAGCAATGCTCAATTCCATGTCATGAGCGCGCGTAGCAAGTTCTTCAAAGGTTTTTGGCATAATTACCTTGAGGATATATTGAAGCTCCCAAAGCACATACCTTGAATGCACATCTCTATCGCAGAGGACTCGCTCAGGCGGTCTCTACAGTTGAGGTTCAGATTCCTCCACCTGCTGATATAATCAATTACGGGCTCATCTTTCTATTGCCGAGAATTGGTTAACTCTACCATGCTAACAATTCGCCGGGTACTGTAGAAGCGGTTGAGAAACTCCCGTTCAAGTTTATTCCAACTATTAATGGTTCCAGCCTCCAAGTCAGTATACCAATCGAATGCATTGCCCTTCAAAGACCGCATGAATTGCTTCACCAAAAGATCTCCATAGCTTCCAGCATTATTACAGGTCTCAATTAAATGAGCCACATGTTGCTTTGGGTTTCCCTTCCCATCGAATTGTTGGAATTTTGGCGGTTGATAACCGGCAGGCATTCTCATGCTATCAATTCTTTGGGTGTAAGGTTTAGCGTAGGTATTAACAGACTAGCTATCTTTTTCGTTCATCGTTCCCATGACGAAATCCTTCAATTGGTCAACATGGATGAAGCCATCGGAAGAGACTTGGATACCTTGAACTTTCTTTATCGATTCCACTCCCTCTTGGATCTCAGGACTCTTTTGGGGAGCTTGACTTGTCTCTCCACTTTTCTCCAAGTGGCTCCTTATGTGGGTGTAATGCGATAAAATTGAATCTGTAACAGAAACACGAAAATAACGCAACAAGGTAATTTTTATTAATCAAATCAATAGTGAGTTACAATCTCTGGAAGGACTCCAATTTAGCTGGAATGATTCTCCGATTCTCCTCTTCTGAATTTGTTTTGTCCTACGTTGGAAGACTTGATCTTGAATTAAATATGATTTGATTCCAAGCGCTAAACCTTCGATTCCACAAAGCCGTTATGCCTTCCCGGGATCTTGTCGCGAAGAAACGCCTTTGAAGATCATGTGAAGATTTCCCGAGAGCTTTTGTCGGGTTGAAATCCGTTTGTAGCTTCCAAATGATCTCTCTCTTTTTCGTCCTCCTTTAAGCCTTGGGGAAGACCCATATTTATAGGCATAAATGAGGGCTAGGGTTACTTATTGGGTTAAGCAGCCCACTTATGTTGGGTTGACCCATTCCTTATTTGGGGCGGCCCAATGTTTAATCCATTATCTTAATGGACATCTATTTAACTTAACATTTTAGGCTTGCATTTCATTAGCTCAATTGAGTTTGATCCACTATTTTTTCTTTGGACTTTATTTCAAGTGGATATGGGGCATTTAAACATGATTTATTTAATATGGCAGGTTGTAGTGGTCAATATTTAATCATTATTTATTAAATTCAAGTAGCCTAGACGAATAATATTTATTTATTAGTCTGGATTAAATAAATTTAATTACTTGAAATTCACTTGTCTACAAATGCCCCCACTTCAAGGATCGGATTGAGTGTTTGATCAAAGAGCTTAAGGACAAGACTTGAAGTATACTTATTTTAAGAAACTCCGCATTTATATATATATATATATATATATATATATATATATATATATATATATATATATATACACCCAATCTCTTGAAGATAAATCTTGCTCCAAATTCAGGGATAATAACCAAGTAGAGAAATTGACATGGACATTAACTCTAAATTGGAATCCATAAGTTGGTCATCTTAAATAGAATTGGACTTCATATAGGAGTTGTAATTTGATAAGTAAAACAACTACTCTATTAGAGTCCAAGTTAAACTTGAATTGAATGGCAGACAACTTTCCATGCCTATATAAAGTAGAGCAAGCCGCAGCAATAAATACATCCAATCATTCCATATCTTCTTTTTTTTTTTTTTTTTGCATCGTGAATCAAAGGCAAGAAATACCTTTTTTTTAGTCAATGGACACCAAAAAAAAAATATCAAAAGGCAACGTTTTTCATAGTACCTTTTTTTAAGCCTGCTGCGTCAAAAAAAAGGCAAGACTCAATTATTATTTTTTTTATTATTTTTTTTTGAACCTATGCTTCTCAATTAGATTGAGACTGGGGTAGGATGATGTAATCCATCTCCCTTGGCAAATTGGTGAATTATAGTCCTTTGTCGTTTTCTTTTTCGTACTCCTTCCGTTAAAATTGAAACTGAGGCTGTGGTTTTTTTTTTTTCTTTTTTTTAAGCCTGCCAAATTTGCCTGCCATCATAAGCACTTTTTTTTTAAAAACTCAAAGGCAAGAATAAAGATTGTATATTATACTTAATTGAGTTGATTTCCTTTTGGATCATGAATCAAAGGCAAGAATATTCTTTTTTTTTTTATGCCTGATAATATCCAACTCTGCAGAAATTATATTATATTGTGTCTCTGGAAAGTCTCCAATTTTTTTTAGACTAACAATATAATTAATTTTTTTTTTCTTTTTAGGACTGCAATCAAAGGAATCATGGTAATCTTTAAAGACTTAGCTAAGGATGGCTTGGATTACTTATTCATCCTCAAGCGCGAGGGAGAATCCTTGGAGCGAGCATTTAAACTTCCCGTACACACTCCGATGCATGGACGCTTTGCCCCAAAATTAGCACTTCCGCTAGAATCCGACCTGCAGGAATGGTCGGTCAAAGTTGCTCGGGAAGATGGAAGCCCGTCTTATTCTTTGCAAAGCTCTATTCACACAGGTGAACGGAGGCTTGGAGGCTTTGAAACACTCGGGAGGCGAATCATAGCTGGATCCGCATATTGGACCTGTGCATTGAGGCTTAATTGAGAATTTGGCTTTGTCCCAATGTACTGGGAATGGCTTGAGGAAGTACTTGGTCGCAGTCGGAAGCTATTGAACAAATCCGAGATGTACTTTTGCATCACTTTTCACTTATGACCGGAGTTTTGACATTGTGCGAGCATTTTTGGAAGCATGGAGTCCGGAGACCAACACTTTGCATACCTCAGCGGGAGAATTATCCCTCTCGTTTTGGGACTTGCACAAGCTAGGAGGGCTGCCCATTTATTGCCGGATGTACGAGGAGGTTATTCCTTTTGCAAAGGAACTGACGGGCATGGATGCAGAGGGCAGGAGATTCATTCCGCAAAACTGTGAACACCTATTTGCTGCATACCATCAGCTGCATGAGGAAGGAAGCAAAAAAGGCCACGTGTCCGTTTTGGAATGGGTCAAGTTCTGGTTCAAAGGGGACACAAAATACTCTCAACCAAAGGTCATGCGACACAAGAAAGCATCACGTCCCAAGCTAACACAGAATCCCAACGGGAGCATTGATGCGCCTCGGAAGTGGTCCAGTGCTGAGGAGGCCATATTTAAAAGCCTTGGAGTAAAAAATGACTTATGGGAAGAGACACACTTGGCGGCCTTCATTTCATGCTGGTTGTGTGTATTCGCACTCCCAAATGGGGATGAGAAGATTAAGCCAACAACTTTCAAAGCAGCAAGTATAATGGCTAACGGGAGGAAACTTTGCCTTGGTGTCCCAGTTCTTCTCAAAATTTACCATGGATTGAATGGTATTGCAAAATCAGCTAACCCTGGACGCGTAAGGGCTTGTCTCCCTATGCATTACATCTATGCTTGGATGGCGCTGTACTTTAGGACTCATTATGTGACCAGTAATCCTTTGCCACTTCCCAAGATGACTGAAATCTCCGGCGAAGGTGGAGCGAGATATTTTGACAAGAACACAGCTCGGGATCTCATTTACAAAGGCAAGGAGATCAACTGGCTTGCAACCGCAGATGTAAAAGATATAACGCTAGTTAATGATGGGAAGTTGCGGACGTCATCAATTGAGTACTTTCTCAGCATCCGCTCCGATTACTTGGCATTTCATACTGAAAACTCCTTCATGGTAGAACCTTACAGTCCATACAGATTTGCTCGTCAGTTTGGGTTTTATCAGGACATTCCGCGGGAACTTGGGGTAGAGCTTCGCGAGACCTTTTTTGACACAGCCAAGAAACTTTGGCATTCTTGTATTCGTGCAAAGACTTTCTCGCAGGTATCCTTTCCCCCTTTCCCTTCAGTTCCGGAGAAGAACGCTTCCAAAGCTTATACCAAATGGTGGTCGGGAGTCCATGGACCGTACCTTGTGGATAATCGTGCGACTTTTGCTAGCACCGGTCAACCCAAAGAGAAGGAGATAACCCATGGAGATGCTTTGAAAGGAAAAGAAGACCTAAGTATTTCTGGAGAAGTATCACTGAAGACTAAGCTTACCCCTAACAAGAACGACCAGCTTCGGGAGAAAGATCTGAAGCATCATGTTGGTCCTGGAAAAGGCAAGAACTTACCCGAGCCTCCTCGTGTTGCTTCATCTGTTGACAAGGAAACAACTCCAGTTTCATCCAAAGGGCGAGGACAGCAGAGCAAGAATTCATATGATGGGAGTAGTACTAACAGCGATCGCCATTGGAAGTGACAGAAAACCAAGGTAACAATTCCTGTTGACGCTATTGATTTGGACCCTTCTATTTTTTTTAAGGCATTCCAAGTGTTGCTGTCTCGAACATTCATCTTTCACAACTCGTAAGCATTTTCTCAATCAACTCGCTATTAGTGCTTTTCTCAATTACTTATTTATGTTTCTTATCTTTGACTTGACAGTTTAATGATGAGGAATTAATTGATCTGGAGAAGGGTTCTCATAGTGTGGGCTCTGTGGATGGTCCAGATGCTTACGATTTGCTGGCGGAGCAAGTTTACACCTCCGCACGTTCGCAAGAGGAAAAAGAAGGCGGAATGAGTTTGAAAAGAAATCCGGAGAAGATTATCCCAAAGCCTTTTAAGCCACCATCTTTCCCAGCAGAATCAAAAGTTTCGGAATTCCGCTCAGAGAATGTAATCAAAAGCGCTCGCCACTCTTACACTTCCATGCTGTGGGCCAACTTGATAGGAAAGCTACCCCAAATCAAACTGGAAAATGCATGCTTTTGAGGCTGAAGCTACCAAAATTCTCGTCGAGATGCGATATGGAAACCTTCCATCTGTTCCCCATTTAGAAATCCTATTCCGCACATTCTTTGAGAATGTTGCTCGATTTACCTCAGCGAAGTCCCAAGCTTCTAGTAGAATTTCTGCAGAGTCTATGGACACCATGCGTTCTACTTTGGCAAAGAAACTAGGCGAAGTGGAGTCCCAAGAACATGAACAAAATGAGAAGATCAAAAGCGATAAAGCCGAGCTTGCAGAAATGTACCTAGAAAAAGCAGACCTGGAGAAGCGACTTGAGGCCCTGGATGCTATAATTAAGAAGAAAACTTCGTCAATTGAGAAAGGTAAAGGAAAGCTGCCAACACTTCAAGCATCAAACGCATCTACAAAAGAGGAACTCAACAAGCTTGAAAGTTCTACTCCCCTATCAAAGGAAGAAGAAGAAACTCTGAAGAAAATGCAGGACTTGCTCGAAGATAGCCGCACTAAGTTGATGAACTTTAAACTTGTCTCCTAGTGCTTTCCATTTTTTTCTTGAGTTATAGCTACTTCAATGTTTTGCTCATTCCGTACTTTAAGACTTGTAGAATGATAACTTTATTAATGAAATTTCCATTTGAATTTAACATCCTTTATGCAATTTCCTTTTGCCTTCATCATTATTTGCAATAATCAATTTCTCCTTTGACCAGGCCCGTCTCGAACATTCGCGAGGCCCTGTGCTAATTACCAAAATTAGGCCCCCTCAATTTTTTTAAAGTGTAAATTATGTAAAAAAAAAAAAAATTGTCAAAACATAAGTATATTCAAGTTTCAAGTGTGCGACAATCATAATATTAATATTTATTTAAAAAGAGCAATCCTTCTAACACTTTTTGAAGCGAAATCGCTAATCGAATCTTCATAATCGACTTTTTCCAAAATCTCATTCTCAATTGCTATCAAAGCTAATCCATTGAGTCTTTCTTGTGACATTGTAGAGCGCATATAAGACTTCAACAACTTCAATTTGGAAAAACTTCTTTCTGCAGATGCAACAGTCACAGGAATAGTCAACAAAATTCTATATGCAATAATTGCATTAGGAAAAAAGTCAAGCTTCTTTAAAAAATTTAAAATATCTATTGGTCCCATTTTTCCCACGGGCAAGTATTCTTTAAGTAACTTTAACTCTATATATAATTCATTCCCATCAATATCAAGTTTTTCACTATTCTTAAGTGCAACTTCAAAATGAGTACAACAAGACTTTAAACTCGCATCATCTAATGATTGTAGCTTGTGAGAAGTAAATAAAAAACCAAAAACCGCTTCATATTCTTGGTATTGTTCAAACCTCTTAGTAAGGGAGACAATAGCTTGATCAACAATATATAAGAAATAATTTACTCTAAATGACTCCTCTGAAGTTTGTGAAACAACAGATGTATTATTTGGATTCTCATCATAAAAAAATTTTCTACGAATTTCACGCCTTTGAGGAAAAACGGGATCAATATTCATTTCAGTGGCAATATTCTTAGCAATATTCATAGCATCACAAAAACCATTTTCTCTATACTTCTCAAAAAAAGTAATCAATCCCTTTATTTTCTCAATAGCAACATCAATAACCATATCTTTTGATTGCAAACTTTTACTAACCAAATTAACAACATATAATATTTCAAACCAAATAATAATTGACACTAAAAATTCATAATCACCTAGCTCATTTGTTGCCAAAGATTTAGCTTCACTTCTTATTTTAGGATCATTATCTGTTTCCGCTACTTGAAGTAAAGCTTCTTGTATTTCCGACATTTGAAATCTTATAGCTTTAACACTATCAACACGACTCTCCCATCGAGTGGATGATAATGATTTAAGTGTCAATCCTTTTACATTATCTTTCAAAATTTGCCACCTTTTTGTACAATATGCAAATATTGTGTAAATACGTTGTATAATGCCAAAAAAGTCTCTAGCTTTGCCACAAGTGTTGGCCATATCACACAATGCTAGATTAAGACTATGACAACCACAAGGGGTATAAAAAGCTCTAGGATTTATATCTAAATTTTTTTTTTTGTACTCCTTGATGTTTTCCTTTCATATTTGACCCATTATCATAACCTTGTCCCCGTACATTATCTATATCAAGTCCAAGATCCCTCAAGTCATTCTGTAAAACATCAAAAAGGCCTTGACCAGTTGTATCATTCACATTTAAAAATCCTAAAAAAGACTCTTCAATATTAACAAGACTTGAAGAGACATCAACATACCTTAATATTAAAGACATTTGTTCTTGATGGCTAACATCGGGAGTACAATCAAGTATCACAGAGAAATACTTTGCTTGTTTTACTTTTTTTAATAATTTTAGATTTAATTGCACCACCAAGCAAGAGTATTAACTCATTTTGAATGTTATGACCAAGATAATGAACATGAATATCATTATTCGTAATACGGCGAACATGTTCTTGAATAATTGGATCAAACTCAGACAACATTTCAATTAAGCCTAAGAAATTTCCATTACTATTTTCATATAATCTCTCATTAGAACCACGAAATGCTAAATTATGTTTTGCAAGAAATTTTACAACAGTAAATAATTCTTATCAAGACTTTTTTTCCAATGCTCTTTTTCTTTTTCAGTTGTTTTTGAGCTACTTTGTCAATAGTTTCACATTTTTGGAATCTTAGACGCATATCATACCAAGTTGTCATATTTTTAAAATGTTCCATACTTGTCTCATGTTCTCTAAGTCTAATACTAATATGCGACCAATCCCCAAAACCTTCATTAACTAATTGGCCTCTACCAAGACCTTTTTTGAATATTTTACAACAAAAACAAAACACTTTATCAAGATGATAATGAATAAACAAGCCACTCTCTATCACACTTCTCTCCGTTTGATAAGACTCTAGTATATAAAGTTGCACAAAATCTCTTAGATAATTTATCTTTGGGACCTTTCTCAAAAGACAAGTCTCTTTTAGGACCCTTTACTACTAAAATATCAATCGTTTTAGAATCAAGACCATCCCAATTTCTTGGATCAAATATATCAAGCATTTGCGTCATCGCTACCCGTTTCAACATTACTAGCATCATTATTTTCATTCTCATCATTATCATTACCAACTGGATCAACATTATCATGCTCACTATGCAAATCAACATCAATAGAAGTTTTTCCTTTGTTTAAGTGAACATCATCATCAAGAAGAACACAATTATCATCCAACATTGCTTCATTTTCCACATTATCAATATTATTTTCATTGCACACATGTGATTCTTTCACAACAAATTTATCGAGAGCCCTCTTAGGGACCGAGTTAACTCTTCAACTTTTTGTTTTTTTCTTACGCTTTTCAAATCCACATTCATATTTTTTTAAATTTAGGAGGCATAATTAAAATATTCAATGTAATATATAAAGAAAGAAAGATACAAATTCAAAGACTTAAAAAATTAAAAAATAAGCACTTATAAGAAGGGTTGAAAGTGAACCACCTAAAAATGAAGTTTCGAGTGCTCTATCGGAGAAATTGAAATGATGAAACCAAAATTCAATTTGGGGATTTGCATCGAGTCCAGAGAATCGAGAGGAGACGTTGAATGATGAAACCGAACGTTGAAGACTTGAAGGAGAGGTCAAGGCTATTTTTAAACGTTTGGTCGAAGGCTAAATTTGGGGGGCCCTTTTAATGTGAGGCCTATTGCGAGCTTTTTAAACGCTGAAGGCTAAATTTGGGGGCCCTTTTAATGTGAGGCCCATTGAAGGCTAATTTTTATAAACACTGAACGTCAAGGTTAGCAAATTTGGGGGCCCTTTTTATTGTGAGGCCCGCTGAAGGTTTTTAAAGTGATGTTTTTAACAAATTGGGGGCCCTTTAAAATGTGAGGCCCGGTTCTGTATGGCACCTTGGGCCTGTACAGAGCCGGGCCTGCCTTTGACTATTTGAATGAAAACAATTAACGAACAACAAACACTTTAATTCATAAATCGCACAATCGCACTTTTAGACTTTTTATTTTCTTTAATAAGAATGATTGAACTTAAAAGTGATTTTAAGTTGCCTACGTATCCCAAGAGATAATCTTGAGAATCAAGTCAATACGCAGTTCAAAATCATTTTTTTTTAAAAGGGGTGACTGAACTTGAAATTTCTTTCAAGTTGCCTACGTATCCCAAGAGATAAGTTTGAGAATCAAGTCATAACGTAGTTCAAAGGATTTTATTTTATTCGGTTTTTTTTAAAAAGGGGTGACTGAACTTGAAATTTTTTTCAAGTTGCCTACGTATCCCAAGAGATAAGCTTGAGAATCAAGTCATAACGTAGTTCAACGAATTTGACTTTGCATTTTAAACTCGTGCAGTCAAGGAGTACTTCCATACTATGCGTAGTAACGCTTCAAATACTTGCCATTGATAGGACCAACTTTCACTCGATCATTTTCATCAATTATCTTGTAAGATCCATTTGAGTAGGCTTCCTGGACAACATAAGGACCATCCCACTTAGATGTAAATTTCTTCTTCTTTTGCCCCATGATGATTGGTCGTCTTACAGCAAGCACCAAGTCCCCAACTTGAAAAAGCGAGGTCGAACTCTCTTATTAAAGGCCTTTGATATGCGGGCTTGATAGCACTCTAAACGTTGCTGCGCTTCCAATCTCTTTTTATCAAGTGCCTCTAGCTCCTCCAACCTCAATAAAGCATTCTCTTCTGTTGTCAACCCTTCCTGAATCGCAATCCTCAAGGAAGGAATTTGCTGCTCGAGTGGGAGGACCGCTTCAACACCATAAACCAAAGCATAAGGAGTGGCTTGAGTCGGTGTGCGATAAGTTGTTCTATAAGCCCAAAGCGCCTCACCAATTCGAAGATGCCAATCTCGCTTGGATTTATCCACCACTTTTTGCAGTAGATTGCATAAGGTCTTGTTAAATGCCTCCGCCAATCCGTTTGCAGGAGCATAATACATGGATGAATTATTTTGCTTAAATTTGAACTTCTCACATAGCTTGGTCATCAAACTATTGCAAAACGACTTCCCATTATCGGTGATGATGTATCTTGGAACTCCGTATCGAAAGATGATGTTCGAGCGGATAAAGTCAACAACATTTTCTTTCTTAACTTCCTTAAGTGCAACTACTTCTGCCCACTTGGAGAAGTAATCTGTAGCAGCGAGAATGTATAGATGCCCAGCAGATGACTTCGGCAAAGGTCCAACAACATCAAGACCCCATGCATCAAATGGCCATGAAGAAACAGTTGGATGTAAAGGTTCGGGAGGTTGGTGTATATAGTTTGCATAGAACTGGTAGGCTTGACATCGCTTTGCGTAATCCATGCAATCCGTCACCATAGACGGCCAATAATATCCCATCCTTTTTATGCGAAAATGAAGCTTTGGGCTAGACTGATGAGCTCCACAAATACCATAATGAGCTTCCTACATTGCTTTGGCAGCTTCCTCGTCACTTAAACATCTCAAGAAAATGCCTTCAAAAGACCGCCGAAATAGTGTATCCTTGTAGTATATGAAGCGGGGTGCGCGACGACGAACATCGGTACGTCGATGATGATCATCTGGCAGTTTCCCATCTTTGAAATAATCAACAAATACTTGGCGCCAATCCTTTGTATCAACCTCATAGACCGAAACAAAATGGAATTCGCACTCCTCATCAATGTCATCATCGAACATAGGGGGTATTACCCATCTTTGGCATAACGGCACTTGAGCATGTTTGTCCGGTAAACTTAAATTAGAGGCGAGATTTGCCAATGCATCGGCCTGCTTGTTTTTGTTTCTGGGCACATGGTTTATTGTCACATCACCCACCCATCCCATGAGGCGTCTTGCATAGTTATGATACGGGACCAACTCGGGCTTCTTGACCTCATACTCTCCGAGCAATTGCTTGACAACTAATTCAGAATCTCCATATATTTGAGTTCCACATGCTTCATATCAACAGCCAATTCAAGTCCCAGTATAAGAGCTTGATATTCAGCCATATTGTTGGAGCAGCTCTCAGATAGAGTGAATGAATATGGCAAAATATCACCTTCAGGAGTAAGAAATACTACACCGGCTCCCGCTCCTTCACGATGTGATGCACCATCAAAGTACATTCTCCATGGAGATAGAACTTCTATTATAAAAACATCTTCATCAGGCAGCACATCATCTAACTCCCATTCGGCAGGTATTGGGTGATCGGCCAAGAAATCCGCTAATGCTTGTCCTTTAATAGCTTTTAGCGGGACATAGACAATCTCAAATTGTTGAAGTTGCAAGTACCACCTAGTCAAGCGATCGGACAGCACAGGCCTTGACATAACATATTTGATGGGATTCGCCCTTGAGACAAGATGCACAGTATGAGCATGGAAATAATGCCTCAACTTTTGAATAGCAAATACCAGTGACAGGCAAAGCTTCTCGATAGGTGAATAATTCAACTCATTTGGCGTCATCCTTCGACTCAGGTAATACAAAGCATTTTCCTTTCTATTTTCATTCTCCTGAGCCAGCAATGCCCCCAAAGAGGTCTCTTGAGCGGCAACATACAAAATCAATGGCTTTCCAGGAATTGGCGCAGCAAGCACTGGAGGTTTCATGAGGTAAGACTTAAAACTCCTAAAGGCATTTTGACATGCTTCATCCCATTCAAACGGTACACCTTTTTTTAGCAAATGACTAAATGGTTGGCAACGTCCGGCGAGGTTTGAAATAAACCTTCGCAAATATGCTAGCGTTCCTTGTAAGCTCTTCAATTCGTGGATATTTTGAGGCTCGGGCATCCTCATAATTGCATCAATTTTTGATTGATCAATCTCTATTCCTTGACGACGGACGACGAAGCCAAGGAATTTTCCAGAAGTTACACCAAAAGCATATTTCAAAGGATTCATTTTGAGTTGATATTTTCGAAGCCGCTTAAATGCTATCCTCAAATCCTGGAGATGATCGCCTCTTTGTCGCGACTTCACTACCAAATCATCAACATAACACTCCACCACCCTATGCAATATGTCATCAAAGTTTTTTTGCATTGCTCTTTGATAGGTTGCTCCAGCATTCTTCAACCCAAAAGGCATTACCTTATAGCAATAAATTACTTTTGGGGTACGAAATTCGGTCAACTCTTCATCCTGTGGCGCCATTCTGATTTGGTTATAGCCAGATGACACGTCCATAAAAGAAAGTGCTTCATGACCAGTAGTCGCATCGATCATTAGCTCGGGGATTGGGAGCGGAAAGTCATCTTTTGGACATGCGTTGTTTATGTCTCGGAAATCAACACAAACACGAATTTGACCATTTTTCTTCCGCACAGGGACAATATTTGAGATCCATGTAGGATATTTGACCTCACGGATGAACCCAGCTTCAATAAGCTTATTAACTTCAACCTCAATGGAAGGCACCAACTCAGGCCGGAAACGTCGTTGGGACTGCTTTAAGGGTCTTGCTCCATGCCTCACAGCTGATTGATGGACAGCTATCTTTGGATCTAGGCCAGGCATTTCCTTATAAGTCCATGCAAAGACGTCTTTGTATTCCTTGAGGAGGTCTATGTAAGCTTCTTCTTCATCAGGGCTAAGGAGAGCACTTATATAAGTTGGGCGAGGATTTTCCACCGTACCCAAGTTGACTTCCTTCAATTCATCAATGGTGGTTTTCCCACCTTCTTCAAGTTCAGGAGGGGCAACTTCAGCATCTTCAAGAGAGAGATTCTTCATCCACAACACTGATATGATTTACGGCGACAACTTCTTCATTATCCATCTGAACAATATTTTGCCTATTCTGCCTCTCAAATCTGATTGTTCTTCGGATTCTTCCACTTCTTGTTTGAATATTGTGGATGGTTAGATTTTCTGTATTTTGGAGATAACCAGCTTCAACCCATCTTTCCAATTGCAGAGTAATTGCACTTGGCCTTTGAGCAGGCAAGGGAGAAATGACACCCTCAACACAATTAATCTGATAGGATGAGCCAACGCTCTCTTCGTCTCCTTCCACAAAGGGATCGGTGAACATCACAGTGCATTGCTTAACTTCGGTCATGTTGTCGCAATTCACATTCACCCTAATTCCAGAAATAACATCCTTGCGATGTTTTTTCTTTAAAGTAGCATTGGTGCCAAGCCTTTTGAAAACCGATATATGAGAAGGTCCAAGTCGATGAAAGACCGATACTCGAGAAGGCTGATTTTTTTTACCAAGTCGGTGAAAGACCGATACTCGCGGATCCACTCTATCATCAACAACAACTTTTGGATATGAGGTACCTTCATCATCTGCAGTGATGTACTGAGTGGTTGCTCTCTTAATCTTGAGGCGTATGGGAGATGAATGTTGGTATCCCAGACCGGTTTTAGCAGTCAAGCCTTTTCCATTAGCCGCTTCTTGAGGCAGCTTTCCTAGCAAATCCCAATTTTGTGGGGTATATCCAGCTTTGGCAAGGAGTTTGTAAGCATTCAGATCAAAACCATGTGCGTGCAGTTGGCAACTCTCCATGCTCCACTTTTGCACCTTCCTCCGGTCGGACGAACCCTTTTAGGGGAGCAACCAGCGGTTTGACAGACTCAATTTTAGTTAAAGGCATGATAAAATCGCTTGATACTCCCAAACTACTTGGCGTCAACTGCTTTTGTTTGTAAATTGGACATATGACTAGCTTTTTCCCAAATGAAGCAAACATGCCGTCTTTTTCCTTCCCCTTTTTTGAGGAAATAACTTTTTGAACTTCTCCTTTTGCAGATGAAAGATCTTTAGATGTTTCACCCTTCTTACGAATGTAGTACTGGGCATCGGTAAGGTATGTCTCAACTTCAGTAAAGGGCTTATCATCGGCAGTCACCTTTTCATTATCTCATTGCGGCAATACTTGAAACATTGATGGAGCGTAGATGCTATCACACCATTGTCATGAAGTCATGGTCTCCCCAAAAGCATGTTGTAAGAGGTTTTTGCGTCTATGACATGGAGGAAAACACTCGAAACCATATCATCTATTAACAACTCAATTCGCAAGGCCCCAATTGCTCGTTGCCCTCCCTGGTTGAATCATCAGCCGACTTTGAGAAAGCTCATCCGTTGCAATCCCCAATTCCTTCAACGTGCGCAGGGGCAAAATGTTAATCGCGGATCCACCATCCAACAGGATCCGGTTGATTCTTTGTTCTTTTGCATATCCAGTCACAAACAAAAGTCTGTTGTGGGGAGTAGCTCCAAGCAATAAGTCGTCATCATTGAAGGTAATTTCAGACACTCATCGCATCTTCCTCAAAGTCTTCTTCTTCCTCGTATATATGTGTGGCATAACATGAAGACATATTCAAATCCATGAATTCTATTGGCAGAAAATCTCCCAATGTGATAGGAAGTGGTGACCTTTTGGTCCAAGTACTTGGTGACATAAGGGAGCGCTCAACCTTCTTAATTCTCGCGCTTGGTACACGCCTCTTGACGAATTTACTTCTTATGCGGCATGCGTTCCCAGTTTTTGCAGGTTTTGCGCGGTTTCTTCTTCTGCGAGTCACAAGCGTCCAGCCTTCATCATCGGATAGCAGTTTTCCACCTCTTGAAGACTCCTGAACATGTTGACCGCATTCTTCCGTAGTAAGAATGTGTCCATTAGCTCTCACTTTAATAGAATTGAACCTTCCAAACTTGATTTCATATACTGGTTCTTCCAATAAAGCTAAGTCAGCATGAGCATATACTATCGAAGTTTGGTTAGCAGTTGCCTTCTCCTCCTCGAGGAGCACACGTCCTTCACGGGCTAATCGCATTATCAAATCTTTGAAGACAAAGCAATTCTCAATTGAATGACCAACTAAGCGGTGGAACTTGCAATATTTAGGATCACCTTCACGTCCCGCCTCATCTGGTCGCTTTGACTTTGGCAACTCAATAGCATTTGCAGCAACAAGTTCATCAAACATTGCCGAGACATCGGAATCCAGAAACGGATACTCCTTTGCTTGCATCTCTTCCAGAGTTAATTTCTTTCGCTCACGAGGATGATCAATTCTCTTGTTCATCTTTTGAGACACCTTGGTGGATATCTTGATCGGTTCAGCATTCGTCACCATAGACTCCTTGGATTCACTTTTGGAAAAAGTCATGCCACTTTTCTTATAGTCCTGCTTCTCCTTTGCCTTTGCACTTGAGTTTTGGACAGGTGCCTTGCCTCCATTTGCAGCAATGCTCAATTCCATGTCATGAGCGCGCGTAGCAAGTTCTTCAAAGGTTTTCGGCATAATTCCCTTGAGGATATATTGAAGCTCCCAGCACATACCCTGAATGCACATCTCTATCGCAGAGGACTCGCTCAGGCGGTCTCTACAGTTGAGGTTCAGATTCCTCCACCTGTTGATATAATCAATCACAGGCTCATCTTTCCATTGCCGAGAATTGGTTAACTCTACCATGCTAACAATTCGCCGGGTACTGTAGAAGCGGTTGAGAAACTCCTGTTCAAGTTGATCCCAACTATTGATGATTCCAGCCTCCAAATCAGTATACCAATCGAATGCATTGCCCTTCAAAGACCGCACGAATTGCTTCACCAAAAGATCTCCATAGCTTCCAGCATTATTGCATGTCTCAATGAAATGAGCCACATGCTGCTTTGGGTTTCCCTTCCCATCAAATTGTTGGAATTTTGGTGGTTGATAACCAGCAGGCATCCTCATGTTGTCAATTCTTTGGGTGTAAGGTTTGGCGTAGGTATTAACAGACTTGCTACCTTTCTCGTTCATCGTTCCCATGACGAAATCCTTCAATTGGTCAACATGGATGAAGCCATCGGAAGAGACTTGGATACCTTGAACTTTCTTTGTCGATTCCATTTCCTCTTGGATCTCAGGCTTCTTTTGGGGAGCTTGACTTATCTCTCCACTTTTCTCCAAGTGGCTCCTTATGTGGGCGATGGAGTTCTCCTGCTCTTGGGATCGCTTCGCAAGCTCTTCAATAAGCCTGGTCAGATGCGCGAGTTGCTCCTCTGTACTTGTTGTGCCAGTCATCATGACAGGAGAAAATGAGGGAGCACTTGAATCCTCGGAGATGGAAAAATCTGACCCAAAAGCACCATGATAATCTTGGGGGGAGAAGTTAACACTTGTTTCATCATCTTCGAACTTAGAGCATTTCTCCATGTGAGATGATGACTTTGAAGTTTCCAATGCAACGCCTTGCTTTGGCTTTAGAATTGATGGTGATGAAGCAGCATTCTTTCCAATAGCTTTTGATGCTCCTTGGACTTTTTTCTCAGCGAATGCTTTTGTTCTGCTCCTCGTCATCATTCCGATGTTTGAGACTTGAGGGGTTGAAGTAGCAGTAACAACTTCCTTGCTATCAGCAGCCTTTGAACGAGCGGATTTTGAGTTGTCGTTCTTTGGTGCCATGGATTTGACTTGAATATGAATTTGATTTTGAAGTTTTGAAGAGAAGAGATGGGAGGCAGAGATTGTCCCACTGGGCGTGCCAAATTTGTAATGCGATAAAATTGAATCTATAACAGAAACACGAAAATAACGCAACAAGGTAATTTTTATTAATCAAATCAATTGTGAGTTACAATCTCTGGAAGGACTCCAATTTAGCTGGAATGATCCTCCGATTCTCCTCTTCTAAATTTGTTTTGTCCTACGTTGGAAGACTTGATCTTGAATTAAATATGATTTGATTCCAAGCGCTAAACCTTCGATTCCACAAAGCCGTTATGCCTTCCCGGATCTTGTCGCGAAGAACGCCTTTGAAGACTGTTGAAGATTTCCTGAGAGCTTTTGTCAGTTGAAGTCTGTTTGTAGCTTCCAAATGATCTCTCTTTTTCGTCCTCCTTTAAGCCTTGGGGAAGACCCATATTTATAGGCATAAATGAGGGCTAGGGTTACTTATTGGGTTAAGCAGCCCACTTATGTTGGGTTGACCCATTCCTTATTTGGGGCGGCCCAATGTTTAATCCATTATCTTAATGGACATCTATTTAACTTAACATTTTAGGCTTGCATTTCATTAGCCCAATTGAGTTTGATCCACTATTTTTCTTTGGACTTTATTTCAAGTGGATATGGGCTTGTTTAAACATGATTTATTTAATATGGCCCAGTTGTAGTGGTCCAATATTTAATCATTATTTATTAAATTCAATTAGACCCAGACGAATAATATTTATTTATTAGTTTGGATTAAATAAATTTAATTACTTGAAATTCACTTGTCTACAGTGGGCGATGGAGTTCTCCTGCTCTTGGGATCGCTTCGCAAGCTCTTCAATAAGCCTGGTCAGATGCGCGAGTTGCTCCTCTGTACTTGTTGTGCCAGTCATCATGACAGGAGAAAATGAGGGAGCACTTGAATCCTCGGAGATGGAAAAATCTGACCCAAAAGCACCATGATAATCTTGGGGGGAGAAGTTAACACTTGTTTCATCATCTTCGAACTTAGAGCATTTCTCCATGTGAGATGATGACTTTGAAGTTTCCAATGCAACGCCTTGCTTTGGCTTTAGAATTGATGGTGATGAAGCAGCATTCTTTCCAATAGCTTTTGATGCTCCTTGGACTTCTTTCTCAGCGAAAGCTTTTGTTCTGTTCCTCGTCATCATTCCGGTGTTTGAGATTTGAGGGGTTGAAGTAGCATCAACAACTCCCTTGTTATCAGCAGCTTTTGAACGAGCGGATTTTGAGTTGTCGTTCTTTGGTGCCATGGATTTGACTTGAACTTGAATGTGAATTTGATTTTGAAGTTTTGAAGAGAAAAGATGGGAGGCAGAGTTGTCCCACTGGGCGTGCCAAATTTGTAATGCGATAAAATTGAATCTGCAATAGAAACACGAAAGTATCGCAACAAAGTAATCTTTATTAAAAAAATCAATAGTGAGTTACAATCTCTGGAAGGACTCCAATTTAGCTGGAATGATCCTCCGATTCTCCTCTTCTGAATTTGTTTTGTCCTAGCGTTAGAAGACTTGATCTTGAATTAAATACGATTTGATTCCAAGCGCTAAACCTTCGATTCCACAAAGCCATTATGCCTTCCCGGGTTTTTGTCGCGAAGATTGCCTTTGAAGACTATTGAAGATTTCCTGAGAGCTTTTGTCAGTTGAAGTATGTTTGTAGCTTCCAAATGATCTCTCCCTCTTTTTTTTAAGCCTTGGGGAAGACCCCTATTTATAGGCATAAATGAGGGCTAGGTTTTACTTATTGGGTTAAGCAGCCCATTCACTTATGTTGGGTTGACCCACTTTATTTGGGGTGGCCCAATGTTTAATCCATTATCTTAATAGACCTCTATTTAACTTAACATTTTGGGCTGGCATTTCATTAGCCCAATTTATTTTGATCCACTATTTTCTTTGGACTTTATTTCAAGTGGATCTGGGCTCGTTTAAAATGATTTATTTAATATGGCTCAGTTGTAGTGGTCCAATATTTAATCATTATTTATTAAATTCAAGTAGCCCAGACGAATAATATTTATTTATTAGTCTGGATTAAATAAATTTAATTACTCAAAAATTTGCTTGTCTACAACTGCTTCTGGGGTTATTGAGCTTCGATATAATCAGATTGGCGGCATTTCAAAGACAGATTTTTGTAGGAATTGGAGAGTGAAATTGAGGAGATTTTGTTGGTTGTGGTGGTGGAATCGAAAAGAGTAGAAGTGGTGGAGAGATGAAAATGGAGTTGTTGATTGAGGTGTTCTTGTTTATTAGGTTTTTGGATTTTGAATCTTCTTAGGAGATGAAGCCATAGTGGAGAGGTTAAACATTGTCAACAAAAGAATTGAGTTTTTCGCTGATTTCTATTCTATTCTATCTATCTCCACCAGCGACGGTGATGGTGGAGATGTCACCGGAGGAGGAGGAGGAGATGGAGGTCTTGGAGAAGAGGGCTGGGTGGGTTTTTTAGGGAGGGTGGTAGTTTGATTTTTTGTTTTGCTAAACACTGAAAATATGTTGTAATTTGACAATTTTACCCCTAAATAAAACGACTGTGTTTTACTCAACAAATGGTTTTTGGCCGGATTCTCTCTTTTTTTTTCTGAGTATCCGCAAAAAGATTAGGTCCAAGAATGTACAAAAAAAATTGTTTGTCTAAAAAAAGAAAATAAAAAATTGTTAAGGTCCAACATTGTCTATTCACTCGTAAAAGAATACGATTCTTTAAACTATCTTGTAAAAGTTCAGAATAATTACTTGACTACTTACTGAAAAATTGATTGGAATTTTCTGCGGGGAACTGTGGAAGGGAACAAAATAGCAAGCCACAAAGAATTATGTTGGCTTGGGCTTGAAGAAACCAGACCATATTAACAATATTGGGCTTTTACAGTGGGCCTTAACTCTTTAACAACATTAAAGAGGCATCCAAGTCTAGGGGGTTTGCATGGGCTTGGCCCAGTTTTTCCAGATCAGTCATAACATGGCACCCGGAAAAGTGGGACAAACATTTTTGTCCATAACGGAAGTCCCACTTCCGTCCCGGGGCCATAACGGAAGTGGGACTTCCGTTCTGGATGACGTGGCAGCTTTTCCCACGCGCGTTGCCACGTGGCCAGAACGGAAGTCCCACTTCCGTTATGGCCCCGGGACGGAAGTGGGACTTCCGTTATGGTCCTGCCAAAAAATACCCTACGAAAACCCTAACTTTTGTCCGTGACTTTGAGGACGGAATTCCCACTTCCGTCCTCAACTTCCAGTCAATTTGCAGCGTGTAGTCACTTCTCAGTTTTGCTTTTTTGACTCAAAAAAAATGTCTGAACGGTTTTGGCAATTTCATGCGCATTTATGACCGGTTTTCAGAGACTTGTCCAATAAAAAAATTAATTTTACAATTTCCAACCACATCTATAAATACCCCTCCAAACCTCTCCACTCCACAACATACAACCTTCTCAAACCCTTAAAAACCCTATCCTCCATATTACTAGCTTTGAAAATTGTTAGCCCTAAGGGCGATCAAACTCGGTTTTTGATAATGGACAAACACTTGATGTTGTGTCTAATGTTTATATCTTTGTGATAGAATATCGGAACATATATTGGAAGCTCTAAGTACTTCAATCAAGCCATGATCAAGATTCAAAGTCATATCATTCAAGGCTCATCTATCAAGATTGAAGATTGAAGACTTAGGTTTGGTTAGTTTAGCTTTGTCGTCATTAGTCGTTATCTTATATAGCTCTAACCAAAGCTCTCATGAACATAAGCTCTACACTCTAGTCTTGCTTGCACACAAACACGTTTTCAAAAGGCTTAGTTTTCGAAATGATTCTTAAATGTGTTCTTATCCAAAAAGCCTTTGTTTTCAAAGTCCAAGTCCTTTAAAATGGTTTTCCAAGTGTTCTTACTTGTTAGCTTTTGGGAAAACCTTTTAGACTTCTAAAGACTTCAAAAGATTTCAAAACGTGTGAAAAATAAGCTTAGAAGTTCGGTCAACCGAGCTCAAGCTCGGATCAACCGAGAGAAACTGAGAGGTGTAAAAAGTGGCTTCGGTCGACCTAGGCTGTGTTCGGTCATCCGAACCCTCATCCGAACTATCATCCGAAGGGTCATCCGAACCCTCATCCGAACCCTCATCCGAAGGGTCATCCGAGGTGTGATTTCGGTCAACCGAACTCTGCGAAAAACTAGCCGTTTTTTGACCGTTAAAGAGTCGTTTTTCAGCCTATTTTGAAATGTATAAATACTCCAAAGCTAGAGAATGACTCCATGACTTGCACATACAATATAGATTGATTTCTTATCAAGTCTAAACACCTTCAAAGCAAAAAACACTTCATGATCTAAATCATTAAAAGGTGTTCTTTCAAAAAGCAAGACAAAGAGTGAACTTCATATGTTCAAAGAGCTTCAAATTGATATACTTCAAAGGTATCCATCTTTCACTTAGAAGAGTGAATTATCTTGTTCTTTATTCATCTTAATTCCCTTTCTTAGTGATAGGGTAATTGTTGTAAAAGTCCTACTTAGTGTGGGCAAGTTCTTAGTGAGCTTTTGGATTGTGGTTGTGTTGTAAAACTCTTAGTGAGTTAGCCACATTTGTAAAAAGTCTTCTTAGTGAAGTTGTTGAAATCCTTGGGTGCGGCTCAAGGTAGTGGATGTAGATTCTAAGTGAATCGAACCACTCTAAATCCTTTGTCTTGTTGATTGGGTTTTGCATTGCTTTTATTCTTCTTGCTCAAACTTCAAATAGCTTTGCAAAGAATCTAAAAAGTTAACAAGATTAGTTAAAACCCAATTCACCCCCCCCCCTCTTGTGTTTTACAAAAATGAATAGCGAAATGAATCCCGGCCTGGAAGAGTATTTCAGATACCAATTTAGAATTGCGGTCGGAAATCAAACCGATGGAAAAATGGTAGTATTGTATTTAGTAATGAGTAATTTTTTATTGTATGAAATGTGTTTAGCTATCTAACTCATAATTTTGGATTTGTAGCGTCTTCCATCGAAGTACACAAGTTGGTTGGAGCAAACCGGTCTCGGGTTAGCAAATTCTGTCTATCTGAAGGACGACCATGGGAATCAATGGTGCGTTTATGTAAACAAAATAGATGACACCTACTACCTAGACGGAGGTTTGCAACAATTTTTGCGTGACAACAATCTTCGTCCCACAAATAAAGTTCATTTTATACCATCTCCCATGAATGTATTAGATATTTATGTTAAGGGAGGGCCCGGGATAGGTTACTCGAAGGGCGAATTATCGTATCCCTCGGGACGGGGCATTTTTCCTAGCAGAGTTTTCGAATAGACATTTACAAAACATATTCGGGACTTTCCAAACCGAGTACGTTAAGTAATATTAAAATTTTAGTAATAAAATCGTTCATTTTACATTTATGTGTTGTAATGTTGTTTCCCGTGTACGGTGGATATGTCCGCATTACATGCAATGGCGTGTTAGAATGCGACTTGGAATCCCTCGAAGTACTACACATGCGCAACCTTCACGGTAACAAATTGACACTGCAAGTGACTAGAGACGAAGGTCACGATCATTACTATTTTTTGGGGTGGGATGGGTTTGTTGTGTTTTCTAGATTACACCCGGGTGACTATGTAAAAATTCATCCAGATCCCTTACGATATCCCCGGATTACGAGGTCGGGAATGATGATTTTTTCGATTTATTACGTCAACTTTAATAATATGTAATTGAAATGTAAGATGTTGGATGAAATTGAGACCGGGAAAAATCGAGCACATTCACAACAATTTTATAAATTCTAAACTATTACAATTCGGAGAATTTAAATACAATTACTGTGGAGGGGATGGGGGTGGTTGCTGAAGATGTGCTAAAATGGGGCAAGTCTTCCGGTTGTGACCGACTCGCTTACAGTGGCCGCACTTCTTTTCCCTTTGAGTGCCCCTGTTCTCTGTGTCCATAGGCATTTGGTATCTCCGCCTTCGAGGTCGACCCACCTGCGTAGCTTTCATGTTAGGTGGGTGATATGTCAAATCAAAAGGGGGGGATCTCCAATGAACGGGATCAGGGTACAGGATATAAAATAGACTTGTAAGTATTCCTATAATGATCGAGAGAATAGACAGGGTGGATGAATCGAGAAGCATCCTGCATTATCGATTTGGACACGGCAATGACATGGGAGCATGGAAGTGAATAAGCAGCCCATTTATCACAGCTACACCCACGAACTGATAAGTTGACCGTGTACGTTTTTCCACCTTGGCCCGGTCCTCTATGTCGGGACATGACCCTATAGATACCTTGGTCCATGTGGTGTCGGTTTACAAGAAGAGTTGCTGCCTTTTGTTCGTACGCGAAATACTGCTCCCATATCCTCTTAGGGAAAGGCGTTTTACAACCATTTGCGTCTTGCTGGGTGTTTGTCAAAATAATGTACAAGTTTAAAAAATATCATCTCCACGAGCGCTTTCAAAGGCAGCGCTCTAGACTGCTTTAGAACGCTATTAAGCGCCTTGTAGTCATGCAACCGAAACGCATTCCCCCGTCGTATGCCAAAGTCCACAACTCTTTGGGTTGCTGCATTAACCAGTTAAACGCATCCTCATCTTTTTGTTTTATACGCTCTAGATAAAAATCGCACTTAACCTTTTTCGGTTGGCTTGCAGCAATCTACACATAATCTTTCAATTCTTTGTTTTTTGCATTAGTGTGGAAATTGGACCTGTAATGCCTAAGGCAGTATCGGTGCACTGCCTTTGGGGGTTGCCATCCGGGGAGGGTTGCCACGGCACTAAGAAAGCCGGCATGACGATCGCTGATAAGACATACTTGAAGGTCTTTGACAACATGTTCCCTCAAGTGCCTAAGGAACCACGTCCCAAGTCAAAGATGATTCGGAATCGACCAACGCAAAAGCAAGGGGTAAAATTTGGTTGTTAGCATCCGAGTGCTTGCAACCAAGAGAGTCCCTTTATAATTCCCCCCTAAGGTGTGTCCCATCAATTGAAATTATGGGCCGGCACCACGGGTAACCGTCAACCAACGGTTTAAAAGTCCGTAACAATGACTCGAACACCTTGGGCCCATTATCGGTTTCTCGAGGGTGGTAGAGAAATTTGACTATCATACCCGGGTTTGAATCATTTAGTGCCCGGATATAATGCGGCAGTACTTGAAAAGTTGATTGCCAAGTACCAAAAAGTGTTTCTATAGCATTTCTGCGGGCATACCAAGCTTTTCTATAGGTACAAGTCAAATTCATATCGAGTGTTACAAGCGACTCTAATCAATTTAATGGATATTTCGGGGATCAGCTCGAACAAGGTGTAGAATTTTTACCCCGATGTAGGCTGGAGGACATGTTGCGTTTTTTGTTCTGGTCCATCAAGCAGTAGGGGTCCTGGTTAAGCTTTGTAACCTTCCACATTCCATCCACCCTGCTATGATTTATGCGAACGTACCAACTGCATCGGGCAATTTCGGTTGAATTTCTACACACCCCGCTGAACCATTGTTTGTTGCTCCTCTCTTTTCCATTCCCTTAATGCCACCTTGTCATGCCACACGTTCACAGCCAACATTGCCTCGCGTTTATCCTTGAATTGCATCCCCAAGCATATTTCGGGAATATTGGGATTCCATGTTTTAATTTTTTGTCCACCGTATGTGATTCCAGGTACTGGTTCCATGGAACCCATATCATTCCAACAGGCAAAATTTGCATAGTTACCGTACGATGGAACATTCCATTCTGGAATGGCCGCGGCGGTAGTAGAGGGAATCGGTTCAAGCTCTTGTACCGCCTCTTCAGTCATTAGTCCACCGGCTTGTTGTTGGATTTCAGGGTTGGCATCAACCGCTACCCCCTGTGCGTCTTCCTCGACCCCGTCGTCCTCGTGGTCTCCAGCACTATCGTCGGCGAAGTCGTCTTCCGTTTCCGGAACGCCGTCAATGTCGGATATTGGACCCAAAGAATCCATGACCGAATTATCATTAGAGAGTTCGTAAGTAGACGGTGGGGGCATATTTGGTAATGGATTTGGCTCCGAAAAATATGGTTCCGGAACAAAATATGGCTCCAGTGCAAATTGTGTTGTCGGTATTACAAAGCTATCTGAATGTCTCTACACAGGTTCCAACAGGGCACCAACATGAATCCCTTGGAGTTTGAAATCCGGGCCCGCTGGTCAACCGCGAGGTGCGTGGCATCCTCGCCTAGGGGCTCAGAAATGTGGGCGTACACCTCTGCAAGCTCGAGGGCGTTACCCTTAATTGACCTGGTGGGGGGGCGGAAACCTAGGATATGGTGCACACGCTCAATCCACTGACCCTTGGTCATGTTGTAGTCCTCGTCCCACGTCACCACGTGGCCCCCGGTGGGCAGTCCTAGGAGGCAGCCTACGTCCTCTAGGGTGATGGTGACCTCACCGCATCGCAGATGGAATGAGTGCGTCTCGGGGCGCCACCGCTCTACTAATGCGGTGATCAGTGCGTGGTCTATCTTTATCTTACCTATCCGACAACAACCCCCGAAACCTATACTGTCAATGAGATCTAGCACTCTCCAGTTGCCCTCGCGTTGGTATGCCTCAAAAAAATGCCCGTCATAGCTAATGACCTTCAAACCCCTGTCTAGGACTACATCCCCGCCCCAAATCCTAAGTGCTCTATGTGACGTGTGTTTGTTCAACACACTGGGATCGTACGGACCGGGCATAAGGTGGGCAGGATGAGCCATCTGTAACAAAAACTGTGCCATTTTTATCAATAAAATGTGCGTAGTATAACAATTCTCACTTAAATAATAAGGACATCAAATTCTCAAAACTTGCAATTAAAATACATAAGGATATCAAATTCATATAATTGCAATTCAAGTCCATAAGAATATCAAATTCACATAATTGCAATTACAATGCATAAGGATATCAAATTCACAAAATTGCAATTTTAGTCCATAAGAATATCAAATTCACATTATGCAATTACAATGCATAAGGATATCAAATTCACAAAATTGCCATTTTAGTCCATAAGAATATCAAATTCACATTATGCAATTACAATACATAAGGATATCACATTCACAAAATTGCAATTTTAGTCCATAAGAATATCAAATTCATAAAAAATACATACATATACAATTCGCAAAAATACATAAATATCAAAACTATATATACAAAATACATTATTAATCTGCAATTGAATTTTAAAACTATATATACAAAAATTACACTTAAATAAAATTAAAAAAAAAAAAAGTATACCTCCAAATTAAAATTTGGGAGAGAGAGATATTGGTGGTGGGGAGAGTGAGAGTGACGGTGGGAGGGCGGACCGGCAGCGGCGGCGGCAGCAGTGGGAGGGAGGGGCTGCAGCGGAGGGGGGGGGTGGTTTTTTTTTTGGAATATTACTCTTGCAAATCGCGGTGGGGGGAAGAAGAAGGGGGGTTTTTTTTAAAGCTGGGAGCTCATAACGGAAGTCCCAGCTTAGTCCCGGTGCCATGACGGAAGTGGGACTTCGTTCGCCACGTGGCAACGCAGCGTGGGAAAAGCCGCCACGTCATCCGTAACGAAGTCCCACTTCAGTTATGGCCCCGGACGGGAGTGGGTACTTTCAGTTACGGGACAAAAAATGTTTGTCCCACTTTTGCGGGTGCCATGTTATGACTGATCTGGAAAAACTGGGCCAGGCCCATGCAAAGCCCTCCAAGTCTAAGAGGAAACTCGTATCCAAATACTGCGAGCCCAATAACCCTTGAAATGTGTCCCAACTTTACATTATTTTCTTAAAAAAAAAATAAAAAAAAAATTTAATTTTTTCTTTATCATAAACTAACAACTGATAAAACAAAAAATAATTTTAAAAAAAAAGACTCCCGTGCTTGCAGCTTGTTGCACGAGAGAATACTACTTCTCTCATGCAACTTGCACGCAATGGAGGATCTATAGAGGACAGCCCCCCCCCCCCCGTAATCGTCCCTGATATGTACTGCCGTTACCAATATCATTTCACTTACAATTTATCTTATCTTCTTGTGCAGCATTTGGGTGGAAAACAGTCAGTGACTTGACAAAATCACCAAAGTCAATAACTCCTTTCTGCTTCACATCGAATAGCTCAAAAATGTGCGGATCATAATTTAACAAAAAATATCTATCTTTTGTTGCTTTGACTTCAGCAATATATTTTATTAATTTTGGACGGTTGATATTGAATTATTTTGAAATCGTAGACTTTGATTTGATTATTATTTTTTAACTATTTTGAATTTTGATTTGATCGTTCTTAAACTATTTTAGACTTTTTCGAATTTGATCTATCTTTTCGGGAAAAAATTAATTAATAATAAGGGTCACGGACATGCCCATCTGCCCACGGGCATTCGGCGGGCAGGTACAGACATCCCTTTTGATGACCCGTTAAAAAAGCGGGCATACCCCACCCATCCCCATTTAAGGCATGCCCATGATGAGGCAGGGGCGGGCGTACCCGTTTTGACAGTAGTTGGAAGCTATCAAAATAATTTAATCATTTTTTTGTGTTATTTATATGCATAATGTTTTTGTTTTAATAAACTGTTCGTTAATCAATGTTGTTGATCATTGGAAAAGCATTTGGAAGCTGGCTATTCCCCTGAAATTACAAAGCTTTGTATGAAAATCTTCCAACAAATTCTGTCAACTTGCCAGAATCTATCGAAGCGGGTAAAAACCATTAAATCACAATGTCCAATCTGTCATGAGGCTATTGAAACTGCAACACATGCTCTTTTTCTGTGCCCATCAGCAATAGCCGCATGTAATTACACCACTTTCGATATTCAAGCGATACTAAAGAAGGATGTTTTTCTTTTTTGTCTCTTACCTATTCTCAATGCTAGCGAAGAGGTATTCCTTTCGCTTATATTGCATGGCAATTATGGTGTAATTGCAATAAAACTGTCATTGATGGGAAAAGGCAAATGTCAGATGAAATTGCCAATCTTTCCCTCCTCCAAGCTACTGAATATAGTAGCATTTTTGCTTCATCTTTAGGGTTGAATGGGAGCAGCCAACCCCAGCCAAATGCTGACCAAATCCGATATATACTTAAGGGAAAGGCAAAAATGTTTTCGCCAGATGATAGGGAAAAAATCCCCGAAAGACCCAAGGAAAAATCTAACTATAGTTGGCAGGTTCCTAACGAATGTTTTTTTAAACTCAATGTTCATGGAGCCTGGTATGAGAGCTATGGAGGAATGGGTTTCCTCATCAGGGATCATGAAGGATCATTTGTCGCAGGAGCTGTAAAAATTGCCCCAAACTCCCCCAACCCTGAATACTCTGAAGCAAAGACGCTGCTCGAGGGACTTCGATTTGCTATGAATCTAGGATGTCAGTCGCTGCTCATCGAAAGTGATTGTCAAGTACTAATTAATAAGGTCCACCAAGCAGACGAGGATTTGTCTTCATTAGGACATATGGTTAGCCAGATCACAAAATTGTTTAGGGGACTAGCATAGCTAATTTATCTTTTGTGCACAGATCTTGTAATATTGTTGTTATAGATTAGCTAATCACGCAATGAGATTTAAAACCTCCTCTCAATGATTTGGAGAGCCACCGAGTTTTCTCCTACCATATGTAACCCTTGATACTGATTAATGATATTCTAGTGCACTTTTATTTTTAAAAAAAAAATTGTTAGTTAATCCATCTCAATCTTTTATCGAATCTCGATTGCTTAATTTCATCAAAATAATTTTTTAACGACAAATGTAAAAATAAATGCTTCTCAAAGGCAAAATCTAACTTTGCATTAACTTCAGCTGCAAGCAAAATCAAAAGAATTTGAAGCAAGGAGTACTTGATTCATCATTGTAATTAAGAAATATGTACATCATAAATACTCAAGGGTTAAGTCACACTGCTCCTCCTGCTCAAGCATTCTCTCTCTAGTTCATTTTCCATATCATAGGATAACAAGATGATAGAGATACCAAGGTCACATTTCATGAAATTCAGTTCCTAGAATGTTCTTGTAAACTTATCTAATCCCAACCCATTTCCTGAATATCTTAACACGCTCAAACCTCTGTGCTCGAACCTCATTTCCGGCATCTGAAGCTTTTAAGTTCTTATAAAGATCCTTGTGAAACTTCAGGAATTCATTTTTGTAGATCCACTTGTCTAGGTACATACCTTTCTCCATCATGAAAGCAACTACTTCCATTACCCTTTCGAAATAACCTCCTCGAATAAAGTTTAACAACAATGCTTCATACAGATCCCTGTGAGCCATAGATTTACCATGCTCCATGTTTATCTTGATATCTCCCCATAGGATTGTGATCTCACGGTACATTCCCATAGAAGAATAGCCGTACAACATATTGGCGAAGGTCAACAATGTCGGTTGAATCTTCATCTCTTGCATTTTTCGGTACGTCTTCAAGGCATCTCCAATCATCTTAGCCTTCATAAAAAAGTATATTGAAGAATTGAGCTCATAAATAGGAGTAGGAACTAATTTTGCCTCTTCTTCTATATCTAGGATGATAGATTCAACCAAGTCTGATTTGACTGATAAATTGGATTCTTCAAAACCAAAAGTTATTTCATCATTCAGCTCTGGACAATGTTTTGAGATAACTTTTCTGCTGGATAGGTCTATCGGGTAACCAGCTTTCTGTAATTGTTTACACAGTGCAGCTCCTTCATTAAACATTTATTTGCGGTAATATGCAGTCAAGAGGGACATATATGAGTTTTTCACGTAGGGAATCCCTTCCGCTCCCAAATCATCCAAAATGTCATGAGCAGTCTCCAGCCATCCCACATGGATACAAGCATCAATGACTTCAGAACACAAGTTAGAGTCCAATGACCCCGACATATTCTGGATGCTACTTAACAGCTTTGAGAGTTCACTAATTCTCCCCCGTCTCTTGTATCCCTCAATTAGTTTCACCAGTGCTTTGTTACTAATAACAAGTTTACCATTCTTATTCATCACAAGATTTTGATTGCCTTCTACTTTGAAAACAGAATCCTTCACTAGCAGCTCGGGTAAAATATGTAACTTTAACCCCATTCTGAGATGGGCAGATCCTACTGGAATTGCAGAAGTCTCACTCCTACCATCTTGAACAAGATTAGCTTTCCGACACCTGTACATATCTAGGATGAGTGCAGCAGCTGCATCAATGTCGTTGAAGATAAAATGCAAGCTCAACAAACTATCATAGAATTGTCGATAATGGCAAGCCAAAGGAGCAGATACCAAATCTATATGTTTCTTGAATTTCTTCAACTCATCCCTCATATAGTTTAGCTCATGTATCCGTGCAATAATATTAATAGTGTGGGCATCAGCCACAACTCCTACTTGGGCCATCAACTCTATGATCTGAAGACCCGTGAGGGATGATCCAAATCTTGCACAAGCTTCAAGAACAAGGTTAAAAATCACTGTGTCCGGTTTCTTGAACTGCGGAGAATAGGATTTGTTTGCCTTTAATAGCTGAAAGCAATCACAAATCTCAATCAAGATATTTGATGCCAGAATTGCTCCAGTCTCTGCCTTCACCATGTGAAGAACCACTGCCTGTAGAATATCTGTTGCTGGTAAACTCTTCTTCTCTAACATCAATCTAACAACCATTGATGCCTGGATAGGCATTTGAGCCCTTGATAAGGAAAGGGAAAGCTTAGTAAGTAAATCCAATTTAAGCAATACTGATTTCTCTTTTGACATCGAAAATGTTAAATCATATGCCTTGCGGAGACACTTAGAATCAGTTGAATACAGTAGCTCGGTTATCAACCGATTCAGGAGGGAGTATTCTGGAAACCCATAGAGACGATTGAAATCTTTGAAAGTTTCCCAAGCATCATCCACTCTATGATCAGCCAAATGAGTTTCAAGCTTTTCCAGTAAGATAGAGCGAGACGATCCTTCCCAGCATAACTTCGGCAATCTTGTATGTGTACAAAACTGTTTGGAAGGGAACAATTTATAACGATTATTGCATATGTCTAACATTCCGTTTTTTCTTGGAAAAATAGATTTTAAAGCAGAATCTGCAGTCACGTCAACAGCAGACCGATAGCTCTTGAGCATAAAAGAATGCAGTAGAATCACTCTCTTCTGACATTGTGCCATCAAGTTTAAAAGTGCATCCAATCCTTAAACTCTGCCGGCACAATAAAACTACAAGTTCAAACACAGAAAGTTTACTAAACAACATTTGACTGTCATAGCATAAGTGTCGAGACTCATCAATCTAAAAACATAAAATCATTGCATGAGAACAAAAACAAGGATATTGACAAATTCAGCAGACTTTCAAAGACCATATCAGGTAAGGGATAAAGAAATAAGTACACTTTATAAATTGGGCTTTATTTATACTCTTTTCAAGAGACTTTAGATAATTCACCGAAAGTAGAAATGAGATTCTTTATCACCCTAAACCCACAAAAAATAATAATAAATAAAACACTTGTAAAACCTCAAAATAGCTTTATTTAAACGAGGTTGATAATACACTCCCTCTTCATTGAAGAGTTTAATCAAACAAGTACAGTTCATGAACTAGAAACAAGAAAAAAGACTTTACTGATTTCCTTAACTACCCCTACAATAGCACACAATCTCAAAGATAAAAGATGAAATGCTACGAGAAAAAAAAAAATCAAAAGAACAGGGTACCAATCAGAAGTTGTTCTTGGGTTCTCACAAGCTTAGGCAGCAATAATGTGGTCCTATTTGTTCTTCAAGTCTCAAAATAATAAAGTTTATTGCTTTTTCTTCCGCATCGGCCCAACAACATTTCGTTCTTCTTCTTCAATACTCAAAATCAAAGGATTGAATATCTGATTTGTAAAAGAATACGATTCTTTAAACTATTTTGTAAAAGTTCAGAATAATCACTTGACTACTTATTGAAAAATTGATCGGAATTTTCTGCGGGGAACTGTTGAATGAACAAAATAGCAAGCCACAAAGAATTCTCTTGGCCTGGGCTTGAAGAAGCCAGACCATATTAACAATATTGAGCTTTTAAAATGGGCCTTAATTCTTTAACAACACTAAAGAGGCATCCAAGTCTAAGAGGAAACTCATGTCCAAATACTGTGAGCCAAATAACCATTGAAAAGTGTCCCAACTTTACATTATTTTCTTAAAAATCTTTTTTTAAAGTAGTAGTTCAGGCTCCACCCTTTTCTTAAAATTATAACTATTCATAAAAGGAAACCAAACCAATATATGTTGCTCAGCGGAGCTTTGCATAGTTTCTAGTTTTGTTATCATTTTTTAGACCCGTTCTTAGGCATATGATGCAGCTCAGGTCTGCTATAGCAGCTACTGTTTTGGTGATGTCTAAGTTTTATGTTCCATCTTTTAGCAGACGACAGTACAAACAGACCTATTTTGCCCAACTTTAGATACGAGAAATATATATTATATATATTAATTATGTGTGTGTGAAAGGTAATATTTAATTGACTACAATCACCCAATAATAAGCAAGAGACAAAAAGGCGCTAGCATCTCCGAATCAAGATCAAAGTGAAATGAAGCCCAACCCAGATATCATGTTTTTCATTTAAAAATACTGATTCTGGGGGAACTGCTCAATTTTATTGTTAAATAATTAAAAAGTCATCATAGTTACCAGGTAGTAAACACGAGAAACAATGAAACTAGCTTCACTAGAACAATTAGCAGATTAATCTAAGGTTTGAGACATCTCAGACCAGCTAATCTAGTGTGTTTGGAAATGAAAAAATTCGATGGCAAGAACGGTAGGAATTAATAGAAAATAATTCAGACTGTTCAACATAAAAATAATATGAGGAGAAAATAGAGAAAGCTTAATCCGAAAATTATGACGAATGCTTACCCGATTGGCGAAAAGGTTCTCCCTCTTTCTGTTCTTAAACAAAGCCAATTGAAATTCTTCCTGCAAGATCAACAAGAATCATTCCCCTCTACATAAAAATCATTTGGCACATCAAATAATTGAAATCTTCGTAATAATAGAAGTTGAATAATCAGTATCCCCAAAAATTATAAACAAGCATCACACCAACTAAGAGACAAACACTGAAACCAGAATATTGTTGAACAACGTCTATCCTAAAGTATAAGAATTTCATAAACTTGGCATTACTATTTTGTTAGCACTAAACTGTGTAGTCAAGGAATATGGACTAACCAAAAACATTATGAAGATAAGGACCATCAACACTTATTGTGCATATAACATAACTTTTTCCACCTTGAACAATTATCAAACAAAGGTTCAAGAAAAGAAGGATAAGATTACCGGCTAGAGATGTGCTAAAGATTTTATAAACAACAGACTTTATTAACCAAAAAAGAAGTGGTATATGCTTGATCAGAGAATGCCCCGGTGGGAAATCATTCCTTCCACATTATACATATCACGTCCAGATAATGACCCGTCACACAGAAGATAACTAAATAAGAAATTAACAAGCCAATGTGTTAATTATCTATCACTGGCCCCCACCCAAAACAAAACTGCTGACGTTACCAAGGCGTTCATTGTTATGCTACGTACTGCTGGCCTGTGAAATCTACTAAACATATTCTCTCAAAGTTCAGCAATCTTACCTTGTTTATCAACCCATCATCAATCACAGAACTGCTAATGCTCTTGAATAGCTCAAATAATGCTTCAACTTCACTGACAGTAACTGCAAATGTCAAGGGTGGAATATTAATCTTACCCGTAGTAGCACGGAAATTAACACTAAATAAAAGCGAAGACAAAAGAGAAGGAGGACTCTACAATGGTGGTATAGAGACAGTTACTTTCCTATCTGAAAAAAAAACTGATCAAAAGATAGTCTACACGAATATCTCAGGTAATTGGAATTAGGTGACTTAGAATGATTGAAAGACAGAAGCTACGAGGTGAATAGTTAGATAGCAAACAATTGAAAGAAACCGAAATCCACCAAAGTAAATCCACGAAACTCATCATCTGGCTCTTAGAAATATTTCTGATGAAAAAGTATCCAATAAATATGCATTTAAATATAGAAACTTTTAACTAAGTCCAAGAAGGAATAAATTACTTACAAGCTGTCTGCGAAGCAAGAGTTATAGGGTCTTCGTATTCCTTGCCGTAGAATGAAAACCAGTGTTGTAAAAATCGGCCGACCAGTAGTCGGTAGTCGGCCGGTGGCCGCCTAGAAATCCAAAAATCAGGCAAAAAAATCGGGTCTTTGCAAAAAATTGGTCAAAAAGTCGGATCTAGTATCTTGTCGGTCAAAAAATCGGGGGGAAAACCAAAGAGAGTGAGAGAAAGACACGTACATGCAGAGAAGAAAGGCGGCGGCGATGCACCAGAGAAGAAGAAACCGCAGGCGGCGGTGATGGATGGAGAGAGAGAGAGAGAGGCGTCGTTGGAACGAGAAAAATGAAGAAGAGAAATGAGGAAGGGAGAATAGAAAAAAGAAGAGAGAGAAGAAACGCGGCGGCGCTGCGCCGGAGAAGAAGAAACCGCAGGCGGCAGTGTTGGATGGAGAGGAGGGCCGCTGGAAAGAGAAAAAGGAAGAAGAAAAATGAATTTTAGAGTTTCTTCTTCCTAGGGTTAGATTAAGAGGGTATATATACCTAGGACTAAAATGGCAATATAAATAATTATCACATAAATCCTATCAATTATTTATATTACAAACAACTCCTAAATTTAGAAATAACTTGAATAATAGTCCAAAATAACTTTCAGAAATTACGCTTTAGTCTTTATAACTTTATAACGTTGTAATTTAGGGTCGCCGACTAGTTCGACTAGTCGCTAGTCCCCTGCCTGTCGACCGACTTGCGACTAGCAACTTCTGCAACATTGATGAAAACAGCCCATTTACTGAACGATGATGCCCGTTACTGGGTAGGGAAGCGCACCACTAGACTACCGCCTAGCTTCACTACAATACATCATCAAAACCATCTTAACCTTGCAAATTACAAAAAAAAACCAAATTCCAAACAGAAAATTGGAAATAAATCAGTAAACCAATTATTCCCTCAAAGCTATCAAAAGCCAAAAGATCAAAATACAGACTTCCCAAGAATCTCAAAAGACATAATCTTTCACAAATTTGCAGTACAATATGTGAAAAAAATATAAAGAAATTATCAAGCACTTTCAAGATTTTGTTAGATTGAGAAAAGTTCTCAACTTTGAAGAAGTAATATTGTTTGAATTATCAAACACTTCCAATATTTAAAATCCCATCCCTTATTTCTAACAACCATTGACCTAAAATTTTATCAAGAGAATAAATTATTTATGGAGAAAATGAACATGTTCTTTTCTAATTTGAACACTATAATAATAATTAAATGAAGGTTATAATGCTTACTTTCCATTAAGAGATAACGACTATTAATGCCTCTTACGTATGTTTCAAATGCAACTGTTACCCTCGACTATTTTACGTGTTATTTATGCCCCTAACTATTTACGGGGTGCCATTAATACCCAAATCGGCGGAATCCGGCGAGAGGGGGCGGCGTTTTTTTGACGGGTTTTTTTGACGTTCCTCTCCGAAGGAAAAATCCAACTTTCTGGCCTTTTTTTTTTTTTTTTGTGAAACTGATTGGTTTTCTAAGAGATATAGTGGATTTACACTTCATCTCTTGGTGATATTCAGATATTAAGAGAAAAGCTGGGGTTTTTTTTTTTTTTGTGCTTGCTGTTCTTGGTGGAAGGTATAGCCTTACTCCAAAAGCTGCGATTTTTGGGAAGATTCTGAAGTTTTGGAAGCTCTCATCAAGGATTAAACTTCTTTATGTTGCTGGGATGAGGTCACATAGGCCGTTTTTTAAGGTATTTGATGGATTTTCTGCCTATTTTTAAGATTAGAACAAAACTTTTGCGATTTCTCATTGATTGGGTAAGAGTTTCTAGCTCAAACTTTATAGAAAGATTCGTACTTTAACTGGGAACAAGAACATGTGTTTGAATTTCTGTTTAATGGTGTGTAGAGACTGGGCTTTTCATTTGAATAACTCAGTTTTTCGTAACTAGTTTTCTGGCAGAACTGTTGCTCTTAGGTTTTAGGCGATTTTTGATTGATCTGTTATGAGTTTGAGGCTCAAACTTTGCAGAAAGCTTCATCTTTTAACTGTGAATCTGAACTTATAATTGGATTTGAGTGTTTTGGTCTGTAGAGATTGGGTTATTTTTTGGAAAGAACCTCTGTTTTCTGGAATGCTTTAATGGCAAATTTGTTGTCCTAAGTTTGGAGGTGTTTTCTGGATGTTCTGGTTTGAGTTTCTTGCTCTAAATTTACAGTTAGTTTCATATTTTAACTGCGAACAAGAACCTTTGTTTATATTTCAGATTAATAGTGTGTAGTGAGGGGGTCTTGTTTGGGAAAAACTCGTTTCTTCATCACTGTTTTCTGGCAGACTTGTTGTTCATAGTTTGGGAGCTGTTTTTGGATGAGTCATCAAGTGTTTCATGTTGAATATTTGCTGAATGTTTGGTTTTATCACTGTCATCAAGTGTTTTGAAGCTGAGTTTAATGTTCTTGAGGTGTTCTTGGGAGTTCTTGGTGGAAAAGGCTGTTTTTTTCAGCTTTGATCTAATTTTTTTGCAAGTTTCAGCTTCCAAGGTGAAATTTCAATTTTTTTGCTTGAAGGAATGCCAACATTTCTTTATCTTCTTCAATAACCAAGATGAAGTTTGCTTGAAGATGGAAGAGGAAGAACAATGGTTGGAGATTGAAGATGAAGTTGGAGCTTGAAGATGAAGGTTAAATTGACTATTTTGCCCCTGAACAATTACATGTGCGAGTGGCACATGTGCAACTCAGCCCTATCTCGCCGGATTCCGCCGCATTTGGGCATTAATAGCTCCCGTAAATAGTTAGTGGTATTAATAGCACATAAACTAGTTTAGGGTTAACTCTTCATTTGAAACATATGTAGGGGACAAAAATAGCCATTATCTCTAATTATAATTATAACAATAAATAAAAGAAGGAAAAGGAAAACAGAAAATGAAAGGAGGGAGCAGCCTGTTACCGGTAAGGCAGCGGAGTGTCGGCAGCGGCGGCGGATCAGCGGCTGCTGCAGTAGGGAGGCGGAGGCCGGAGGCAAATCTGAAAAGAAAGAAAAATAAAATAATAATAGTAGAAATACAACAGAAAATCTAAATAAAATAAATTAAAAGAAAGAAGAAAAACAGTGAATTAAATGAACTTACCAGTCGCCGGATAAGAGTGAAGCCGCGCCGGAAGATGAAGGAACGCCGGCAAGAAGAAGACACCGGCGACGGAAATCTGGTCAGAAAAATAAAACAAAAAATTAGAAAATAAAAGAAAGGGGAAATCGGGATAGGGATAAAGAAAGTTAAAAAAAAAAGGAGGAAGAAGGGAGTCGCTGGTAACGGTGATGTTCAATGGCAGAAGATGGGCAGAGAGGTGGTCAGACTGAGGAGCAGCGGCAAAGAAAGAAAAAGAAAAAAAAAATAGAGATAAAGAAAGGATGGAAGAGAAGAGAAAACTACCTGAGAGCCGGACCGGAGAGGAAGACGCAGAAAACGGCGCCGGACCAGTGAAGAGACAGCCGCAAGCGGCGCCGGAGAGAGCGGGGGATGGGGTACCGCGTTGGAGGCAGCGAAGAAAGAAAGAGAAGGGAAATTGGGAATTTTTACGATTAAAAAGAATAAAATAAAAATAAAAAGGGGGATGCTGGTAGCAATGGCAAGTGGGTTTGACCCACCCGCGACCCACCCCGCCCCGCCCCGTTCCGTTTAACTCGGCCCACTTTTGGACCCGTCTAAACCCGTTATGACCCACGAGTTAAGTGGGTTTCTAAACAGGCGAGGGTGGGTTAGTACATTTAAGAAAATCGACCCACCCCGCCCGCCCGCCAAAAACCCACAACCCGCCCCGCCCCGTCTCCCCAACCCACTTAAACCCGCCCCATTTAAACCCATAATACCCAACCCCAACCCACTTAAACCCATATACCCCAACCCCTATAAATACTCACTCAAATCCCCTCAAACCCACACTATCATTTTCTACTCTATTTTCTAAATAGAAAATATGGACAACATTCCTCCTAATCCCTCTACTAGTGCTAGGACTAGGAGGACTTCCAAGGTTTGGCAATTATGGGTATTTAATGAGGAAGTTATCACGACTAAATGTACGATATGTGGGTATGCAATTCAGTCACAAACATGGTTGGGGGGACTGGGAATAATGGTTAGACACATAAAAAAATAAACACCCTGGGATTGTTCTGTTTAAATTGTAATTTTTATTGTACTTTTCATTTTAAATTGTAATGTTTGTTTTATTATGTTGTTTTCATCTAAGTCCCCCTCATATGTAAGTCTTATTTTGTTATAAGTAAAACCAGTATGACTTTTATCTATATTTATTTTTACCAAAAAAAAAAAAAATTAAAAAAAACTCCGAACCCACTTAACCCACCAACCCGCCTAACTCGCCAAACTCAACCGACCCACCCAACCCACCGGGTTAACCCGTGACTCGGCCCACTTTTGACGGGTTTTCCAAACGGGGCGGGGTGGGTTCGTCATTTTCATTTTTGGACCCAACCCGCCTCGCCCCGTTGACTGGTCAACCCGCCCGCCCACACTGTTCACCGACCCACCCCGAACCCGCCGGGTTAACCCATTTGCCATTGCTAGATGCTGGGTCGGTAATGACGAGGGAGGAGGAATGATCTAGTGTGGGTGATTGTTTAGAATTAGGGATGTAGGGAATTGGATGGCAATTTGACCCATGCCCGTCGTCCCGCCCTGCCCCAACGACTTTTGGGGCAGATCCGCCCCACCCCGCGAACGGGGCAGATCGGGGCATGGTATTTGTGTCCGCCCCACCCTACCTCGTTTAACGCAGCCCATATAATAATAATATTATTTCTTGGTATTATTAGGCCCAAGTACTTGAAGCCCACCTAGACCTAGCCCAATTAAATGTTTGGAGCTTATAGACTACCCACCCTACCCAACCCAACCCAGCCCAGCCCAACCTAGCCTAGCCTAGCCCATCCTATCCTATATAATATTATTATACTAAATACTAACCCTAAATCCTAATTCTCTCATATCACTCCCCAGTCCCCGCCCCCTCGTTCTCTTTTCTTTCCTTTTTCCCTCATTTGCACCCTTCTTCTTCTCTTTTCTTTTTCCCCTCATCTGAAACCTTCTTCTTCTTTTTTCTTTTTCCCCTCTCTTCTTCTTCTTCTCTTTTCTTTTTTTAACAGCAGAAACACCTAATCGCCAATGGAAAAGATAAAATGGAAGAAAAATGTTTGATTTTTGTTTGAATCTTTGAAAAAATAAGAAGAAAAATATTTGATTTTTGTTTCTCGATCTTTGAAAAATAAGAAGAAAAATGGAAAAATATCGTAATATTAATGATCTTTGTTTGATTTTTTTTTAAATTTTGAAAAAGAAGAAGAAAAATGGAAGGTTGAGGTTAATCTTTGAAAAAAGAAGAAGAAGAATTTCACTAAAACCCAGAAAGAACAAAGGCAAAAATTGAATGAGGCGGGGCGGGTCAAATCCGCCCCGCGCGGGTCAAAAATATCTGATCTGGGACGGATCATGGGGCGGGGCAGGGTTTCATAGTCGCGGGGCAGGTATGGTATTTGTGATACCCGCCCCGATCTGCCCCATTGCCATCCCTAGGAATCATCTAGTAGGGACTTGAAAGGAAAATAAAAATTATCACGTAAGCCCTATAATTTATTTATATTTCAAACAAGTCCTGAATGGTCTACTTTGTATTTTTAATATTTAATTGGACCAAAAATATAAAAGAAAACATTTCCGAAAATAATTAGATCTTGAAGAAGGTACAAACGATAAGAGGTTAAGGTGAGTTCCCTCTCAAAACCGGAGAACTTGTTTTATAATATGCTTTATAAAAATTGTTTACGAAGGAAAAGTTATAGTATTTTTAAAATAGAATAATGGAAATTATTTTTGAAAAGTATTTCTGGAAAATATATGAACGGTAACTTTGGAATTCGGATATGATTACCAATGAAAAGTTAAAGTATTTCTGAAATGGAATCTTGGAAAGTATTTCTGAAAATCAATGAACGATAACTTTGGAATGTTATTGGAATTCTGAAGAGGCGCACACTGCACAAATGTGGTAGCTCCTCGTCCGACCATTGGGGGTCTGCACTGGTACGAGGCTAGTCACTCGTACAAGGGCATCTCGCACCTTTGGTTTTGGACACTCTGGATATCGAAATGGGATCCCAAACTTGTGTGGGAATCGTTAGGGGCAGAGAAAGCAACGGGCTGATCTGTATCATCTATGTGCACCACATATGGTTCTTAATATGACTGCTGACATGTCTTCGGAGTTAGGAGGTTTAACTCAGGAGCTGTTGATATCCTGGTTTCCGAGCCGGTGGTACCCCGGTTCTTGGTTACATTGCAAAGATAGGGGATGAGGTAACTAAACCATATGTATGTCTGGTGTAAGACTGGTATTGACTAAAGAGTTATTGACTTGGCCGGTCATGCACTCTTTTTATCCTGAATCTGACATACGGAATGGTCTTCTGAAATGAAAAGAAAGAAAGAATATTGCAGATAAAGAGAAGTTTCTAAAAGTGAATGCTTTCGAAATTGTTTTGGAAAAAGAAATAAAGAGAATGCTTTCTGAAAATAAAGTAATTTTGGAATTATTTTAGAAAAGGAAAAGTATTTCTAAATAAAGAAAGTTTCTCCGTGTCTTCAAAATAAAATGTTTGCGAAATAAAATGAATTTCAAAATCACTAGCACTCACTTCACTGGGGACTCACTGCTATTTATAGCTCACCATTTCTCTGTTTTCTGTTTTAGTTCTTGCAGGATATAGCTGATAGAACCAAAACATTCTAAGGTATACAGTGAGACCGAGACAAAGAATTGAGTCAAGGCTAGTCAGAGTGCGCAGCGGAAGCTTGGGATTAGAAATTTATATATTGGGATTCTAGCATTATCTTGTAATTTATTTCACTGTAATCCCATTTTGGATATTAGATTGTAAAAGATAGAACCCATTGCCGAGAGGCACGCGGCATACCTGACCCGAGAGGGTTGGGTGTCACATCATCCATTTTCAAATGCAACAGAATATGAAAGGAAACCCAATTCAAGACTATTGTATAACTTCAATAAAATAAAATTTCATGCTCTTATAGGACTGAAAATCAAGGGTGCAAGATCCTTACCTTAGCAACTTAAAAAAATTCATCAAAGGAATTCAAAATCACCAAACTCAGAAAACCAGTCTACTTCTAAAGTCAATCGACAAACTCAGAAAATAGTTTATTTTGATAAAAAGTAAAAATAATTTTTATTTTTTATCATTCTCCCTTATTTCTCTTGGATAAAAATAAAATGATTTTTTCTATCTGTTTATGATTTTTCTTAATTCATACCCAATTGTGGGGGCAACTAAGAAAATTTATCCCAACATTTTGCTTATATCATCTTTTAAAAAATCTTATTTGATGAATGAGATAAGGAAATATCTGATATGGACCGGGTCCATGTGGACCATGTGGTCCAGATTTGGCCACATCCCTGCAGAATGAGGAGAGAGAAGGAAATGCAGTGATGTGGCCAAATCTTGACCGTATGGTCCAATGGACCTGGTCCATGACAGAATAGACCATGAGATAATGTGCATATCTTGTGACCTTTGAAGGTAAAGTGAAAAATTCCCAATAACTTTAATAGTGTATTTTTCAAATAACCTAAAGAATAATCAAAAAATTATTTTACACTGAAATAAAGAATAAATGAGATATAACTTACACAAGTTGGGTATTAGAGATAAAAATATGAAAACAAGCCAACAAGTGATGTGACGATGTATAATATGAATAATTTGAGCATACATCAGATATTTGAGGGGATATAGGATGACATACATTTAGTGCTCACCCTAAGGTTGTGCATATTTGAATAAAACAACAAAACTTATAGATTTATTGAAGCTGAAGTTTAAAGTTTGGTGAGTTTTGGCTGTCCCGGTCGACCACATAGAGTACCTCTGGTCGACCGTAAAGGTTTGGTCGGCTTGAGCCCCAATATTTTGTCTACCGGACTTTTGGCAGAAAACAGGAAAACCTACAATTTCATATCAAAATATTACCAAACAACCAAATAAGCACACCTAAGGCAGATTCAATGCCACAAACAAAGTTTATATCATAAGTCAAGCATCTAAATGATCAACCACATAAGATTCATGATATTGACTTGAACATAAATAACAAAAGAACCCCAAATGCTATTTAGATCAAATGAAAACCAAAATATAGCATTTAACAACTCCCCCAATGCATAATGCACTAAGAATATAGAGGAGAGGTTCAAAATGAGCTTTCATCACAAGGATAAAACCATTAAGCTCTCTAAAGATAACATGCTCATAGAATCAAAACAATTAAGAACAACATGATATAACATCAAGGTGTCCCTTTAAAATGAGCAATTCATACAAGAAAATGGAATGACAAATTTCAACAATTGCTATTCTAAGGGTACAAAAGGGATAACAAAGAGGGAAATACAAATAAATAAGATGAAATACAAGGAAATTAAAGAGATTAAGTTTAAGAAATTTTCCATGGATTTGAGGATTGTATCTTGTACTCTGAGTCCACCAATTGTCTTTTGAACTTCTTTAATCCTCCTGATCATCATTTGAAGCTTCATCTCTCTTTTCTTGACTTTCTTGTTCAAGCTCTTCATTATTTATTGAAGCTTCTTCTTCTTGATCTTTATCTTCATTTTTCCCATCTTTGTCTCCCTCATCTTCACCTAAATCCATGTCTTCATCCTTATCATATTCAACATTAACAACCTCTTTGGGCTCTCATCCTTTTTCTCCTCTTCATCACTTCCATCATTATCATTGATGGAATCATCATTTTCACTTTCTTTTTCTTCTCCACCTCACTCTCTTCCTCCTCAATTCTAAGGTTGATTTCTTAGACTTTGTATTTCTATTTATATCATCAACCTTGTAATCCATCTCATCAAATCTCATCTTTCAACTCCCCAACTTGTTCTTTTAAATCCTTTACATACACTTCCAAGCTTGACAACTTCTCAAATATCCATTGATGTTTCTTGACAAGATTTGATAGAGGATGTCAATGCTAGCTTCATTTCTAGATTGAGGGACTTCTCTTTAAATATTTTCCTTGGAATGTCTTCTTGAAATCCAACATTTGCTTGAAAATTCCCTTCTTCATTCACTTCAAAGTGAATATCCTCATACCCTTGTTCTTGACCTTCTTGTCTTGGCACTTCTTCATTTTGTGGCACATCTTGCACATTTTCTTTTATCCATTTGTCTCTTTAATGTGTCACATGCTTTTGGAGATTTGTTGTGTGCAATCAAAGCGGCCAATAACTCCTCATTTGTGCATCTAGAGTGAAATTTCCATTTCATATTCACTATAATCATATGCATCTTAGGCCATCAATGTAGATGTTGTACCTATCTCTTCTTGGAATGGGAGTTGTAAGCTTGAGTTTGAATTTCTTGAACAAAAGTGTCCACATACTCCCATAAGGTATAAATTTGTTGGCTTGGTTGATGCTATTTAAAAAGTTCTTTATAGCCAAGTACCTAAAACTTGATTTTTTTTCTTTCAACCAACCATTGCATCACGGTCATTGGAAGATAAGTGATGGAGCTCTTATGACCGGATATAGGTACAACCACATTCGAGACCATATGGTGGAGAATTCTTTCATATTCATCCAACCTATTAATCTCTCTTTTTAGACTTATTAAAATATCCTTAAATATTGAAATACATTTTGAACCTCTCAATGTCTAAATCATCATCCTTCGGCACATTCCCGGAATTGTCGAAATACCTAATTGAGTCCCACTCATATCTAACTCCAAGTATTTAACATAGCATTAACTCCGAGAAACTAAATTGTAGGCTTCCTATACTTGAAGTCCACAATACAACCCATCTTTTCTTAAATTGACTCCAAATTCATAAATGGTTAGGGGATATTTTTGACATTTGTGAGAAAATAAAGGCACCCATCCCATATCTATGAAGTCTTCTACTACTTTGTAGAGCCTCATGGTACATATCACTATCCATAGTGTACCCATGAATTATACCCCTCATTTCTTTAACTAAATTCTCAGAAATAGGTCTAACTTCCTCCTTATAGAATCTAGGATTTACCTTCTTGGTAGTTTAGGAGGAGGATTCATCTTGGAATAGAGGAGAATGTGGCAGAATTGGACGATCGTCATCTGACTTCGTGTCTTCATCAGAGTAATTTGTCCTTTTTGCCTTTCCTTTGCTTTGATCAGCCATTCTCTTTGTATTTTCTTTCTTCAGAGCGGGTTCAACCGAATCTCTAATGATTAAGGCTTTTCTACGGGTTCTTTTTGTAGGGGGTTTCTTCTTTGAAGGATTTTCTTTGGGTTTTCCATTGGAAGGATTTGATTTTGGATTTTGATCCATGATTGTAGGAATTAGACCGTTGTAGAAGGAATTGATATATCGATAGGTGTAGGTTTCGAATTTGAGAGATTTTGGTGAAGAGTTTTGAGGGTATTTGAAGAGGGAAATTTTGAATTTGAAAAGTTTAAACTGAAACCATTGTTAAAACTATTGTATCGCGACTATTAGGGCGACCGGAGGTCCTTTCTGGGTGGCCTCCCTCGTCCAATTTAAAAACCGAATTTTATATGTCTTAATTTCGGATGACAAATGAGGGAGTTCAGTCGACCGAGATACCCTGTTACTGATACGCCTTTAGCTGTGATTGATCGGGAGTCTGTTGAGGTCGAACGGGATATCCTGTCTTTGATTGAGGCATTTTGACCATATTTGAGGTCGACCGTTGCCTTGTCCGGTCGGCCGGAATACTCCTGTTTCCTGCAATAACATGCAATTTTGGTACCCATTTTCTTATGGGTCCTTGGGGGTTAGTTTTGGGTTCTTTTCAACCCAAACTGATTCAACACCTCTTTCAATCTTCTTTTTATTAATGCAACGAGTTGCATGATGACCACATATACCACAATATCAGCAATAAGTATTTAGCAAAGTAGCATGTGAAGTTCGAGCATTAAAAGAAGTAGAGTGTGCATACTTTTGTGTGTGCATGTGCTCTAGGCAATTCAAGTCAATATGAGTAAATGGAGCAACAAACACATTACCAAGGATATCTCACTTATTCACATAAGCAGTTAATACATCAAATTTGTACCTTAAGATATCATGGTCAACAAGTTTAGATTCTACAATATGCACATTATCAAGCAACTCTTGGTTTTCAAGAGACACATCATTTAGCGTTAAAAACGCCTTCTCGTTTTCATTTTCTATGATGTGAAAGGAGGTAAGAAGACTATAATATTCTACTTGCATTTTAGTTCTTTCATTTAGTGAACATGCAAGTTTATTACGAGTAATCTTGTTCTTCTTTAGTCAATCTTTTCAATTCATCATATAAATCATTTAAGAACACATAAGGGTCCTCCTCATTTTCATAGTCAATATCACGGGAAGGATTTGAGCATTGTACCTCATTGCCTATAGATTTAGGACTTTGAATTTCTTTTTGAACTTCATCAATGAGACCAATGAGGCATAGAGATTGGCCTTTATCTTGACCATTTCTTTCTTGGGAGGAGCTTGTCCTTTAATTGCTTCTTCTTTTCATTATTGCATTGGAAGCATTCTTCTTGTGGTTTGTGGAGTCATCATTGATGATAACTTTGTTCTTCCTTGATGAATTTTCCACAACCATGTTGTCCTTGGAACTTGACTCTTTTCTTGGAGTCTTAGCTTGTATTTGCCTTTCCTTGAGGTTCCTCTCTTCCTCATGAGAGTTACATCTTGTGGAACCTACAAGTGAAACTTGAGAAATCTAGGTACCTTTTGGCAAGGTCCTTTATTATCAATGTTAGTTCTCAAGTGGCAAGTGTGTGCATTTGGATCAACATTTTCAATATTATAATAACAAGAATGATTCCTAGATATGTTGTCCAAATAGGAATAAGAATTATTCAAGTATGTGACATTGCATCTACTAGATAACTTAGCAATTGAGGCGAATTAATTGCCATTTTGGTCATCAACATAGTTTCACACAGCCAATTTCATCCTTTTTCTTTTCTTTTTTTTTTAATTTTTTTGGTCATCAATTTATTTTCAAACAGTCACTTTCATCCCTTTTAACTTTTTCAGCCACTTTCATCCCCAACTGTTTTATGAGCAGCCATTTTGGTCATCCAATTATTTTCTAGCAGCCATTTTGGTCATCAAATTATTTTCTAGCAGCCACTTTCATCATTAAATAAGTATTTTTAAAAAGGATGAAAGTGGCTGCTAGAAAATAATTTGATAACCAAAATGGCTACTCGTAAAACAGTTGGGGATGAAAGTGGTTGAAAAAAGTTAAAAGGGATGAAAGTGACTGTTTGAAAATAAATTGATGACCGAAAAAGTTAAAAAAAAAGGATGAAATTGGCTGCACGAAACTATATTGATGACCAAAATGGCAATTAATCCCAATTGAGGCATATAGCAAATTGAGGTCATGCTTCAAGTTTTCTATATAAATATAATCATTTAAAAGGAGGGATGCAATGTCAATAGTGTTTAAAGCATACAAATCAAAATCACTTCTCAATTTATTAATAATATCAATTAAAGAGTTGAGAGAAAGTGAATTCAATACCTTTGCTTTCTTACCAAGTGATGATGATTGTATATTATCATTAAAGTCTTAATCATCACTTGTAGTTGTGCATCTTGGTTCCTTGAGTGTATTTTCCATGAAACTTTGAGGAATCCAAGTGCTATAGAGTGTATGTGATTTCGTTCTCTTTGAACATCTTCATTTAATGTCTTCAAGATTTAAGTCACTTATCTTTGCATTTCTTTATTTGAAGGTTAGTGGCAATATTTTTCTCTTCCTTTTGCAAGATGATTGATCTTCATTATCTCCGTAATAGTTTATGTCCATGTGAAGATCATCATCTTATGCTTCCTCTATTTCATCTTTTATCTCATCTTGTGAAGGCTCAAATTGTATTTCTTTTGAGCTCATTGAGGATTGATCATTGGTTTCTCCTTTATCACACTTCTTGGTTGTATCAAGATTTTCTTGAAGTGTGATTGAGATGTCCTCTATTCCTTCACAAGATTGAGTCCCCAATCCTAGACTTGCTACCTTTGGCTTTTGCACTTCAACTTCACCTTTGTGGGATGCTTCAAGCAAATTCATCATGGAATGAGCATCTTCACATTCATGCACTTTGTTGAGAGCTTCTTCATTTTATGCACAACAAAGAGCATTTAATGCTTTGAAGTTGAGTGTCATCCTCTTTTAGTCATCTTCATTATAGTCTTTCCTAGACTTTGGCATCATGACACCTTGTATGTATATTGAATGAATAAAAGGACCTTCTTCTATAATGCTCAACAAGGAAATGTTATTAGAAGACAAAAACAATTTAAATGCACATTGCCAACTATAAAAGTTAGAGCCATTAAATAGAGGTGGTCTAGATGGGGATTGGTCATCTAAATTTGAAAAGCTATGAGCCATGGATCCTCCTAGGATGTAAGTCCCATAAAAATGAGACTAGGCTCTAATACCAATTGAAAGACCTATTTGAGGGTATTGAACATAATAGGGGGTGAATTAGGTTTTTAAACCCTTTTTAGCTTTTCTGAAACTTCTTTTCCTAAGTGATCACCTTAACAATAAGTATGTTGTTTAAGCACATAAGGTGAGTTAATTATGTTCAAGGCAACTTAGACGACTAATTGAAGCAATTGTATAAAGCAGGAAGCATTCGTAAGTTTTCTATCCTAAGCACATATGTTCATATAGTCAAGTAGACAAATTATAGCAAGTATATGAACAATGAAGTAAAGAAGTAGGGGACAGAGAAACCAACACAATGATTTATAGTGGTTCGATTTACAAAGAATCTACATCCACTGCCTTAGGACAAACCCAATGATTTCAACATCCACTAATGGATACCCTTCAAAAAAAAAATGCAAGGTGGGTTCTACCTTTTACAATTGCCTCAACAAATGAGGATTTGTGCTTCACAAAGAAAACTCCAGTCACAAAGAGTGTTAAGCTCACAAAGAGACAATCTCACCAATGAGATTACTTGCCTCACAAATAGGACTTGCAAACACTCACCAAGAATGAAGCTCACAAAGAGCTTTTTGCTAGTTCACAAAGAATTAGAATTCAGCAAATGAGAAATTTGGGTAACTAGTCTCTTTCAAATGAGACTTTACAATTTAGCACTCTCGCACAGAAATTCCCTCTTGGATTGAATATTACAAATAAGCTGTAATCACTCTTAAGAATAGAAATGATAGATGAAGTTTAAACTCAACTCAAATATGCTTTTGAATGATTTGGAAAATGAAGCTCAAAAGTGTTTGTTTGTGTGTTTATGAAGTGTATAGCTTATTCCTCGTATGGCTTGGTTAGTTATAAAAAATCAGCTTTGGAAGCTTTATATAGGTCAAGAAAACACAAGCAAAGTTGGTAACAACGGCTATAATTTTGGTCTTGATTGGACAGATTCGGTCAACCGATACTAGACAGTAGGTCGACTGAGGTGCCTCAAAGTAAAGATTAAAAGGTCCTCTGTCTTCATCTCGGTCAACTGTGTGATGGGGTCAGGTCTTCTGAAGCCATGTTCGATCGACCTACGTATAACAATGTCGTCCGAGAAAATATAGTTGTTGGAGCATTGGAACATTCAAAATCTAACTAAGGACAAAAATAGCCTTGGTCGACCTGACAACACATGTCGGTCGACCGGACCATACTGGTCTTCCGAGGCTAAGTCTAGGTCGACCGGAATGCAGTCCTAAAGTAGTTTTTCCACTTAGTCAAGTTCCTAATGTTCACAAGCACATGCCTAAGTGTTTTGTAAAGATATAAAACACATTTTAAAGTACTTAGGCATCAACCAACACTTAAACTAGTTTTCAAAAAAACCTTTTCAAAGAATTGAACAATGTAAAACATGAAGTTTTGAAAGCATGCATTGTGACAACTCTACCCTTTCG